>JANHMN010000009.1:34464400-34542706 GCA_030674055.1 Rhabdomys pumilio | reverse complement strand
CTTACTAATATGTAACCTGTATAATTTCTTGGCATATGACAAAATTACCTTATGGGAGCAAAAGGATTTTGAATTTATAGATTTGGGGTTCACAGGGAGCTCATCTATTGGCACTGCTCCCTGTCCTACCTAGATTTAGTTTTTGTTTTGGTGTTCATCCAGAATACCTTCAGCAAATCTGGATGTGGTCACACAAACCTGTATTCTTACTCCTTGGGAGGTAGAGGCAGGAGGATCAGGAAGTTAAGTCATCCTCTATACACAGTGACTTTGAAGCCTGTGATGGCTGCATGATTACCCTATCTCAGCCATGTTACCCCATGGGAGAACCATGGGTTTGCTCTGTCAGGCCTTTACTGGTTGAGCTAAAGCTTGGGTTAAAGAAGGAAAGCATTATAGTTAATGTGTTATTTTGAAAACTGTGTAATCTTTGGAGGTAGCTTTTCATAGAAAAGAAGGGATCAGTGACTGCTGATATTGTCAGTTAATGTAGCACGAAGTTGAGAGTAAGGCGGTCTCTAGATTTGGACTTCCTAATCTGTGTGGATGTGATGTTTTCTATGACTTCTGTAACATACTACCACAACAACAGGAAATTACTCTTCCCAGTTCTGGAAACAGATATCTGAAACCAAGGTATCAGTAGGGCCATATTCCTTCTCGGATTTGTGTGTTGTATTTCTATCTTATCTGTTCATCTGTTAATGGCCTCTAGGTATTTCTTCAGGATTGTGAGCAAATGCTTCCCTGAGGATTTGCTGTACAGATAACTCTTTTTTTTTGTTTGGTTTTCGAGACAGGGTTTCTCTGTGTAGTCCTGGCTGTCCTGGAACTCACTCTGTAGACCAGGCTGGCCTCGAACTCAGAAATCCACCTGCCTTTGCCTCCCAAGTGCTGGGATTAAAGGCGTGTGCCACCACTGCCTGGCCAGATAACTCTTGAGACACTGCTTTCAAATCTTTTGATTTTTATGATTCAAACTCTATTTTTGGATAAACAGAAATGGTAATTTCAGGGTCTTTGTTAGTTAGTTTTGTTTTAAGGAACCACCATGCTGTTTCTATAGAGACTATACCATAGTACACTAATGCAATGGACACAGTTTTCATTTTATCACACTTGGAAAAAAACCTTTATTTTTTTTGTTAATTTATCTATTTATTTTATTTTTGAGACAGACTCTGACTGTGCAGCCTCACTTTCAGAACACACTATTTAGACCAGGCTGCCCTGGAATTCAGAGATCTGCCTGTGGCTGCCTCCTGAGTGCTAGGATTAAAGATGTGTCAACTGTAGTATTGACATGTATTTTCAAAATGATTGGTGATGCTAAGTACTTTCTCATGTGTTTTTGGACATTTTAAAACACAGAAACAAGTCTGTTAAAGTCTTCCCCCATTTTTAAAGTTAGATTGCTTTTTTATGAGTTTTAAATATACCCTATACATTCTAAACACCCGGCTTTCAATTTTTCTCTCTGTTCTAAGGGCAGTGTGAGGTAATTAGCAGTGTCTTTTGTTATCCCCTGACCTCTAAACGTGGCAGTACCTTTTCCCTCAGGATTTATTGAAAGTAAGGCAAACACAGGATTAAAAAATGTAGGAGTTAGGCTATACTAAACTGAGCTTCTGTCAGTAAGCACCCACAGCTGGACACTGAAGGGTTGTTTGCACGCAAAGCAGGTAGCCTTAGAGTTCTCCTGGGACACAACAGCAAGGTCAGCCTTGCAAGCCAGCACTCGGTGGTGCTGACAGTTGGAGGCTATTCTGGGACCCAAAGGACTTTGTTTTGTAAGGCCCTATGCTCCCAGATTAACTCTGGCTTTAGTCAACCCCAAGCCACTTCAGCCTTCGATCTAGAGAGTAGTGTTAAGTACAGTAGAAAGATCACAGTACCCATATTACTCATAAAAAAGAGTGCTTTCCATCAGAGTGTGTCTTTACAATATGTTGATTGTGTGAAACCTTTATTTACCAAGCCACTTTTGGAATAGTTCTTTTGGAATAAGAATTAAGTACATACCTCTATTTCAGAGCTTAAAACAAAATTTTCTTTAGTAATATTCTTGTGTGTCTTTAGGAAAACAAGCTAAGAGGAAATGCACTTAAGCCACAGATTTGGCTTGAAGCAAAGAAGTTCCCCCATTATTATAATGGTTAACACCCAAAGATTGTTTAGCTTCCTTCCCAAGGAAAGGAATGAGCTCCTGTCTGGGCAGAGGCATGGGCAGAGATTTGCAGATGGGTGAATCTGCTCATGGACCATGCTGCAGTCATGAGTCAGCAGCACAGCTGCAGATGGAGTGGGCAGAGGACATCTAAATTTAGTCCTTATTCACTGGAGAAGCTCTCAGGGAGCATCCTCTCCCTCTTCCATGCTCCAGTCATACCCTCCTGGAACCAAGGCAGGTGGGTGGAGCAGAGGCACTGGCAGTTGGCGATGTTCAGACTGCATCACTAGGATGGTTCTTTGCAGTTCAGTCACATAACTCCTGCATCTAAGAATACACAGTACTCTGAAAAGTAGGAAATTTTCTGAAATTAGACCTACAAATTCCTTTATCTGGCTAGTTCTGAGACATTTTTTAAATCAAATTACTTTCCTTCCATAAGAACTAGTGAGAGCCATGGTGACTGAGGATTAAATATATTTGGTGTGTGTGGCTGTTAAAGTATTGGCTTAAAAACAATGCCAGGAACTGTTCCCAGCTCTCTCGGGTGGGTAGATTCCCAGTGCCTTGGATGAGTACACTGAACTTTGTTAGACACCGCTGTTCAAGGCTGTGTGCATCAGCAGAACGCTGCTCTGTCTGACTGCAAAAGCTGATGCTTTTAGTAGTGTGTTGTCCTTCACTTGTAGAGGGAATGGAGTATGGTTTGAAGAGTTGGGGTGCTTTATCTAAAGTAATTCAGAGATTGTTGTTCTTGCCTAATCCCTCTCCCAACTGTCTCTGTTGCGTGTTTCTCTCCCCCTCTCTCTCTCTCTCTCTCTCCCCCCCTCTCTCTCTGTTAAAGGGTGACTGTGTCTGTCTGTCTCTGTCTCTGCACTCAATATGGTTGTAACATTTTAATTGAAGTATATAAAGAAAATTGAGTCTCACATGAATATATACTTGGAAACAGAAAGGGTATTTTAATAGACTGGTCAGTCAGTTGTAGGTATTGTTCTTAGATGGTTATCAAAACTTCCAGCAGCAGTAATTTTGTTTCTTTTTTCTGGTTCTCATGTATCTGAGTTAGCCTTGAACTTGCTATGTAGCAAAAGATAATGATGAACTAATCCTCCTGTCTCTACCTCTCAAGTGCTGGGATCACAGATGTACACCACTGTGCATGGTTTTTGAGGTTAGTGAGGTCATAACCATGCTGAAGAAGCTGCAGAGAGAAGCTGTGTGCATGCTAGGCAGACATTCTGCCAACTGAACTATGTCTTCAACATTGTTAGTTGGAAATGCAGACTGAAACTATATCAGTGCACTGTCTCACTCCGTTGCATTAAAACCCATCAACATCTGGCTGTGGTGGCATATGGCATTAATCCTAGATGTGGATATCATAGGCAGGAGGATCTCTGTGAGTTCAAGGCCAGCCAGGACTACATAATGAGACCCTGTCTACAAAACAAAACAATAGCAAAACCCATTAATCTAACTTATTCTTTGAATTAATCTTTTACCGATGCTTAGTTTTCTAACACTGTTTATTTAGTATTTGAAAAACACAGGCTCATTGATTTTAATAAGCAGATCTTCTGAATATAGACACACTCCATTATATAATATCAACTGATCATACTTGTAGACCAGTGGTTCTCAACCTGTGGGTTTTAACCCCTTTGGGGTCACATATCAGATCTCCTGCATATCAAATATTTACACTACAGTTCATACAGTAGCGAAATTACAGTTATAAAGTATCAATAAAATAATTTTATGGTTGGGGATCACCATAACATGAGGAGGGGCTATGTTAAAGGGTGGCTGTGTTAGGAAGATTGAGACCCGCACTGTAGATATCCCAGTGTAAGTATCAGAAGAGTATCAGGAAACTGTCAAGCTCTTGATGGTGCCTGTGCTTCCCATAATTTTGGGTTTCATTTGCATGGTCAAATTTTATTATAGCAACAAAAATTTCTTATTTTCTTTGAGACTGTTCATTTTGATGTCTGAATAATACTTTGTTTGTTAGTTACTGTTTTCTGTACAAATAGTATATTTTGAAAAAGTAGCTAGTTCATCTTTCAACCCTGCCCAAGTACTTTTCCTAGAAACAACCATCATATTGTAGAGCCACAGAGGACTTCAAATATGCTTTCCACTTAGTCACACAGAATACTAAAAAGATATCCTCTCAAAGATTTAGTTTTAATTGTTAGTAATCTTTTAAATGATTTGTGTATGGGACATTTTGCCTGTATGTATGTCTGTGCACCATGTGCATGCAGTACCAGAGGAGGCCAGAAGAGGGCGTTAGATTCCCCTGGAATTATAATTACAGATAATTATTAGCTGTCATGTGAGTTCTGGGAATCAAACCTGGATCCTCTGGGAGAGCGGCCAGTGATCTTAATCACTCAGCCATTTCTCTGGCCCCTAAACCAACAATCTTTATCACTCTTAAAAGTCCGTTTTAGGTCGAGTGGTCTCTTGTTGCAGTTGCCTTGATTAAATAAGGCGTATTTACTCACGAGCAGATTTCCCTACCGTGGCTTTGGCATCATTAGTGCGAATGTCAGCACAAAGAGAAGACAATCAATTTTCTAATATTATCTAGAAGACAGATTTTATTTGGCTAATGAATTCTAATTTTGATGGTTTTTGTTTGTTTTTTTAATTGGATATTTTATTTATTTACATTTCAAATGCTATTCCCTTTTCCAATTTCCCCTCTGCAAATCCCCTATCCCACCACCCTTACCCTGCTCTATAAGGATGCTCTTCCACCCACCCACCCATACCCACTCCCGCCTCACCGCCCTAGCATTTTTCTACACTGGGGCATCAAGCCTTCACAGGACCAAGGGCCTCCCCTCCCATTGATGCCAGATAAGGCCCTTACAGCTCCTTCATCCTTCCCCTGTCTCCTCCACTGGGGTCTCTGTGCTCCATCTGATTGTTAGCTGCGAGCATCTGCATCTATATTGTTCAGGCTCTGGCAGAGCCTCTCAGGAGACAGCTATATCAGGCTCCTGTCAGCAAACACTTCTTGGTATCAGCAATAGTGTCTGGGTTTGTTGTCTGCATGTGGGATGGATCTCTAGGTGGGACAGCCTCTGGGTGGCCTCTCTTTCAGTCTCTGCTCCACTCTTTGTCCCTGCATTTTCTTTAGACAGGAGCAATTCTGGGTTAAAATTTTGGAGGTGAGTGGGTGGCCCCATCCCTCAACCTGGGGAGCCATGCTTAACCTCTGGATATGGTCTAGACAGGTTCTCCCTCCCATTTGTGGGCTATTTCAGCTAATGTCGTCCCTGTGGAGCCCTGGGAGGCTCTTGCTTTCCTGGCATCTGGGACTTTCTGATTGCTACCCCCAGTTCCCCATTCCCCACTGCTACACACTTCTGTTTAATTTCCTGACCCTCTGTACATCTCCCATTCCTCCCATACCTGATTCTTCTCCTCTTTTTTCTCTCCCTCTCTTCTCTTCCTCCTAAGTCCCTCCCACCCTCTACTTCCCATGATTCTTTTGTTCCCACTCCTAAGTAGGACTGAAGCATCCACTCTTTTTGGTCTTCCTGCCTCTTGAGCTTCATGAGATCCCTGAGTTGTATAGTGGATATTCCACGTTCTTTGCTTAATATCCATTTATCAGTGAGTGCATACCATATGTGGTCTTTTGTGACTGAGTTACCTCACTCAGGATGATATTTTCTAGATCTATCCATTTGCCTGTGAATTTCATGAAGTCATTGTTTTTAATAGCTGAGTAGTATGTCATTGTGTAAATGTACCATTTTGTGTAAATGTATTTTCTGTATCCATTCCTCTGTTGAGGGATATCTGGTTTGTTTCCAGCTTCTTGCTATTATAAATATGGCTGCTGTGAACATAGTGGAACATATGTGCTTATTACATGTTGGAGCATCTTCTGGGTATATACCCAGGAGTGGTATAGCTGCATCCTCAGGTAATACTGTGTTCAATTTTCTAAGAGACTACCAGACTGATTTCCAGAGTGGTTGTACCAGCTTGCAATCCCACCAGCAGTGGAAGAGTGTTCCTATTTCTCCACAACCTCACCAGCATCTGCTGTCACCTGAGTTTTTGATCTTAGCCATTCTGACTGGTGTGAGGTTAGAATCTCAAGGTCATTTTGATTTGCTTTTCCCTGATGACTAAGGATGTTGAACATTTCTTTAGGTGCTTCTCGGCCATTTGAGTTTCCTCAGTTGAGTATTAGCCCTCTGTTGGATGTAGGATTGGTAAAGATCTTTTCCCAATCTGTTGGTTGCCACCACTGTCCTGTTGACAGTGTCCTTTGCCTTATAGAAGCTTTGCAATTTTATGAGGTCCTATTTATCAATTCTTGATCTTAGAACATAAGCCAGTGATGTTCTGTTCAGGAACTTTACCCCTGTGCCCATGTGTTCAAGACTTTTCCCCACTTTCTCTTCTATTAGATTCAGTGTATCTGGTTTTATGTGGAGGTCCTTGATCCATTTGGACTTGAGCTTTGTACAGGGAGATAAGAATGGATCAATTTTCGTTCTTCTACGTTAATCACCAGTTGAGCCAGCACCATTTGTTGAAAATGCTGTCTTTTATCCACTGGATGGTCTTAGCTTCTTTGTCAAAGATCAAGTGACCATAGGTGTGTGGGTTCATTTCTGGATCTTCAGTTCTATTCCATCGATCTTCCTGCCTGTCACTGTACCAATGCCATGCAGTTTGTAGTGCAGATTGGCAGGATTAATATAGCACTCAGCCTCCTGAGTGCTAAGATTCAGGCATTTAACCGCCATGCTGGGCTCTAGGCAAGGTTTTAGAAGGCAGTGTTATTTCCTTCTAGGTCCTGAATTTTCCTGTTTTGGAACTATCTAAGCCTGAATAATTATTCTTGTCGACTATTTCTTTTCTTTTCTCTTTTGTTTTTACTGTTGAGACCTGGTGTCTCTGTGTATCCCTGGCTGTCCTAGAACTCACACGTAGACCATGCCGGCTTCGAACTCACAAGAGATTTACCTGCCTCTCTCCCCAGTGCTGGATTAAAGGCATGCACCATCATGCCAGCTTCCTTTTTATTGTGTTAAAGTTATTGTGTTGGTGCAATCTGAGGACAACCTCATGTGATGTCCATTTTTGTTTTTTGAGGCAGGGTCTCTCACTGGCCTGGAGCTTGCTAGTAGGCGAGGCTGGCCAGCCAATGAGAACTACAAATCTGCCTATTTCTGCCTTGTAGCTCTGGAATTATTAGTACATGCCCCCATGCCAGCTGTTTTACATAGATCCTGTAAATGGAACTAGCCTGGTTTTGTTTGGTTTTTATAATTTATTTTTGAAATAGAGTGTCACTGTGTAACCAGCCTCAGCCTTGAGCTCTTCCATAGCCTTCCAAATGCTGGAGTTACAGTTATGTCCCACCATGTCTGGATCAACCAGATTTCATTCTGAATATTTTTAAGCTTATTAAAAATTTAAAGTCCTTTATTCAAAAACAACAACAGCAACAACAGTAACCACAACAAACGTGTGTTTTCCCTACTTGCTGTGATGAAGGCAGAGGACAGCATCTGTCTACAATTACAAATGCACTTTCCTGGATCATTCAAAGCCATTTAGAAAAACACATGAAGACATTTCTAACACACTTCCCTTTTATAACAAAATGCTGCAGTAACTTACCCATTTACAGCGCTGTGGAAATCATTTCACAGTTAATCCCACTAATACTGAAAATAATATCAAATAGTGCTTCTAAGTTGGAAGTCATCTTTCAGACGCTTACTAGGAAAAATGAATAGTGCATCAGGACTGCTTGCCACTGCCATTGTCCAGAGCAGTGTCTGGACATAATAGAACTCAGTAAATACTTATTGAATCAATCAATGGGCTTTTCTTTTCAGGCCTGTATTGATGAAAATTTGGACATGGTGAAGTTTCTGGTGGAGAACAGAGCCAATGTAAACCAGCAAGACAGCGAGGGCTGGACACCCCTGCATGCAGCTGCTTCCTGTGGTTATCTCAACATAGCAGAGTGAGTGAGCGTCTGTTGTGGGTTTGATGCAGATTCCTCCTCTGCTTCCCAGAAATTGAATTTCACAAATAGCTATACATTTCTCTAAATTACAAAACCAGAGAATTGACTATTAAGAGCTAGCTGACGTGTGCTTTGTATCTAAATGCACAGTTCTTAGCTCCAATTTTTGTTTGCTTCTGTTTTCGTATAATTCATAATTTCTGGACTCGTCAGAGGCAGCATTAGCCTGGTATGCTGTCTGCCAAACAGCAGAACACATGCATGTGAGTTGTAGACTTTTTTTTAACTTTTCTGTAAACCTGCTTTTTGTTTGTTTTTCTTTATAAATATTACTATAGTAAATAGCAAATTATGAACTGGAATATGTGGAACCAAGGCACAGTAGTGACTGGCAGTGTGCTCCACATTGGTTTAATGACTATATTTAAGACCTTAGTAGCTGTTGACTTCGTGGGAAGAGATTGCCCTGCCCAGAGTGGAAGAATTTTGATCACATGGCACCTGCCATATGAGAAGCACAACGTAGGTGTCTAGTATATGGAAGGATGATCAGGATTCTATTTCTTCTTAGGAAAGACACTTGGGCATTGAAACATCCTTAGAACTTGTAGGGCCAATTGTGACTGCTAAAGTAAATCTAATAAGGATAGTCTACGGTCTTACGAAAACCAGATTGGTTAAGTCTTTTTAAACGATATGATTGCGGCTAGCATACTTTTTTTATTAGTAAAGAACAGGCAGCCGTGTAGAGGCTTGAGAACTGTATTTGCCCAGGTTTCCTGGAGCATCTCTTATGGCTGGGTTTCCTTTTGACCCAGGGGCTCTTAGTTGGAGAAGTTAAACCCAGGGAGTGTCTGAGCAGAGACACACGAGGCACAAGTACAGGCTGTTGCTTAAGACGGTGGATAACTGGATTGGTCCCAAAGCCAAGACCTCTGGGTAGTAGAGTTTTCCTGGTTCTTCATTCCTCTCCCTGCTGTGTAATAGTGAAGATCTGTAACCTCCTCAGCACCTGGACTGCCTCCATGTCAGCCCATAGAAAAGCTCTGGTTCTCAGTTACACTCACTAATGTCGATGCTCCAGTACAGAGGTGCTAAGATGACTTCTTTGCCCATTTTGGACTTAGAACATTTGTTTAAGAAACAAGGCATATCGGCTTCATTTGTATTTAAGTGTGCCTTCAGGTAGAATGTTTGTGATTGAGCCACAAAAGCTCATTACATTCAAGAGGTCATTTTTAATCCATTTTTCTTTCCTTTCTCACTCATCTAAGACCAGCTGAGTCTTAAAATTAGAATAATATGTGGCGGTATCTTTCTGGGAATTTGCATAGAGGGAATTATTGTAATGCATTTTGTGGTTTCTTTAATTCATTTTTAAAGACAAGCATAGTTCCTTCAGAAATAAATTTAAAATTAGAAATCCTTTGCTCCATCAAATATTACCTTGACTGGAGTAGGCTTTTCAGTGATCATCACAGATTCTCATATGAATGGCTGACCATAGTGACCTGATCCACTGGCATCCACTGCAGACGTGGGTGAAGCTAGAGACAGCATGCCTCAGTTTACCTTGTAACACACACATTATTATTAGACAGGTGTTTATTTTACTGTCTTTATTTATAATATTTTTATACAACAGATCAGAGAAGTAACATGATTGTTTAACTGGGGATTGGAACAGAGCCATGGCTCAGAGGTTGAGCACCGGCTGCTCTTACACAGGACCTGAGTTGGATCTGCCGCACTTACTTGGATTGCTACAACCTCTGTTGATTACAGTCCCAGGAGACCTGCCACCTCTTCTGGCTTCAAAGGGCTGTGCACACATGAGGTGTATGAACATTCATTGGGACAAAACACCCATACATACAAAATAGTAAAACTACTTCTTTTTTGAAATTAATTTTTATTGGATATTTTATTTACATTTCAGATATTATCCCCTTTCCCCATTTCCCCCTCCCAGAAACCCCCTATCCCATCCCCCCTCCTCCTTCTTCTATGAGGATGTGCCCCCACCACCCACTCTCACCTCCTCACCCTCAAATTCCCCCCACACTGGGGCATCCAGCCTTCATGGGACCAAGGACCTCCTCTCCCATCGATGCCTGACAAGACCATCCTCCCCTACATATTTTTAAAAATTAACTAGTGAGGGGCAGTGTATCACCATGTAGCTCTGGGTGATCTTGGGCTCCATTTAGTCTAGGCAGCCCTTGAACTTCAGTCCTTCTGCCTCAGTAGCCCAAGTGCTGAGGTCATAGATGTGCATTTTCTCTACATTGGCATCTGTTTGTGTTTTGAAGAACTTATATCTTAAATTTATTTCTAGGATAATTGCCAGCACTGGCCTTCAAGGGAGGGAAAACGAAGGGCAGAGAGACTGGCTTCTTGAGGAGAGCCACAGCCATGCTATTTCATGATCCTCGGTGATCCTTTATTGCCACATATTTCTAACTGGATGGATGGATGGTGTGTGTGTGTGTGTGTGTGTGTGTGTGTGTGTTTAGAGTTTATTTTTTCCTCATTTTGAGTTTAAGGAGAATACTAGTTAGCTACATTATTCTTAGTGTTTAATTCAGAAGCATGAGATTGGCTCAAGCATTTAGCATGACTTATAGTTTATTGCAATGCTAATATATTTTGAGGTTCTTTGAAAACATATTTTGATTTCTGTGCTCCCCCTACCCCCTTAAAAGAATAGCAAAGGGAGCCAGTGAAATGGCTCAGCAAACAAAGGCACTTGCCACTAAATCTGATTACCCAGGTTTGATCCTTGCAACTCACATGGTGGGGGAAAGAACTGATTCCTGGAAGTTGTCATTTGGCCTTCTTGTATGTTCTGTAGCGTGCTCGTGTGCACATATACCAATAAATAAATACGTGAATAAACAAGGAAATAGATAAATGTTAGGAAACAATAGCGAAATACCTTTGGCCAATGCTCAGCTGGTCTTTGCACATATGTGGCTCTAATGGCAATTCTGAGCCTCTGACAGTTAGCAGACTCCTCCTGTTTCATGCTGCTTACTAGGTCATATCTTACTCGTGTTCAGTACAAGTGTAGTGCTAAAGGGTTTTGTTTTTCTCCTATGAAGCGGGGGTGGGGGTGGGGGGAGATGCGGAACAATAGAAAGCTGTATTCCTTGGTAGAAACCAGTTTTCTCGAGCATTATCCTAAGAACAGAAAAGGGAGAAGCTCAGCCTGTATAACCTGAGGATGTTGTGCTTGAGCCATTATGGATGGATACATGTTAGAACAGAGGCTAAGATTCATAGAGTGCCACGAGAGAAAGTATCAAGAACAGTGTCTGCTGTGGAAGAGCTGCGGCTAATGTCTGCATGGGCAGGAAGGTAGCAGTAAAGGAAGGAAAGAGAGAACTCAGTTGGGACCAGGTAAGATTCTTGAAGGCATAAAATTTGAAATGGACCTTGAACGATGTGAGAGGTACCTACAAGGAGAAGGGAGTGTGTTCCATTCACTTGTTGGAAATAGCTCATCCTGAGGAGGAGGGCTGGATGTGAAGGGATTGGAGGAACTAGTAAATGACTGCATTTGATTGCAGAATGTATTTCAGTGCAACCAATATTTATCATGTACTTATTTATATATACTATTTATATATTGATATTTTTTTTCAGTGTACAGGATATATGGTTGAATGCTCACTTGGCTTGAGAGGAGAAAACCAGAAAAGAAAAACTATTGGCTATAGAGAAATGAAGGAATAATTAGATACAGTGGTGATATTCAGTAGATTTAAAAGGACAGATAGCAGCAAATAGCTTTAGAGTTGAGTAAGGTGTCTTTCTCTGAGTCTCTGAGGGATGAAATGCCACTAAGCTGTGCCTTAGTCAGTGTTCTATTGCTGTGAAGAGACACCTGACCACAGCAACTCTTATAAGAGAAAACATTTCATTGGGGCTGGCTTACAATTTCAGAGGTTTAGTCAATAGGCAGGGAGCAGGGCAGCACACAGGCAGACAGGGTGCTGGTGCTGGAGAAGTAGCTGAGTGTCCTGCATCTGGATCTGCAGGCGAGTGGGGGTGGGGCGGAGACTCACACTTCCTTCAACAAGGCCACACCTCCTAATCCTTTCAAATACTTCCACTCTCTAATGACCAAGTATTCAAATTTAGTCTATTGGGGTCATACTTATTCAAACATCCATAGGCTGTATATATGTAGAGTTGATATATCAACATTTATTGAGCCCCTGTTATTATACCAGGCATTGAGAAAGCAAAGTTAGACTTTTAATTTCATTTTTATTGATTTTTTCCCCTCCTTTGCGAACTCTCAAATACACTGGCCATAGATATATTGACTTTATTTTAAATCTAACACATCTAAAAATGTGTTTTTTGAATATCATCGTAGCTCAATAAATAGTGATTGAATTGTTGAATGAATTGAAATATAATTTACATACTTTTTCTTTTAAATACCTCTGAGTATCTGATAGTACTCCTAGAATTATTGGGATTCTAACTGGCCTAAACTAATTTGATTTAGACTTAAAAGACTGAGGCTAATAGCTTCTGCCATGTTCTAGTTATACGATATTTGAGAAAATCACTTTTTTTCCTTACTTAAATTTTTTTCTTGTGAAAATTACTTAACACACTTGAACCTTGGTTCTTTAAATTTTTTAAAAATATTTAATTTGTCTCTGTGTGTGTAATGGTTTGCATATAAAAATCAGAGGGCCACTTGTAGGGATCCTTTGTCCCCTTCCACTATGTAGGAATTGAAGTCGGATGGTCGGTCTTGTCAGCAGCCCTCCCCTCAGCTAAGTCGTTTCTCAGACTTGGGGCCTCAGTTTCGTAAAGGGTAGAGTACTTAGCTGCACTTATGTTGTCATCATCATAACTTTGTCTAAGATTGATCTGTGTGCATGTGTGTGCAAGAGTGGGAAGGAGGAAGAGAGAAGGGAAAAGAGTAGAGAGAGAAAAACTCTGAAAATTAAAAGATGCAGGTAAGGAAGTTGTCAACTCGCTCTTCTCCAATATTCTGTATGGATTCAGAATCCGCATAGCATTTTAAATGTTTCTTCTTTAGTAATTTAGTTTTCTTTATGAGTGTAGATTTATATAGATGGCTTGTTTTGTGGACATATAATTTGTGCAAATTCTAATACATGCTTTTATTCTTCAGTCTTCATACCTACAACAGTACTAAGTAAACTTCACCTGATACTGTGAATGTTTTCATGAGAACTGGTTACATTGCTTTTGAGTGTTCTTATTTAGAATACTTGAAGTATAGTTTGTCTTTCTGAAAATTCAGTTGGATTCTAGGAGGTTACAGGGGTGAGGACTCCATGTCCTCCTTATTTTACCCCATAAGACAAGGTTACACTTTGTAGTATAGGCTAGCCTTGAACTCAGCATGTAGGCCAGGCTGGCCTCAACCTTGAGCTTCCCCTGTCTGTGCATTCCAAGTGCTCGGATTACAGCTGCGAGCTGCACATCCATCTCCCCATAGTATTTAGAAAGACTTAGTGTTTCTAGAAGTGCAAGAATTGGTGTGTAGGAAATCTTGACGTTGCTCTTGTTGGGAAATGGAGAAGAAACCTATGGTCCTAATTATCAAAGGCTATAGGGTGTGAAATTAATAATAAATGAATAACAAAACATCTCATCAGCACCATATTTAAAACCCCAAACATACCTTGCTCTACATTGAACTCAAGACACACAGTACAAATTGATACCAGATTGACAGAGATAATACTGATTTTTGCCATGCAGGTATTTTATTAGCCATGGAGCCAGTGTGGGTATTGTGAACAGTGAAGGTGAAGTTCCTTCTGACCTTGCAGAGGAGCCAGCCATGAAAGATCTTCTTCTGGAACAAGTAAAGAAACAAGGTAACCTTCCTCACACTGCCCTCTTCATTATCATGTGACAGGACAGGATTAATTCTGTCTGCAGAGCATTAGTCATCAATTACTAGTGCCACATTCTTTTTAATAACTCACACAGGCATAGGCCATGTGCCCAAAGGATGACCAGGCTTTCCTTGTCTTTGCTGTTCTGAGGTTGTGTACCCATCCTGTAGCTAGGAGTACCCTGAGGAAGATCATGGACTGTTCTCTCTGTGTGGGTACATTGTATTATCTCTGTTACACAGGATAGCTTGAAGAAAGGCTGGGATACAGTGTGGCCAACTACTCTGTGACTTTGCATGGGTGTCTTTTCCCCTGGAAACCTGCAGGTGGTGTTGTGAAGCTATTTATTAAGACCTCTGAAAGGGTCTTTAGTCAGAGTCACTGGAAACTATTCTGATAGTTTCTTTTGTTTGTGTTTTTAAGAGGCAGGGTTTTTATAGCCCCACATGCCCTAGAGCTCACCCTGTAGCCTGAACTTTACCTCAGACTTGCAGCAATCCTCCTGCATCTGCCTCCCTATGTTGAGATTACAGGTGTGAGTTACCATACCTGGTTCTAGTAGTTTCTTGAGGTAAGAAACCTAACCTAGAAGAATATATTCTGAAATTATATATTCTTAATTTGTAGTTTTAGAAGAAACTCATTTCAGGAAATAGTGTGGAGCTTTCCTGTCACACACCTAAAAGTCATTTTGTTTTCTTTTTATACATAGTCTTATCCAGGCTGTCCATGGACAGCTGCCTTAAATCTTCTTTCTCCATCCCAGTATTTCAGTCATGCACCACCACACCTAGCTTTTGAAGTCTTTCATTTAATGTTATTGAATATCCATGGACAGCAGGTCTTAGGATTCTGTTAAAACTGTCATGGAACTCCGGACAGGATCTGTAATGATTGGAAACAGGGAAGGCTCTTCTAAGCACCAAAATTATTTCCAAAGCTTTAGTGGACTTTCCTGGTGTGGTCCTTTGGAGCTCTTGTTGGTTTATTGTCCAAAGCTGCTTTGCTGCTGCTGCATCAGCAGAATTGAGTAGCGTTGGCAGACTGGAGGGCTGGTAAATCTGACGGTAACATTAAATATCTACCCCTTATAGAAAGTATCCTGGGCTTGCCTTAAGTGGTGGATACTCCACTATTACTGAGGTCCATATTTGGATTTGTGTTTTACTGAATTAAAAGTTTTTATGCTAAATTCATTAGCTCCTAAAATGTGTGTTTTTTTTTTAAAAAAAAGATTTATTTATTTTATAAATATAGATGTTTTGTCTACCTGTACATCTTCACATCAGAAGAGGGCATCATAGGACTATGTAGTCCCATAGGACTACAGTTATGAGCCACCATGTGGGTGCTGGGAATTGAACTCAGGACCTTTGGAAGAGCAGTCGGTGCCCTTAATTGCTGAGCCATTCATCTCCTAATGTTTTACAATTTACAAGTTTAAAAGTAAATTTTAGTTTGAGAACCAACTTTTTTTTATTTTGAATTCTGACTCTTCCTCGAATGCTTTGTTGAACAAGCATTTGTATGTGTGTTTCACTTCACAGCACTCAGAACTCCTACTGTGTCTCAGTGGGCTTCCTCTTCACCCTCTGCATTTCCTATACCAGACAGGCAATTCTTCAGCAGTTCACAGTGGCTTATTTAAGAGCCAAAAAGAAGACTAAAAGCACAAAGTCTACTTATGAGCATGAAACCTTTTGAATGAGTGTGCTTGTGTTCAGAATGCTTCATTATTTTGTAGAATAAAGAATGCCCTTTCTTAAGGCCCTTCTTTACTGGCCTAGCTATTGGAGAGCTCTTGGATTATCTCTGTATGATTGTAAGGGAAACAAAGTCTGCATTGCCTTAAAAGTAGACTATAGCATTGGCTTCAGATGACTTCTAATCTTTGGATTGCTCTATGTGGCGTCAGGTAAGTGTATACAAGTGTATATGGAAATGAGTTTCAGAAGGAGGTCACTTTCCTGTGTACCATACCTGAAACGAAGACTCTGACAGCATTCATGTGGTGTAATGAGTGGAAAGAAAAGGGCCAAGAGTATCCAGGAGTTCTAATGGCAGCTCTGCCACTGACGTGTTTGAGGCCACATGCAAAGCATCCTGTGTTTAGTTATGGAAGTGGGGTTACCCCACCAGATTGTCATATAACATGTTAAAGGACTTTAGCATTTGAAACTTCATGCAAATATTGTAAAGTAAAAATAGTATCTCCTCTGAGTTTTATGTTCTGTCGTAAAGTGTTAGGTGTGTGTTCTTCATGAGTGTGCACCACATAGTGTTTAGTCTGGCTTATTCAGCTCTGTCAATTTTGTAATGTGAATGGCATTGCCTTAGATTTGATGAATTACCAGCTTGATGAGGAAACTGTTATTTGTGGTAATATTTTTATGTTATTAAGCTAGTGAAATATCTTGTCAGATTTGGGTGGAGCTTTAGTAACGCTGCTGCCTGGTGTCTGGCTTCTGCAGGAATTGATCTAGAGCAGTCAAGGAAGGAAGAAGAACAGCAGATGTTGCAGGATGCCCGCCAGTGGCTCAACAGCGGGAAAATAGAAGATGTGAGGCAGGCTCGTTCAGGGGCCACAGCCCTGCATGTAGCTGCTGCCAAAGGTTACTCTGAAGTCCTCAGGTATGGAGCTGGGTACTGGGAGAAGATGACATGAGTTTTAGAGGCAGAAACTTTTAACCATGGTGTATTTCCTTGTTGTTGGTTTCCTCTTGTTTTGCTAGTGTTCCTTCATAGGTGCTGCTCTTCCTAGTATGTATGATTTTAGATAGACTTGAGGCACAGTGACACAGGAAGACCTCTTTTAGCTCTGTGACTTGTTATTGGTTCTCCTAAAACCTTCTTCTCTATGATTATACAGACCAGTGATCCTTCTGCTTCTATGATTTAGACAATTTCTGGGCTCATTAAGTCAGTTATAGATCTTGAGTACGTAATATCTGGCTTTCATAAGAGAATTAGAGAGTGGCACACGCCTGTGCACGTGCTCGTGTGTTTTGTGTGTGTGTGTGTGTGTGTGTGTGTGTGTGTGTGTGTAGATAGCTCTCTGTAAAAGCATCTGCTGCTAAACCCAATGACATAAATTCAATTCCCTACATGGTAGAAAGAGAGACTGGTTCCTCCAGGTTGTTCTCCTACCTCCACTTGTGCACTGTGGCATGTGTGTACCCACATTCACACGCACACACACACACACACATGCTATCTCTCTCTCTCTCTCTCTCTCTCTCTCTCTCTCTCTCTCTTTTTCTCTCTCTCTCTTTCTCTCTCCAAAGAAATCAATTTAAAATATAATTTTAAAAAGCAAGAAAAGAGAATCAGACTCTACCATTTTACCTGTTTACTTTTCTTACATTCATGTCTTATTTGACTTTTGGTGTTTAGTGTTGACAAGATTTGCAGAATACATGTTTGTGTCAAGTTCACAAAAACTGACCAGCACAGTATCACATGGATATATGTAGGGAATGCCATATGTATAACCTTACAGTTTAGTGAAGATTGTAAGGGATGCTCAAAGTGGTAATATGCATAGTAGGTGATCTCTTAGAAGGCAGAAGAAATCATGGGGTGTCTGGGGTATTAGTGGAGTGATAGCTTGTTTGATGGAAAACTATAAAATCAGGCCATAGATGTACCTTTTGGGTTTTCCTCTAGGCTCCTCATTCAGGCTGGCTATGAACTCAATGTTCAGGATCATGACGGCTGGACTCCTCTTCATGCAGCTGCACACTGGGGAGTGAAAGAGGCTTGTTCCATCCTGGCAGAAGCACTCTGTGACATGGATATCCGGAACAAACTGGTTAGTGAGCCTGAACCTCTAAAAGGGCAATGAGATCAGGTGGCTAGGTGCCTAGCACAGGCTTGAAATCTCTGGTCAGTGTCCAGGACTGCACTGGGCTGTGATGTCCTCCAGCTAGCTCCTTGCTCCACCGTTCATTCTTTATAAAAGTACAGTTAATACTGAAGCAAACTAAAACTCCACCAACCAAGGCATCTGTGTCTACTTGTGTTGAAGCTCCTAAAGAAAACAGGAAATGAAAAAAGGTATTTGCTCTTGACAACACATGAACATGAACTTTGAGAGGCCCAAGGTCCCTGTCTATGGTGAGGTATGAAATATTTTACTATGTTTCAACTCTCAGTCTTTTAACTGCTGAGTTCTTGGCACATGGACTCCTTTAAGAACAATCTGTAATGGCAACGATTACTGCATTTTGACTAAAAGCAATCCCATCAGTCTCACTTCAAACAACTTAGAACCCTGAGACTCTTATCCCTATGTCTCTTGATTTTCTAGAATCCAGACACATGGTCCTGTCTTTCTCACATAACTCCTGAATCCTGGTCTTATTCTTAAACTATACAGAATATGTAATTGTTCCCGTGTTTCGTAAAAGAAGTAATGTGCCTGGCTTTCCTCTTCTTCCTTAAAGGGAGATCATTCCTGTTAGTCTTCATTGTGAGTGTGACCCAAGGGCATTTACTGAATTTATCATCACAGTAATACTTTAGAACAGGTATAAATAGGAATCCCCTAGACTGTTTGCCAAGAGACCATAAGGATTAGAACTGGTGTAGTGATTTTCTCACTGTTGACCACAGAACTCTGTGTTTGAAGGATTTGCTGTTTCTTAAAATAGCTTCTCTGTGACTCATAAAGGCAGCTCAATGTAGACAGATAAGGGAAGCAGCTATAGGTTGGGCATCTCCAACCCAAGTCTGAAATCTGAAATATTCATAATCACAGATTTTATGGATACTGATATGCCCCAAGTAGAAAATTCCAGACCATGAAAGCACAAAATTATTTAAAAAATTATAAAAATTATCATTGGGCTATATTTGTACAATAAATGTGAAACAGATAAATTTTATGTTTATACTTAAGTCTTAGTCCCAAAATTTTATGTTTATACTTAAGTCTTAGTCCCAAGATGACTGTGTGTGTGTGTGTGTGTGTGTGTGTGTGTGTGTGTGTGTGTATGCATATATTCTAAAATCAAAGCACTTCTGGTTCTAAGCATTTTAGATAAAGGAGATTCAGCTTATATTACAGGAATAAAAGTCAGTAAGTAAATAGAGAATAGACCCTGAAAAGTCATATGACTGCCACTTCTGTTTTCTATCTGTCACGGTGCCCCTGTGTTCTGCTAGGGCCAGACGCCATTTGACGTGGCTGATGAAGGTCTTGTGGAACACCTGGAGGTGCTTCAGAAGAAGCAAGATGTGGTAAGTTTGGTTGACACTCTCACAGCTTTCCTAGCAGTTAGCACTTACTCTGGGCGTCTCAGTCCCGTGCCTCAGTGTCATCTGTTGAGAGTTGAACTGGCTGGATCTACATTTTACAAATGCTGTTCCCTTCAGAAACTATCAACAGTATGTTTGAAAAACCATGTTGTAAAAGGCCACATAAAATAGCCTTCAGACAGCTACAGTCCATTACAGAGAGGAATGTATTTCTTTTTCTTTCTTTTTTTCAAGACAGGGTTTTTCTGTATAGCTCTGGCTGTCCTGGAACTCACTTTGTAGACCAGGCTGGCCTCGAACTCAGAAATCCACCTGCCTCTGCCTCCCAAATGCTGGGATTAAAGGCGTGCGCCACCACCGCCCGGCTGTGTTTCTTTCTTAATGAGGTAATACTTCAAAATTGTCATATGGTGTTGGATAGTACTTGATTTGTAGTAATTCCTACTTACTTCAGATTGAGAAAACATCCAGAATTTAGTCCTCTTTCTTCCTTACTTTAAAACCTTTTTTGCTTTTATCTGCCTTTCTGCCTGGTGCTCTGCAGAAGAGCTACATACACGAATGGAAAGCTACCAGGCACACAGGTGAAAAGTGACCCACTCACATCTTCTCCCAGTGAGTAATTGAACAGGGGAATAAAATTAGTTTGGATGGAAAATAAAAACCCAACACTGGCTTTCCTTTTTCTCTCCCATTCACACGTAGTGTAGGGTGTGGGAACTTAAGTTTAGGACAAATGTGGGAAATAGCATGGGTTTTCATTCAGAACTATATGACTCTGGTGAGACACAGATCAAGGTCTCTAACATGGGTGTTTGTATCATGACTGGACTATTGAAGCAGTGATTCTTGTTACTTTAGGCTCAGTTAGAAAGCTACATACAGGAACTTCAGACAAACAATGTAGGGTTCCTGTTTTCTCTGCCTAGTATTCAGGATTGCTTGCATGGTAGCACAATCCAAAGGCAGTGTGAACACCACTGTGTGAGCACCACTGTGTGAACAGGACTGTGTGAGCACCACTGTCAGCAGCGTCAGCCTTCCTTAGGTCAGTGCATCACTTGACACAGTTCAGTCTTTGTGCTTTTGCAAACTCTTATCATCTGATGTCATTTTTAGAGTAACATAAAAGCTGCAAATATACACACTCTTTAACGTAATTGGGTTTTGAACATAAATGATATCTCCTCTCACCTGTTTGATTTCATTCCTTAGCCCAGGCTAGTCTGAACTTATAGTCTTTCTGCCTGTGCCTTCCTAGTAACCAGTATGATGGCTTGCACACCCAGGCCCAGCTTCCCCACAAAACCTTGCTGGTCTAAAGGGGACAGTGTTTGTCTCTGTCTTCTACATAACTTTAGGATATGTTATGTGTAGTTTTATCTACTGCCTTTTGCTCCTGGATCAGCTAGCTTCTAGCTTCCCTTTTGTTCTACCCACCTTTACCTCTGGGAGGTAACTGTGCTACCAGTCCTCCCCCTGCTTCCCTGAATCCAGTATAAAAGACACACACACACACACACACACACACACACACACACACAGTTTGTTACTTTACAACTTGCCTTCTAGGCACAATTGCTGGATGTTACTGTCTTCTACCTGGAAAAGACTGAAATTTATTATCTCCATCTCCACTTGCCCTAAACTTCAGTGTCTAGTCCCACCTAGCCTGTGCCAAACATTCTTGGTCACTCCCCTGTAGTGGAGACCACAGGCCCCAGCTCCCCATAAGACCTCATATGGTTCCTCCAAAGCATGGCAGAAAGACCTCTCTCTCCTTCTGCCTTTTCTTCCTGGAACCTGAAAGTCCTGCCTGTACCTCCTGCCCAGCAATTGGCCTTGACTTTCTTTACTGATAAATCAAGAACCAGTTGGGAAACAAGACCTTAGCATCAGAACTGCCCCCTTCAGATATAAGTATGTTTTGTTTAGAGTATACATCTAAGTACCAGACCATTTTCCCCTAAGTCTATGATTTCTTTAGAATTATTGCTAACTTATTTTGCTATGTGAATCATAAAGCATTCTCTCCAGGTTTGTTTGTTTGTTTGTTTGTTTGTTTGTTTGTTTTTGGCTCTTTACCCTTTATAAGTTAGGCTTTTTTCTTTGTATTAAGGTTTGGTTTGCAATTTTGAAGGGATAATTTCCTTAAATCTCCCGTGGCATAGTTTCCTCTTCTACTTTGGATAAGAATTTTCTTCCGTTTTTTTTTTTTTTGTTTTTTTTTTTTTTATTCCTTTTTTTACTCTTTAGCTTATGTCTTGTTTTTTCAGCATGATAATACCAATTTGGACCTTCTCAATACTATTGATTTTTCACAAATTGTCAACTTTTCCCTCTTTCTCTCTATTTTCTCAATTTCTAGCTTCGAAGTGAGAAGGAGACACGGAATAAGCTCATTGAGTCAGACCTGAATAGCAAGTTTCAGAGTGGACTCTTTAAGAAGTAAGATACAAGCTTACTTGTATGCAAGGAATGGGATGCACTTGTTGCTCTGTGTGTGTGTGTGTGTGTGTGTGTGTGTGCGCGTGCATGCATGTGTGTGTGTGTTGAGCATTTTTATATTAAAATGATTCTGTTTCATTTCAGTCAAATGATCTTCCAAGTATGAAATGTTTGTGGATAGAGAGAAGTAGCACTGAGCTGGGGCCCTGAGGATGAAAGAATATGCATCACACTGAGAGACTATTCTGGCAGCATCTCTTCTTCCCTAGCCCAAGGGTTCTTAGTCCTGCCTGCTCCCCTGATTATACAGGTGTTTCCTCAGCTCAGAATTGGTCTCTTTGTTGACCACGGTTTCAGTCCCTAGCAAGATTTGTGGGATGTACTAAAACTCAGTGAAGGCTTATGTGATGATTTTAAAAAACATTTATCTGTCCTACTAGCATCTTCTCCTTGTTATTCACGGTTTTCTTCTATCTTGTGTTGAATAGACAAAGTCCCCTTGAGTCATACTCTAAAGTCAGTAATAAACCTTAGACTGTTGAAAAGCCAAGGTCCAAGAGAACAACACACAGGTATTAGAAGGATCTACATGGTTTTACTGGTCCTTCTACATACAAATTTACAGATTTGTTCCCTTTATTATATCTGACTGTTAGCAAACTTAAATGGTTTTTCTTATTTCTGAACTGCTTTCAAATTGTACTTTTAATTTAGCAAAGAGAAGACGCTTTATGAAGAAGAGATCCCCAAGTCCCAAGAAACAGAGGAAGAAAACAAAGAATCCAGCAGCTCCAGCTCAGAGGAGGAGGAAGGGGAAGATGAAGTTTCTGAATCAGAAACTGAGAAGGAGGCAGGTAAGGCAGAGGCCCTTTAAGTGTACTGCTTGTTAGGGGGGGTCAGGCCTCACAGGCTTCCAGAAAGAGCTTGAAGTAGTTCCCAAGAATTGAATTGCTAATGACAATATGCTTATAAAAGCCTTGAGCTAAGATAGAATATACCTGCCAGTTCTGACACAGCCATATGGTAAGGTGCGTGAAGAAATCTTGCATGAAGGAATCAGTTGTCCTGCCTTCAGATTGATAGGTCAGCCACAGAGACTAAATGCCAACAAGCCATGTGCTAAGATGCATGGGGTTTATAGGGCTTTAAGTTAATATTTTCAACACACTGGTAAACTTTGCATTTAGTTATTATGTGACTTTGCTTTTCTAAACTGAATCCTAATTTTTTTTCTTATTTTGTAAAGCTTCAGTTCCTGAGTGAGAGAATTAATGAAAGAACAAATCAGACTTACTTTTATTCTCATTAATAATATATACATTTATCCTTCATGTTCATGGGAGATTGTCTCAGGAGATAACCAAAATCTTTGCATGTACAAATCTCTCTTCCTCTCTCTCCCCCTCTCTCTCTCCCTCTCTCCCTCTCTCGTGTGTGTGTGTGTGTGTGTGTGTGTGTGTGTGTGTGTGTGTGTGTAGAACTTGTGTACACCTGCCTGTGTACTTGGAACTGTCTTTCTGCTGCTTACATCACGTGGTACACAGATCTGAAAAAGGAAAATGTCTAGGTCAAAGTTTTTGCTTCCAGACATTTTCAGTTCATGGTAAGTTGAAGAACTGAAGCTGTATCTCAGTTGTTTGGCTTTGCTGATAGTTCTCTCAATCTTGGGCAAATACTACCCCTTTTCACGTCTCAATCTGAAGCTCAAAGAAAGTTAGAGTTTTATAGAGAAGGCAGGCGTCAGGTAAGTTTTCAGTAAAGGAGACTTGACTTGATATTCTTGAAGCCTTAGATTTCCATTCAAGTATTTTATTATTTTTATGTTTATGGTGTTTTACATGCATGTCTGTGCACCACATGCATACAGTACCTGAGGAAGCCAGAAGCCAGCTTCAGATCCCCTGGAACTGGAGTTACAGATGATTGTGAGTGCCATGTGGGTGCTGAAAATAGAACCTGGATTTTCTGGAAGAGAAGTCAGTGCTGTTGACTGTGTATCCATTTCTATAGCCTCTTAAAATTAAAAAAAAAAAAATCTATTATTGATCATTTGTGACTTGTTCTGAAAATGCTGGTATTACATCCACCAAAAGTTACAAATGTGTATTTTTTGTTATTTGTATTATTTACTGAGGACCCTCATAGTCTAGCTTTCATGCAGTGTCTGGAATTTCTATGTAGGCTTTCTCTATGCTACATTTTCTTGTTAGCCACTGTGATAATAGGGAAATGGGAGGAAGCTACTCAAACTGATGCTTTTGCTTCCTGATTTATACTCCTACCTCCAGTCTCAGCCTAAATACCATGACAAAAGGCAAGTTGGAAGGAGGTTTATCTGATTATGCTTCCACATCCATATCCATCAGGAAGTCAGGGCAGGTGGTGGCACCAGTCACAATGAGCTGGGCCCTCCCCATCAACACTAAGTAAGAAAATGCTCATCAGGCTTACACAACAGGCTTGTACAGGAGGCTTCTTTATAGCCTCACCATAGGGAAGCATTTTCTCTCCCTCTCCTTCTCCCTCTTCCTCTCCCTTTCCCTGTCCACTGCTGCCTCTCTTTCTCTCCCCTTCTCTTTCTTTTCTTTCTTCTCCTCCCTTTTCCTTCCTCCTCTTTCTCCTCCTCCTTTTATTTTCTTCCCGAAACTGTTTTTCTGTGTAGCCCTGGCTGTCCTGGAACTCACTTTATAGACCAGGCTGGCCTTGAACTCACAGACATAGCCTTCATCTGCCTCTCAAGTGCTAGGATTAATGGTATGCACTATCACTGCCTAGCTGGGGACGTTTTCTTAATTGAGGTTCCCTCCTCTCAAACCTCTAAGTTTGTGTCCGGTTCACATAAAACTAATACACAGACCATGCCCATACTGCTATTGGAATAAAATATCGACAGTACCCTCATGACTAAAGTATACTAAAGTTCAGAAATCTTCTGTGGCCAGCTCCCTCATTCTGTCTTTGTCTGCAGAGTAAGTTCTAAACCCTGTAGTCTAGACTTCAAGGCTTCCAGTCATCTGGCTCCAACAGATGTTCCCAATGCTCTGAATAGGCAAAGGCATAGTGTAGCTAAATTGGATTGCTTGATTTTCTCAGATATGACCTCAGCATTCCTGGCCTTGAATGTTTGTTTATTTGTACCTTTGAATTCACTTTATACCATCATAAATACTTGCTGGGTGAATCCTGTTAGAAAGTGTAGGGTCTAGAGGATTGAAGTCTTTTTCTGGTACAGAAAGTTAAAACAATTGGAGCCTGTATTAACCATCTTTTATTACAGTGACAAGTACCTGAGAGGAACTGTGTAAGAGGAGGGAAGACTTATTTTGGCTCATGGTTTCAAGGTTTCAGTCCACAGTCAACTGCCTCCATGTTTCAGAACTGTGGTTAAAGAATGTCATGGGATGGGATGAATGTGGTAGACCAGCTGCTCCTGGCGTAACAGCCTGGAAGTAGAGAGCGAGAGAAAAGTGTGAGAGATTGTAAACTCCCAGTGCCCTGTTCACCTTGTATTATCTCCTGAGGGTGCAAATTCCGAGTGTGTCAGTGCATATCCATCAGTGAGGCAGAGCCCTTAGGATCCATTCGCCTCTCGTGAGTATATATAGTAAGTAGGGACTGAGTCTCCAGCACCTGAGCCTAGACCTGGGATGGCTGTTCTTGTCAACTTGATGGAGTCTAGAATCACTTTGGAGGCAGATTTCTCAGGTTACAGGTCGTGTCTGTGAAGGACTTTCTAGATTAGGTTATTGCTGAGGTGGGAAAATGCACCATAAGTTAGGGTGGCCCTGTTCTATAGGTTGGGTTTCCAGATTACATAAAAAAGAGAGAAGGCTAACTGAACATTTATCCAACTCTGTTCACCATGTCCCAGAAGTATAAATCACAGCAACACCTTCTTTAAGTTGCTTTGTCAGGTCTTTTGCTATGAAACAAGTAAGTAATACAAATCCCATTCTGTGTTTTCTTACCCTGGGCTTTTTACTCTGTTTCTCTGTATCATGGTGCACTTATTTTTGTTCTAGTACTTACAGTTTTCCTGGGAATACTGCGTTTGTTATTTTACTCCAGGTTTCAGCCTATGACAACCATCCTCTTCATTAAGTGGTTTTGTTGAGTATCTAATAGGGAATAGAAAGCACTGTGTAGTAACATACAGGTCATGTGAGAGAAGTAAATGCCGTCAGTGGTAGTCACTAGTAGGTAAGATTATGGCTCATTCTGGGAATTATAATACAACTTTATATCTGTATAATGCTTTTTCCTTTGCAATACACTTAAACAATTTTATTTACTCTCCACAACCATACCTTGGAGCATATATCCTTATTACTCCTCTTTTAGAATGAGATATCGATACTGAACAACGTTGGGTGAAGTAGGTTTCAGAGCTAGCCAGTGGCACTGCTCACTGAGTGTGGAACTCCACACAGCAGAAAGGGACAGTGGAAAGTCTGTATCAGAAGTAAAAGATAGCCGGGCGGTGGTGGCACACGCCTTTAATCCCAGCACTTAGGAGGCAGAGGCAGGCAGATTTCTGAGTTCCAGGTCAGCCTGGTCTACAGAGTGAGTTCCAGGACAGCCAGGGCTACACAGAGAAACCCTGTCTCAAAAAACAAAAATAAATAAATAAATAAATAAATAAATAAATAAATAAATAAATTCCAGAATCATAGCCACTAGGTACAGGCACTGTACTAGTTATTAACTGATATACAGCCAGACTGATGACCCTGCTGGGCTGGGCTGGGCCACTCCTAGTTATATGAGTTCTGTGACTGAAGTTCTGCAACTTAATCTGCATTGTTTGACATTCTTCCTAATGTTAGGTCCTATTGCAACCCCAAGAATTACTCATTACTTAAATTAGGTCAGTCAGTTACTAACCAGTGGACATGTGACTGTGATCTCTGAGTCAGCATTTTCCATCCACCCATCCATCCATCCTTCCATCCATCCTTCCATCCATCCTTCCATCCATCCATGTTTCAGCTTTCTCTGGAGTTTTTTAGAGAACCCTGGATGATTAGAGCAGCTTTCTTATTTTTTTCCTCAGAGGCTCTGCCCTTATTTAAAATTTACAGCATTTGTTGATCTGAATCAACTATATCCATCTTGTGTTTTTATCATAATTTGTTTTATTTCTTTTTATTGTAGTTACCTAGAAAGAAAAGTCTAGCGTGTGCATTTTCTGTGTGCATTTCGTGTGCATTTCTTTCCCAGCCGAGTTCCCTACAAAACTGAACAGATTTTTTTATAACAATGAATTTTTACAATATAAGTATACACATGCATTGATGTAGAGACAGTTTTTATCAGAAGTTGAAGCCTACCAAGATAAGGATATCCTTCAATTTATTTTTTTCTACATGAGGTTGCTAGAATTTGTTCTACTGTGAATCCAGACATTCCATGGTCCTAATAATCTGCTTTGATAATGACAAAGCTTTTTTTCTTAGTAAAAAGGGTTTATATACATAAGATAAGATTTCATATTTATACTTTATCTCTTGTCTTCAATAATAGATAAAAAGCCAGGAGCCACTGTCAACCATTCCAACTCTGAAAGCAAGAGTCGGATCATGGAACAGATCCCAGCCCCAACTCAGAACACCTTCTCTGCCTCTTCAGCCAGGAGAGTGAGTACTTGGGAATCGACTTGTAGTTATATTTTACTGTACTACAGTAACACAGGAAGGCCTCAAAGACTCATTCTTGCAAAACAGTAGGAGTACATTTTTGTCTGTATTAGGCTCTTACACCAAATTACTATAAACTGTGACTTTAAAAATAGAAATTTCCTTCTTATAGCTCTGGAGGCTGGAGAGTTCCCAGAACAATGTGCTAGGCAGTCCAGTTACTCATAAGGGCTGTCTTCTTGTGTTAATTATGCCTTCTTCTTGCTGTAGCTTAACGTGCAGAAAGAAAGAGTCTCCTCTGAGAAGGACCAGCTACCCTGTTGGCTTCATTCTACTTTTGTCACTTCCTCAGAGGCTCAGGCTCCAGATGCAGTCCTGATGCTTAAGGCTTTAATACGAATTTTAGAGGGAGGGACACAAAAATTTTCTCCATAACATTGCCCCTCACATCCTTGAAAAACTAATACAAAACAAATATGTGTACAAATGTGTTTCAATAACAGGATGAAAGTATCCTGAGACCAAGTAGATTCTGTGTTTTACCTGTTTTTTTCATATTGAAAACAAAGATAACTGTGTACAAAGTAGACTGGGTAGAAGACACATAGCATCCAGAATTGTTTTTATGGCAATTCCTTTTTCTACTTCTCATGAAAACTTTAGTCTTATGAGTAAGGTTGTTGTCCTGTGTGATGGGCAAGGGTAGGAGAAGAAGGTATGGTTGAAATGCCAGAGGCATTCCTGGATCAACTTTATGTAGGTTTCTGAGAAGCTGTAGGCTTCTGGCAGAGAGGCCTGAGGTATTTGGAATGGACAACTGGGGAAACTCTCTAGCCTCCTTAGTGGAAATGAAACGAAGCATAGCCAGGCCTTCTTTACTTTAGAAGCATTGTTTGTTGTGACTCATTAGCTGGACTTAGTAGAGTGCTGTCCTTGCCCACTGTGCAGACATTCACTGCTCCTCAGATGCTGGCACTTCTGCTGCACCTGCACTTCCTACTTTCTGTAAAAGAACATTACCAACTTAAGACATCAGACATACATACTTGCTCTATTTTGCTAAAGTAATACTGGGAAAGGCTTGTGAAAAGGAAGGGGCTCATAAATGTGTATATCCAGATGATTGGAGACAAGAGAAAAATCTGAGTGGAAGGTGGATGGGGATGAGTGGCTTTTTTTTTAGTGGCAAAACAGCAAAGATGACCTGGGTTTAGAAGAAAGATCCAAGGTTTTTTTTTTTTAATAAGGGTTCCTAGACCCCAGGAAATAGACTATTTCCTGATATCTGAAGGACCAGTTATACCTTAAAGACCCTAATCTGGTTTCTGGGTAATGCTGGCCTATGATGTTTTCTTGATGTGTTTCTCTGTTTTTGCAGAATTGAACCTTGTATGAATATGCCTTATATATGCTAAGCAAGCACTCTACCACTGAACCATATTTCTAGCCTGTTTCCTTGCTTTATATAAAGACAATGTAAAATTGTTCATGTAATGTTTTTGTTGTTGTTTGGTTTTAGTGCTGACACTAGAATGTAGGATCTTGAACATTCTAGGCAAGCATATTACCACTAAGCTGTATTGGTTTTGAGACAGGGCCTTCTGTATAGGCCATGCTGGCCTCAAGCTTACTATGCAGCTGAACATGGCCTCGATCCACCAACCTTTACCTTCTAAATGCTAAAATTATAGGCATGTGTCACCATGCCCAACTGATACTTTCTCTTTTGATATTAAAAATTCTTTTTAATGAAATTGTGGTGGTGGTAAACTAGTGATCTCTTTGAAAGATATTCTGTCTAGGCAGAATAAGAAATATGGTAACCTTCTTACTCCTAAAGATTTTATCTTTTAAAATTTCTTGTTCAATGAAATCATCAAACTCTTTGAAATTGCTTCTTAATATCACATAGATTATTTTCTTAATAGTATAGTTAGAATTTTGTGAAGTCACCATTAGTATTAACTTAAAATTAACTCATCACATGAGAGATCTTGGAACACTCAGCCCTAGATGGGATGTCTTCCTCAAGTCCCTCCCCTCAGGGCTCAGGGAACCCTGTGGAAGAGGAGGTAGAGCCACTGTAAGAGCCAGAGAGGGGAGAGGAACCAGGAAATCAACACGGTCAAAGCTCACATGAACTTACAGAGACTGAGGCAGCATGCACTGGTCTGAACCAGAGTTTTTGTGTATATTATACCAGTCTAATGTTTTTATGGGATTCCTAAGTATGAGAACTGTTTCTTATACCTT
The DNA here is from genome assembly GCA_030674055.1 of Rhabdomys pumilio. NCBI lineage: Eukaryota > Metazoa > Chordata > Mammalia > Rodentia > Muridae > Rhabdomys > Rhabdomys pumilio. Next base: position 34,513,018 of record JANHMN010000009.1, on the reverse strand, counting down.
CTCCTTGGGTCTTTTTTTTCTGTTTGTTTGTTTGTTTATTTGTTTTATCCAATTCCTATATGTTAGTTTTTGTTACTATAGTTTATGATTAGCACTTAGGAGCCTGGGGTTTTTTGTTTTTGTTTTTGTTTTGTTTTTGTTTTTGTTTTTGTAATAATGAGAGATAAAAAGAGAGGGGATCCAGATGGAAGGTGGGGTCAGGAGGGACTGCAAGTAGACAGAAGGGAAACTGCTGAAATCATATTGTGTAAGAAAAAGAAATTTGTTTTGAATAAGAGAAAGTAATTAGTTCATCACATGAAAGAACATTGCCTTTACATATATTTATGCATTAGCTCATCCTGTTTCTCCAGACTGTATTAGATGGACGAATTAAGCTCATTATCACAGTTTTACAGATAAGCACATTAAGACATAGAGAAGAAAAGTAGCTTATTTCAGGTACCCAGCAAGTCAAGAGAAAACGAGTCACCAGAGCAGTCTCTTGGTGCTCCGAGACAGTGCTGGTTCACAAGGTCAGCAAAGCAGAGCAGGTCTGTGGGCAGGAACACTAAGAATTGGAGTTCAGTGCTGAGGAAAGAGCCCTTGGGAGCATCTAGCATCTGGCAAGTGAGTGGGTACAGGGGCAGCAAGCCTGCCAGGGGTCTGTTCTAGTACATCCTGGGCTGCTCGTGAACTTGATCAAGTAGGGAAAAAGAAAGTAGGGTGAAGCAGACGAGATCACCAGGACTTTCCCCTTCTTCCCTTTCCCCTATAGTTGTCCAGTCTTTTCAACAAGGCAGAAGAGCCTAAAGATGAATCTCCTTCTTCATGGAGACTGGGACTCAGAAAAACTGGTAGCCACAATATGCTGAGTGAAGTGGCCAATTCCAGGGAGGCCCTTCGGGATCGAGGTTCTTCCATCTACCGGTCCTCCTCCAGCCCTCGGATCTCTGCTTTGCTGGATGACAAAGATAAGGTGCCGTGGGGGAGGGGGCCATGCAGGGGGATGCCAAGGCAGCGTGCTTCCCTGTAAATTCAGTCATGACAACAAATGGGAATATTTTTGCTAGTCCCCAAGTTGACTGTGGAAGTACAGACCGTGAAGATGTTTTTTAAGTGGAGAACAGAAGTGATTCCTCATTCCAAAAGGAGGTATTTTGGAGTAGCGTATTTGGTGTCTGTAAACCGAGTTGGTCTGTCACTCTAATAGCTTCATCAAGCAGTTACTTAGTAGTAACTGGGCTAAAAAAGAAATCCTTTAAAATAGCTTTCCTTTCAGTTTTTCTTATGTTCGACCTTCCCTCCCTCCCTCCCTCCCTCCTTCCCTCCCTCTCTCCCTTCCTTTGAACAAAACAGTGACTGAGAAAAAAATTGAACATGGCCCAAATGGTTCTTCTGAATAAGTACCAGGAACACCTACTCTTTTGATGTACGGAAACAAGTTGAACTCTGAACTTTGCTGCAGCTGGGCACAACAGCACTTAGTAGCTTGCTGGTTCTTTGTTAGCAATGAAGACAGCTTGGCCTGAATCCGTTACGTATAGAAATATATGATTAGGGTGACTCCACAAACAGTTCACTGTCATATTCATCAAGGAAGAATCTGGTTCTAGATTTTCCTGGGCTTACTCAGTGTTCTCGTCTGGGGTTCTTGTTATCATAGTCCTCTTACTGTCTTGCTTTTCTGGAGACAACTTGAAGTGTCAAGGGCCTGAGGTCGAATGAGCTGCATGATATCTGCCATGTGTGTCCCCAAGGAAATTGCATTTCAAAGAAAAAATAGCTGGAGACAGCGAGACCGTTGTACTCAGGGCATTACACGGAGCAGCTGTGGCTCCTCAGACCCCTCACTCCCCTCAGGGCTGCCCTTTGTATAAGTTATGCTGTTTTCTTCACTGGAACATTCTAACTTTCCTCTTGAGAGTTATTTCCCTTCTTGTAGGATATTGCTGAAGGAAAGGCAGGAGTAAGCATTTGAAAGCCAATCTTTTGTAATACTACTCAAAATAGAATTAAAGATGAATCTAGTTATGAGAAGGTGTAACTATTCCCCTTTCTACCTTCTGTCCTTAAGCGGGGTCTTCATAAGATTCCAGGCAAAGGCTCAGTGTTGTAGCCCTGGCTGGCCCTGAATGGAAATCTTCCTGCTTTTACTCCCAAGGGCTGGGATTGCAAGTATGCCACTATGCCTAGCAGAGTCCTGCTTTTTAACCAGAGATGTTTTATGCTGTGTCAGTATTGAACCTTTTTTGCATTTTACTTCTTTTTATTTTATAGGAAAGAGAAAACAAAAGCTATTTCAGTACGCTAGTACCCCGGAGGCTCAGTAGCACAAGTGACATTGAAGAAAAGGAGAACAGGTAATCACAACACATGCCAGGGATTTCTTTCAGCCCTTGGGTCATGGCGATCTGGCTATTATTCTTCTGCCTTTTCCCACAGATGTCCTTGCTACCTTATGGAGTGCTTGTCCTTCTGCTCAGAGTATATGTTCTCTCTCTCTCTCTCTCTCTCTCTCTCTCTCTCTCTCTCTCTCCCTCTCCAGCTTAGGCATTCCTGTCTGTAGTGCCCTGGTCCTTGCAGGTCTGAGTTAGTTTTAGTACCCCAGCAGACTCTGTAAAAGCAGTCTGTCTGTTTTGTTTCTCAAGTCACTCTGCCATGCCTAGTGTACTGTATACCACATAGTAAACATTGAATAGATTGTTTACTTGAAATGATCAGCTTCTAATTAGTAAGGAAGTAAAATTTAATGCCTTCCTCATCAATTAAATGAAAAATGGAGATTTAAAAATACTGCTACATTTTAAGGCATACTTAAACGAGACCTTTTATTAAAGCATGCAGCCCAGGGATGCTGAGTCAGAATCTGAATTTTAGCAGAATTTCCTAGGTGACTCAATAAACATTAAAACCTATGAAGAATTGTTCCAGGCCTACAGACTCTGCAGCAGAGACCCCAGGTTCTCAATTGAGAATGTGAACACCTGTGCCAGGCTCCTCTGCACATCTCAATACTGCAGTGCTGAGGGGCCCAGCAGCCCCTACTCTTCTCCCTCTGTGGAAACCTCATTAGCTCCTTTGCAGCCAGCGACTGGACAGCAGTGCAAGTGCTTTTTAAATGAGGGTCATGAGGGAGTCTTCATCACAAAGGGGTGCGGCTGTTTGGTGTGAGGTACAACTTGGTTCTTGGTCAGATGAGTTGGCTTTAATGTTGATAGAAGAAAGCCAATAGTAGTATTAGAAACAGGTATTAAAAAACCAGAATCGCTTGGAAAACGTGCCTGTTTCTTTAGCATGTTACAGTTTTCCATTGCCTTTTCTCTCTTTATGGGCTCAGTCGGTGTAGGGATCATTCTGTTGTTGGTTGTTCTTTCTTGCCTCTCCAGAGAGTCCGCTGTTAATCTAGTAAGGAGTGGCTCCCACACCAGGCAGCTGTGGAGGGATGAAGCAAAGGGAAATGAAGCCCCACAGACAATCACTCCTTCCACTTACACGGCAACTTACTTGAAAAGGTACCAGCTGCAGAGGGGTGGGAGGTGACTTCCTTCACTCTGGCCGTGGGGTATGGTTAATGCTTGCATGCTTTTATACCCAATTAGCACCACAAAAATGAACGGCTTTTAGGTTTCTTGGGATCAACATTTTCACTAATTTAAGATTAATTGTTCTTTTAATGAATTAACATAGCCCATTCCAGTCCCCACCACAGACCTGACTTTACACTCCATCCTTTCAGCCCCATTAAAACTGCAGTCTGAAGCAGCATCTGGTGACCTCTGGGGAAGGTGGGATATATGCATTCTTGCCTAGTCCTGGCTTTCTCTTTTCTAAAACTAGGGTAGTTTCATCCCATGTTACACTTGAGGGTGGGGAGAGGGAGGGCATCACAGGGCGGTAAGGAGTGGGGATGGGGACAGTTTTCTATTGGGTTTAAGACATTTCATATCGAGCCTGTTAATTTAGGGACTTGAGTTGTTTTTGTTTTTTTATGACTTTAATGGCCCTCAGATCCATCAAGATGTGAAACTCGCAAGTTTGGTGTGCAGAGAAGGTACATGGGTTTCCTTTGATCTCATCTCTACTCTCTTTCCTGCAATTGTTTCCTTTGCCACAAGCTAGCCAGCAAGCAAAGCACCTCTGCCAGAACCATTAAGCTACAAGAGACACTTAATAATATTTTGGTTTGAATTTTGCTGCCAATGTAGAAGAATCTGTTTTTCATTGCTTACTTTGAATTCTTTCTTCACTTCCACTTAACCTTCTAGCTGCCACTTCCTGCCTTCATCATTAGGCTTTCTAGATGGCCACCTAGAAACACGCTTTGGCCATGCCTTATATGAGCAGATTAGCTGTTTGCAATCAAAACTATTTCTTCCTAACAGGAAGACTCTATACAAGTAGTTAATGTTGGAACGTGGGAAGTAAGCTATAATGGAAACAGACATGGCTGCCTTCCAATTCTTCAGTTCTGCAGGTCTATCCTGAGAAAGATCTTGACTTTGAAAGTGTGCAAATACAACTCATTGATCTCAATAGCATTTATTTTATGTATTTATTTGTATAGCCAGGGCATGTAATCTCAGCTGGCCCTGAACTCACTCTGTAGCTGAAATAACTTTGAAATTTTGATCTACCTGCCTCTACCTCCTCAGTGCTCAGATTTCAGGCATTTGTCACTACACACGTTTATGAGGCTAGAAGTTGACACCAGGGCTTCCTGCATGCTAGGCAAGCAGCCTACTAACTGAGCTACATCCAAGCCCACTGGCTATTACACAGATCAGGTGGTTGGGGTTTCATGAGGGGTCACCTGTTTCTCTTAAAAGGAAATGCTTTGATTTACCAAGATACATTACTGTCTCTTATAGTCAGATCCAGTATCAAAGCAGACTTTTCTAAGAGAATAATGTTCTAGATGCAGGAGAAAGAAAACTTCAATTTAGTTTTCAGCTGTGGAGTTATTTGGGAGTGACTCAAATCCTCAGCAAATGGGTTTGAGTGGCTTTGGTTTGATGTAGTTTGGGTAAAGCTATAGTGAACACAAAAAGAAAGGGCTGAAAATTGTGCTTAATTACATGAACACTTTGTGAGAAAAGATCTACAACTTGCTGGATGCCTTAGATTTTTAGCACTCATTTTCTGTGATTCTACTGTGATCTTCCCAAGAAGAAGGAATTGTATGCCATCACCATTTTAAACAGAAAGGGCAAGGAGGAATCCCTCATCCCCCTGCTGTGCCAAGCCTTGGCCTTCTTCACATCTTCTGCATCATCTCTTACATTCAGCCAGGAAGTAATCTCATAGAGTCCAGTAAAGTGCCTCTTTTCTGGTGAAGGTTTCAGAGGGCTTTATCATCAGCCCTCCCTCCCCCGCAGGGTTTCAGTGCTGTTACAGTCGGAAAGCATCTTACAAACTCTTAACCAAATAATGTTTTGCTACAGTTGAGACAGTTCTTACTATGTTTAGTTGAAAGCAAAGGAAAAAAAAACCTTGCCCTTTTCTTTCTGCCCACACACTATTACTCTGTAGAATTAAGACTTTACATCCTCTGTAAGACCTCTTTCTTTATGTTAAGTAACTCTGAGATAGTTTTCCTGCACAGCTCCTTTCTCCCCTTTGCTCTTTCGTTTTAACGTTCAGACCTCAGACCTCCCCAGTTCTCGGGTCTTCCGGCTTTTGCAGCATTTCTTCTCTCACGTAGGCTGTGTTGCATGATGTGGGGACTTGGGTTTGTTGGGGAGTTTTTCTCTTATAATAGTCTCTCGTTATGTATTCTACTTTCTTACTCTCCCTTGTTGGATGGCACCTCTCCTCTTTTATTCTTTTGGATGATTGATCAAAACGAAAATCATCCTTTCAAGAGTGGTGATTGCTTCACTCTTGGATGATTGCTGCTGGAGACTCAGCTCTGGCTGGGGTTGCCTCTCTACTTCTTGGTTGCCATGCCGTCTTTAGCCTACATTCCTTTCACATGCACAATCTGGGTGGGAAGGCGGTATTGGGAAATGGTGGGTGAGCAGTATGTCCTGAAGAAAGTGACTGTGTGCTGTTTTGCAGTGCTTCATTTGGTAAAAGTAGTGACCCCACAAGTCCCTACATTTCAGCCAATTGCAATTCATCTCCTGCTACCTCACCCATTACCATTGGTTCATCAACCTCTCCGGGCAGCCAGTGGCAACCTGCCTCTTCTTGCCCTGCACCAGTCAGTACAAACACTACTGCATCTGTGCAGCACGTCAGGTAAGGCTTCTTGGAGCCATTTGAGTTGATGGTCACAGTTAATGCTTCTGAAAACACATGTGAGATTTGAAGCAAAGAGGCTTTGCCAGTGTAGGAGCAAGTTTAAATTCCTGTGACAGTATCCAGAATGTAGTGGAGACGCTTTTGTTTTGACTTACTAGCTGGTCAACACTTGCTTATTGAATAACATTGGATCCACGCCTTTGTCTTGATGTTCAGGGGTCAACATAGCATGGTTGCTTTCATTTTTCAACCACCTTTCCAGTTGTAATTACAGCTTTAAAGTCAGACCCATGATAGTAAATTATGTATTAAAAATATTGTTATATATTTTACTTATATAACGTTCTAGTAAGAATCTTACATATTTAGTCTTTTGGAAGATGACATACAAACTCAGATTAGAAGAATAGTTAATTCCTGTTCCCAAAATCTCCTGATTGCCTTCTGAGAAATGCTAATTAGTATTCCTGTGGGAGCACTAAGAAGAGAGAGAGGTTTGTGTTTTCAGGAACTGTTCTGGGAGCATAGCATTTTGGTTTTTGCATTCATCTAACAACAGCATAGCAGAGTGTTGTGAAAGCACGTCAGGATTTCAGTCCCTTATTCTTTTGTTTGTTTGGTTTGATTATTTTGAGCTAGGGTCTCACAATATAGGCCTGGATAGCTTTGTAAACCTGGTTGGCTTAGAACTGAGAGACTGTCTTCTAAGTGCTGGGATTAAAGACATGCACTATCATACCTGCCTGACACTCTCTTACACACACTTAATTTATTTGTGTGTGTGTATACCTGCTTGTCTCTGTGTGTACCTCATGTCTACAGTGCCTGCTGAGGCCAGAAAAGGGTATTTGACATGGAACACCATTTTGGAGTGGTTGTAAGCCACCTGTAGTGGGTGCTGGGAACTGAACCAGGGTGCTCCATATGAGCACCAAGTGCTCAAAACCAGAGCATTTCTCCTGCCATCAGCCTCACTTTGCACTACAGGTTTTTACCCTTTCCTGGGTGTTGGAGGCTGTTTTGTTTTGGTCATAAGGCTTTACAGGTCTTGTTGTGATTGAATGAAAATTAAAAAATAGAAATGATGGCGGTGTTGTTGCCAGAAAACCTGTTATGGTGGTACTTGGATGATGTTTGCCAGCTTACTAGATTTCTTTCCCTGAAACAAATAGTCATCATTAATTTGGTTAGAAAGAATTGTTTTGTAATGCATTATCATTAACACTGTTAAAATTATGTAGAGGTTTCAGGCTTATGATTCCATTAGTAACACTGTATAGTTGCATAGAAATGTATTAGATTCCCATAATAATACAGCTGTGTTGACACTATGTATATTATCATTAAAGATGAGAATGCAGACAGGAGGATGGGAGCTTAACTTAGTGGTTTAGCATGCGTAAGGGCCTGGGTTCAATCCTCAGCACTGAGGAAGTCAGAGCTGAAACTGGGCAAAATTTTGTTGAACCCTGTTTTATGGCAGGCATTGGACTAGTTTCTCTACAAAAGGGAGATTATGTTTACTCACAAGCAGCAGTAAGTCTCTGTAATATTGCTTTAAGTAGGATAAAGCTTCCTCTTTTTTTCTTATAAAGCAAGAAAGCCCAAGACCACAGCTAGCAGAGTAGCTCCAAAATCATTAAAAGATCCCATGCTTTTTCTTTACTTTATGAAATCTATTTCCAAGGCTTGCTTCACCGCCCAGAGTAACTGCTAAAGCTGGAGCGTGGTGGCTGCATTCTGGGTGGGAGGCAGTAGGCAAGGAGGAAGCAGGCAAAGAGACTTCTAAATTAACACTGAGTCTATGCTGTGTCTCGTGGGATGTCTCGTAGGAGGTCATGAATATTAGTCAGGGAACCCCTGCCTTGGACATTCATGTCATTTATATTTTCATAAGTAGTCCCCTGGTATGTAGTTTTAAATGAGGAAAGCAAACCAGAAGCTTAATCATCTGCCCGGAGCACATGATCCTTGGGAACTGAAACAGGTTTCATATCCAGATTAGTTGATGCATAACTCATCTGTTTTGTCAAGGGTTTTAAATTTTATTGTGGGTACTCTTTAAGTGAGATAGATAGATAGATAGATAGATAGATAGATAGATAGATAGATAGATAGATAGATAATTTTGTTCCATCATCATGAAAGCTGCATGATTCAGTTTATCGTGTGTGTCTCATAGGTGACGATGTAGGACTTTAGGTTGGCTGGTTGGTCACACTGTGCGGCTCCATTGGGCAGCTCCTGACCCTGCTGTAGAGCTTTCCTAGCTGCTCTGAACAGCTTGCTTGTAAAGTTAGAACATGCTTCAAAACAATAGTAAGGTCCCATTGGACAGTAAAATAAAATAAAATAAAATAAAATAAAATAAAATAAAGTTTCTGTCATTTCAATACTCTAAGAAATGCAAGTTTGGCAAGATGGCTCAGCAGGTAAAGGTACATTGGGTACAGGCCTGGCCACCTGCGTTTGAGCTCCAGAATCCATGTAAAGCAGTTGTCCTCTGACTTCCTTGCATATATATTGTGTACACGCATGTACACTAATAAATAAAACTTAAAAAAAAAAGAAATGGCAAAGAAGCAAAAACATTAATCCAAAAAGAAACTTCAGTAAGCTTTTGTTAAGCATGATCTTACTGAAGGCTTTTTTTTTTTTTTTTTTTTTTTTTTTTTTGTGGGAGGGTGGAGTCTGTTTCCCAGACTGGTCAATCCTTGGGTTCATGAACTCCTGCTGCTGCGAGTTATAGGTGTGCACATTGTTCCTGGGTTGGCTCCATGTTTCCTATGGCCATACTTCTTGTTAGTTTTATTAGTATTTCCTGTATATGAACAAATCTGAGAAATTATTTATCTCCAACTTTTTAAGTGAGAAAATAAATATAAAATATCATCTTATGCGGAGGTATTAATTCCTTCTGAAGAAGTAGCTCGTTTTTTAAGATATAGTTTCTATCTTCAAAAGTGTTACATTTTTATGTTTCTTAATGGCATGTTTAGACTTTATGATTTGATTATCTCTTTTACACTTATTCTAATAATGTGATTATTTGGAAGTGAGCTTATAGCTACTTATAAACATTTCTGATAATGATTGTGAGTAGGTGAAAAACAGATTTTTAACATTCATGCTTTTCATTGCTTTTCCCATCTCTGCAAGTATCAATTTTGGATCTCTGTTACCCCAGCAACAAGCTGTGACATCACAAATGATAGCTTTTTGGGTGGAAAGCCAATGGTTGCTCCTGACTCTTTGTTAAGAAACAAAGATCTTCTTTTCACAGAAATGACTTTAATTACACAGCTTGCTGTTGCAGTCTGTAGTTAAGGTTGCATATAGAATCCTGCTCCATCTCTGCTTCAGTTTCTTACTTAGGCAGCTATGAATGTAGAGAATTAGGCACTTGGCTAAATGGAAGAAAGACTGCAGTTGCTGGACTAGGTGAGAGAGAGCCAAATAGACTGAGGTTGTAGAATACTTTCAATTGGAGAATTCAAGAAGATGGTCATCAAATCTAGGCTGAGGACTGCCACAAAGACTTCCCCTGCCAAGAACTGAGGGAAGGTGGAGACTGCTATCGTAAGTGATTCTAGTGTCTTTTTCACCTGTAGTGAGATCCTCTATCTTTGTGCATGTGCGGAGGGAGGTCAGGTGGCAACGAGTCATTAAGACACTCCTGCATATGTCAGTATCTTGCCTTGTGCCACAGCTGATTTTTGTTTGTTTGTTTTTTAATGTCATGTAAAAAAATCCTATAACAAATAAGTCCTGAGCAGATGTCAGACTAATGTATAGTCATACTGTTCCAATATTTACAAGCTCAGAATTAACAAACCAACAAACAAAATCTGAGCAAGAAGATTCTCATTAGACCCGTGCCTCCTTTCTCTGCACCAGCGTCTGCAGTACACTATGCCTGACCATTCTCTTTTTGTTCCTGTCTTTTCTTAATTCCAGGACTCCTTACAAATCTCAGGCTGACTCAACAGCAGAGAAAACAGCAGACAGTGTTTCTTCCAGTACCCCACTGTGTGTGATCACCAACCGCCCTGCTCCAAGCACTGCCAATGGGGTTCCAGCTGCCACAGTGTTCTCCTCTGCTGGAGCAGACTCCTCTGTGGAAGCACGGGAGAAGAGGAGGTAGGAAGTTGCTGGAGCAGTTGCAGGACTATGCTTTGGGAAAAGAGACAGAGAAATGGGTACAAAGTGTCTGTCGCAAGCTCAAATAGATCTTAATTTTACTGTTGAGTTATATGTCTTAGCTTGGGAGGTTTTGTGGTTGATAGAAGTCCTTCTTACTATTTAGCATTTTGTTGTCTGTCTAGTCAGAGCCTTTTTTCTCCTCTACTTGTTTTATAATTGACAGACATATTTTTGCCTTTTGTGATGGGGAGCTTGGAGCACAGAGAAAGATCCTTTGTTTTGTTCTGAGTTTTCTGTGATTACTTTCTGCGACAAAGTAATACTGTGATAAAATGCTCAAAGAAGCAGCGCTGGGTGCCAGAGAAGCAGTGCTGGGTGCAAGAGAAGCAGTGCTGGGTGCATAGATTTAGTTCATGGGAGAATAATACCAGGGAAGGAAATGAGCATTTATGGTGATGCAGGATTGTCGCTCACTTGTCTGCAGTTGTTGAGACTTGCTGTGCACCCCAGGCGAGCTTTGATCTCTTGGTCTTCTTGCTGTAGCCTGCTTGAGACTAGGAGTGCAGATGGTCACTACCGTGCTCTGCTATACTGCAGTGTTTTTAGAGAGAAATTCCTAAAAAGCAGATGTAGGTTGACTTGAGATAGATTAGAAAAAGAGCAGAACTTTTCAATTGTTAGGATTAGGAGATTGTGGAGTATGACAAAAGGAAGAGCCGTTGAGCTTGAGGCTTGAAGTCTCATAAAATCCAGTGTGCAGGCTATGGTAGAGGGTTAAGGAAAAGAACAAACCTTCATCAAGGTTTAGATTTTTAATTTGACTTATTTTCCGTATCCAAAATGATATTTTTTTTTATCTCTCTGTATGTATGTATATGTGAGAAGCCAGAAAATGCAATCTAAGAGCTTACAGTACCTAATTTTTTAGTTATTTGTTTATTGTGAAGATAACCCAAAGCACACATTTTGAGAAAGGAGGGGAGAAATTAAGTGTATTAAAAACCAGCTTTTTCCTGTTCTTGTTCTTTCCATAAAGTTTTAAGGAAATCAGTCTGGACTGATAGGGTTCTGAGCCTGGAGTTGTCCTCTCTCCTTTTTAAAAAGACATGTTTATTCATGTGCATGTGTGCATGCATGTGTGCACGCATGTTTGCTTGTGAATGTGTATACGTGTGACATGTGTATTGCTAGTGCTCTTGGAGGCCAGAAGAAGGGGTCAGAGACACTGTAGCTGGAGTCACAGGAAGTTGTGAGCCTCCTCATACAGGTTCTGGGACTCAAGTTCACGTCCTCTGGAGGAGCAGCAAGTATTCTTAAGAGCTGAGCTATTTCCCTCACCCTTCAGTTGCCCTCTTTTAATTGACTTCTGGCCAAGTCCATATGATATACTCATGAATATGTAATGCTTATACATTTACTCTAGTGCACAGAGAAGTACCATTAGTTTCATTCGAGAAACTAAAGAGCAGTCTTTCATTAGCTAAAAAAAGAAATCACGTTTCAAAATGTTTCTTAGGGCAGGGGATATGACCCAACTGGAAAGTGTTTTATGTACAAGTAAGAGGGCATGAGTTAAGATTATCAGCAACCACATACTAACAGACAAGCATCTCACATCTGTAATCTTCACACTCACCGGTCAGGCAGCATAGCCAGTCCGTGAGAGACCCTGTCTCAAAAAGTTAAAGTGGAGAAGCAGTTAAAGAAGACACCTTCCCTCGCATACAACCGTGTGTGAACATGGACATACTCACACAAACACATACACTCACAGATCCCACACAAAGTGTTTCCTAGCTGAGAGAACTTAAATGAGTTAGATTCGTCAAGGTTATGATTTTTGGAAAGATAGAGAAATCATGTTTGTTTTCAGGCAGTATGGAATTGCCGCTTCCATTAGAGAATCATAGAGAGCCACTGCCTCTGTGATTTTCATAACCTACAGTAGATAAGGCAGCTCTTTACTGACTGAGTCAGATTTTGATTCTGTTCAGATCTGGATCTCTGTTTTGTGAGTCCACAGTTATCCACCGAGCACCTGCTCCTTACCGCATAGTGTGCCCCAGGCACATTTCCTCAAGAAGTAGTGCCTGTATGAGCAAAAAGTTAGCTGGGTATGGTGTGCACACCTTTAATCCCAGCACTCGGGAGGCAGAGGCAGGGTCTCTGTGAGTTCCAGGTCAGCCTGAGGTACATAGTGAGACCCTGTCTACATAACACAAAGAAAAGAGTTGAAAAGATTAAACTGTGATATTAGTGAACTATAAGTATGGTGTATCAAGATGTACATTCCGTACATACAAAAACTGATTTTGTTTCTTGGGGAACAGGTCTTGCTATGTCTTCCTGGCTGGCCTGATACTTAACTGTATGTAGCCCAGGCTTGCCTTGAACTTACGGCAATCCTTTTGTCTTAGCCTCCTGAGTGCTAGGATTACATATAACACGGTACCTGACTTCCTAAACAAAATTGTTTTTAAAGATTGCGTAAGATAACCTCCATGTTATGTGTGTAGGGTAGATATGTCAGTTTTTGGACACTAAAAGCAAATCTGAGAGAAATTCTTTGAAGGAGGAAGGTTTATTTTGTTTATGGCTTCAGAGATTACACTCTGACCAGCTGGTTCATTATTTCTGGGCCTGTGATGAGACAAAACATGATAGAAATGTGGACAAGCAAAGCTGCTCATGCCTGGCAACCAAGAAGGCAGACAGCAGCAGAGAACTTGAGTGGAACAATATTGCTCCTGGGACCATCCCTCCATCGACCAGTCCCACTAATGAATGTCTGTGATACTGCCTATTCAACGAGCTGTCACTGTCTGGCCACTGCCCTGTTGTTGGACCTATTGTCTAGAGTCCAAGTGTTCAGCGCATGAACATGTTGTTGGGGACACACCATATGAAACCTAGATGAGTCTTACGTTTAGATCTGGATTTTGTATCCAAAGTAACTCCTGATGTTTATGAAAATCTTCAAAATCTGATATGTTTCTAGTTCCCAGCAGTTTGGTTAACAGATGTATAACCTGTGCCATAAAGAGTGTGAGTTATGAGCAGTGTGTTAACAGGGATCTGTTTATAAATACTTCTCCTGGGAGACTCCAGGAGGCTGTCATGAGAGTGTGGTGCTTAGAGGTCTATAGGATAAGTAGCAGCTATGTAAGAACATGGAGGTTATCTTATGCAGTCTTTAAAAATAATTTTGCTTAGGAAGTCAGGTACGGTGTTATATGTAATCTTAGCACTCAAGAGGCTGAGGCAAGAGGATTGCCATAAGTAACAGTAGAAAGAACTTTTTAAAAAAGATTTATTTTATGTAAAATTCATAAATATGAATTTTTGCCTGCTTGTATATGTGCACCATATGTGCCTGATGCCCAGGAAGTCAGAAGAGGGTGTTGGATACCCAGAGCTGGAGTTATGGATTGTTGTGAACCACCATGGTTGTAAGTACTGAGAGTTCCTGGATTCTTTGCAAGAGCAACAAGGGCTCTTAACTTCTGAGCTATCTCTCAGCCCCAAGATGAACTTTCTAAGCAAAGTCATGACAGTTGAAAAGACAGTAAGTGGTAAGTGGAGTAAGGTCGTTTGAAGAAACTGCAAGATGGTTTTTTTTTTTATTTATTTAAATGAAACATGAAGGAAAAGTGGTTTAAGATGAGGCTTGAGGAGGTAGAAGGTAACTATATCATGTCAGCATCTTTTAGCCAGTCATGAGGATTTGGGATTTACCTACTGTGAACCATGATGGTCTGGTAGAATTTTTCCGATAGCTTTATAGAGACATAATTTATATACCATATTTAAAGTGGCAAGACATTGTTTTATTTTTAGATTTTGTATTTTATGTGTGTGAGTGTTTTGTTTGCATGTATGCATGTATGTGCATCATGTGCATGCCTGGTGCCTGTGGAGGTTACAAAAAGGACATTAGATCCTTGGAACCAGAGCTATAGATGGTTCCAAGCCACCATGTGGGTGCTGAGAACTGAATCTGGGCTGTCAGTAAGAGTAACAAATACTCTTAACCACTGAGCCGTCTCACCATCCAAAGACACTGGTTTTTATAATATGGACTAATCAGTGTAACTATTGGCACAGTGATTTTTGAACATTCTCATTGCCTGTAATAGAAATCGTATACCTATTTCTCTCATGTCTTATACCTGCTTCCCTGCAACCTAAGCAACTACCAATATATTTTCTGTTTCTCTTATTTTCAACCTTTCATGTAAAATGGAAACAAGACAAGGAGTTATGACTGGCCTTTTTTTTGTATATTTTCAAAGTACGTCCATGTTGAGGCAGATATCAGGACTTGATTCCTTTTTATAGTCTACCATTTGGTATTGTTTGTTTATTCATAAATTGATGACATTCATATTGTTTCTACCTATTGGCTGTTATGAATAATATTACTATAAAGATTTGTGTGTATATTTTTATGTGGACATATTTCTCAGGTATATACTACTAGTGGATTTTGTAGGCAATATGCCACTAGACAGTTTTAAGCTTAAGGTATCATTTTAAGTTCTGGCTTTTAAACTCTGTCTGAGTTATTATACAGGAATGAATGGGTAATAATGAGTGTGAAGTGACCAGTAAAGAGACTGTCACAAAATAAGGCACATAAGACAAATCAGACTTGCACTGGGGTAATGATGGAAGAGATGAAAAAAAGTGAACGTGGTAAAAATGTATTTTTTACACTTAATAATTGGGAGGAGGGGGCCCGTGAATGTCATAGCCGTATGTGAAGGTGAGAGGACAATGTGCAGAAGTTGCTTTCTCCTTCCTCCATCTGGGTCCTGGGACTTGAACTCAGGTTATCAGGATTGTCGGCCAAGATTGTTGTTATATTTATATGTAGCACTATAGAGAAGGAGGCTCAGATTTTTCTGTCACATGTGAGGTCACACACACTTAGCTGAGACTTGTAACCAAGAACTTATATAAGTTATATAAGTTAGAACTCTGGAATGGCTGTCCAGCTCATGAGAAGTATACATTCTACACCCTGCACCTCAAAGAAAGGGAAAGGAAGAGAACCAATTCAAGGATCTGAGCAGGGACAGAAAAGTAATTGGAGAAAAAAAAATTACTACACATAGAATTCAAAATCAAGAATTTAACTTAGATGCTAGGTCTTTATTCTTGAAAGCTTGGGTCCTGGCACAAGCATCTAGTGTTCTAAGTGAGTAGTCTTGTTAAATGGAGACTTGAATATGCGGAGCATCTAACAGCCATTCACTGAAGAACTCCGCCTATCATATGTCAGTCAAAAATCAAAATTACAACATCAAAGGGAAAAAACCTGTTTTCTGATCTTCAGTGTTGAAAATCTATTCTGAGAAGTCAACCAAGTGAATCAAATACTACTGTGTAATTTTTAAGCTTTATGAAAGCGAAATATATAAATTGGGACTGGGGAGATGGCTTAGCCATGTTCCCAGCACCCACATCAGGCAGCTTATAACTTCTATAAGGCCAGCTCCAGGGAATCTGATGCTCACTTTTGGATTCCAAGGGTACCTGCACTCATGTGCACATACCCATACACACACACACACACACACACACACACACACACACACACACACACTTTTCAAAAAAGGAAATATATAAAAATATATAAATTTCTGTAAGGATGTGGAGGAGGGGAGTCTGAATCATACTGTGTTGGTGCCTAGAAGATGAGTAGAGGCTCCTGAGAATTAATAAATAGCAATGGGAAGGTGATATTTTAGAGGAAACAAGGAAGACAAGGCCATAGTAGCACTTCATAAAGTGTCTGCTCTGAAAACAGGGTTAGCTGAAGGGAGTGAGGTGTAGGAAGATCAAGTGGCTGGATTAAGCTAAGTTGAAGGGACTCACTCAGAAGCCTTCTCTGGTCATCTGGGAAGAGTGGTGGTTGAAGGTGTGGCTTGGGAATGAGTAGGTTGTAGCGTGTACCCAGTGAGATGGTTCTTGCCTTGCAGAAACCCCCAAATTAACATTTCACTGGATAGTGTTTGGAAATTGTGGAGCTCAAGAGGTAGGCAGGAACCAAATCAAGCCAATTTTTGTCTGAGTTATGTTAAGAAACTTGATCTTCTGTTCTCAGAGCTGTGAAATACCATAGTAGAATTTTCAGCAGGAGAATGACTTGATCACATAAAACATATCATTTAAGCCTTTACGGAATTAAAGCCATTTAGTTTCTCCCTCTAGATGAGCATAAACTAAAAGGAAAAAGAATGAGATGTTTTGAAACAGCTTCGTTTTCCTTCTGAAAGAGCATGCTGAGTGATAATTCTTGTCTTTTGAAGCTTCAGCTTTCACTGTAATCAGCTCATTGTGGAAGTGTTGTGACTCCTGCTGGGAAACCACAGAGGGGCCTTGAAAGCCTATTCACAGGTCCGATTGAAACAGTTAGTAGCATTGGGATGAATGGGGATTTGAAGCAGAACACTGCAAGACTTAAGCAGTAGAAAGCCACCACTCAGAAATAATCTCCCTTTGCTTTGTAATTGACTCACTTAGACTGGGGTGTGGGACTTAGCACCCCATTTCACAGTTGCCTCTCAGAGGTTTTGTGGCATTGTGAGTGTGTGTAGGACTGGCCAACAATCAGTTTCAGCTTTATCCTTCTGGCACTGTGTATGGACTCAGTTGCCCTCTGATAGATACATTGTTAGATGAACAAAGCCAGGTGCAAAAGATAATTTATGATAGCAAATAAACACAGCAGTATTAACACTGTTTCCCCCAAACAGGTTCTGGGGAATTCTGCCCCCTTTTCTTCTGTGTAGAAGTATTACTGTTAGAATGGAATGGAAGCAGGGGAAATGATTGAAAAGAAATTTGCTCTGGGAACCAGTTTCCCTTGTGATATTAGTCTGTGGAGGAGGCATGTCCATCCAATGATAATGCCATAGGAAGTCTAGGTTTTCAGAATTCTAGAAAGTTGGTGTGTGTGTGTATGTGTGTGTGTGTGTGTGTGTGTGTGTGTGTCTGTGTGTGTGTGTCTGTCTGTCTGTCTGTCTGTCTATCTGTGTCTGTCTATGTGTGTATAAATGTGTATGTGTATGGGTGTTTGTGTGTCTATATGTGTGTATAAATGTGTATGTATGTCTGTGTGTCTATATATGTGTGTATATGTATTTGTGTGTGTGTATGTGTCTGTGTGTATAAATGTGTATGTGTATATATGTGTGTATTTATGTATGTGTATATGTATTTCTCTGTGTATGTCTATGTGAAGGTATGTCTGTATGTGTGTTTGTGTGTGTGTATATGTGTGTATGTGTAAGGGCATGTCTATGTATGTGTGTGTGTGTCTGTGTGTATATGTGTGTTGGTGTAGGTGTGTTTATGTGTGTTTATATGTTTATGTGTGGTTGTGTTTGTATGTCTGTGTGTATCTCTGTGTGACTAAAGATTGAACCTAGGACCTGTTCTTGTTACTGCTACATAAGCACTCTCTTTCCTTAGCCCCTTTGTTAGCTTTTTTTTTAAGTAGGGGAAACAAGGGCTTAAACTTGCTCTGTGCCCTGGCAGAACATAAGGGTCTCTCTGCCTCGTCCTCTAGAGCATTTGGAATGCCAAGCCTGGCTAATTGTGTTTTCTTTTCTTAAGATAGGGACTCACTCAGTAGTTGAGGCAGGCCGGCAGGCCTTCTCAGAACTGTGTGTGAGCTGCTATGCCCAGCCATGATCTTGAATTCACATCTCACAACAAAATACATAATATCATTTATTAATTTTAGGAAGAATATGGTGTTGGATTTACTAATGCCCACTTTCCTGAAAAAGCTGTAGTATGTTCAGCTGTTTCTTTCTTTCTTTCCATGATGGAAAGGGAGTGTTGAAGTCATAAGACTGTATAAAGTCTTCTCTTATTATCGGCTAGGCCCCCTTTTCCTCTATATTGAAATATTACAACTTTTGAATTAAAATAGTACCCATTCAGAATAAAAATTTGATTCCAGGGCCAGCCTGCCTTGATTTGCAGCCCAGAATATAGCACTAATCACAGTCAGTCCTCCAGTTTTGGGGTTAACCTGGGGACTATAGAAAACAGCAGTCTCATCTGGCTCTGAAGGGCCAGATGATTTGACTGACAGACTCAGGACAGAAATGGCAAGTGGCCAGCAGTTGGCAGACATATCAGGCAAATAGCAGCTGTCACATTCATGTAGTGGTCAAGTTCATTTTCCAAAGCTCCAAGTTTTCCTTAGCAACAGAATATAAATAATTCCCCAGGCTAATATTAGCACCTGATAGTGACTGTCTTTGCCTGCCTTTTCTCCTCTTTGTTTCCCTGCTACCTTTTCCCTCCCTCGGACCAGTTCTGAATTTTATATTACTTTTTTCAGATGTCCTTCCTTCCATCCATCCAAGAAATGACTATAAGTAGTTTGTTTCCACAAGAGGCTAACATTGCGTGTCCCTCAGAATAGCCCACATTATATTCAACTCTGCTTGCTTCTCAAGATGTGACCTGTGCTGACTGAGTCATCTGCTCTCATCTCATACCAACCTTGAGTCCTTTGGAGTCTTTTTAAGCTAGGTCGTTATTTCAGCTAATGTGAAGCTGTCTGCAGATTAACTTGACATCATCTTTTTGATGTTAGAAAATTTAAAACAAATAATTAAGCCATCTTTTTTTTTTTTTTTTGGTTTTGGTTTTTGGAGACAGGGTTTCTCTTTGTAGCCCTGGCTGTTCTGGATCTCACTCTGTAGACCAGGCTGGCCTCAGACTCAGAAATCTGCCTACCTCTGCCTCCCAAGTGCTGGGATTAAAGGCGTGCGCCACCACTGCCCAGCTTAAGCCATCATTAAAAAAACCATTTTAAAAAACTATCTCTAAGATATGAAAGTTGCCAGTTAAAGAAGAGATTTTTGTAGAATCTTCCAATCTTTCCATTTTTGCTCTAAAATGTTTTCCATGTCCAAACATCTATAGCAAAGATAAACCTTTTGTTTATTGATGTAATCTTTCTTTCCTTGTGTGAATCTTGAGCAAGAAGAGAGCAAAGTGTACTTGATAGTAGGCAGCTTGTACATTGAAAATAAAATAGCATCAGACAGCATTCCAGGCTACCCAGAAATTTTCTGTGGAAGGAAAGGTCTTAGTCAGGTACAGCAGAACACTGAGAAGGCTGAGGCGGGGAGATTAGCACAACCTGAGGCCAGCCTGGGCCTGTCTCAAACCCATCTCAAAGAGTCCAAAATTAATAAGTGAGAGAAAAGAGGAAGGGCAGGCAGTGGTGATATGCATCTTTAATTCCCAGCACTCAGGAAACAGAATTAGGCAGATCTCTGTGAGTTCAAGGCCAGCCTGGTCTACAGAGTGAGTTATAGGACAACCAGAGCTACACAGAGAAATCCTGTCTCAAAACAAAACAAAACAAACAACAAAAAAACAAAACAAAAAGAAAGAAAGAAAGAAAGAAAGAAAGAAAAAGAAAGAAAGAAAGAAAGAAAAAAAGAAAGAAAGAAAGGGAGAGAGGGAAGATCAGTCAGTGTCACCAGGCTTAGTGGCAAGTTGCTTTGTATCTACTAAGTCACCTTGTCAGCACAATAAAGTTTTCAAATTAAGGTTGCATGCATTGTATTTTTAGGCACTGCTACAGCAAAATTGACTATAAAATATTAAACATTTTGTTTATATGCACTAGAAAACTCAAAGATTTGCTTTATTACAATGACATTCATTATATTGTGGTAGTGTGGAATCTCTCTAACTGATCGACAAGGAGATTAGACACAGCATACATGGTTTAAAAATTAAATGAAATAAACAATCTGAAATCTAAAAACTTTTGGGTAGATCTCATTTCCAAATCTATTAGCTCTAGAGAAGCTAGGCACAGAAAGACACTGTTTAATAACAACATGAATACTACGAAGTAAATTACAGTTTGTGTGAAATACCTCAATCATTTCTAATCCTCACAACAAACTTAGGAAGAAGATATTCTGAGCTCTCATTTACATACAAGGAACAGGTCAGAAAGGGAACCTGCTTTACCCAAAATCACATAGCAGATACTCAAATGGCATGCTAAATCAGAACTTCCCAGTATTGTCCAGCTCCTACTGGTCTGTAGTTCCTTGGGTAGCAATGTACCATTTATTATAACCATTTCAAAGGAGGCATGTTCCTGCTGAGTGTGGAGGGATACATCTATAACCTTAGCACATAGTTATATAGATATATCCTTATACATAGGGAAACTGGAAGACAATGCTATTATGAGTTCAAGGCCAGCTTGGGCAATATAGTAAGACCCTTTCTTTTTCTTTTTTTTTAAAAAAAAAAGCAGACTAGTAGGCCCACACTTGTTGCCACAAGTCCTGGGCAGGGCAAAAGACACCCAGGGGCCACTGCCCACCACCATGTAGTGTGGACTTTTTGCCACTGTGATAAGCAGGTATGTAGTGGGGAGATGGGAGAGAAAGAGAGGCAGAACAGTTTGTATACTGTGAAGAGAGGTGGAACTGGTGACGGCGGGTGGTGAGGAACAGCTTGATGTGAGGAATCCGCACTGCCACCTGAGGCCATGGTGATGTCCTGCCCGTGCCGCTGTGAAGGGCTATGTCTGGTCCCTGGCCCTGCAGCAGCAGGGCTGTGTGGATGTCTGTGACCCATGTTACCTCCAAAAGCCAAGTGGACGTGTCTGTCCATCCTGCTCCGTTCCTTCACCACCTGCACAGAGAGCTGTCCCTACCCCTTGCTGTCCCCTGGTGGTGTGGGTGAGGAAGAGCTGCCCCAGAAGATATGAGCAGGGGAGAGCTGGTCCTGTCCCTTGCCTACTGCAGGAGAGTTGGCCAACTCAGCTCCACCTAGGCCCAGATCCTCGACTTTGGGTTGTCCCACCCCAATATCTACCCCATCATGCTTGTCCTTTGTTCTTTTCCTTGTAGTTCTTTGGGACGTTAACTTGGTTGTTTTAATGGTGTAGCTAGAGAAGGGGAAATTGCAGGTAGCAAGTGTAAGATGCGAGTATTTAAGAATAGCTGGCTTAGAACTTGTGTTTCTTTGCATTCTTAATGGATATGAATAAGCACAAGGATGTAGGGAATAGATGCAGAGGTCAGTGTAGTATGAGCTAATTAATTTCAGGATACAGGGAAGCTTTATCTTTTAATGGTGAAATTAATACTGTCAGTTATTCTTAAGTCGGATGCTCATGTTTCATAGGTATTAGTTTGTACTGTTCATCTCTTTTATTAGTCTTAAATATTACATAATGTAAATTTTAACTAGTCAAAGATCATGGTCAGATAATTAGCATATTACTGAGAGGAGCTGCGTTGTGTAGGTGAAGAATAGAGTACAGTTCGGCTAACTTTATACTGAGTGAGGACATCATTTGAGGTCTGTGTAAATAAGGCTGTTGATTTGTTACTGGATGTGAACTCCCTTATAACCATAGCTGGATCCTAATGAATATTAAATAAAAATAAATATTTTATATATATAAGACAGAAAATTTTCTAATTTTTATGTTCAGAGGGCAAGTTTCTGGACAAAACTGAAAATTATGCAGAACCATTCAGTTTTAAAGCCATGTTGATTGATTATTTAGTTTCCACCACTGTAAAAAAATAGTTTGTGGCTGGCTTGGTGTTTACGTGGTTTTTGTTTGTTTTTGAGAGTGCACAGAATATGTTTCTACACTAAAGACACTAGAATGTAGGATGAAGACTGAGTAGGCACCAGCTTGGCATCTCCTCTTCGATGAGTTGTGTAGGTGTTGTCAGCAGTGGGCCTTGCTGTCAGTTTGTAGAGACCAACCTGTCTTGGCAGCAGCTGGGGTTGCCTGGAGATTCCTGTGGGAGCCCTGTGGCCAACAACTCAGTTATATGTAACCCAATCCCAGGACTGGAAATTTTGTTTGATGACAAGCAATGGCCAGTTGGGACTCTTGCCCCCCATTATTTGATGATTTCATTTAGATCACCTTCATATCTGTATATGTTTTAGGGAGTTTCTACTGTGTGAAGTTTTTATACTTCCCTCAAATGCCCCTAATATTAGCTGTCTCTCCTGTAATCCTTCCCACAGCTCCCTCTCCCTTCCCATTCCAGCCCCACCCCAGATCTATTTCTCTTTCCTAAGGAAATCACTCTGCTCCCTCTAGTCCACTGATTCTCAGCCTGTGGGCCACAACCTTTTGGGGTTCAAACAACCCTTTCATAGGGGTTGCCGAAGACCATCAGAAAATACATGTACTTATATTGTTATTCATAAAAGTAGCAAAATTACAGTTATGACATAGCAGCAATAGTAATTTTATGTTTGGAGGTCACCACAACATGAGGAACTGTATTAAAGGGTCTCAGCCCCAGGAGGGTTGAGCATGACTAATCTAGTCCCTTAATCTATCTATATCAGGATGTAGCTTGGTTATCATTGACTTCACAGCTGATATCCACATAGATGCAAATACATATCATATTTGTCTGAGTCTGGGATACCTCCTTCAGTGATTTTTTTTTTCCTAGTTCCATTTATTTGCCTGTAAATTCATTCTTCTCTTAAGGGACGTCTAGGTTGTTTCCAATTTCTGGCTATATGTTCATGGTTGAGCAAGTGTGTCTGTGGCAGAATGAAGCTTTTCAGTTTCATGAGGTCCCGTTTATATATTGTTGGTTATAGTGCCTGTGCTAATGGTGGTGTGTTCAGAAAGTCTTTCCCTCTGCTGGTGAAAGCTCCTTCATTTTAAATACCACTGCCAACTACTTTTGCTCTCCAGCTCCAGGCTGAACCCAGAATTCTCTTCACAGTGTTCTTAGGACAGATTTGTCCAATTAAACAGTAATCTGTTCCTTTTTGTCCCTGCACTGTGAACTTGTGAACTTGTGAACTTGTGAACTTGTGGCTTTTTACTGGAGTTTCTTCATATCACAGATATGCAGAGATATTAGATCAGTTGTAGGAATCTCCTCTGCCCTTTAGGTGGCAGCAGAGGAATGACAGTTGAACTATTCCGATGTATGACATCAAAGAATCTAGTTTGTGTTTGAATCAATTTTCACAGGAGCATATCTCCCATATTCCATTTTAACTGTTTTAATATAGGGAAAGCAAATAACTTCTAGCACATGAAAGCCCTCTTGGATTTCCTGGTACTTCTTCAGAGGACAACAACAGATACAGGGTAAAAAGCTCCCTGGGTTGCAAGTAGGATGCATACTTTACCTTTCAAAGCAATTGATGTCTTTCAGGCAAGCTTTGTAATCTCTTCAGTCTGAGTTTCTCCACTGTCTAGCTAGTTTGCATTAGGGAATATATAGTAGCATTAAATTCTAAAATTATGGGATCCTGAGTTATCAGTGACTATCTAATGAACATCCGTTATGGTCATTATGGGATATGCCATGCCTTGTCCTCTCAGTGTTGAGGGTCTCTAATATGTTCATTCTCTCCCTAGTTCAGCATTGTGTTTGGCCAAATATATTAGGATTTCAGAAAACAGCAAGATGAATGATGGAGGGTAGTATAATTAGAATAGGCTTCATGGATGTGGAATTCGAGTCAGCTTTTATATGTATGAAAGGCTTAGACAAAAATAATTAATGATTTTGAAGTTTATTATATGCCCCATCTGCTTTCCTTGTAATACATGTTGGGGCTCAGATAGGTTAAAGAACTTTTGAGTAATCAGAATTAGTAATGAAAAAAGCAGGAGTTTAAAACCTCATCTTCAGGACTCTCCTGCCATCTTTTGACCTCAGCAGGACCACATGAGGTAGCTAAGAGGTTAGCCTGAGCTGACCTTTCTACACCAAGAGCTTGCAAATATGAGCATGATGATTGGCTCTCCTAATGTCTTTAAAGAGACCGACCATAGCTCTGCATGGAAATGAGTATTAGGGGAGCAGTCAGTTTGGAAAACACAGCAAATGGAGACTTTCTTTTTTCTTTCAAATCTGATGGGAAATGAAGGGCTTCTGAGAATCAGAAGAGAAGTTGCCTTGTACAATAGTGGGTCAGAATGTTCACTATAAGAGTTTTATCTTTGGCAGAGTTCTGGAACATTGGATAAGATATTTCTGTTTAAGAAGTATTTACAGATAGTGCTTAGCTGAGAGCAATTACCTAGACGATTGTTCCTGGTTCTTCTTAGATAACAACCTTTCTTCCTCAGGGTCTTAAAGTAATTCTGGGCAGTATATTACCTCCTTGATTTATTTCCTCTTAGCAAATCCCAGTCTCCTAACCTGAGGTGGGTGGGATGGAGGGGCATGATTCGGGGTGCTCATGCACTGGTGCTGAAAATGGCACACTGGTCATTGACATAGAAGTAAAATGTAGTGGCACTTCAAGAGTCCTTCAGGAGCCAGCATCCATTATAATCAAGTCAGCTGTGTTCAACTCTTGGTACACACGATTCGTAAATAATGGGAAGTAAGCCACAGCTTAGTTGCTCTCTGGCAAATGTGCTCTGGACAGATAGGATTTGTCCACAGCAGGCACAGTTCTTCCCGTTTTAGGGCTGAGCTCTGGCCCACACTGTGTTACCAGCTTCACCTGCTTAGGTGTGTGCTGCTCGTGGAAAAGCCCTCTGTTTGCTTTCACTCTGTTTGCTTCCTAGCATCTTACTCACTCTTCAGTCTTCTAAAATAGAAATTCTTCCCCCCCATCCCCAGTGCCAACCAGTGACATTTGCTCTGCCAAAGGTCATGTCCTCTTCCCTTCCCCTCCCCTTCCTCCTCTTCCTTTTTAAAAACTTTTTAGTGATTCTTTATGAGTTTTACCTCATCTACTCCAGTCCCACTCATCTCCCCATCCCCTCATATATGCTCTTTACTCTTGCAACTCTCCTGGCAAAGAAAACACACACACACACACAACATAGAAAAATATCTCATCATGGAAGCTGGAGTGTGCCACAGTGCCCCTTATCCCTCTGTCCACACATCTTTACTTGCCAATGGTTCGAGGTTTCTGGCTTCTGTAGCACCATCAATATTGGATCCCCACTGGGAGTTCTGCTATCCTGTTGTTGCCATGTGCCATGGAATTCCTTAGCTCTAGATCAGCAGCACTGGCCCTTTCACTCCTCCTGTAGATGATGCAGATTTTCAGGTGGACCAACTTAGAGCCCTGGATCTGGGCCTGGGTGGTAGCTGAGCTAGTCAGCTCATCCGCACACACCACCAGGGCAAATGCTCCAGCACTGCTCAGGCTAGGCCACCCAGTGCCGCCATCAGCAGGAAGCTGGGTCAGCTTTCGTGCTCCCATTTCCTTGGGGATGGCTCACCCTGACATCTGTGAAGTTAGCAGAAATTACCATATAATGAATGGGGCAAACTCAGGAGTAGGCTAATCAAACAGTGCTGCATAAGGGCAACCAGGTTATCTCAAGAACATTACTGACCCATGCCTCAAGAGCCAGCTCCATTGTGCATGCATTCAAGGTGCCCAATTTCCTAAGTGCTGCATCCTGCCAGGGGTGGGGCCAGCTCAGTGCTCTCAAATACCCTGGGTTGGCTCACTCTTGGCATTCACCATTAGGGCCAGCTCCATTGTATTGCCCAGGTGCCCAAGGGCTGTAGCCACTAAAGGGACAAGGCTAGCTTTCCTGCTATCAAGGCCTTGGAGCCAACTCTATGGACTACCACAGGTAAGGGAAGAGGGCAGGAACCCCCTCCCCCGCCCCCTGCACCCATGCCACCTCACCACAGATAAGAGGCAGGGCCAGCTCACTTGCTGTCATGACCCTGGGGCCTGCTCTCCCAACTGCTGCAGGTGATGAAGGGTGAAGGCATCACTCATGCTACCTCAAGGCAACTCTCTACACTTTCCCTCAGGGTTGGCTCACCTGTGCCCCCATCACCAGAGTCAGCTCTGCTGTGCTGTCCACGAAAGATGCAGGGCCTACTCTGCTGAGTGCTGCTGCTAAGCTGGCTCTCCCACATTCACACCCTCAAGGCTGTCATACCTCTCTGCCACCAGGGCCAGCTCCACTGTGAAGCCTGAGTGAAGTGCAGAACAGGCTCTCAGGCTCTTCCAAGTGCTACTGCTAGTGAAAGGTAGAGCTCTAGAGCCAGTAAGAAATGGGGACAGGTCTGCACAGCCACTGGACATCCATGTGGTCCCTAGTGAGTGCTAGTATTCTCTAGTTGTAATAAGATCCGAAGACATCAACCCCAACCCCTACCGCTGCATAGCCACAGACCCAAATGGCTATCGGCAGACAACTCATGCTGGGATCTCACTATGGCCCCAGGTGGCAGGGCTGGCCACTCTCAACAGGTTACTTCTCTTCATCCTCAAGGAGTCTCCAGTTCCATCCCGCTCTTCACAATGTTCTGCTGTTCCTCTCCTCTTTGTCTCTCATCTGTCCACCACACACTCACATATTGTGGTGGCTCCTGCTAAAGACGTTGCTATATGGCTGGCCCGCCCCTGAGTGACATCCTTAATCCACTAGGCACTAGAGGGCAGGTCTGTGGGTGATTGGCCATCCATAAGTCTTGGTCTGTCTTCCTCCTCTCTTGATATACTGCATGGTGGCAGCAAGGCTTTGTGTGTATATAGCCCACCTTTGCTGTGGGGTGGAGGACAGGTCTGTGGGTATCTTCCCCTGCCCACACTTTGTGGTATGACTCTGTCTTCCTCCTCCCGTGCCACGCTGCCTGGATTCAATTTGATTTTTATGTGTCCTAGGCATAAAGCAGCTTTGGCCACCAAGCCAGACATCAAGCTAGGATGAACAAAGGACCGCCATCTGCTCTGCCCCTGACTGATATAAAAACACCACCACCAACACAGTGTCTCTTTGCCCATTGCCAGTGTCCATATCCTTCTTAATGATTGGATTCCAGGGTCTCTTCATCTTTTACCATGGACTCTCAGCAGCACTTTATAAAGTTCACTACTGTTTTTTAACAATTGTCCCTCTGTGACCTCTCAGGTACTGTTCTTTCATGGCTCCCCTTGTGTCGTTCTGAAGTTTCTTTGTAATAAGCCAGTGTCTCCCCTTTTCTTCCCAGAGTTCTCCCCTCTTTAAAAGACCTACTCTAGCTGTTTCGTCTGTCAGTGTTTTGTCCTGGATCTCTTGGTGCTCTTCATAATGCATCGAGGGGCTAAGGGAAGTGCTGGGCTCACTCTGTAGACATTCTACAGAAGTCAGTATATCTGGCTGTTATTTCCCTGCCCCTTAGCCCACCACCCTCATTTCTTCATCGTTTCAAGGATCATTATGGAGTTTTCTTTTAGGGTTCTCGAGTCCCCTTAAGAAAAAGCCTAAAGCTTCAAGCAGGAATCTGACATTAGACTAGAACAAAGAAGTAATTTCAGGCAGGAATCTAAATATTAGGCTAGAACAAGGAAGTAGACTTCAGACATGAAAATGACCTTGAGCTAGGACAGGGAAGTAGGCTCAGATACTTTGGTCATCCTAATAAGCCTTTAGAAACAGTGATCACGGGAGTGTTCACGTAATTGGGTTTAATGCCTTACTTCTTTTTTGACTATTTGTGTTTATTGTCTTGCTTGTTCCTCGACTATTTGCATCTATTGCATTGCTAGACCCTCAACCTAGAACTGACCTTAATACATGCATGTAATCAAAATGGTATAAAAGCATAAAGGAAGAGGGGGTGTAGGATAGGAGGTTCTAGGGAGGTGAAATGGGGAAAGGGGATGACATTTGTATTCTAAATAAATAAAATATCCAATAAAAAAATCCTTTCAAAAAAAATAAAAGAAAAAGCCTAAAGACAAACCAGACTAAACCATTCTACCTTCTGGACTTAAAAAAAAAAAAAATGTTATCTTACATATGTGCTACCAAATTGAGAAATTCAGACATCAAACTAGAAGAGTTTGCTGTCTTAGGGTTTTACTGCTGTGAACAGACACCATGACCAATGCAAGGCTTATAAAGGACAGCATTTGATTGGGGCTGCTTACAGGTTCAGAAGTTCAGTCCATTATCATCAGGAACATGGCAGCATTCAGGCAGACATGCTGTGGGCAGCGCTGAGAGTTTTATATCTTCATCTGAAGGCTGCTAACAGAATACTGACTTCCAGGCAGCTAGGATGAGGGTCTTAAAGTCCACGCCCACAGTGACACACCTACTCCAACAAGGCCACACCTCCCTGGACTAAGCATATTCAAACCATCACAGAGCCAAAGCAAACTTTTCCAGAAACACTTTCCTTCTTCGCTCACATTCCCCTATGAGCAAGTCCCCTTTTTCTCCTTAAGGATCCTCCGGTTTCTATCTGGGGTTGCAGCCTAGTGGTAGAGTACCTGCTTATTATGTAGAAGGCCCTGAGTTTGATCCCCATATATCTAAAACCAAAACTCCTTCTATTTTCCACCCTTCTTCATCGGTAGTGCTTTGTTAACTCAGGCCCTGCCATTGAACCTGTGGCTTTCTCGCCCCCTCCTTCCCCTCTCCCCAGGATTGTGCTCCACTGTTATCACCAGGTCACTGGCTCCTACTCAGACTTGAGACTGTGCCCCATGAAATGTGACCCCCCCCTTCCCCAGGAAGCCTCTTAACTCTTTAACTGTCCTGCAATGCTTCATCCCTTAGCCCTCAAAGAATATCAGGTTTTCTCTCCAGAAGAATCCTTGGCATTTTTTATCTTAAATACTGATTATCACTGTGTACATCTCCCCATGAGATTCTGCTCAAGAGCACTCCTTCTTCATTTTTATATAGTACCCAGGGTAGATAAAACAAAAGGTAAGATGGGAAAATGACCAGAATGAATGAAAAGGAGAATGAGTGAACCAGCTAAACTAAGAAGTAGTAAGTTACCAAATGAATAGGAATTTAACATAATAAGGCACATAACTGTGAGTCATAACCCAGTTCCATTTTTCACACATAACCTTAATTCAGTTCACTAATTATTTGGAGTACCTGATAGAGTAGGCAGGATGCTATCTGCTAATACTGCAATAACAAAGAAAAATGCCCACATTCTTAGGACTTTAGAGGTGTGGTTAGCATTGGATGGATGGAATGTTTACTTTGCTATCGGACACGGATGTGCTCTCTGTCTCTCTGTCTGTCTGTCTCTCTCTCTCTCACACACACACAGTACTAATGACACTACTGCTGTGTGTGCTCTTGTTCGTGTTTCCATGTATAAATTGGAAGGGTTTCTCCTGGGTCTTTGCAATGGGAAATGAGTCAAATGAGTGAGTGCATATTTCCCTCTTGTTTGCAACTGAGTTACATTTGAAATACTTTGGCTTTTTTGTTTGTTTGTTTGTTTGTTTGTTTGTTTTGCCTATCAAAGAAAGATAAAAGTAGTTTTTCCTTTAAACTCCGATTTCCTTGCTGCTAGTAAAACACTGTCTCTTTGGTTTATAGACTTTTCTGGTTTTCTGTTTCTTTAATTTTCTTGAAAACTATATTTTGCTGATTTGAGGTCCTTGTTTTTTGTTGCTGTACATCTGTTTTTAAGTTCGGGTATTTTCTGTTGTATAACTGATACACTTTTAGCGTATCTTGTTATATTTATGATTTTTATCATAGATACTCCCATCATTTGTTTGTCACCTCTCCTATTAAGAGTTGAGTTATTTCTATGTATATATGTTGGCTTTCCTATTTTAAACAGCAGGACACTGGTGGTACCCTACTCTAGTCTGCATTAGGTGATAAATGTTGGAGACAGTTGGTCAGGTCTCCATGGTATAGCCTGTGGGCATGCAGTAGAGCAGCATGCACTGGCCTTGTTGGCACATGAATCTGTCATTCTTGGCATCAGTAACACCTGCTGTGACCAATGAACTAATTGTAAAGTGACCTACATAAGTAAAGCACTGTCATTTGTGAAAGTGGATTTGGCTCTGAACCCTGATGTGGTTTTTCTTGAGCAACTGTTCAGAAGGGAGACAACTCAAGAGTATACTCTGCTGTTTGAAGGCAGGCCACAAACAACAGGCACATTGGCTGTACAGCAGAATCCTCCGAGCCATAGTTTTGTGCTGTATAAGGTGAAGACTAGAATGAGGTATCTGTGGAGTTTCTCACTGAGAGGCCAGACTTTGTAGGCCTTGCGGGTACTGTTGTGTCTGCTCACTGATGCAGCCCAGCATGGCAGCAGTGGGTGCATAGCCCCTGCCTCTATGTTCATCAGTGACTGCTTGAGCCCTGTAGGGGACACGTAACTAAAAGATTTACTGTCTGGTCCTTTTCTCCAGGAGTGCATAGTACTCAGGCTGAAGACTCCATACCACAGACATTTAGAGCCAGATAATTCTGCCTTCCCTATGGAAGGGACATGCAAAATTGTCCCTGATAGTGCCAGTCTAGAAGATTTGGAAATACTGCCTCCCGCCACTCCCCACCCCCACCCCCCTCGCCGCGTTTTGTGTCCTCTTTGTACCTGTCTCTGTCCTTTTGGTTATTGAGGTGGTAGTGTGGGTTCCTCACTTGAACTTCAGCTCTGATGTCAGGGCTTATTAGAGTGAACAATGGCACATAACCCTTTGGACTCAGTCACACTAAACTGAAATCAGACCAGACCTTAATATATGGCACATACTAGTGGGCTGGTTAGTTATTTGTCAATCTGACACAGACCTAGACATATTTGGGGAAAAGGAACCTCAAACTGAAGAATTGCTCCAATCAGAAAGACTTAGAAACATGTCTATGGGGAATTATTCTGATGGCTAATGATTCAGGAAGGCCTAGCCTACTGAAGACAGTGCCACCCCAAGGCAGATGACTCTGTGTTATATAAGAAAGGTAGATGTATAATGCCTAGGAACAAGCCAGTGAGCGCCATTCCTCTATGACCTTGGCTTTAGTTCCTGCTTCCAGGCTTCTGCCTTGAGTTCCTGCCTTGGCTTCCCTAGATGGTGACTCCAACCTGTAAGCTAAATAAACCCTTTTTTCCCTGAAGTTGCTTTTGGTCAGTGTTTTATCATAATAGCAGAAAACAAACTTAGATGTAGAAATCTTCTTAGATAGCTTCTCAGCCTGAGCAGTATTTACAGTTTTCCTCTCTCCAGCTTAACCCTTTATACAGAAGTGAGATTCCTCTTTGTGTTTCTGTCATGTGTTGTTCTTTATCTGTCTCTTTTCCTCTCTTGGTATGCAGCAACTGGCTGTGCCCCAGCCTCCAGCAAGGCAGTATTTACAGCTCACTTGGGTGGATGCCACAGCTAGGGTAGCCCAAGGGCAGATGAAATAGCCAGCACAGGAGTGCTGTGCCTCTCCGCTCTGTCTTCTCTCACATAAAGAAGAACTCTCCCTCTCCCTTCTGTCAATGACAAGGAGTATTGATTGACTTGGTACAGTATATAAAATATGCATCTAATGGAATGGTATTTTGGGAACTATTAGTAGCACTAGCTTGCTGAGCCCCAAGATTTTGCCCTCCTCCCCTTCCTTTTCCCTGTTCCTAGGAACAGCTTCTTAGCAAATTACAAAAGCTCTGCCTCTGGCTTGCTGGGTAGCAGTGGCAGTGCAGGCTTCCTCTAGTTTCCAAGGGAGACGGGTGCTGAGACTGCAGCGTTTCCCAGCAGCCGCTTACCTTTCCTGCTGTTCATCTCCATGCATGTCTTGACCTTCATCCTGCTATGCAGGCCTGCACAAGAAGGTAACTGTTTTCTTGGAGTTCTCTGCGTCGAGGGGGGCAGAGGGAAAGCAGGGTGGTATGGGAAAAAGCATATGGATTCAGAGAGTATAAATGCTGGAATTAGAAAACAAGGGGCTCTGAGGTGCTCTGGTCTGTGAACATCTTCCTGTTTGCTGTACCAAAAATACCCTGAAGGTGGGAGCCCTGGCACTAGCTCATAAAATTTAAGATTACTGCATATAAAAGCTCAAGGTTATAGTAATATGGCCTGTGGGAAGCACAGAAGAAAAATGAAAACTTGGAGAAGAAAATGTAATCAATTGCTCTCAAACACTCTATCTTCATGGATTCTGTTCAGTGTATGTTTTATTTAAGGAGAAAGCTGAGAATGTTCTTCAGAATGTTCCCAGCACTCCAGAGGTGTGCTTCCCAGTGTCATGGTCAGTATTTGTGTATTGCTGTTTAAATTTAATGACAAATAAAGTAAAAAATAATATCCTCTGTTGCACTGGTCACATTTAAAATGTTCAGGAGCCACATGTGACTACTGGCTTCTATATAAGATTGAATATTGGACACTTCTGTTATTAATACAAAGTCCCATTTAAGGAACTAAAGACCATAAAAACCCATAGAAACATGGGAAGCTTGGTACAATCAAAGCTGTATCACAGGTTCTGAATCTGTAGATTCAACCAACTGAGTTGAAAATATTCAGGAGAAAAATTATATACTTGAGGCAATTTCCTCTTGTCATTCCTTAGCTAATATAGTATGATGACCAGTTTCACAGCAGTAACTTTGTATTGCACAAGAGAAGTAAGCTAGAGATGAATTAAGGTGTATATTTAAAGAAGATGTATAACATATCTGCCAATACTATGTGATTTTATATGAGACTTGAGCACTCATGGCTTTGGGTACTTGGGTCAGGGGTGGGTTCCTGGAACCAAACCCTGTGGAATATTTAACGATGACTCTGTTTGGTCAGACCAATGAGTAGGCTTTTAGCAAGAAGACAAATGGCCTTTTCCCCCACAATCAGCATAAATATGGATTCATTATGGTTAAAGCTGACTGAAGTTTTGAAAAACACTTTGCTTCTTCTTTATTTTGTGACTAAGAGGCAGAAGAGCACAGCAGTCTGTTTTCTCCTGTTCTACAGTGTTAACCTCCCTAGCTTCCCATGCCGTTCTGTATGAGGAAACATCTGACTGTAGAGTCAGTGTTCTCCACAGGAGCATTTAGTCCCTCATACTATTTGATTTTTATGGTTTTTTCATAGCAGCCCTATAACGTGTCGATGACCACTTCTGTAAATGTAAAACCATCCTGTACCATCAAACTGTTGAGTAACACAGACTTTAGTGAGATTCAAAGGATGTCAGAGGAAGGCAGTCCAGGTAGCTCAGTCTACTCAGTCCTGCTGCAGAGAGATTTGCATGTAGCTGAAATCTACATAGCTGAAATGTCAAGATGCTTTGTCAAAGAAACAAATGTTTCATTGTGGAATAAAGTAAGGAAAGTTCTGGATGCAGGAGAGTATCTTGGTAATGTCTTTTGGTGAATAACCTTGTGATCTTGGCTATGTTTATGTTTCCTTGGGCTTTGGTTGTCTCATCTGCAAGGCAGGGATAATTTTATCATCTCTACTCTGAATCTTAGAACTAGATCAAATTTTTAAGTCCTTTAGGCATTGGATTACTGAAAATAACTGTTAAGCGGGTAGTAGTGGCACACACCTTTAATCCCAGCATTCAAGAGGCAGAAGCAAGTAGAACTCTGTAAGTTTTGAGGCCAGCCTGGTCTACAGAGCTTCTTCCAGGACAGCCAGGGCTACACAGAGAAACCCTGTCTCAAAACAAAAACAAATGAGCGAATGAAAGAAAGAAAACTACTGCTATAGAAATTAGACTTTATTATAAGGATTTATGAAAAGTTATATACCACCAAAGAAAAAAAGAAAAAATTTCCTGAAAAACAGAATATTTGTTTTCAAAACAGAAAATATAAATAAGCCTAACTATTACAGAATTTGAATATTTTACTTAAAACTTTCCTCCAGAGTACACTAACTCATGTAATTTTATTAGTGAATTTTAAAAATTATGTAACCAAAAACATACATACATTAACATACATACACTTACAGAAAGTAGATCAGCAGGGAATTCTTCCCAACATATGTAACCTTAACTCACAAAGCTGGCCATTAGAAGAGAAAAAGAGGCCACATTTCTTTTATGACTATGAATGTAGAAACCTTAAGGTATACATATTACATATAATATTGTAATACATACATATAATATATATATTGTCTGAGGCATGGCTGAATTGGTAAAATGTTTGCCATGTGCCACCTAGGTTTGGAGAATAGCAGCACAACTCTAGTCCAGCATGTCCTGGGCATGTGAGAATGAACAGATCCCTGGGGCTCCCTACCCACCTAGTCTAGCTGAACCCATGAGTGCCAGGCTCAGCTCAGAACCCTGTTCCAAAATAAGGTGGAGAGTAAAGAAGCCATGTGACGTTACCTTCTGGCTTCCATACGCCACCAGGAGAGCACATGTATCTCTCTACACACATTTATATCTTGAGCTAAGTGTGTGGCTCTGTGATACAGTACTTGACTAGCATGCCCACAGGGGCACAAAAACAAAAACAAAATATAAAACACAGAACCTGGGGCCTTTTGTTTGAACCAACACAGTTTAAATAAAAATCAATGTGGTGTTGCCATACAAGCATGAAGACTTGAGTTCAGATCCCAGCATTTGCATAATTAGGTGAGCCTGGTGTACAACTGTAATCTCATCACTGGGGACACAGGGTGAGGAGGTTTGCCAGATCGTACTGGCCAGCCAGTCTAGCCTATCAGTGAGCTCTAGTTTCAATGAAAGACTTTATTCAAAAAAAAAAACAAAAAACAAAAAACAAAACAATATACACGGGCTAGGGAAATAATGAGTAAGAGGGTTTACCACACAAATGTGAGTGCCTGAGTTCAGAACATATATAAACCTGGATATGCAGCATGCTTATTTGTAACCCAGATGGTCCTATGGGGAATAGGAGGTAGAAACAGGAGAAGCTTCTGGACCATCTAGCCTGTCATATGCAGTAGTAAGGCAAGCCTGTCTAAAATGAGGTAAAGATAAGGAATGGTGCTCAGGTTGTCCCTAACCTCCACACAAAGGCTGTGGATGTGTGCACAGTGATGTCTGCATTCCTGCGTTCATACACGTTAATGCACTCACAGAGAGAATGCTAAAGACACTTGATATCCACCTTTAATCTCCATGTGAACATGTAGACACATGCATCAGCACACACAAACCTTAGCTGGGTTCCTATAAGATAGGAAGTTTTAGGGTAATTTGATGGGTGGTGTGTAAAGAAACTTCTTAACCAATAAACTCCCCTGTAGCGGGGAGTCGCTGAGAGCAGGATCAAAGCATGGATGCTAACTATCACTGCATTTCTATAGCATGGCCCACAGCTCCCTGTCCCAAAAGTAAGACAAGAAAAGACAGAAAATAGGAAGGACAAGAAGGAAGAAACAAAATTCAGTTTTCTTTTTACAGATGGCACACTCTGTATGGGTGGTGGCACATTTACAAATGTTTGGTATGCCACAACAGCATTCACTGATGGCACGTAGCTTTCTGGCCATTTTGAGCTTTACCGACCTTTATTCTCAGCATGTGGGAATCACTTCAGGATGTAGAGCGCTTTCTCATTCTCTCTTCATAGGTCTTATCTGACTCCTGTACGGGATGAGGAGGCAGAGTCTTTACGGAAAGCTCGCTCCAGACAAGCTCGGCAGACTCGAAGGTCTACTCAAGTAAGCATGACCTGCCCCTCCACCTCCCCGCAGTGTTCTTTTGTCCTTCTCCCTTCCCAGGACAGTATGTAGGAGTAAGCATAGTAAAGTAAGCATGACACCTTCCCCAGTGGAAGCATGTGGTAAGCACACTAAAATGAATGCTTTTATTCCAGCCACTGTAATTTCATCACAGTTGTTGCCATGTCTAAGGGTGTACCGTGTGGAATCTAATAAGTTTATGGCTGTCTCTACTCACACTCACCTCCATTCCTCCAGGCTCATTTCAGCTTTGCTTAAGAACTTTTAAGAAGCCTGTACCCTCCACACGTGGAGAATCTCTAACCGATAGCAGTTCAAAAAGTTAAACATAGACTTTCCATTTGACATAACACACACAAATTATTCTTAGATAAATACATGAAACATATTTTCACATAAAAACTTGTGTACAGAATTATATAACAGCAGTATTCAAAATAGCCAAAAAGTACAGCCAACCCAGTATTGTACTCCATAATAAGGATAAACAAAATATGCCATGCTCATACAGGGAAATATTATTTGGAATAATAATTGAATGTTACAGGAGCTGGAAATAATGCTTGGACAGTTAGCACTTGCTGCTCTCACAAAGTTCAGAGTTCAGCTCCTAGCACTCATATCAGGTAACTCACAACAGCCTGGATCCAGATCCAGGGGCCCTGCAGCCTTGTCTGGCCTCCTTTGGACATCTGAATACACACGCATAAGTCCACACAGACATACGCATGAATACAGAACACTAAAGTGGTGTTACAGCATGCATGAACTATGAGACAACATCTCAAGTAAAGCAACCAGGACACAAAGAGCCTGTTTGTTAGGAGTCCGTTATGCAGTGTATCCAAAATGGCATGGGGCGGGGGGCGGGAGAGAAACAGAAGGTGGGAGAGGGGGAGGGATGCTTAATGCTTGGGGTTCAGGGAAGAAGAATGTGAAGAGACTCGCTACTGGCTGTGGCCTCTTTTGGGAGTGACGAAAATGTCCTGAGAGTCGAGAGCAGTGGTGGTGGAAAAGACCAGAACATCCTAGAAACCATTAGATCACACACAGTAAAAGGCAGAGCTTTATGATATATGAGTTCTGTTTCAGTTAGAAAAAAGGTCAGGAGCCATGAAAGCGGTTTAAGGAAGAATGTGATGTAGCTGACACTATTTGCAGAGATTGGCATGTAGGTAGATGTTTACCAAGCCAGGAAACCAGAGATTAGTTAGGAAGCTGTTCGGAGTCATCCCAGCTGAGGGCAGGACCTCAGGGTGTACTGGCCTTGCATGTGGAGGGAAGGTTGCGAGAAGGCACAGAAGGAAGCTGAGAAAGCAATGGAGCAGAGTGAAGAGAAAGCCAGAAGACAGCAGTAGCATTGAGATGAACGAGAAGCCTGTGTGCCAGAAAGGAGTGTTCTTTATTTTTTATTTAGATGGTGTGGAAGTCAAGAAAGAAAGCTAATGATGGGAAAGGGACATTATACAATATAGTAACAAAAGATCAAATCTGTCTTTCCTGACCCTCCCAGAATGGGTGTGTGTCTCTTCCTCCCACAGAATCCATCTTCCATGAAGCCCGTGACTGTTTCTTGTTTTTCTTTTATTCTAGTCAGTGTACATAAGAAAACTTGGCCATTTCTACATTTTTAAGTTTATATTCAGCATCATTAAGTAATTCCTATCAGCACTGTCCATCTCCAGAATGTTCTTTGTCTTTCCAAACTGAAACTCTATTCATTAAGTCATCACACTATGCAAAATGAGCAATATTCTGTTTTCTCTCTCTATGAGTTTGACTGCTTTATGAATCATATAAATGAAATCATGCAGTGTGTGTCTCACCTGTTTGGCTCATTTCATGTAACACAGTTACATCCATGTTGTCCACGTGGCATCATTTTATTGCTTAAGTCTATATGTATATGCCACAATTTACCATTCATCTTTTAGTGGACACATGGCTCCCTCAATAAGCCACTGTGCAAATGGCTGTGTACATGTCTCCAGACTCCGCTTTCAGTCCTTTGTGGATGTACAAATATCTATGTGTGTGCTGGCTTATATGATAATCCTATTGTTAATCCTGAAGATGTACTGTTTGCATAATAGCTGGCCTGCTTTCCACTCCTGTCACCATCCACAAAAATCCCCATTTTTCTAGATCTTTCTCAATATTTGTATTATAGTTTCAAGGATTTTTAATATAATAGTCACTCTAGTTAATGTGAAGTAGAAGACTGACTGTAAGGTTTTTTTTATATATATATTTTTAACTTTTTTTTTTTGGATATTTTATTTACATTTCAGATGCCAATCCCTTTCCCCATTTCCCTTCCCCAGAAAACCCCTATCCTGTGCCCCCCCCTTTTCCATTTGGCTTTTATACAATTTTTTAAATGTTAATCAAGGGCTTTGTAAGTATGGTAATGCTCAATCAGAAGTGTAACCTAATACCCAACCTAGCTATGTAAACTATCTTTGACTGGTGGAGACACATGAACTTCTGCCTCCATGCCCCCTCTCTCTTTCTCTCTCTTTTTCTCTCTCATTACCGAGCTTCTCATCTACTTCATCTTTTCCTCTCCTTACTCCATCTTTTCCTCTCGGTGCTCCTTTCCCCTTAGCTCCTCCTACATATTACCCTTCCTGTTAAAATAAAGCTTTTCTCTCAGAATACAATTAGAGCATAATTATTCCTATTTGTACCAGTGAGGTACAAGATAGTTTTAATACCCAGTCCATCCTTTTGTTGGCTAGCCAGAACCTCTGCCGACTCTCTTGACTAGAACACTTAGTTTTGAACCTGGCCTTTTCTTGGCTTTAGAATGACATTTTTAACTTTTTTAATGGGGAATGGCACACACATGGAGGTCAGAGGCTAACTTAAGGACTCAGTTCTCTCCTTCTACCATGTGGCTTG
This sequence comes from Rhabdomys pumilio, assembly GCA_030674055.1. NCBI lineage: Eukaryota > Metazoa > Chordata > Mammalia > Rodentia > Muridae > Rhabdomys > Rhabdomys pumilio. The sequence goes on along the minus strand of JANHMN010000009.1, from coordinate 34,474,315 downwards.
GCAGCATGTGTCTCTATGCAGTGGCCCATTTTAATAGCCTACTGGCTCTATCTCTACTGTTATCTTCTCCTTCAGTGTACAGTAGATAAATAATCAGAATATGTATGCATATATATAATTGAATATATCAATGAGTGAGAAATAATAGTCTGGGAATATAGTCTATTCTTATATGGTTTTAAATTTATTTATGAAGAGACAGGAAACCTTATCTGGAGAATGGCATATAATTAAAAGTGGAAGAGCCAAAGATGCACAAGTGTCTTGTTATGAAAGCAGACGTGGTGGGCCCGCTTGTAGTCCCAGCATTTGGGAGGTAGAGGTAGTCAGAGCAGGAGTTGAAGGCCAGGCTCAGCTACATAGTGGTGTAGAGGTCAGCCTGGGTTGCATACAAAGGAGGGACGGAGAGAGAGGAAAGGCAAGAGAAAGAAAGAAGGTGAAAGAAATTTTGTAGAAAAAGACTCCATAGAGAGAGCCAAGGTCCACATCAGAACTAGGAAGGATCTTCAGACTCTTCAGAATGTGTACATGACCTTTGAAAATATTTTTGGGTTCTTAAAGGGGCACAGGATCCACAGAAGCAAAATTATGCAGAAAGTAAACATCCAGTTCTTGACTGTGGCGGATGACCCGGGCTTTCTTGGGTCTCACAGCCCTCAGCCTCCTCCCACTGCCTTAGCTTTGCTAAACTGCTGACAGACACCTGCATTATCCCAACATCCTGTTTCTCAGTCTTTGGACAGACTCCTTTAGCCACAATGCCTTTTGCCCCTCACACCTGCCAAAGAAGCACTTGTTGAGGTCAGAGGACAGCTTCATATGCTAGTCATCGCCTTCTGGGACTGAAGCAGGGTTCTTGCTCACCACTGATCATAGCAGGCGAACTTGCTTTACACGTGTCTGTACTTCCCAACAGTCTGTGCTTCCCATCTCCCCAGAGTGTGTTGACCTGGGTTCGCAGATCCAGACTCTGGTCCTCTCATCATTCATCCACTGAGCTGTCTCCTCATGTCCCTGAGTTTTTATTTTAGTATGTACACAGTATCTTATGATCATTCTTTTTTTTTTTTCATGTAATTTCTGGTAGATGAAACGTTTCTTGAAAAGGGTGCTGATGAGCTAAGTTAACAGTTAAGAGCACTTACTACTCTTGCCGAGGACCCAGGTTCAGTTTCCAGTGGCTACACAGTGGCTTACAACCTTCTGTAACTCGAGTTCCAGAAGATCCAGCACCCTCTCTGGCTTATTCTGTAGGCTCCTGCATATACATGGTGCACATAACTCTGGCAGGCTCACGCACATACCCATGACTAAAAATAAATAAATCTTTGAAGAAAGTTTCTTGAAAAGAATTACTTGACTTATTTCTGTAGTTTACTTAGAGACATCAGTTACTTAAAAGGGTGAATAAAATTAAGAGTATCTATTTTTTTAAAGGCAGCTGTGAGGCTAGAGAGATAGTCCTGCAGTGAAGGGTGCTTTCTGGTTGTACAGAGGACCCTACATTGGCAGGTGACTCACAACCATCTGTAACTCCAGCTTCAGGGGAGCTGGCTTTCTCTACAAGGAATATACTTATGTACATATGTAAGAGTATTTGTATACATATAATTTATAAAATAAAAAGGATGCTATGGATTTGGTAACTAGTGTCTGCCTTCCAGCTTTGGGACATGCCCCATCTGAGGCTCTGAAAATGTAAGCACTCTACTGGAATAATCTCACTCTCTCCTTAGTGCCGTCCTGCCCCAGGTCTACCATTTGGCTTTGCTTCTGTCATGCTGCTACCATTATCCCAGGAGGAACGTTAATTGTTTGTACATCTCTGTGATTCCTAAAGTTACTCAGGAAATAATGATAGAGGGAAAAAGCCAATATAGCATTTCAGGAAATTTTGTTATTTTAGCCTAGCTATGAATTTTCACCTTCTTGAACCATGTTTTTAAAATTTGGTTTTTCCAGTATTTACTGCTCAGAGAATAAGAGGGTAACCATTTGATCTTGGGAGAGAGTAAAGTGCACTCAAATAACCGAGCACAGTTTGGTATGGACCAAGTACATATGTAACAGTGGATATCACTGTTGACCTATTTTTGGAAGGCCAAGTTAGGAAAGCTAAAGCATTGGTTCAGAGTGTACGCAGAAGTAGGTCTGAGTTCTCTGTACACCATGGTGCCTATTTTAAGTGTGTGTTGCTAGAAATGGTCTTCTGTTGGGAGATTCATTTAGGTTGTTTTGAGGGCAGTTTCCCTGCTCCAGAATTCTGTGTGTTAATGTGAAACTGTCTTTACCACTCGCTATTTTCCCAGGGTGTTACTCTAACAGACCTCCAGGAAGCAGAAAAGACTTTCAGCCGATCGAGGGCAGAGAGGCAAGCTCAGGAACAGCCTGGTGAGAAGCTTGAAGATCCTGGTGGGCTTGAAGGGAGCACCAAGAAGCAGGAGCCCTCAGCAGCCCCAACAAAGGGAGCTGGTGAGGGCCAGCAACCTTGGGGCAGAAGTCTGGATGAAGAGGTGAGCTCTTTTTCCTAGCATGCTCTGCCCACAAGCACGAAATTTGGTGACCCTTCATCAGTGGTGGCTTAAATGCTATTCTGCTTTGCAATGAACAATTCCTGAAAGTCACTGTGTGTTTATAGCTGTCTTTAGTGCAGACCTATTTGGCTAAAAACACCCAAAGGAATTCGGTTCTTGAAGTGATCACTTTTCTTCTCAGAGTTAACTAATGCTTTTGAGTGAATGTCTTACTATTCTTTAAAGAGAGGATATAGTATAATAAGATATAAATGAAGAGATAAGTGTTTTTATGCCAGATACCATTTCAAGCATTTAAAATATATTAGTATAATCCTCAGGAGACCCCTTTGAGATTGATATTAATATTCCTATTTTATAAATGAGGAAATTGAGTCCCACAGACTGAGTAACTTACCTTACACTCTACACATAGAATAGTCGGCCAGTAAGGATTTGAACATAGGCAGTCTGACCATACAGCTTGGTCGACACTAATGTGTTGTTTCCTAAATTCCTGGGAGTCACCATCTGTGTGGACATGTGTCTAGTGGAGGTGACATTCACAGTGAGGGCCAAGGGTATAATTAGGGCAAACATGCTCCTGGTCTCCATGGTAACCATTGGCCCTGTCACTGTCACCACTGCTCCTTCTCTCTCAGAAGTGTCATAATGTGGGCCTAAGAGTAACGGTTACTATAGTGACAAGAAGACGGTGTCTTGCATGTCAGTGCTCTGAGTGCTAAGTTTTGTGAACCGATATTACCATGCATTTCATTTGTTAAGTTATTGTTTACTGAGTACTAGTTCTCAGATGGTATCTAACACACATTTTCTAATTAAGCCCCCACCATCCTGGCTGGGTATGACTTTATCCCTATTTTACAAATGAGGAGGCTGAGGCCAGAGAAGTTAATTTTTTCAAGTTCACGCAGTTACTGCCTGCTGAGGATAGACGTTAAGTCAAGTTCTATCTCATTCCAAAACTTTTTGACTTCATTGTTTCTGTCTTTATAATTTATAAATTTAAAGACATATAACCTCTACATTGTGAGCCTAGAAGAATCTTCAGTTTCAACTCTCAAAAAAAAAAAAAAAAAAACATTCAAGGGGAAAGAAAAATTTTTAGTTTCAAGAAAGTGGTTCGGTGGTGTAGCCTTGCCTAGCATGTGTCGGGCCTTGGTTTGATGTCTAGAACGTGAGAGGAAGTGAGCTTTTCAGTGAGTTGTGTGGCATGTCGTGGATCATCCAGACATTTGCTCTCTGTCCTCAGGCCGTCACCCACTCTTGTTCCCTGCCTCACATGCCTGAGCTTTTTGTTTCCCATTTCTTCTGCCTTTGAGCACTCCATCTTAAAAACGCCATTGCTCTTTCCATTTTTAAGACCAAAAAATTTTTATTAACACCGAGCAGTTTAGTCATTTTAGCAACAGTGTCCCAACTGCTGTGGTCATGATAGAATCCTCAGAGTAGGAGTCCAGAAGCTGCAGGTTTCCGACCACTTACTAACTAATGCGGCTAATATATGCTGACTGAACGTCAGCTGGTAATAAGTCTTCCTAATATTGAAAAGCCCAATTTGAGGACCCTTATTGTCTTTATCCTTGGAAATTGACCCTTAACATCTCATCCTGTGATTATTTCCAGCCTGTCTATCATCGCCTAAGGTGTTCAACTCAACCAGACAAACCTACAACACCAGTTTCTCCTTCTACATCAAGACCCTCACTATACACTGGCTCTCATCTGCTGCGTACAAGTACAGCGTCGGTCCCTGATTCTGAGAATTCAGAGACCACCACACACACCACAGCGGCAAAGGAAATGGACGTGAATGGTATGTACAGCTTCAGAAGTCACTCCCCCGTGTGCACGGCCCAGGCTTTTAAGATCCACATTGTGTGTTATCTTTGGGCAGAGAAAGAAGAAGTTGATTTGGATGATCAGTCCTCTAACAGGCTGTCTGTCCGCGAGAGGAGACGACCTAAAGATCGGCGAAGAGGCACGGGCATTAACTTCTGGACTAAGGATGTAAGTACATTGTTCTGTATGGGCACACCATATCACTGTGGCTGCCATTCTTCCTGTAGAAATCAAAAGAAAGAGTGCCATGTGATGCCATGACTCTCGTAGAGATAACAAAGAGCTTTTACTAAGAAAAGACTCTACTAGTATGGGACTTGTTCAGTGTGTTTCTGCTAAGTGCCTAGAGCAGTGCTGAGTGCAAAGTGGGCTCTGGAACTGATAAGGGATTTGAAAGCTGGAGATTTACAACTACCATGTGAACAAGTGGATACATTTGGCAAACTTTAGCAGTCCCCACTAATAGTTGCTGAGAGTCATGTAGTTGAAAGTATCTTAAGACTACCTAGAAGCCAAGATTCTAACTATTCTGCAATAATAAGATTTTGAAGGAGGGGACTAGAGAGATGGCTCAGTGGTTTAGAGCACTTGTTGCTCTTTTAGAAGAACCAGGTTCAGTTCTCAGTACCCACATGGTGACTCACAGCCATCAATAACCCAGTTCCAGGAATCCTACAAGCACACACGTGGTACACATACCTGCATGCCGGCAAAACCTTCAGATGTGTAAGGTGAATGTATCTTTGGGAAAAGCAAAAACAGTTTAAAAACATTTCAAAGGGCTTAAAATCTATAAGTTGACACAAATTTATCTGTGTCAGGTTGACCTTTCTGGTAGGAAAAGGATCAAATTGTAGAAAACAGGTTACCACTTACTAACCACAAACGCACACTGTACTGTAATGCACTCCCGCCATAGCTGCTTCTAACTTCTCATTCAAGCCTGCTACTAGTATTTTTAAGCCAAATGGCCAGCATCCTAACCCAGAGGCCCCTGGTTCCTAATGACCAATTTGAAAGTTAGGTAAAACTATTCAGTGAGACAAGAAATATAATAGTAGTAGTCATCCTTTACAAACCGTCTTTTAGTGAAAATGCATTTCCTTGGCTTAGGAGTGGATTCATAGTGTTTTGCTTTTGTTTTGTTTTGTTTTGCTTTGCTTTGCTTTGCTTTTACCAGTGGGGATTGGTCTCAGGGCCTTGCACACACTGGACAAGCAAACACTCTACCAATAAGCTACATCTCCAGACCATAGGTTGATAACTTTGACAGAGTGAAATAAAGTCTTGCTTTTTGAAAAATATGTTTTCCTCGCTGTATTTGGTTCGACACTTTTTACCACAGTGATGCTTCTAAGTCCCCTGCCTGTGGCAGGTGTTGAAAGTGGCAGTGGTGGCTTCACTTGCCTTTCAGGCTCATTGCCCACGTTTGAAAGACCAAGAAGTGTAACTGATTGGAACTGAGCTTGCTGTTTTCAGCGAGGTCTGTACTATGTATGGTTCCTATGGTTTTCCTCCTCTTTCCATTTCAGGAGGATGAAACAGATGTCTCTGAAGAGGTCAAAGAAGCATGGGTAAGTGACCTACTGGTGATGCACAGTCCCTTGAAGGGCTGTCTTGCTCTGCGGCATACAGTTTTAGGAGATGAGCAGATCTGGACACATGTGTGTTGAGTGAGAAGATGAGCATGCCTCTGAGAAGTGAGGCAGGCCACTCGCTGGTGCTACTTTTTCCTGTCCTGTGGCACTGCTCACATTCTTGGACAACTTTCTAGTGTTTGGTGTGCTACCTGCCAGACATCAACACTGATAGAGGCTCTGCTTTTTTCTCTCTTGACTATTACTAGATTGGATAAAGTACTTAGAAACTGTTGGAAGAAAAGAAAAAAGTGATACAAGTTTCTAATGGTTCTCCTCTAACAGAACATAAATAAAGAGAACATAAAATTTGAGGCCATTTAAAAGTATTTATATTTGTCTTTGTGTAAGGTCACCTCTTTTGTAACTTGACCTTTTGAAGCCAGCACCCATGTCCCTCTGCACTGAAAGCCCCACACCCAGCGCTACTCATCTGAGCTACTTTTATACCTCTAAAACACTGAGGGAAGAGGGAATTTGGTTTTGGTAAACATTTATACAAACCCATGTCCTTTGCTTTTCAAGGCGTGTAAAATGATAGCCTTCTAGCACCGTGCATTTTTGTAATGTACGTTTATTCTCAGAATATATTTAATGATCTTTACAGAAAATCAAGTAGCTCATTTTTACCGATATAGACGTAAGTAGTAAATCACCATTGTTCTAGCTAAATAGTTAACATTCCAGACAGTAGTTGTATGGTGGTATGTGTTTGTGTTTATAGTCCCTTATGAGTCTGTGGTAGGAAGATCACAAGTTTCTTGGTTTTGGGGTGTGTGTGTGTGTGTGTGTGTGTGTATTTGTATGTTGGGGGATGGGTATGGATAGATTTGCATATGTGTGCACAGGTTGTATGGAGACCCCACCTTAATGTTTACAAAAGGACTTCTCGCTGAACCTGAAGCTCATTAATTGGGCTACACAGGCTGGTTAACAAATTTTATGAATCCTCCTGAATTCTACCTCCCAATTGCAAGTATTATAGGCATACAGTGCTGTGTCTGGCCTTTTTATATAGGTACTAAGAATCTAAACTCAGGTCTTTACCATATAATCTAAACTTTACCATATAAGCCATCTCTAGCTCCTATATGGCAAATTTAAGGCCAGAATGGGCTACATAGCGAGATCTTGCCTCAAATGGAAGGGGAGGGCTAATTAATGATAATATAGGTAAGAATTGTCTACTTGGATGTTGAGGATGTGTTACGAAGATGAATTGTGTTGTTTAGAAATAACTCAGAAAAATCCCTTGGAGCAAGTGTGTGTGCGCGCACACGCATGGCTGTACATGAGACTATGCATGTATGTCAGCAACTTTCTTCTATAAGGGATTTTGAAAGGCTTTTAGAAGCAGAAAGTTTCCTTTGGGGAATTGTGCTTAAACAGAGAATCTGAGTAATAGATTACAAAGCCCTGGAAAGGCCCATAATCCCTGAAGGGTTAGTATAGGTTGTGTAGATCCTAGGAATTACAGGGAAGATTTTGTTGTCATAGAATGTCTTTTGTCAGAAAAAAAAAAATCTCTGTCTGTAGTAAACTTCTTGGTACTGGAAAATCTTAGCCTAGGTTACTAAGAAAGAAAATTTAAAAGTGATCTTGATATAATGCTTAGAGAATTTCTTTTAGGAATATTCCCCTTAGGGAATTTCATGAGAAGACTTTCTGGTCTGTGTAGAAAAGCATGGGCTGCTAAGGCTTGACACAAAAGTTATTTGTCAGGTAAGAATATTCCATTTATCTAATCTACTATTGTTTCCCATATGTCAGGTAGACTCCAGCATTAATCTAAGCAAACAATACCTCTAGCTGGGAATCTAGGTGTCTGAGTTAAGGTTTCCGTTGCTGGGAAGAGACACCATGCCCAAGGCAACTTTTATAAGTATTTCATTGGGGCTGGCTTACAGGTTCTGAGGTTCAGTCCATTATCATCGTGTTGGGAAACATGACAGTGTGCAGGCAGACATAATGCTGGAGGAGTTGAGAATTCTAGATCTTCATCCAAAGGCAGCCAGGAACAGACTGCCTCCAGGCAGCTAGGAGGAGGGTCTTAAAGCCCACCCCAACAGTGATGCACTTTCTCCAACAAGACCACACTTCCTAATAGTGCCAACTCCCTGGGCCAACCATACTCAAACCATGATACTAGGGTTGGCCCAAGCACGTGCCAGGAGCTGCCATTCCCTAGCACTACCTGGAGTTCTGCAAAGGAAAGGTTGCTGCTGAGTCAGCCTAGGCAAGGCTGCCTTTTAGAAATACTCTTATGTTTGCATATTCCATACTTGGTATCTGTTTTCCTTCCTAGTTCCCTTTTTGCTAATTCTCGTCAGAATTTCCCATATGGGCCCACAGAAGAAATACTTAGTAATGACCCAGAATAAATTGTTTCCATCTTATGTTATGGTAGTATCTAATGACTCTTAGGCCCATTCTTTCTCTTTCCTACAACATATTGTCCCTCCATTAAGCAGTAAAGTTGACTCAGCTCTACAGCATCCAATGTGTTAGTCAAAAGAGGGCCTTGCTGTTGAGGTGGCCCTGTGGATACTGTGGATACTGCTGAGGAGCCAGGGCAGTTCTTCCCCCTTGGCTTTGGTTCAGTGAAACTGTATCTGCTATCTCTAGTGGCAATACTTACTGTTTTTAAAGTTGACTCTCTCCAAGACTCTGATATCTGTTTGTCAACTGAAATACCGTTTATAGCTAATAAAATACATAAATGTAAAATGTACCATTTAGGGAATCTCGACCTGCATCTGCAGTATAGCTACCGCTTGGCAGGATATGTAACCTCCATCACCTCATAAAGTTCTCTGTTGTCCCATTTCAGTCAATTCTTAGATCCAAAAGGTGACCATTTTTCTGATTCTTCACCATAATTTTATATGGACTCATTCAGCGATACTTAATTTTAAGAAACAAACTTCAGTAGTTATTATCTCTACCACATGTCTCCACTTGGGATTAGAGCAAAATGATTCCCAATATATATGATTCTTTCCTGTCTTTTTAAATATTTCAGAAGATTCCTTAGTGTCTGACACCTGCCAGTAACAACCATGTGGCTAAGAAGGCCGTCTGTGTAACCTGAGCTCTGCTGACATCACTAAAATCCATCCTCTTTTAAGTACTATGAAATTGTAACCAAGGGTTATTTATATGAGATACATAGCTAAGGACAGTACAGATGTTTTCTTATGCACAGAGTAGATGATAAAGAAGACAGTCACAAGTTACTGTTCTTGTGTCTGTAAAGAACATAGTAAGAAGTCTACAGACCTTGCTTAATAAGCTTAGCAGAGTAAGAGATTATGATCACAACCAACCGCAATGGCAGGTCCACCAGCTAGACTGACAAAGACTGTAGTCTGAAATCTTAGTTCCTCCTTGACAGATGTGGTTAAGCAGTTCTGCTTCAAACCTGCATTATGTAACAGGTAGTCTCTGGAAATCTTTAGATGTCTTGTCTTACTAAGTAAAAAAACCCTAAATTTAAATGTTAATATGAATGAATGCCTTTATGTTCCAAAGTGTGCTTGATGTTTTCTATGTAGTGGTCCTTCTCTATCCGTGGGGAGTGTTTTCCAAGACCCCAGGGCTGCCTAGAATTGAAGGTAGAACTGTAATGTCTGTGTACTGTGCTTTCTCTTATGTACCTGTGACTTCAGCCTACAGTCGGTCAAGGCAAACAAGCATAAAATGGAACATTTGTGACTGCATACTGAATAAAATAATCACCGTTACTCTCACACTGCATACTGAATAAAATGACCACCGTTACTCACACTGCAGACTGAATAAAATGACCACCGTTACTCTCACACTGCAGACTGAATAAAATGACCACCGTTACTCTCACACTGCATACTGAATAAAATGACCACCGTTACTCTCACACTGCA
>JANHMN010000009.1:34350723-34464390 GCA_030674055.1 Rhabdomys pumilio | reverse complement strand
TCACACTGCATACTGAATAAAATGACCACCGTTACTCTCACACTGCAGACTGAATAAAATGACCACCGTTACTCTCACACTGCAGACTGAATAAAATGACCACCGTTACTCTCACACTGCAGGACATTAGGGTGACTGGGACACAGGCCCTGGAATCTTGATGTTTTACAGGTTAGGCTGATTGCTAAAAAGGCTCTTAAATGACTAAAGGGGAATATGGCAGGTTCTGGACAAAGAAATGATTCATGTTCCAGGCAGGACAGAGCAGGATTGTGTGAGACTTTTAATCACACTTCTCAAAACAACACACTATTTTTATAATGTATAAGTCGGTTAGTCTGGAATTTCCACTTAATATTTCCAGACAGTCTGACTATCAGTAGCTAAACCCAGGGAAAACTAAACTGCAGCAAATGTTTGGGTGTCTGTTGTTGGGGCAGTCCTGAGTATGGGAGACTATTGTGGTGACGACACTCTAGAGTATCTGCTCTGGATGGAGCAGCCACGGGCACAGTGCTTGCATCCTTTCCCTCTGTTCTGCCTTCATCTTTGGCCTGTCTTTGCTTGACATGGAGTTTGCTTGTTTTTCTCCATCTGCTCTTGTGGGGCAGTCTGTTTCCCAGCCCAATCCTGTTGTATAATTGACTTTATCACTAGAGGGCACAAGTAGTCAGCAGAAAAATATGTTAGTGAGCAAGCAGAGTGATGCCCTAAAAAGAAGCAGAACCAAAGACAGGTTGCTTTTGTTTTAGAGGAATTGTTGAAGAAGCTTGTTCAGAATAGTAAAGACATTTTCCTTGTAACTTTCTGTATCATGAGTTACAAGATAATTCAGAGGTAACTTGGTGAACCTAATCTCATAGTTAAGAAAACTAAGGCCTAAAGATACTAGTTACTTGAAGACATGAAATCTCTAGGTGGTCCTGTGGCTTACGTCAGGGAACCTTTTATGAGACGGTAGTAACATAGACCTGAAAATATGGCTTACATTCTTTGCCATACCCTGTTTATCCATTTGGATTTTCTACTTAACAGGTTCCATGTTTGAATTGACTTGCTAGTAGCTTTTGACCTCCTTGAGTAAAGGATCTTACAGAACTTTGAGGCTATTCATTGGGTAAGAGTTCCTTCACATAGGTCAGTGTCTACTTCTGTCAGAAAGTAAGAATTAACATTCTTTTGTTAGGAAAGTCCATCCCCACCTGTAATCCCCAAAGTTGTTTTTTTGTTTTTTTTTTTTTCTTTTGTTTTGTTTTTTGCTTTTGTTTTGTTTTGTTTTGTTTTTTTAGGAGAATCAGATGATACTCAATGTGAATAAATTCACTGAAACTTTGCCCTCTTCGTGGGCAGTAGAGCTATCTTAATTCTGAACTAGTAGATTGAACCAATAGCCATCCTTTAAAATGCCTTGTTAATTTGTGGATTTGAGGTATCGACCTGTCCTGGATAACTGCTAGCCTGCTAGTAGGGAGATCTGTTGGTAGGGTGCTCTAAAAGAGATAAACAATTTAATATAAGCGCTTTCCAACAAAGTAAGTAAGAGTACAGCTTAACTTTACTGGCAAGGCTTAGTTCTTAACGTCAACAAGAAGTCAAAGCCCAGCAATGTCTCTAATGCTGATCACCAAATGCCCTTGGAATGCCCTTGGTGCTCTTTGCTGCTTCCCTTCCTTGATTCGCAGATGTGGGATCTTCCTGTTCTTTCTCTAATGAGTTTATGCACCATTTGTAGTCAGGCATTTTTCTAGATTCTGAGGATACAACAATGAGAAAAAGCCCTGTTCTTGTAGAATTTCCTTTCCAATAAGAGAGGCCTGCAGTGAACACATACTTAATATGTATTTAAGTGCTATGGAAAAAAACAGAGGAAGGAGGAAAAGTGTGTGGACAGGAGCTTCACAGTATAAATAGGGCAGCCCGGCTAGACTGTGCTGACACACTATTTGAGTGTGAGGGATGCGATGTGGGAAGCTATATTGGACATAGGAGGGGAGGGTGAAAGCAGAAAGAACAGCAGTCACAAAGACCCTGAGGCAGGTGTGCCATGCATGTTTGAGGTCAGGTGGAAAACCCAAGTGTGGCCACAGCAGAATGAACAAAGGGCAGACAGAATAGACAATGTAACACTTCACTGTGACAGCTTCGGGCTTGATTTGCTGATGTGGGTACCTGTTGTAGGTTTTTTTCACACCCAGGTGATGTGTGTGTGTGTGTTTTATGGATTCTGCTGCCATATTGAAGGATATACTCTGAGGGCATACTTCAGTTTGAAGGCTGTTTCCATGATACAGGAAAAGTGAAGGAAGGCGCTTTAGGACCAAGCTGATAGCAGAAAGATTCTGAGGAGTTACATTCAAGATGCATTTTGAAATTGGAACCACCTAGATTTACTGTCGGTTTGCATAGAGTATGAAGAAAGAGACTTGGAGGTGGACACAAGCTAAGTCATTTCTAAGGATAGAGCTTCATAGCTTTGATGGAGAATGCTATAGCAAGAACAAGTCTGGCAAAAGAAGAGCAGGCCTCTGCGGTGGGGTTTAGACGTGTTGAGCTTCCTGGGTTCAACAGACATAAATTTACATGGAAATGTTAGGAGAGCACGTGAATGTACATCTGGAGTTCAAAGTTAGAGTTCCAGGAGGGCTTCTAAACTTGGATGTCAGTTAACATACAGATCATCTTTAAACCATGGGATTGGATGCAGTTACCAAGAAAGTAACGCCAGAGAAGGGCCACAGACAAAGCCCTGGAGCGTGCCAAAAATGCAAAGCAAAAGACTGACAGCTATTATGGGAGAACAGCCTTGCCTCTTGACTTTAAGATTATGAGTGCATTTCGCTCTTTTCCAGATTGAAAACAATATAATAAGTTTTTTGGATTTGTTCTTTGCCTTGTTTTTTACTTGTATAGTGATATTAACCATAAAATCTGCTTGTCCTTTTTTATCAAAGTAGTATGAGAAAGCTGAATATCCCAGAGACTCTCAGACACTCCTTAACATAAAGACCACTGGCTCTCTGCACACCTTGTCCAGAGCATTGAGTCTGTTCTTGAGGAACCACAGCGGGTTGCAGATTAAGCCAGGAACATCCTTGAGTTGACTCACCTCTTAGTTCCCTTTGCCCTGTCTTATTTTCTCGGCTTTATCATATTTTTATTAACTAGCTCTTCCATTTCAGTTATGAAGCTCTTTTTTTTTTTTTGGTAAACATTTATTTCTAGATGGCACTGAATTCTAAAGTTTGATTTAGTTTGTGGTGGCTCAAATGACCGTCATAGCTGAATTTAGAACTGAAGAGCTTTGAAGCCATCGAGTTAACCATTTGTTGCATTTTGAAGATAACAGGGCCTGTGCAGTGGTGCAGTGGGGAAAACCACTTGCTACACGAGTGCCTGATGATCCAAGGTCAGTCCCCAGAATCCACGGTGAAAGAAGAGAACTACTCTCAAAAGATGGCCGCTGACCCCCATACCTGCACTGTGGCAGATAAAGGCCCATGGTTTTCTCTGTCACACACACGGACACTGACTGCATGGTTAAAAAGAAGTCCAAGTCACACAGCATGGAGATGAGCTGACCCAAAGATGGTGGCATTCCATTCCCAGCTCACACTGTCACACAGCCTTCTGTTGTGTGTGTATGTCTGTTATTTACCATGCATCTCAGACTGCTATGACACACAGGGGAGCAGAGAAGCTGAGTCCAGACCCAGGAACTAAGTTCCCTGTGTTTAAATCCCAGCTTAGCTGCCCAGCTGTTTTGGACAGGATACTTCTTGTTGCTTTAGTGTTTCTGTTTATGAACTAAAGAGAGTTCTAGTGCACACTACTTGGCTTATGTCATACAAATGAAGCTGCTACATACAGGTAAGTTACTAATGGTGATTCCTGAATTCCTAAGTCAGTCTAGAACATGACTTCTGGGACTTTCATCAACCTTTAGAATCATGTGTTTAGTTATCTACTAATTTTCCCTTAGAGAAAAATATTGTGAGACATAAAGCCCAGTTAGATTCTGCTATAACTCTAACAGGAATACCTTTTGTTGTTGTTAATTTAAGTCAGGGACTCACTCTGGAGCCCAGGCTGGCTCTTCCTACCCTCCATCCTGAGTACTGAATTACAGACATGCCACCATACCTGGCTTTCTGAGATATTTTGAGGAAGGTTTGAGGAATTGCTGAGTTAGAGGGGGAAAAAATGTATAGAAAAGAACAGGACTGAATGTCTCAAAATTTCACTTAGAATCCCAAGAGCTTCCAAGCAAATCATATCCTAAAATTTCTCTGCGAGTCAAGCCAACTTGCAGTGTTGAACTCAGATTACTGTCCTGTCTTGCTTCTTGTCTGCGGATTTTCCAGCAATTCTGTTTAGACAGGTCTTTACTAGTTTCCGAGTTTGTGCTGTTTCTCTAACCTTCACAACTGCTCCTGGCTATTCGCTGCATCTTTTCTCTCAAACAATACCTTTTAATCTTGTTACTTATCTCATGAAGAACTTCTGTCTGTTCACTCTCTACCATTGGGCAGTGTCTTGGCCTTTCTCCTTTTAGGTAAAATCCTAGGTCTGGTTTGCTTTTTCTTCTCTATTGGGGCCTGATTGCCTAATATGGTAAGGTATGTCCCAGGCAAGACTGTGCTGTAGCGCCGGAGCAACGGCTTGCCCGAGTTGAAAGACACGGTAGGTACACTATCAGATAGGCCAAGTTATTTATGTAGTAAAGTAATATTTTTATAGGACACCATATAACAACCACAGTCTTGTCTTTTCTTGGTATGCTTTTCTCTTGCTTTTAACAGAGTTAAAAGGATAATAAAATACAGATTTTCTCCACTCAACTTCTTTATCTTTTGACAGATAAGGGAAAGAATAAATACATAAAAGCACCCAGAATGAGAGTTTTGAGATGTCTGAGAAATTTGATAACATGATAATGTTCATAAGATTTTTTAAAAATAGGGATAGATTTAATAAGCAATAACTGTTAAAAACAGTCCTCTAGAGCCAGCCCTGGGGATCGGCAGCATTCTGTTTGTAGGATAGAGAGCTGTCCTGGATTTGTGCAGTTTGCAGCCACGGCAGTTGAGAGCAGAGGACAGAGATGGTAAGTGGCAGTCAACCATCTCTGTCTGGGAAATCGCCTGCCATCCTTTGTGCCCTGAAGAATCTTCTCTTGTGGCCGCTGCCACCCTGCCCTGGACGGATCTTTCCTCTCACTGTACATTGCACGTGTTTTGCAACTGTAGTTTCTTAAAATACTGCAGACACTATGCTTTTCTATATATGGATTGTGCCTTGCCCTAGCCCAGGCTGCGTAAACCATCTCAAGGACGAAGTTCCTTTTGGCATCTTCCCTTTATGAGCCCCATTAATTTTAGGCCATGCTGTTGCCAAGGGACTCTCGGTAATCAAAGCTCACATGTGCTCCTTGGAAACCCTGTAGGTTTGGACCAGTTTTCATGTTACATCAGTGAACTAGCCTCTAATCAGAAACCTTTTTAAAGATTGAATAAACCGGCCTTCTTATCTGAAGATTTACCAACTATTAGCAAAGGTTAATCGACCTCCTAACCTTGCCTTTTTTCAGTCTGTCTTCTTGCTGCCTCCAGTTGCCTACAAGGCATTAGTTCATGTGAGAACCTGTAACCTTACGTGGTTTTGTTGGGGGAACACTCATAATCTTGAAATTCAGAGTAGAGATTTTTTGTTTTTTGGTTTTTTTTTTTTAATGGTTATAAGAAGGTAATACATTTCATTAGAGAAAATTTATGAAGTATGGAAAAGCATAAAACTGGTTCTCAAAAGCAGCAGGGGCACTTCTTGAGGCAGTTGTATACTGTTTTCAGAGGACATGGTGTTTGGGGACCGTGTGTGCAATTACTGGGAGGTGACAGAGGTACTGCCCTATGATGGTCCATATGAGACAGACTTCCCTAGGAAGTCTTAGAAGAGTCTGAAATTAAAGTCACTTTATGGATAAATTCAGTTGGTAGGGGGCAAATCTTAAAATTCAGGCACCATACAAATTAGAGAGAAACCATACCTAGATGTGCTCACCCCTCCCACCCCCCCATGGCAGTGCCACTGGGAGGCATTTACAAAAAGCTCTATGTTTGTGTTTGACCTCTTCCTTCATAAGAATGATGATGTGGCCAAACCTCTGGCTACTTCATTATGTCTTATAGTATTATTGATCCAAGAATTTGTTTGTGTGTGTGTGTGTGTGTGTGTGTGTGTGTGTTTAGTTTTAAGTTTTACGTGGTAAAGATATAACTCAGACAGAGGGCATGGAGCTGGTTAAATTTCTACTATCAAAATAAGGTGTATGCGTGCTGGTGTATATTTCATTATATATTACTCTTATTTGTTTATTTTAATACTTTGGTTACATTTTATAGCTTCATTTTGAATGGTAAAGGTAAAATATTTGTCATAAAAAGTGAATTTCTTCTGCCACAAAGAATAAGAAAATAATTGTGGCCATACCGTTTAGATAACATTATTAACATGCTGATGAACTGGGCTGGAGCTCTGGGTAATGGCACCTGCGCCAAATTTTGGACAAGTTAAATTTGATATCTTGAACCCACATGGCAGAAGAGGCTTGACTCTCTTACAGGTTGTCCTCCGACTTCCACGTGTATGTCACAGTTTCTGGGCTTCTACACACACAATAAGTAAAGAAGTAAAAACAATTTAAAACTCATTTTGATGAAATTTCTCTTTGTATTTTCCCAAAGTGTTTCTTTTTTTTTTAATTGGATATTATAATTACAGTTCAGATTTTATCCCCTTACCCCATTCCCCCTACCACCCAGGAACCTCCTATCCCATCCCCCCTCCTCCTGCTTCTATGAGGATGTACCCCCAACTACCCTCCCACTCCTACCTCCCCCCCACTCCCACCTCCCTCCCACTTCCACCTCCCCCCTACTCGGTGTTCAGCCTTCATGGGACCAAGGATCTTCTCTCCCACCTATGCCTGACAAGGCCATCCTCCCCTACATATACAGACGGAGTCATGGGTCCCTCCCTATGTTCTCCCAGGCTGCTGGTGGTTTAGACCCTGGGGAGCTCTGGTTGGTTAGTATTGTTGCTCTCCTCATGGAGCCACAAACCCTTTCTGCTCCTTCAGTCTTCTCTCTAATTTCTCCATTGGGAACCTCTTGATCAGATCAGTGGTTAGCTGTGAGCATCTGCCTCTGGCAGACCTCTAAGGAGGCAGCTATATCAGGCTCTTATCAGCATGCACCTCCCGACATCCACATCAGCCTCTACCTTTGGTGACTGCACATGGGATGGATACCCATGTGGAATGGTCTCCAGATGGCCCCTCCTTCAGTTTCTGTCCCACACTTTGTCCCCATATTTGCTCCCTTGAGTATTTTGTTACTCCTTCTAAGTAGGACCGAGGCATCCACACTTGGTCTTCCTTCTTCATGAGCTTCATGTGGTCTGTGAGTTGAATCTTGGCTATTTCAAGCTTTTGGGCTAATATCCACTCATCAGTGAGTAAATAGCGTGTGTGTTCTTTTGTGATTGGGTTACCTCACTCAGGATGATATTTTCTAGTTCCATCCATTTACCTAAGAATTTCTCAAATTCATTATTTTTAATAGCTGAGTAATACTCCATTGTGTAAAAGTGCCAACAGATTGGGAAAAGATCATTACCAATCCTACATCCAATAGAGGGCTGATATCTAGTATATACAAAGAACTCAAGAAATTAGACTCCAGACAACCAAATAATCCTATTAAATCATGGGGTACAGAGCTAAACAAAGAATTCTCAACTGAGGAAACTCGAATGGCCGAGAAACACCTTAAGAAATGCTCAACTTAGCTGGGCAGTGGTGGCGCATGCCTTTAATCCCAGCACTTGGGAGGCAGAGGCAGGTGGATTTCTGAGTTCGAGGCTAGCCTGGTCTACATAGTAAGTTCAAGGACAGCCAGGGCTATACAGAGAAACCCTGTCTCAAAAAACCAAAAAAAAAAAAAAAATGCTCAACTTCCTTAGTCATTAGGGAAATGCAAATCAAAACAACCCTGAGATACCACCTCACACCAGTCAGAATGGCTAAGATCAAAGACTCTGGTGATAGTAGATGCTGGTGAGGATGTGGAGAAAGAGGAACACTCCTCCATTGTTGGTGGGATTGCAAGCTGGTACAACCACTCTGGAAATCAGTCTGGCGGTTCCTCAGAAAATTGGACATAGAATTACCTGAGGACCCAGCTATACCACTCCTGGGCATATACCCAGAAGATGCTCTAACATATAACAAGGACACATGTTCCACTATGTTCATAGCATCCTTATTTATAATAGCCAGAAGCTGGAAAGAACCCCGATGTCCTTCAACAGAGGAATGGATATAAAAATGTGGTACATCCCAAAGTGTTCCTATTTTTCAGTACATATTCAAAACCAATGTAATGATGTTCTTGAGAGTAGGATTATTTTCTACTTGAACATTCCTGAAACCCCATCATTACCATGATGACAGTTTCACAGGGTTGTCTTCAAAGCACTTGGGTTCAAGTCTTTTATCAAAGTAGTCGGTTGTCTGATGGCTTTGATCATAAGAGCCTCCAGGAGTAATTGTTCCCGTTGGAGCTGGAGTCTGAGGATTGCCTTGGTTACAGAAGTATTCATTTCTTCTGTTGATAGCATGCTGGAGAGCTTTAACCATGGCTTTGTCTTAACTAATGTTATGTTCTAGCCCCATGATTGAGGCAGAAAGCTTGGTGTGGGATTTGAAGACCCTTTTCAGCAAATGAAGTGTTTAGAATTTGCCCCAGCAGGAATGTTAAGCTTGTGGCACTAACAGATGTTACTTGTAGACGTGCTATTTTATTTTAAGTAGGACCTAAGAGATTGGATGGTTACAATATAAAGATGAATAATTAAAAGTGACCCAGCTGTGACTTTTCTCCTACCATCTTGTTGTCAGTTAAGCATATTTAAGAATTAAATAACAGCCATCAAGTGGCAGGAGTCTCTGAGACAAACTGGAGTTTCATATCTAAACATGATCCTTTAAACTGTATAAATGTTACACACAAGTGCCCTAACAGAGTAGACTTTTAAAATGTGTAGTGTCTTTACGTTTTAGAAGTTTTTAAATGTTTTGCTATAAACATGAACTCTTCCGTCTTACACGGTGTCACATGAACTCTTCCGTCTTACACGGTGTCCGTGGGGCTGGCTGTAGAGCAGGAAGGAGGTACACTTTAAAGTTACTCCAGCTTTTCTAAGCACCGCAGCCCACAGCCCATACCCATAGTCCGGTTACTTGGAGGGAAGGCCAGAAAGTGACTGTATATCAGCGGCCAAGTACTTATCATGGTGTGGGCTCACAATTCTTACTTACTATGTTTCTGAAGAGTTTTTAAGGTAATATAAACATTTTAAGAGAAAAGTAATGTGTTTGATGTTATATCACCAAACAAAACTTTTTCTTCTAAGGTAGCATTTTACCTAGAATTCCAGGACTTGGAAAGAGAAATGGCAAGTTGGTAAGACTTGGGTGTGTGCTGTGACTGACAAGTCAGTCTCTCCTTGGCTCGTGTGTCAGGTGTGGCTGGTTGCTGGCCATTCTGATGAGTCAGCGCTGCCTTTCTGAAGTCCGTCGATTGGCACACTTCCTATGAAGGGTCTAGTGCTTTCTATGTTGGGTGACTCTTACCATGTGGTGACTGCTCACCTCCTCTGTCACCGTGGAAAAGCCGTTCAGGGAACACGTAAGTCAGTGTAAGTGGCTGTGTCCCAACCAAACTGTGTGTGTAAAAGCAAAGCTGGGATCCTGGATTTGCCGCAGTTTGATGGCCTCTGCCACTAAGCTACTGGTTCAAATAGTATTTGTTGATGTTAGTATTACTCCTGGTCTGATTTTTCTGTCATCAGAGACCTGTCTGAAGTATTCTATTGATTCTTTACTTTGAGCAGTTTGCAGAGAAAGGGCAGTCGCATGTTTGCTAGGATATATGCTGTTTGCCTTTATTTGGAAAAACATCAAAGAGAGGCGTCTGGATAAGAAAATAAAGACAAAAGGGAGTTCTTTTTATTTAATTTTAAATATAGTTTCTCAGGGTCAGAGCTGCAGCTCAGTTGGTACAGTTCTTGCCCAGTATACATGAAACCATGGGTTTAATCCCAGCACTGAATAAACCTCATGTGGGTGCTCACTTTAATCTCCACACTCAGGAAATGTAGACAGGAGGATAAGGAGTCAATCGTCATCTTCAGATACATAGTGAGATAGAGGCCAGCCTCAGCTACATGAGACCCTGTGGTGACGATGACGACAAGGATAAGGATGGTGGTGGTGGTGGTGGTGGTGGTGGTGATGATGATGACGACGACGACAAGGATAAGGATGATGATGGTGGTGGTGGTGATGATGATGACGACGACGACGACGACGACCACGATAGCAGTGATGATTACATAGTTTATTTACTCTGCTTCTGCTCATTCATTGCCTTTTAAGGAGAAAATCTAAAATGTGTCTGTGTTTGCTATTCTTATCTAGTTCTATGCCTCCTTAACCTCATAAATCTCAGTCTCTGGGGTTGGTTAGTAAAGATTAAAGTCCAGGGGTGGATATGTAATCACTTGACATTTAAGAAATTCTCTTTGTATATACTATAACTGTGAGTAACTTTGTTTTTTACACACAAGAATCCTTGGAAGGGTTTTTTGTAGAAAACTGTTAATTGCTATCATCAACTTGATAGTTATAGTTTGACTCTTTTAGTCAGAAGTGGACTGTGGATCTCTGTTTTGTGTGTGTGTGTGTGTATGTGTGTGTGTTTGCTTTGTCAACTTTTAAACTACTAAAATTATGTAGGAGAAGAAAGTGGGGGTGGGTGGGTTATAAAGAGAACATCAAACATCTGTTAAGCTTTGACCTTGATTACTTGAGATGATCGTTAATAGAAATAAATATTTAGAAAGAGAACCCGGAATCATTATTTTTCAGCAACATTAAGGATTCTGAAAGCAGGGGTTGGGGGAAGCAGAAAGGCCAGGGGAAGCCTATCAGATGACTATGGGGTCCTCTGGTGGCTTGAGTAGGTATGGCCTTCACAGACCTGTGTGTTTGAGAGCTTGGCCGTACAGAGCAGCACTATTAGGAGATGTGGCCTTGTTGCAGTAGGTGTGGCCATGTTGGAGGAAGAATGTCACTAGGAAGTGGGCTTTGAGCTCAAACCAGGCCTAGTGGCTCAAAGTCTTTTCCTGCTCCCTTCTGATCAAGATGTAGAATTCTCAGCTCCTTTTCCAGCCCCGTGTCTGCCTGCACCTCACCATGCTTCCCACTGTGGTGATAATGGACTAAACCTCTGAAATGTAAGCCAGCCTCAATTAAATGTTTTCCTTTATAAGTGTTGCCTTGGTCATGGTATTTCTTCACAGCAATAAAACTCTAAGACAGGTACTAAGTGAACTGCTGAGCACAGCACTGTTTAAGGGGTGGGCAGATGAAGGATATAAAAGAGAAAAGGTCAGAGATGGAAGATGCTACAGGGTTGTGGGGTGGGGGATAGTGTTTCACCAAGCATAAGAGTAAAAACTGCAAGGACTATGTTTGACAGAAACTTAATTTGAGATTGCTCAAGCCATCCTGGCCTGGCTTCAGTCTTGAAAGCTGGAACTTTATGAACAGAGCTCTGCATGCCCATGTGCACACACGCATGCACGAACACACATACATACAACAAAAGAAGAAAGACCTTTTCTATCCTAATGCCCTTTGTCTAGTTGACCTGGCTTAGGTCAAGTCCTTCTCAGAGCCCGTTTCTGCAGCCAGAGATTAGATGAGACTGAGTGCAAGGCAATAAAGTGTGGTGGTTAGACTTGAACTCGGCTGGAATACGCAGCTCATTGAAGATGGCTAAGTCCATGTCTAACATGAGTAAGGCCCTTAGCACTGAAGGAAAACAGAACAAATAAGCAGAAACCCAGGCAAAGCATCCTCAGGCGGTAGTCAGCCTTGGCTACTATAGTGGCAGGACTGAGAGTGGTAGTGATGAAGTTGATCAGCACGATAAAGAGATAGCAGCAATCCCAGCTGCTACATATAGAAGTTGGCTGAAGAGATGGACAGCTACATAGAGAAGGCTCCCCACAGGAGACAGAGATTCTGTTACTGAGAGGAAAAGAAATAAAGTCATAGTCAGCCTACAGCCCCCAGCAGTCCTGTGGGATCCAGTCGAGAAGCTGAAGGTCTGAAAGGTATCCACAGAGTTGTTGGTTGGGAGAAGTCGCTGGTATGAGAGCAGTGGAGTGGAGTGGAGAACGCCACAGAATGCTGTGTGTATTTGTGACTCACGTGACTTTGATGGGTCTTCTGGTGTTCATAGCCTTGTGTTAACAGACAGCTTTGTGGGCAAACCTCCAGTCAATTGCTGTTTAAAACAATCCTGGGGCTAGGGAACTTGCTCGATGGCTAAATGCTTGCATCAGAACTTGAGTTCAAATCCCCAGAACCCACATAAAGTTGACTGTGGTAGCATACATCAGTAATCCCAGCATGCCTCCGATGCTGGATGCTGGAAGCTCTGGCTCCAGTTAGCCTGGCACATGCAGCAGTGAGTAACAAAGAAGCCCTGTCTTAAACAGAGTGGAAGGTGAAGGAAGGCTGATGCCCAAAGTTGTCCTTCACATGGGTACTCTGGCTTGCGTGCGTGTGCGCACACACACAGACACACACACACACCCCTACCTACCTACCTACACCTACCCCTCACCCTTACTGAGGCTGGAAGAGTTTGAGGGATCTGATGATTGTGTCACTTGGTTCCGTGCTGTGCGCCCAGTTTGCTTTCATTAACAGTCCTCAGCCATGTGTCTGTGTTCCTTTCTTGTTGAGAACAGATGACAGATCCACATTCTTTCTCTCCTCCTGTGAAGACATCCTGAAGGAATGAACAGCGTGCATGCTTGGACCTCCAAGGAGCATTTGCCACATTAGGCTAACAGTGGTGATGTGTATTTGCTGGATTAGCAAGTGAGGTGACATGCTCAGGCCGAGTCAAGTTCTCCTCAATAATATTCCTTAGCCAGACCCTTCCTGTCAGTTCTGTTCCTCTAGCTGTGTTCCCTGACTACTCCAGCTTCCTAAAGAAAAGCATTTGAAGGCTTCCTACAGGAGCCTTACCCTCACAGACTCTCCCTGCCTCACTTAAATCAGCACTCTAGAGATGCCTCACAGACACATTGTATAGCAGACGGGAGTGATGGAGTCAGTCAGTGGGGTTTGAACTCTCCTATGATGAAGCCTGCATCACAATGTAGCTTTCTCTGTGAACCAGCCACTCCTGCTGTGTTTTAGCTCCTTAAAGACCTTTGCTTGTTGTTCTGAATTTCTCATTATTTACTTCCTGAAAATATTGTGAGGCAGTTTGGGACCCTGACCCTCCCTGCAGCCTGCAGCTGAGCTTCAAGGAGCAAATTTGATTTATACTGTGGTGGTCACTAGAAAATCATTTCTGGGGGTAGGAGTGGTTGCACACACTTTAATCCCAGTACTCAGGTAGCAGAGGCAGGCTGATCTCTGTGAGTTCAAGACCAACCTGGTCTACATAGCAAGTTCCAGGACAGCTAGGACTACATAGAGAGACGCTGACTCAGAAAAAGAAATAGAAAAGGAAGTCATTTCCGAATCGCTAATGAACAATGAGGAAGTACATAACCTCACTTTTAAAAAAGCACAAATTAGAATTATGAGGAAGTAGGTTCTTTTAAAATTAATTACAGCAGACAAGACAAGGTTAGGGTGTGAAAGTAGGGAACTTGGCCTTCTCAGCTTCTCCTTTTAGGAATGCAAACTAGTGTCTTTTATGAAGTAATTGCCAAACTATCAGAAGCCTGAAATTGATTCAGAATTTCTATTCATGGATATGTGTCTTAGGAAGTAGTCAAACAGGTATAGCTATACAGAGGTCTAATGTTTTATACATAAAACATTCCACCTCAAGGTCCATTGGATATACTTATCTCTAAATACTTGATCATGCCACAAAAAGTTTTACTTACTTTGTAGAAGAGTCTTAGGCTCTATTGAATAAAAGAGTTCATCCATTTAGCTTTTTATGATGGAAGAAAAATTGGAAAGAACCTAAATGTCCAGCAGTTTGGCAGTAGTTAAGAAAGCAGTGACTCATTGCTGCGTTTGAGGCTGTGACTCAGCTTGTTTTACAGCTGGCCATTTAGGGCTTTTTCTGTGGACTAGTACTCAGTATAAAATAGCCATTAAAACTGAGTTACAGCCGGGCAGTGGTGGTGCACACCTTTAATCCCAGCACTTGGGAGGCAGAGGCAGGCAGTTCTCTGAGTTTGAGGCCAGCCTGGTCTACAGAGTGAGTTCCAGGACAGCCAGGGCTACACAGAGAAACCCTGTCTCGAAGAAAAAAACAAAACAAAACTGAGTTACAGACTATGGTACATACCTTTAATCCTACCTCACAGGAGGCAAAGACAAGTAAGCTCAAGGCTAGCCTGCTCTACATAGTAAGTTCCAGAGTCACCTTGTGTAACTCATGTAATTGTCCCCAAAACAAAAAACAAAAACTGAATTACAAACATAATGTTAGCAGGGTAAAACGTGTGATAAAGTATTACTGTGTGAACTAGATCCAAAGTCAGATATAATGCTGGTGACTATATATCCCAGACCGCCTTGCGGTTTTTATCCTCCTTCCTCTGCCCCCTAAAAGCTGGAATTAACAGGCATGTGCCATCACACTTCCTATGACTGACTTTGATTGTATGGTCTGTCTTTTCTGAATGTCCCTCAATCCCTTGTTACTGTTGTCTTCATAAATTCTTTGGTCTTTAACGCCCAGGAAAATGACTACCTCTGCCTCAGCAGCCTCCTTATGACTTGAATGAGAATTGTCTGATTTTTGCTTGTATGTGTGTTCATGTGTGAGGGTGCACAGACACGTGCCTGTGCATGCATCCACATGTGTGCAGCACTCAAAGAACAACCTTGGGTGTCATTCCTTCAGTGTTTCTCACCTTTAGTTTGAGACAGAATCTCATTGGCCTGAAACGTCAGCAGTGAGCTGGACTAGCTGGTCAGTGAACAGGCTCTCTGTCTACTGTCGCCCACCCATCTTACCATCTCTGGGATTACGGGCAGGTACCCCAGGACCGGGCTTTTTATGTGGGTTCTGGGGATCTAGACTCAGGTCCTCATGCTTTGCAAGGCAAACACTTTCCTGACTAAGCTGTTTCCTGAGCCCTCAATTGAGAATTTTGTTGGATACGTTTATGTCTTTCTTCTAACTGGCTGTTTGCTGCAGCAGCGGGGTGGACATATGGGAGAGTGAGCTCCCTCCCTTTGTGCCATGTGTGCCCACACCATGTAGCATGGCAGATGCAAGTTGCTGTTTTAGTGTATCTTTAAAGGGCTTTGAAGGTTGCATGAGATGTGACTAGCTACATACTCCATGCTCTATTTTTTAAGTTCTAATCCACTCTTTTGTCTTTTCAGAACTCCGCCTTTACCTTTTGTTCTTTGCTGTCTTTTCTATATCTCTGTCCACATAACTGCATATGCAGGGTCAGGTTTACTCTGTCCCGTAGCCTTGCTGCATGCTTCTCAGTTTGTCTCTATCTGTACTCTGTTTGGGGTTTATTATATTTCTGTTGTCTTCCCAGTTATCAGTGATAGGCATTCTGTTGAAAAGACATATTACCTTGGTTTTGTCTAAATGTATGAGTAGGATTTTTGCTTTGATCTTGAGTTTATTTGCTTCTTCTCTTTAACTTATATTAAGGGATGGCTCAGCAGTCACTGGCTACTCTTATAGAGGACCCGGGTTTAGTTCCCAATACCCATAGCAGCTTACAGCTATCTGTAAGTCCAATTCCAGAGGTTCTTATGTCTTCTTCTGGCTTATGGGGACACTAGAAACATGTGGTGTACAGATACACATGCAAGCAAAACACCCATACACATAAAAATAAATAATTTTTTTTAAAAAAGAAGACCCTAGATTATGTGTATGCCTAGGTACAACTTTACCCAGCTTCCCACATTGTTCCTTTGCAGAATGGTACCCAAAATGCCAAGTATCTGGTGACTCTGACTTCCATTTGACATGAAGATTGGTTTCAGGAATATTTGTTTGTTTGGTTGGGTTTTTTTTTTTTTTTTTTTTTTTTTGGCCTGGAAAATTATTGATTTAACAGACTAAAGAGTGAAGGTGTGAGCCTGTTTATGAGTCCCAAATGATAAGGTTACAGAAGAGTCAGTTCAGGGCTCTTTAAGAGCTCTTCTAGCCTAGCTCCTACTTTGTACATGGAAACCTGGGGCCCTTCAAGGGGGTGTGGCTTAGCCTAAGTTGTGTAATGCTGTCATGGTAGAAAATAAACTAGTGCCAAGTGCCCTCAGTCCCAGCACAGCATTCTTTCTGCTGTGCTGATGGCTGGCTTCCAGCTGCAGGGCTGCAGACTGCAGATCGGTGCTTATGACAAGACCCGGCTGACTATGATGGTTTTTCAAGGCTGAGGAAAGCACCGTCTGCTCTGGTTGGTCCGATCCCATTTACTGGAGACAGTGGCAGGGTGTGCACATGAGGTTTACACTACAGTCTGCTGCTGCCCTAAGTCTCTTACCTTTTTAAAAATTACCTTTTTCTACTACTTTTGAATATTTTAAATAAATGTGGGATCTATTAAGGCAAATTTTATTAAACCTTCAAGGAATAAGACTTAAAGAAACTATTTCAGGGACTAAAAAGAAGAAAACTAGAATTAGCATCAGCTTGTCTTTATTCCTGCTCATTTAGAAACACTAAAAAGAGGCAAGGAACAAAAGCTGAGTGCTTTCCGACATCCGACATGCCTAGGTGATGTTTCATGGGACGGAACCAAGGACTTTGAGGTCATCTTACTGTACACTTAACAGCAAACCTCCATTGCTCTTTAACTTTGATTCCATTTGCAGTGGTGGACTTTGGGTACCTTTTATGACTGTATATATGTATGTATATATGTATATATGTGTATATGTGTGTGCATTTGTGTATATACACACAATACATACACATCTGGGATGTGAAAAAGATGTTTGCTCTTTATTCATTAATATATGGCTCTAACTAAATGTACAGAGATTGACTCATGATTTTAACCCCAGGAATACAATGTTACCATCACCCCAGTGACGTCTCAGACAATATCATGGCATGCTGTACTGTGCAGGCTTCTTAGAAGCAAGCCTGGTTCACTCAGAGATTAACTTCAGCCTGATCTTTGTACTCAGAGGACAATATGTGCTGTGTGTGCATCACAGTTCGGGCATCATGAAGCTCGTGTCTTTCCTATGTTGCATACAGAGCAGCAGCCTTCATTACTCTAATTAATTTTATTTCCACAATGGTCCTGTTTTGCACAAACATTGCCATGCCTCATGAACCTCTCAAGTGGTGTTTCTTAGAGAAATGTGTGTGTAGCTCTCACACTCTGCAAGTGTTTACCGCAGCATGATTGCATGTATATAGAATTACACTGGCTTTGCATTGTGGGAATGACAGAGTTGACAGGACCATTAACTTGTGTACTCTGGGAATTGTTTCCCACTTCCCCCAAGGCTAACTAAAGGAGTGATGTTTCTGAACTATGATGTGGGGATGAAATGTAAGTTCTACAGTACATACACAGAGTATATGATGTGGGGATGAAATGTAAGTTGTACAGTACATACACAGACTATATGATGTGGGGATGAAATGTAAGTTCTACAGTGCATACACAGACTATATGATGTGGGATGAAATGTAAGTTCTACAGTACATACACAGACTATATGATGTGGGGATGAAATGTAAGTTCTACAGTGCATACACAGACTATATGATGTGGGGATGAAACGTAAGTTCTACAGTGCATACACAGACTATATGATGTGGGGATGAAATGTAAGTTCTACAGTACATACACAGACTATATGATGTGGGGATGAAATGTAAGTTCTACAGTACATACACAGACGGTTCTTATTGTGAACTACAACACTCTGAGAGAAAATAGCACTGGGAAATACTTTTTTCAGCTTTTCTTTCTTATGATGACTGGGGTTTGTGAGGCTTCCCCTCTCCTCTCCTCTCCTCTCCTCTCCTCTCCTCTCCTCTCCTCTCCTCTCCTCTCCTCTCCTCTCCTCTCTTCTCTTCTCCTCTTCTCTTCTTTTTGTTTGGGTGAGCTCCCTGTATTTTAGGAATATCAGGAAACATGATGGTGCTGCTGCTGCTGCTGCTGCTGCTGGTGATAGTTTCAGGCCGCCTGGCTGTGTGGCCCAGCTTTATATCCCAGGCTGCCTTCAGACAGGGTTCCTGCCTTGCCCTTCCCAGTATTAAGATTATGGATATGTATTGTGTGGCTGGCAGGTAGAAACATCTGCCTCATCTCCAAAGGAACAGCCATGTTTTTAAAGCCCAAGCCAAAGCTTATATCCTGTGAGGAGAGCCTAGGGAAAGGTACACTGATGGTCAGTGGAAATAGGACAGACCAACAAAAGAAATGCATTTAACTGACTCAGAAGAAATAGTCAGAGGATAAGAGAGGTTGGAGAATTGGAAGGTAGACCACACTGAGCAGCGGCATCTTTGTCTAGCTTTGCTTTTGTTTGGAGGTCAAGGTGGGTCATTCTGTTCACTTGGGTATATGTCTTTTCTTCTCTTTTCCTTTTTGTCTGTCTGTCTCTATCTCTATCTCTCTCCCCCCTCTCTCTCTCCCTTCCTTCTCCTTCCTTTCTTTTTTCCTTCCTTCTCTTCTCTCTTTCTTGATGCTGGAAATTGAACCCAGGGCGTTGAGTGCGCTAGGTACACACTCTACCACTTAGCTTTAACTGCTTCAGAGTATGTAAACATGGGAATAAAGCCTGGCATATAGACAGCTGACAAAACATGTATGTGTTACCAGTGTCTGAGAGAACGTGTGTGCCAGTCAACTGTATAGTGGGCGTGGGGTGTGTGCTAAAACATTACATTTGTTGATTAGTCTTCTCACCGCATGGAGTGTTTGGCCAAAGTTACAAGCTTTCAAGTCAGTTACAAAATGTAAAATTAAGTGAGGCTGATGATAATTTTGGAATAAATAGTATAAATAGGATTTATAATTTATTTTTCAATCACAGGTTGCGATGCTTCTGTGACTGTAACTCTGAGTTATAGGTTTTACCTTCTAGAAACTCACTGTTATCAAGTAGAGGAGCCTAAATTTAAGAATATTTTAGTTGGCAGAATAGCCTGACATAGAGATTATAAATATAGCCTATTTGTCACAGATATCTTTGTCCTATAAATAGATTTATTCAAATGATTTGTATATTTTTTGCACAAGGTGGTCAATAATCTAATATAGGGTCTTGTACACACTAAGCACTCTACCATTAAGTAACACACCAAGTTCATTTTTAAAACTATTCCAATTTGTAGTTAAGTATTGTGATGGTTTAAATGAGAATGGCTTCCATAGGCTCATATATTTGAATGCCTGGTCACCAGGGAGTGGAAATATGGCCTTGGAGGAAATGTGTCTGTCGTTGGGGGTGGGCATTGAGGTTTCAAAAGCCCATGCTAGCCCTGATCTCTCCACTTCCCTCCCTCTCTCCCTACTTCCTTCTTTGTCTGTCTGTCAGTATGCAGCTCTCAGCTACTGCTCCAGTGCCAAGCATGCCTCCATGTTCTCCCCCATGGTGACAATACACCAAACCTTTGAAAGTGTAAGCTAGCTCCCAATTAAATGTTGCAGGCAAGCGCAGACATATCTCTGTGAGTTCAAGGCCAGCCTGGTCTACAGATGAAGTTCTAGGACAGCCAAGAAACTCAGTCTTGAAAAACAAAACAAAGCAAAAGTGTTTTCTTTCATAAGACTTGCTTTGGTCATGGTGCCTCTTCACAGCAATAGAACAGTGACTAAGATAACTTTGACTTTTTATAATGCCTTGAGGTATTTGTATATATATGGTAAGCTGGGTAGATTTAAAATGTGTGGTCTCATAAATTTTGTGCTGTTCATACCCAAAACTGCCTCTCTGGATATCTGTGGTTTTAACAAAACTTGTAGATAAATGGTACACTTTAAAAATATTTTCTTCATTTATATGTGTTTGCACCACACACACACCTGAGCACTATCGGACACATGTAGAGGTCAAGGGACAGCTTTTGAGACCTGGTTCCCTCCTTCCACGTGTAGGGCCTAGGGATCTAACTCAGGCTGTTGGCTTGCCAGTATCTCTCCTCACCTGCCTTCGTGACCAGTCATGTATTTTTAAGCTACTTAAATATTTTTGAACTCTTTAACTAATTTTATTTTTTGAACTCTACTTTAAAAGAAAATAACATTTTGTTAGCCATGTGGTGGTAGTACACAACTTTAATTCCAGCACTCAGGAGGCAGAGGCAGGGGGGATCTCTGAGTTCAAGACCAAACTGGTCTACAGAGTGAATTCCAGAATAGCCAAGGTTACACAGAGAAACCCTGTCTCAAAAAAACACCCCCCCCCCAAAAAAAAAAACAACTCATTTTTGTTGGTTTTAGTTTTATTAAAAAGGTTAAGTCATTTTTAATCAGAGTACCATAAGCATTTTGGCAGGCTAATTCTTTATCAGGGTCTGTCACTAGTACAGAGAATAAGCAAATTTCCAAGCTGACCTCCTTTGCCAATATGTCACCAGAGTATGAGTCTGACTTCCTAGTCCTTGTGTTACTACTGAAAGAATTTATACTAAACAAAATTTAAATTTAGAATATGGCAGAGTAAAGTAGAGCACACCCTGAAGTGTGAGCGAGTGGACAGTGACCGAAGAGACTTGCAGAGCAGAGCACTCGTGAGGGATGGAAACAGACAGCAACAAAAGGAGGTCACACTTTGGGCAGGTTCTAGACCATTCGCAAGCTGCATTTCCTGAGGGACTTTGTCCTGTTCCTGATTGACAGGTCTGTTTGGTTTGATTCTTACAGAAAGGCCAATGGTGTGTCATTGCTCTTTATTCAGAACACCTCTTGCTAGCCAGTAATTTTGTAAGGTTTATGGCCCCTGGAGCCAGATTTAAATAGTTACCTATTTAGGGTCACCATCAGCTCATTTGAGACTGGCTTAGGCTATATAAGACCCTGTCTCAAAAAAACTTAAGTTTCCTAAAACTCTCCAGGCAGTTCTTGTCTTCTCCCAGGACCAGAGAAGAGTCTCAAGTCTTGTTCCTCTGGCCACAGTAGCTATGGACTGCTGTAGTTAGAGTTGTTGCCTTGCAGGCTGTCTGATCATGAGGGTATGGCCCAGTCCCCAGATCTCCCACGCTGATAATAACCCACCATTACAAAGACATGTGAGAGTGGAATTAAGCTTAGCTTTGGTCACATGAAAAAGAAGTAGCTTTCTACCAATGCTTGCCTTCCTAAGCTGTTCTAAATGTAAATTTAGCTACAAAACATGAAACTCAGGATGGGGAGATAGCTTAATCCATAAAATTCTTGCTGGGCAAGCATATGGAATTGAGTTTGGATTTCTAGCACCCATGTTAAGAAGTAGCCGCACCAGGTGCAATGATATTCTTGTGTAATCCAAGAGCTGCTGAGTGGACAGAAACAGGAGGGTCCCTGGGGTTCACTGGCCAGCAGGGCTATGTGCCCCCCCCCTGGACTAATTCCAAAGCAAGAAATATCTGAGTGATATTTCTTAAAGGACTTTTCTTTATAATATCTTACCCTTAAATACATTCTTGAGATTTAAACTTTCACAATAATACTAAAACATGATTTTTTTTTTAACTACATGACTGCAAAATTGGTAATGTTTTGTAGGCTAATAAAAGTTATTTTAGGATTAAGGAGGTGGTTTGGTGGTTAAAGGACTTGCCACAAGACCAGAACAACATTAAGACCAAAGTTTGTATTCCTAGAGCCCATGCTGGTTGAGCATGGTGGCCTGCCTGTAATTCCAGCACTTAGAAGATGAAGACAAAAGATCCCTGGAAAGCTAGTTGACCAGACTGGCCGTATTGTGTAGGTCTGAGTTTAGTTGAGAGACTTTGACTCCATGAACAAAGTGGAAAGTGATCAAGGAAGATTTCAATATCAGCCTTGGGTTCACCACACGTACACACTTCTATACAAACCCTCACACACTGTGAACATGAGAGTCCACCACATCCACACACACCTGTACACACATCCACACACACTTGTGAACACGAGGGTCTACCACATACATACACACATACACACATACACACACACACACACTTGTGAACACGAGGGTCCACCACATATACACACATACACACACACACACACACACATACACACACACACACACACTTGTGAACACGAGGGTCCACCACATCCACACACATCTATACACACACACATACACACTTGTGAATACAAGGGTCCACCACATCTACACATATCTATACACACCTACATACACACATATGTGTTCATACACATGTGAACACAAATATGTGTACATACATACATGAAGGTAAGGATTTATAAGTTCCATCTGGGCGATTTGTAGGTCCTGTTTACTTTTTTATCTCTGTTGCTACTTTGTACTTTAAAAAGACACTGCCTCCTCCTCTCATAACAGCCCAGCAGAATGTGCACAAGCTTTTAGTGGATGTGTTTCTGGTCCTGATTTTTTTAACCTTTATTGCCTTTTCAAAAAGAACACAATCAAAGGCCGTTTTTGAGCTGAAAGCATTGCCTGGCTTCCCTTTGCACCACACTTCCATACATGCATAATGAAGGCCGACCCCTCTTCCACTCTAGAATGGCTTATTTTAAAGGGTTGTGATCAAATCCCTAATGTGGTCTCCTCACTCCGGAGTCATTATTAACTGTGCTGTCATCAGTAATCTTTCCTACCTCTGCCAAAGAGCAGGATCTTCATGGCACATAAACCAAAGCTGAGCATCAAAATAGGAAAACAGATCGCTGGAGAGATGGTTCAGTGTTAAGAGCACTGGCTGCTCTTGCAGAGGACTGAGGTTCTGTTCCCAGCACCCATGTGGTAGCTCACAACTATGTGTAACTCCAATTCCAGGGAACTCAACACTGTCTTCTGACCTGCGTGTGTGCCAGGCTCATGTGTGGTACGTTGACATACATGTAAGCAAAATACTCATAACAAAAATAAATCTCTCAAACCGGAAAACAGAGAGGGAGAGCCTTTCCCTTCAGAACAATTCATTCTCCCTCATCCCCCAGACACCAGCCGCAGCCTCTCTAGATTCCTGGCCATAAAATGCTAGGATAGCTGCACAGGCTGGCGTGCAGTTCTTACAGACACTGATAAGCCTCCAGTCTGGCTCAGTACCATCACAAGGATTCTAAAAACAACTCACCTGGGAATGTCATTCAGTGTTTGAGTACTTACAAAGCATGCACAGGGCCCTGGGTTCGAGTCCGGCACTTAAACCAAACCATACAACTACAAAAAAACATTATTTGCTAAGTATGAAGTCAGAAATGAGCATATGAAAATGTATAGGAGGGTCTGGAGAGGTGGCTCAGCAATTAAAAGTACGATAGGACCCAAATTCAGTTCCTAGCCTCTTGAAATCCAGCTGCAGAGAATATGATGCTCTTTTCTGGCCTCTGTGGGAACCAAGTACACATAGCCCATACAGACAAATAATAATAATAATAATAATAATAATAATAATAATAATAATATATTATATATACATGTGTGTACATACAATATGTATATATATACACATATATGTGTACATACAATGTCTGTGTGTGTATATATGTGTTTATATATATGACTAGAGATTGGGTTTTTTAAAGCAGTTAGGAGACTCTTTTTGTACTTATATAAATCTTAAGATTTCCTGTGACTTCTTTGAAGATAGGAATCATATTGTAAAGAACTCTATACTCCTAATAGAACTTTGTGCAGAATAGGCACTTTAATAGTTGTTAGGTGGGTTAATGAAGGAAAGCTGTCTGTTGACAATGAAAAATAAAAATCTACTCACTGACCCTTATATTCATAAACAGGCCCCAGAGTGATGGTTCTGCATTCGAGTCTTACTCAAAGAAAGAGTAAACTATCTAAACTATAATTCTTGACTGGTAATATTTGACTCCTCACCACCTCCTTAAATCTGAGGTAAAATATACATATTCTAGCAACTCGGTTTATTACAAACTAAGCTACTTAAAAGTTGATTTGCAGGAAACAGCCAAGAAATTCTTGAAAGATGAGGTAATGTCTAGTGAACTCTTGGGGTTCTCCTTTGGGCCTTGAAGACCTTTCACAGACCTTGAAGCTGTGCTCACCTTTCCTGGGGGACTTTTCCATAGTTTTGCTGAATCAAATAAATTTTGTCACTGTATCAAAAATAGAATAATAAAGGTCATACTTCTAGATGCTTAAGTTTCAGGCTTAAGAATTCTTCAGAAGAGTCTAGGACTAGACCTGGTTTCTCTCTTACTAAAGTCATCTAATACTGCTGTAAGCGCCTTAACTCAGGCTCAATGCTGACATTTCTAGAAAGGATAGGGCTGTCACAGGGGCACTACAGAATGATCCTGTTTCTCTCTCTCTCTCTCTCTCTCTCTCTCTCTCTCTCTCTCTCTCTCTCTGTGTGTGTGTGTGTGTGTGTGTGTGTGTGTGTGTGTGTGTGTGTGAGAGAGAGAGAGAGAGAGAGAGAGAGAGAGAGAGAGAGAGACTGACTCTGACCTCAGTTCTCACCTTCACCTTTTTTGGGGGTAGGGTATGTTCTTGTTTTGCTGCAGTGTAACGTGTGATGTGGCCCCTGAGCTTCCTGACAGTTCTTCTGTCTCCACCAGGTCCCATTCTGTAGTGATATTGCTAGGATTACAAATGGCACCACCATATCTGGCTTTTAAGGTTCAGGTCCTCAGATTTGTACAGCTAAGGCTTTTAACTGTTGAGCCATCTCCCTGCCCCCTCTTTCTTTCTTTCTTTCTTTCTTTCTTTCTTTCTTTCTTTCCTTCTTTCTTTCTTTTTTTAATTCTAAATACTTTTTGAACTCTTTCTTCCCTCTCCCTAATTTAAGCTTGAAAACTGAAGACAGAAGCAACTGCTGCCCCTCCCTCTTCATATGATAACGACACTTGATTCTGAGTTGCCAGCTGGTGGTGGGGGCAGTCCTCTATGATAATTCCCAACATGCTTTCCTTGATATGATGGTAAGGACAGGTTCCTCTGGTTAAAACAGTTTAACAGCGAGGCTAGCCGGGGGCAAACACCTTTAATCCCAGGACTCCAAAGGAGGCAAATCTCTGAGTTTGAGACCAGTCAGGACTACAAGATCAGCCTCGGTCTCAAAAAACTTTTAGTGACATTCAAGGAATCTTCATGTCATATACCACATAAGGATTTGCAGGGTGCATTTGAGTCTCCAGTTTGTTCTCCAGACTGTGGAGAACAGTCTGACACTGGCCACCATATCATTTCACCCACCTTATAATCGTGTTTGTCAAATTCCACATTTGGGTTTGTAAGTAGTGACTATAGTGTTTTAAAACTTAACTGATGGAATGTAATATTGGATCAGTTTCACTTCCAAGCACATACGCCTTGCCAGTTTGATAGCTCAGAAATTGGATGGCTGTCCCTGCCTTATGCCTGACTAAAAACTCTTCAGCTCTTTTCTTCACCAAAAGACTTGTGCTAATTTTTTGGTTATATCAATGTCTAAGCACCATCAACTTCAAACCTTTTGCTATAGCTGCAGTTTTAAATACATTGAACATTAAGATACAACACATATTGTGTACATATATAAATATATTCTATGCAACTGAAATAAAAGTTTCAAGAAAACATAACCCTTCTGTGTAACATGCTAGAATTTACTAGTCTGCTTCACTTTTTATTGATCTGGCTCTGAGCCACTAACTTGATTTATGGCCTATTAATGAGTCTCAAATTATAGCCATTGTACCCTCCCAAATAGTTGCTTTGACAACCCCTGTTCTGTGAAATCCTAGAGTCCTCTGAAATGAGAAGCTATTTTTCAAGAGTTCTCTGGAAGTAAGGCATCTATTTGTCCTCTTTGTCACCCCGGTAAGATGTAAGAATTAGACTTTTTTTTCTTTTTGTTTTGAAATAATTTTAAACCATATAAATATTTAAGAGTAGGACAAAGAACCCTTTTTTATATTTTATTTATTTATTTATTTATTTATTTATTTATTTATTTATTTTGGTTTTTCGAGACAGGGTTTCTCTGTGTAGCCCTGGCTGTCCTGGAACTCACTCTGTAGACCAGGCTGGCCTCGAACTCAGAAATCCGACTGCCTCTGCCTCCCAAGTGCTGGGATTAAAGGCGTGTGCCACCACCACCCGGTGACAAAGAACTCTTTATGCCCTTACCAAGTTCAAGTCTTACCAATTGTCAACATTATCACTTCTAATAAAGGGACCCACGCCTGAGTCATGAACCCACCAAGTTTTTACTCTCTAGTCAGTCCCCCCTTGACTCTTTATGTTGATGTTTGAGATTAGAACCCAGTCCTCTATCCCTTGGTTTGGGTAGATCCATTGTTTCAGTATAAGTCGAGCAGTCTCCTGGCGTCATGGTGTCACAGGAATGACACTACATGCTCTCTCTTCAAACTGTCCTATCCGCTGTGCTGTTAGCCTTCACCTATAGATTAAGATGTGCCAAGATTCTCCATGGAAGAGTTCCTTTTGTTCTCTAGTGATTAATAAGTGCATTATAAAGGAATACTTTGGGATCTTGTAAAATTTACTCAGTCATCCACTTTAACCACTGGTTTGGGCTGTATTTCTGTTCCTTTCCTGGGCTGATTTTACAATGGTGGTTACTTAGAAAAATGGTTTCCCCCCCCCCCAGGAAATCACTCTGCATTTATAGCAGACATTTTACCAGAAGGATCAACAGTCCTCATTTCTTGTTTATTGTTGTTTACTCCCTTATATAGGTGTTTATTCATGGATGCCTGTTTTCTTCGATGGTTAATTCATTGTTAGCATTTTTGATGTTCATGCGTCCCTTTTCTAAGTCATCTTTTGGTGTTCTTTTGTTATGTCCCTGTTGAGAACCAGGCTCATTTCTTTCTCTTCCCCAGCTCTAGAACCAGCCACTTTCGCAGGAGCCCTGTTCCTTTCAGTTAAGAGTAGCATTCAGCAATAGGATTCAGCTACTGGTCTCCAGATATTACTGGGCTATTGCTCTTCCCAGGCCCTCTGAGTAAGAAGAAACAAGGGAATATGTACATGCACACATTTCCGTTTAACTATCTATACTGAAAGTCATGAGCTCTGTCACTACTTTCAATTCTGCTTAAAAACACAGAGAAGTCATTCTGGCCTTCATATTTATATCTTTTAAAATATATCTTAAAAAAAAAATAAAACCTCTTGCCCTTTATCTTTAGTACATTTATTTTTTGTTTGGCGTCCTTGTGTAAATGCAGTCCCCTAGCTATACCAGGCTGTGGCTCCATTACTGTGTAATCATCCCTTCATTCCAGGGCTCTACCTTCCAGAAAATAAGATAAGGAACAAGGCAGGTAGAGAAAAAAGTTCTTTCTTAAATCCTTGAAGAGATTCTGTTATCACTTTAATAGCAGTCTTTTATGTGGCTTTAAGAAACCAAAAGCAGGAGCTAGATAGAAGGCCCAGCAGTAAGAAAGTGTGCTGCTCCTCCAGAGGCCCCGAGTTCAGTTCCAACACTTGCATCAGACAGCTTGCAACCACATGTAACTCCAACTCCAGGGAATCTGACACCTCTGGCCTCCTCATATACCTGCACTGGTGTGATCATGTGCAGACATACACATAACTAAAAATTAAATCAGAAAGAAAAACAGCATAAAATGTGAAAGCTAATGTTGAGGCTTTTGCCTCAGACTTTTTGGTAGAGTTTTATAAACCTATATGTGTATCATTAAGCACT
The DNA here is from genome assembly GCA_030674055.1 of Rhabdomys pumilio. Taxonomy (NCBI): domain Eukaryota; kingdom Metazoa; phylum Chordata; class Mammalia; order Rodentia; family Muridae; genus Rhabdomys; species Rhabdomys pumilio. The sequence goes on along the minus strand of JANHMN010000009.1, from coordinate 34,436,461 downwards.
TTTTGTGGTCACTACTTTGTATTAAGTATGGTCGTGTTGGGTATGATTTAGTTAATTTTCTGTATATTTACCCTAAAGCATATAACTGTACATTATATTTCATCATTTTGGAAATGACCCAAATAAAACTCAGTGAGGTTGAAGAGCCTGATCATGTCAGATAGTTGAGCAGAGGTTTAGCCTTCATCCCAGGGCACATGACTGTAAAGCCCACATGCTCTCTTGCCACAGGGACAGCAGGACAGGTGTTCTTTTCTCTTGCTTTAAAAAAATACCCGGAGGAAAAAACACTTAGGAGAAAGGAGGTTTGTTGTAGCTTAAAATTCCAGATTACATCTTATCATAGAGAAATGAAGGTGGCAGGAACTTGAAATATCTAGTCACATCACATCCACAGTGAAGAACAGAGGGAAACGGATGTACACTCTTGCCAGTGCACAGTTCACTTTCTCTTTATACAAAGCCCAGGACCCAAACTAGGAATGGTGCCACTCACTTTAGGCTGGGTCTTCCCTCACCACTTATAATCAAGACAGTCTCTCACAGACATGCCCACACGCCACTCTGCTCGGTAGACAGTCTTATTGAAGCTTTCTGCATAGGTGATTCTAGACGGTGTCAAGTTAACGATTAACTAACCATCACTGTGGGAACGTATTCATTGACGGAGGTTATCTCCGCAAAGCAACTTGCCAAATGTCACCTGTAAACTATGGCAAACCAGAAAAGACCCGACTCATTAATTTTTCCTGTGAGTTTTGGCAGTGTTGAATCAATGGGAGTTCTGAGCAGGATGCCTCCATAAGTAAGAGTCTTCATTCATGGTCACATGTTTGGTATGTGTCAACTCAAGCACATACCCTTTAGTTGCTTGTTCTTATAATTGGAGACTGTTGAATTTATTAATTTATTTATAGCCACCAACCCCTTCCCTTCATCTTACCTAGAGGAAATAAAACAATCGAGCCTGTCATTTTGTCCCGCCTCTCTGAAATAAGTTATTTTTAAGCAAATGTCTTCTGCAAAGCTCAGCTCGTTGGGAGACTTTCTAGGATTTTCTTAACTACAGTCTTTGGTTACTGATCCAATTTGAGAAAAATAGCTTCAGTTATCAACTGAAGAATTCCTGCCTGGGGAGGCGGAGAGAAGCATGGTGAGAAGTTCTTGCTCTCAGACATCCCTTCGTGCTGCTTGTCTTTTTAGATGAAAAGAAAGAGAAAAAATAGTAGGGTTATGTCATCAAGCTGAGTGGTAGATACTGATAGGTTATTTCTCCACTGCCGGTGAAATGAGCCAACTTATGCCAGATTAGATTATATTTAAGGCAAGTTTATTGGAAAGTTGCTCTTGGGTGGGCAAGTTCACTGGCCCCAAGAACCAAGGCCAAAGAAGTCACCATGGTGAAAGTGGGGGTAAGGAAGGGAAAGAAGGAGAAAGCGGCATTGCAGGGGGAGAGAGAAAGAGAGACAGACAGGCAAGCAGACAGAGACAGACAGACAGACTAAATTGTCTGGAATATATAGAAAAGAGCCTCTGGGAGAAGGGCAGCTCAGCCCCTGGCTGGAAAGTTCATGGTTGGGGGCAGGGTATGCCAGGTAGGGATTGAGGGATGCTGGGAGACCCTGGAGGCCAGGTCTGCTTTGCTATATAAAATACACATGCACCTCAGTCGCCTGACCTGGGTCTAAAACCAAACAGATACCAAGAATGTCCTTAGCCAGTGTGTTAAAATTGAAGATGGGCCAGTGCAGAGACAAAGGCAGGTTGTTTGACTCTCTGAATCTATACTTTAGAAGTGACACCTCAAAGGTGTATGACTTGAAAACTAATTTCTCTGTGTGACTGTAGCCAAGTACATTTCCTTTCAGCTCTTTTCACTGAATATCAAAGATGCTTTCATTTTCATGGGGGTATTAATGTTTTTTAAATCTTAAAAGAACAATAAATGTTTTAGCAAAAATGAAATATATATACAAACCAAGTGAACAAAGAGAATTTAGATTCAACTTTCTGGAGAAATTCTCTCTGGCCCAGATCCAGTGTGTTCCTATGAGCATCTCTGATCCTCTAAGTCCTCAGTCAGGCCCTGGCTTCCTTGGAGGCCTTGACGGGCAAGTTGTCTTTGCACATCGGCTTGTATTTACCTGAGGTGGAAAGAGCTTATCCTCTGTAATGCTCTGCATGCTTCTTGCTCACGGTGCAACGTTGGCCAAGATGGCAGGGGGGAGACGAGGACATAGGATAGATGAAAACTCTTAGATATGAAGGAATTTGTCACTGTTAGGACTTCCTTAAATAGACATATGGTATAAGTGAGAAGGGACAAAATGGCCATTTAAGAATAAAGGGATTTGCGAGGCAGTGGTGGTGCATACCTTTAATCCCAGCACTTGGGAGGCAGAGGTAGGCAGATTTCTGAGTTCGAGGCCAGCCTGGTCTACAGAGTGAGTTCCAGGACAGTCAGGGCTACACTGAGAAACCCTGTCTCAAAAAACCTTAAAAAACCAAAAAAAAAAAAAAAAAAGAAAGAAAGAAAGAAAGAAAGAAAGAAAGAAAGAAAGGAAAAGAATAAAGGGGTTTGTTGGGCAGTGGTGGTGCATGCCTTTAATCCCAGCACTTGGGAGGCAGAGGCAGGCAGATGTCTGAGTTTGAGCCCAACTTGGTCTACCACAGAGAAAGCCTGTCTTGGTGGGAAGAATAAAGGGGGTTTATGATCCCTCTTCAATCGCTAGTAAATGCAGTTACTATATAAACTTTAGAGAAGCAGATCCAGAAACTGAGACTGCTTAGAGTTGTTTTTACTGTCAGGTCAAAGAAAGTGTAACCATGATAATGTTCATTCAACATACTGACAGGATTAACTATGTAAGATATATCCGTATTATAAAAGTCATGGGTGGGGGATCAGTAAAGTGGCTCAGAGGGTGAAGGATCTGATTCAAAACTTAACAACCTGAGTTCAGTCTCTAGAAACCAAATGGTGAAGGAAAAAAAGCAGCTCCCCCAAGTTGTCTTCTGACTTACATGTACACACAGACACACACACACACACACACACTATGGTACATCTGTACCACATCAGACACAGAGAAAGTAAATATAACAAAAAAGTTCATAGTTGAGAATTCTCACAATAATTGGCCTTTTAGATGGAGCCTATAATTCCAGCTTGTTGTTGGATTAACTAGTCTTAAGGAACTGTTTTCACACTGAAAGTGAATCAAGACTTCTTTGTAAATTTTTTTCAGCTGCATTCATTAAACTGCCCCCCCTCCCCCCCCCCCAATTAAATGATCCCTTTTGTTTTTTCAACGTCCAAAATTAGTGTTTGGAACTAAAAGAGATATCAAAACAACCAAGGCAAATGAGTCATTAGTTGGAAGTAGTTACAAGGAGAAGTATAAATTCCATGTGGGAAGGGGAGAGCAGGATAGTCTCCAGGAGCCTGGGGGAAGTGAGTTGTTACTCTGAGGCTAAGCCCACTGGCTTCGAAAGCACTTGGCTTAGAAATGCTGGACAGTACATCGATGACAAGAAAGCAAGAGATTAAACAAGATGTTTCTTCAAGGCCAAGTGCAAGCTCCTTCAACGTCCAGCAAAGACATTCCTTTCTTGTTAACTCTTAACTCTCTCTGTGCCTCTGAGCTCTGTCATCTGTCAGTCCTTGTTTCCCACCACCTTTGTGCCGCTTTCTCCTTCCTGGTTGTGGCATTCTAAGAAACGGACACATTTTCTAATAGAGACTTAACCAATACGATCTCTGGTCTACAGGGCTTACTTTGCAGTGGCCAGAGTTTCAAGCTGCTGGCCTTTCTTGCAGCGCAAGAATGACAAGGCTTTAAAACTTCACATAAAAGGCTTGAAGGTACTTTCATAATTCTGTCTGGGCTTGTTACTAGAGATATGAGAGCTGAAAATCACCATTCTCAAACGCAAAAGAAGGGTTTACAGAGATCCGCCTTGGCAACTGCTTCTGCTCTGGGGTAGTATCTATTGGAGGTTGTGGGGTTGCCCCTAGGCGTGCCCACAGCCTCCATTCCTAGAAGCTGGCGGCTTTCTTTTCCTTCTACAAGTGGCAACCAAGTTCTGGGTTGAAAGTGAATCCTTGCCCTTGGCTACTCTCCAGCATTCCTCGCTGAGCGAATGGGGATTTGGAATGTCAGAAAATAGAAGAGGGAGGGGAAAGATGTGCGTATGACTCTGAGTGTTTAGAGCAAAGGCAGCTCGTCTGGAAGGACTTAGGAAAGCTTCACTTCCTCAGACTGCTTCCTTCCCACAAACTCTTAGTTCCTGCTTTGTGTTTTAATTGTTTAACCTGAGTTTAGCACAGCAGTTCAGACCCTTACAGCCCAGTGGGGTCCGACTGAGGGAAGACAGGGTGACTCCGGAGGACGTGTGGTGTTTCTTCCTTCTGGATAAAGGGACAGTATTTGTCCCCAGACTCATCTTCAGCAAGAGCCAGAACTGCCATTCCTCTGGGATTTAATCAGGAGTCGTCAGGAGCCCAGATTCAGGTTTTATTTCCAAGCCAGCCTGAGCAAGAAGTGACCTTTGGACAGAATCACGGATTCAGTCTAGGCATGAACGGTGGTGTTTGGCACATGCTTTCTACTGCTCATACGTGTGATTGAAGCCACACCGGAATACTGATGGGACAAAACACAACACTCTATAACTGTGGACTGGCTCAGAGCTCAAGACTGTAATTTGCAAGGCAGCTTTTATCCTTTATTTAGTTCCAAAGTCATCCTCTATCAGCTCAAAAGGAAGAATTCTGTAAAAGTTATCTACAGGGACAGATCCAGCTTTGTGTGAAGAATCCAGAGGTTGGGTGTCTGTCTCTATCCCAGGAACCATGTCCTCTTTATATACACGAAGTAAGGAATTCACACGGAATAGGAAATCTCAGTCTGATTCTCCCCCAGCATCTCCCTCCCCGACTGCCAAGACACTCCGAGTAAGCCTTTTTTTTATTTATGTCTGATTGTAGCATGTCAGAGGTGGGAAATGTGTTTACATGTGACTAGCAGGCTGAGGCTTAGAAAATTCGGCATATCAGACTATGGAGAAGTCAATATAGAAGGAGACTGCAAGTAAAGCCCCAGCTAGCTTTCCTAAAAGGGTTGGGATTCATAGTACTTGATACTGTCTTAAGTAAAAGCAGACTTAAATAATTCAGGCCACGGTTTCTGCCTTTTAGCTTTAATCTGTTGTAAAATGCTTAATAGTAAGGTTCTGGAGAGCTTTTGCTTTGCGTGATGTGTTGTTTAGTTTTTCATTTTGTTTTATTTTGTTTGGGTTTTTCAGTTTTTCATTTGTTTTTTTTTTTTTTGTTTTTGTTTTGTTTTTTGTTTTTTGAAACAGTGTCTATGTAGCCTTGGTTGGCCTAGAGCTCAATATGTAAACCAGACTGGCCTCAAACTAGAAGAGCTCCACCTGCCTCAGCTTCCCAGGCATTGGGAATAGAGGTGTGTGCCACCATGCCTAGCAGATTGCAGGGTTTATCACAGTGTCTTATGGGGAGTTTCTTTAGGGTCTTCTGTTTGTTTGTTTGTTTGTCCATAGTCAGTTGCTGTTTTTCCTGTGTTCTATGGACCAGTACTATTTCAGGAGAAAAGCTCCCAGATGCATGAAGCTGTCTAAGTCAGATTTTCATCATTTGCAAGTCCTGCATGCATATTTACATGTGTATGCATACGATAGTGTGTGCCTTTGTCTGTTTCATGTCTCTGTAAGTGACAAAAAGTCAGAATGAATTAAGCCTTATGGATACGTGCAACCTTCCTCCCAGGTACCATCAGGAAACTTCTTGCTTAAAAGCCAAAGAAGTAACTCCCACCTTTGACAGCCAGCTAGGTTAAGGTACTTAGGCTGTCCTAGGTAGGGCCACTTAGACCGTCTCCATTGCCTCTGGTGACTGTGTCTGCTGAATTTTTAAACATAGGGACATTTGTGTTTCTAACTTAGTGTCCTCCTTGGTCAAAAGCTGGCAAAAGCAAGAAATGCTACCAGCAGCAAATGAGTGGCGAGAAGCCCTGATGGGCATATTAGGTAGTAGGCAAGGAGCAGCTCCCGCTTAGGAGCCCGACCGTGGTGAGTAGTGAGTGCACAGTGTAGGAGGCAGTTGCTTCCTTATTAGGAGAGCTGGGGAAGAAAATCTTCAAGAAACCTCAGCAGCTTCTTTTTATTGTTTTATGTTCATTTTCAGTTTCTCCGAGTGTAAGTTATCATATAATAGAATTTGGAATGCAGCATATTGGTCTGGGATCCAACCAGAGATATTTACTTACTAGGGTGCCAAAAAAAGGTTGTTATGTGAAACTGTTTTGCTTATGTTTCCTTTTGTGAGAGGACCAAGGGAGGCTGTGAAGTGCATCGTCACCACGTCTGAGCTCCTGGAGTGTTTCTTCCCCTCGTGTAAAGGGACACTGCCACCCTTTACCACAGAGCTTCAGGCACTTTTTGCAGCAGCCATCAGCCATTGGTATTTTCTGGTGGCCCCTAGTTAATGTCCACAGAACTGAGCACCATTCTCTCAGTTAATGCATCCTCTCACTGCCTCCCCCCACGTACTCCATGGCTCGTTAGGATGTGAACAGCCCCTGGTTAATGCTCAGTCGTTGTACACAGAGCCCCCATAGGCATACGCCATACCTGTGACCACTCAGCAAGTTCCTGATTAGGAACTGCCCTCCTTTTTCTTTTTTTCCTTCCTTCATTAGCAGTTTGGTGCCTCTTTCTTCCTGCCTCCACCCTTTCCATCCTCATTCTCCTACCTCTCACTCCTGCCTTAGACGGCACAGTGGGAGAAAATTTGAGAGTTTAGATTACAGGAAATCAAAACATGGGTAGGTTTAATAAGAGACTGCTTCCCAGTTTTATAGCCGGTCAGTAGCTATAGATTCTCACACTAGTATTAGTCTACTACAACCAACTTCCAGTGTCCACATGGCTGGAGCCATGCTACAGGGAATGCTGCTTTTCACATGGCATTAGTGTTCCGCTGTGTCCTCATTTGGAGGCTGTTGACACTTGGGACTAGTTACCAAGGTAGGATTCATCTCATGAGATTTGTCTCCTCATTTATTCTCATGGTTGACTGACTGGGGTACACTTTAAAAAATTGGGTGTACCTGGGTTTTGTGTGTACCTTAACAATGCATTTATTGTGGTTTTGTACTTGTGTTTCTTCTGATGCCTAGTTGAAACAGGCTGGTCCCCTCCTGCCCTGCAAGCTGGGTGTTAAGTGGGTTACATCAAAGAGACATGGCTCGCCTAGCACCACTTGGATGGTAAGCAGCAGAGCTTTAAGTTCAGGTTTCTCTCCTTATCAACAACACTGCAGTGCAAGCAGGTAGACTTGGAGGTCAAGTTTAAGGGTCTGCTTATGGCAGATAATAGTTAAAGCCTAGGTAGCTGCAGGGACACAGGAAAGTGAAACTGCAGGGAAGAAGAATGCTGTGTCTTTGACCAAGGGAGGCAACTGACCGGCCATAATTGAATCTCTTGTGACCAGTTCTGAAATTCCAGTCATGCCCTCTGGAGTCTGAAACACCACAGATCCCGAGACCTTGTAGGCCTCAGATTTCTCTTAAAGGAAATGACTAGGCCTTTACAATAAAGACATGGCCAATCACTCCATCTTGAAGTTGCGCTCCTGCCCCCAAATAGAGATTGCAATCATTGAAAAGGTACAGCTCCTGATTGATCTAACACTCTTCAAAACAGAACTGAATTTTTGAACAAGTATTTAAAATTCTGTTATTATTCTAGTGGTGGTAAAGGAGCTAAATATGAAATGCTTCCATATAAGGAAAATGTCTTCAAAGAATTCTTAAATAATGGCTGTTTACATACAGAATATTTTGGACATTTTATTTTTCAACAAATGTTGAAGAAGCCCTATGGGTAAATTAAAACTAGCTGAATAGGTATTATTTTTAACTTGTGAAAACAATGATAGGACAATGTTTGTTGAGTGCAAAACCAGAAACGATTTATCACATACCTTTTCTTTTGAGCTCTTGGCAGTATCTGATGCTTTCTGAATTGCACAATGCCAGATTTCTGTATTTAGTAAGCCTGTGTGACCTTTTTAATCGTATGAAAGTCTAATCCAGGCCAACAACATGGCTCAGTAGATTAAGGCACTTCCCACTAAGCCTGATGACCTGAGCTTGATCCCCAGGAAATGATGGAAGAAGAGGAAAAACTCCCACAAGTTGTCCTCTGACGTCTGCACAAACACATGTGCTCACACAAAAGTAAGTTAATAAATATAAAACAAACAAACAAACAAAAACCAACCACCAGCACCACCAATAAAACACTACTACTGCCTGCCTGAATATTGTGTGGCTTTCTCCCCAGTGAAATATCACTCATATGCAAAAGAAAGTACATGTCCTCAACAGTCAAGATAGGTGTTTACTTTTGCTCATTCATATTTAAATAATATCTGTTATTCTCTGAACATAAATTATATCCTTAAACATTGTTTTAGAAAACACTCCTTAAAAGCTGGAGAGATGCCTCCCCACACTTGCTATTCTTATATAGGACCATTGATTTCCAGCAAACCACATGCTGACTCACAATCATCCAAAGCTCCAGTTCCAGAGAACCAGTGACTTCTGAAAGTACCAGGCAAGCACATGATCTGCATACGTACGTACATGCAGGCAAAACATTCTTACACACAAAATAAAAAATACCTACCTCTCAAGAGGCTGAGACAAAAACGTTAAGATCACAAATTTGAGCTTAGCTAGTTGAGTTCAACGTCAGCCTCAGCTACATGTTAAAACCTTGTATCCTCCAAAACAAATAACTAGACCATCAGCCTTTCTCTTCATTAGGTAAAGTGTCCCTCTGTTTCTCTTTACCCTCCTACATCCCTCCAGCTCTCACTGGGAGTGGCTGGGATATGTTGGTGGCTCTGCTGGTTGAGCCTTCTGTGAGTTAATGAAGTATTTCTTGAACGGCTTCTTTGGCATCTCATAGTGCATGTCTTGTGTCTAAAATTGTATCTGAAATATTTGGTCTGTATTGCTTTAGGCCTAAGGTCTCTAGGAGCTATTGCTCTGTCACCTGATTTGTTACTCTGGAAAAGCAGAATCATGTCTCTCTAGTAGAAACTCTTCTCTTACCATGAAGCAGCCGGAACATAAGATGCATGATTCCTATAGTTGCCTTTAAGGCTTCTTTTCAGAGCGGGTTTTCCAGCATTAAAATTCTAAGCCAGGCCTGCCTGCATGTGATCCCAGCTTCTCAGGAGGCAGAAGAAGCAGGAGGAGCAGCAAGTTTAAGGACTGCTTGGGCAACTCAGTGAGACCATGTCTCAAAATAAGAAGTTAAGAAAGGAAGGAAGGAAGGAAGGAAGGAAGGAAGGAAGGAAGGAAGGAAGGAAGGAAGGAAGGAAGGAAGAAAGGAAGGAAGCCAGGGCTAAGGAATTTTGGTCATTGAGCCTATAATGTGTACTGCCCTATGTCAGCACTTAAAAACTTAAAAACTTAAAAAAAATAAAAATTCAGAGCCACATATATTTACTATCAAAGTATTATTTGCTTGTTAAAATATCCCCCTCTAATATAGTATGACATAACTGAAAATAGCTCTCAGGAGGCTGAGGCAGAAGAATCACAAGATTAAAGCCAGTCTGCCTGAGCTATATAACAGGACCATATCTCAAAAAGTTGTGCGTGTGTGTGTGTGTGTGTGTGTGTGTGTGTGTAAGAGAGAGAGAGAATATAGAACATATGTGTGTGTGTATGCGCACGTGCACATGTGTGTATGCGTTCTAGTACATAACCAAAGTGCAGTGCTCATTTGATGATAACTGTGCTGACTATATCTTGAAGTGAATAGGCCTGAGTGTCTGAATTCGAGGACTCTTAACTAGGCAGTTATGCATTGACTGCTCACTTGTGACATGAGGGTTTGACCTGTATTTATAACCACGATCATCAGCATTTAGTCTGGCTTGCTTTAGGTCTAACATCTCAATTGAAAGGGTTTTACATAAATATTTTCACACCAACTAGTAATGTACACAAAGGAAATAGTTAATCAATTCACTTTATTTTATAATCACCCTAATCAATTAATTAGATAAGTTGAATGGTAAGAGATTGTGGCGTTCATGAGAGCTTATTTATCAGGATCTCTGGTTTTCAGGACAGCGGCATTCCCTTTCCAGGCTTGGTTTTTGATCAGCCTTGGAAGGTGCCTTTTATACCTCTGGCCAACATCAAGTATTTTTATAGAATAGTATTTTATATTCTTTACCTAGGATTCTACATCTGAGGCATTACCAGTCTAGAACCCTTTTTTTGTTTTCCTTCATTAAATTCCACTTTATAATTCATTATCATGGAATGAGAAACATTTTTCTGGGTAATTAGGGTGCAATCTGTTAGCCATTTTTTTCTGCCTAATTAAAGCCACTATCTCTTTTTTTTTTTCCAAGAAAAGTCAATAAACTGCAATTCTTCAATCCAAGGAATCTTCCTAGGCAGTACTGGTATTGTCTGTAGGAATGAAAGTAGATTCCCCTTTGGAAACCATTACTCAAGTTCTAGGTAGATACATACTGGCTTTGTTAATCCATGCCCTACATAGAGCCTTGATAAGGTAGCTCCGGAAGCCGGGTGTATGGACCAGAAAGCCTGGGAGCTTTGAAGATACCAGCTCCATTCTGTAAGCTGTGTCCTCCTCTTACTATTCTACTTGCTATGATCCATGGTAAGTAGGCCGTAAGTCATCTGCTCTGTTTGGATATGTGGTCTCACTATGGGTGACCTCCTCCCTCAGCTCAAGTAATGGGGATCATAGACTGTGCCACATGCCAGCCAATCTGTTCTACTATTAATCCTTTCACAGCTAACATCTCATGAGTATCTGCTATGTTGTAACCCCGACTTTGGATGCTGGAATTCATAAATAAAAGACATATTTTCTAATTGAGAGATAAAAAATGAAGTTGTATCACAGGGAGATGAATTTTCTAATAGGATGTGGGTTCAGAGTCTTTTAGTTGAATCATATAAAAATGTAATATCCTTATGTGTGCAGAATAGAACCTAGATGAGGAAGAAGATCCATATTGCAGAGGCAGAGGGAAAAGGTGTGAGAAAATAACGGCCTTGTTTTCAGAGCTGCAGTTCAGTGTAGCTAGACTGAGAGGTGATATTTATAATAGGAAATGGGGGATTTTGCCAGGTGGCTCTTAGTCTTTCCTTCCAAGGATTCAGGGAACTGTCCTGTGGACATGGAATTGACAATCTGAAGTAGAGTTGTGATCCAGACTGCATATTGGAGAAATAAGCATTGGAAGCTAAATGCTGCGGGGAACAGGGACGCTCAAGTTGTCCCTAATGGCAGGGTTTCAGGTAAGACATGACATCTCTGAGGCATTCTCCAGGGAGCACAGGGAAGTGTTCTGCTGTTTAGATAATGGACTGACAAAGCTTGAGGGCTGGTAGAATAGCAGGATGGACACAGGAAAGGGACAGAGAAAAGAGAACAAGCTGAGTTGGCAAACTTGACAGGAAGAAACACATGAGCAGAAAGTGTTCCTGTTGAGGTTAATTGAATAAAAGTTCTTTTGGACATTCAGATAGGGCATTCAGAAAATGTAGGTTTAGCATACCTAAGCCACAATTTGAAAGGCTTCAGAATTGAACACTTTGAGAGCCAAGATGCCACAAGGAAAAAATTCCATTTCTGACTTAATGTCACAGTAAAAATGGAGGTGCACTAAAAATATAGGGAAAAAAGCATCTATACACTGCATGTAAGGTGCATGAGAAACAAATGAGTTTCCTATTTGGGATCAGTCTCCAACATTTCTTATGCTTAATGCCTGCAGTCTGCAGAGAGAGGGCAGGGGAAGAGGGAGGGAACACATCTGGACACCTTTGAATCCTGCACATTGTAGGCAAGAGATATTAAACCTAGAGTTGATCTAGAAGTCAAGACATAACTTAATTTCAGACTGAAAAGATTGACAATAATGACTAGAGCTGTAGAGGTAACCATGTCTACAGAGTAAAGGTCCCATAAAGAAAGGGCTAAATGGTAAGCAGAAGTGGCAGCCAGCAGCAGAGATGGCCCTGACTATTGGCAGTTCTGACTAGAACCACATGCAGGAAGATGCCAGGTTCTGTGTCTCCTTCCTGTGCCTGGGAGCATTGGAGTCAGTTCTGTTAACAGCAGTAAGCTTCTGTTCTCGAAGGATCCACAGTCGAGAGTCAGTTGGCTGTGAGGCTGCAGCTGAATCCTGGTTTTATTTTCAATATGTAACAGTTGTATAGCCAGGGATTGTGTTTTTGCAGTTTAAAGAAGTTTACAGACCATTCACATTGGCTTGGCTTGGTTTTTCTCTTGGTCTCATATTTGGGTAAGCTGACAGTTAATTGTATTCAGAAGGCCAAGGGGAAATGACTGGAGTTGGACTTCATTAACTTTTTTGGGTGTTTGTTTGCTAGTTTTGTTTTTTTAAGCTCCCTTTTGGTTCTGAACTTGACAGGCTTTTTATGCATTGAGTGTTCATTATCAGAAACTGGGAGTCATCACAGCCCTAGATCCAACAAGCTTCTTTAGTTACACAATGCCATCAAAATATAAATAGCTGTTTTTAAAGCCTATGTGAAAAGTTAAGTATTTTTAGATTGAAGTTAAACTGTAAAGTAGATGAAAGCAAATCTTAAAAATCTTTATATTGCTTTAAGGCTGTAGGCTAGTAGTGGTAAGTAGGAAGTGGGCTGGCTCCACAAATAAAATCTTTCACTTGAGTACTAAGGGATTTATTTTATCTTAATCCCTCTAGTAGTCGTCAAGCTTTGGGAGAATCAGAGGACCAAAGAGGGACGAGGGGCAGCATGGAAGCACAGAAGCTAGTGCTTTGAGTAGCTGTGCACAGCACGTAGTGCCAGTGCAGCACCAAGCACTTACATACCACCTCACTTAATTGCTATTGGTAACCTTAAACAGTATACCATGGATGAAACTAGTGAGACAGGGGGAATTGGGCAGTCAGCTAAGATCTCGTAACTGAAAACACTGCAGTAGCAATCGGATCCAGAGCCTTTATCCTAACGGTAAGCTGTGCGGCTGTTCCAATGGAGCCACTGTGACTCAGTGAAAGAGCTCCTGGGTGATTGCCAGTATTCCCGAATATTGGGTCTGATTGGACAAAGATGATGAGGGCAATTGAACCTAGTTTAAAGGAGGGAAGACTTACAAACTAATTGGAAAGGAGACAAATTTTTAAAAGAATTTTCTATCATTTTAAAATTGGAACTTTAAAATTAGAATTAAGAGCAAATAAATCTCTTGAGACTCGATTGTTACTCTAAAACCATTTTTAGCACAAAAAGAGATCCTATGGTTAGGTGATTTTATTATTTTGTTTATGCTGTTAATTTGCTTTATAAATAAATTTTAAACAAATATTGCAACTTGGAACCTATCAAGTTATAACAAGTTTGGTAATAGCTGAGTGTGAATTACTGGGGCTTGTCTTACCTGAAGGACCTGCTAGCCCTGCCTCCAAGACGGCTACAGTGTTTCCTCTGCTGAGGTCTACATTTTAATAGACCATTCAGCTCCTAAATCCAGACAACTGTGTATCTGAAGACTACATTTCCTATGGAACAATAAAAATAGAATAATAATTTTTTGATTCAGTTTTTTTGTTTGTTTTAATCTCTTGGAATGTCACCTTTCAGAGCAGAGTAATATTATGGGATAACTGTGGCTCTAGTAAAACCCTAAGCTGTGGCACATTTCCCATCCGTCATACATGACTGTGTCACTATTAACGACTACCAGCTTCAGACTCTGGGACATTTGTAACCCCTACTTAAAGCCTTGTCCGATCTCTAGTCAGTCTGAGTCTCTTCCTATTTGTTTACTGTAGGAACCAAATAGCCTGGCCACTGATTGCATCAAATCCGTTTTATTTCTTACCTTGCTCTTTTATAGGCATGCTTATAAGATCAAAGCTGTGTCTTGGATTTTTGTAACTGCGTATTTATTACTCTACATCACTGGAAAGGCTCGGAAGGCACAGGTACTTAATGAAAACCATTATCTGTATAAAACTTGACTTTTTGTTTAAAGTCAGAGGCTACATGATAGAAATCACAGTTTCTGAGCTGCAAGCTGAACATGGGTTTTCCCAGGACAATTCAAATGATTCCTATTTATCATGCTAGCACATCTGTAGCTCTGAAATAGATGAGTTGATAACTTTGGTTTCTGTGGGGCAAAAAGAAAAAGCTAAAAACAGAGGAAGTCCCTGGTATGTAGAAGTTACTGAGAAACAAGCCTCATGTGACTTAGATTTAGGCACTTGAGGTTATTTTCCTTTTGACTTTTTTTTTTTTTTCTGTTAGTGTGGGTCAGGTCAGCAGACTGGAATCTTTGTAGGGGAAGTGCCTTATGTGCTGAATACCTTAAAATCTAGGAAGCCCTTTTTAAAATTTTGATTAACAGCTTGGTCCAAATAAAATTTAGATGACTGCTATCCAGTAAACTACAGCGTTTACTATGTTAAGAGAGAGATAGGGGCAGGGCGGGGTGGGGGGAGATCCGTCTCAGCCAGGCATGGTGGCAGGCTTATCTCAACACATGCACACATGCACAGAAAGACATGGCTGACTACCAGTAATCCAAGCATCAAGAGACAGAGAAGCAAGACGGTTGCCACAGTGAGAAGCCACCAGGGCTGTATAGTGAGACCCTGCCTCAAAAAATCAAACAGAAAACATTTCTTCTCGGGCTTTGGCCATCGGAAACTTACCACCTTGAAAAAAATGTGATCTGCTAAAGAGTTTGTGAGATGCAGGCACTCCAAGAAGCACAAGGACCCCTGAAAACGGGCTCAGAGCACTCAAGACTGAGCTGGGGACTTTAAATTAATGGCTTCTTTTCTTGTGTTGAGGATGGTGCTCAGCACATGCTGGACAAGTGATCTGTTCTTGGTTTCTGAATTACTAAATGCAGTATTAACGAGCTGCTTTTGGAGGAGCAGTCAGGTTTTACTGAGCCCAGTTTTGTAGTGATTATAAATATACAGTTAGATAGCTGTACACACTGGTATCCAATCCATAGGTAGAGTAACCCTGTAGCACTTCTAGACACAGCTATGGTAGAGAACATGTGAGCTTATAAAGGCACATATACATCCTAAGGACCTTAGAATTATCTCTTTAAAAACAGTTTGCCTCAGATATTTTATGGAGGACTTGATATATTCATATAATTCTTTCTGGAGTAAATTTGTAATTCCAAAATAATCCAGGCATTCTTCAGGAACTATAAAAACTATGAGCTCTACAATCCTAATAATATTTTGGAAGCTTAATAAATGCACCCAAAGATGAGTATTTCTGTAATATAACAAACATTTCTATTTGTTATATTTATTTGGGGGTGGTGCTCATGTATGCTGTGGTCAGAGAACAGCTTACAGGAGTCAGTTCTCTCCCACCCGTGTGGGTCCTTGGCAGCAAGAGCCTTTACCCACTTAGTCATCTTGCCAACCCCAGTGATTGTATTTTAAAATGTACTAAGATAGAGTAAACCATGCAAGCTACTGCTACTTGATCTCCTTCTGCCTGCAGCATTATAAAGTTCACGTGATAGACATGTCCACATTCATTCCTCCACGCTAAACAAACATGAAAAATGGACAGCGAGGCATTATCCAGCATTTTACATGTTCCCCAAACATTTATGATATAGAGTCTGAGAGATGGCTCAGTGGGTAACACTGGCAAGCTGGACACCCTGAGTTTCATCACTGGCACCCATGTACTGTGGAGGAAAGGAGTGATGCCACCCACCCAGCCACTGTCCGCCCCATCAGTGAACCACAGGTCCTGCAGGTCTGAAGCTGCAGGGTCTCCAGGACACACGGCAACAACAGGATGTCTGCGAGGAGTCCCAGTGACGACAGAGTAGCAGAAGCCAGAGGCCTCGGCCTACACCAACTCACCACAATTAACATTTGCAAGAAAAAAGTGTGGACGAAGAGGTTGGGGGGACGAGTATGATCGAGATGTGAAATTTACAAAGAACCAGTAAAAAGTTAACCAAAAAAGTAGATCAAATCTAAAGGTGATAGCTCTCATTTTTGCTTATTTATAATCATGGATTCATTTATAAATATGTATTAGTTCCTGACAAAAAAGAACTGGTGTTGTGAAGTTGTCCTCTGTCCCCACATGCACACCCGTACCCAGTACCAAGTGGAGATACAGAAGGGATAGCTACAGGAGAGCAGTGCTCAGGGGTGAAGTGACTGTCTCGTGTAGCGGTTTTCCACGTGTATTAAGTAGTAGCTGGTACAGGCAAATCAAGCAGTTTGATATGATAAAGATATATGTGGCTTTAGAGTTGCCAGTTTTTGTTTAGAAGTCTACTGCCTTTCACATACTCACATGGATGGTCACTGTTTCTGGCATACGGCAGTGTCTTTAGAATTGTCTGGGTACTGAATATATGTGGCTCCTCATTGTAGCTGAGAGGACATATTTCCTCTAGGATGTTATTAACTGGACCATGTTTTGTTGTTTTAGGGGAAACTTACAAATGGCTTTCCGACTATATCCTGGCCCCGTATTTATGAAAATATCGATTTGCCATGATTGTGTAACCATTGTATGCACAGTTGACCTTCTGCTAGGCAGATTTCCCCCAAGTGGGCCTGCATGATCTAATCACATGAGCCCGATGACACAAAGAGCAAAAGGTATGAAGAGGAAAGGACCCGTGTGCCATGCTGGACTGAAGCGGGAAGGGGCTGAGCGAGAAGGGGTATGGAAACCCCACAAACTTCAGGTAGCCAGTGGCTGAAAGCAGGAAAGCCACAGGGACCTGCAGCTCCTGGGAGTCTCCTGATGAAGGAACCACTAGAGCAGTGCAGCCCTGTGACCTGCAAACCTGAGGCCATGCGTGATTGATTCCAAGTTTGATGATCATTTGTTCTGGTGGAAATAGAAGCTAATACAGTCAAAACTGATGATAAGGACATACTGTCTTTGGGTGCACATGTAGGGAGAACTGACACAGCTCTCTCGTTGTCTTCCCCGAGATCACATCTTTACACAAATCCTGTTCTTTTTCTCTGTGTCTGTTTTAAAATTGTGTAAGATCTTAACTATTTTACTAGAGATACAGACTCAGCAAGATCTATTCCAACACAACGGAGCAGTGTACTATCCTTACTTGAAATCCTACCCATCGTAGTTATGAAGGGCATTCCTGAAGATAAAAGGCTAGGGCACTTTTGTCTTTCCTAAACATATTAAGGAAGCCTTATATAATGGTTTCTAGCAGTGTGCATGTGTGTGACATGTGCACATGTGTGCAGTATGCATGTGTGTGCGTGTGTATATTATTATCATTATGTTTTTCAAGGGCTTTGAAATTTGGTCTTAAATTCTGTCCTTGAAGCCTGACTTCTATTGGCTTGTTTCTCACCAGCTTTCAGTCTGAGACTCTAAAATGGAAGGGTGGCTCTCTGTGGGACATCCCAGAATAGCTCAATTTGTTTCCCCTGGCTCAGCTAGAATACAGAACATGGTATAAAATGTTCCTTCTGCTTAGTCCTTCTTTTGGAAATGTAAATAGGAGATTTTTTTCCCATCACTGTGGGGTCAGACCCTGACTCCAAAGGAACATGAGTTAAAGCAGTTTTAACCGTGGCAGTGGACATGTGATTTGTTCTGTTCCTTTCCCTTGGGCCTCACTTTCCTGAGCCAGGACTTTATTTTAAACTTGGTAGAAAGAGTTTGGTTTTAATTACGTGCCTTTCTGAATCTCGATAACTTTCAAGTTAAAAGCTTCTGCAGGGATATCCTAATCTAGCCTCTGGTGTTTTGAAGGCCTTCCTCATTTCAGAAATTAAAACCATCCTGGTTCCTGTCCCTTTCTAAGCTTGCCATCTGAATTAATGGCAATCTTCACTCTGCTCTCTTATTAGAAGCAGGCCTGAGCAGGGGCTAAGGAGTATTTAAAGGGGCATGAAAGAAAGGAGCCTGCTTCTTAATTTGGAACATTTTTCAAACCGTATTTTATCCAGCCAGTCATTCTTTTCACCTCAGTCACTGGGTTCTTATTGGTTTCTCAATAGCTTTAAGTCTCTTCTGCTCCAGGGTCCCATTCCCAGTATCTCCTGCCTCCGCTTGAGCCATTAAAGCTGTGAAAGGAATCACTGAATTTTTCACTGAAAAATTTTTATCTAGTTCAAACATACCAGAGACCCATCTTAATGGACATCTTTCATGTGTTGTGAGTGAAAGGTAGAGCAAAATGTTCTTAAACAAAACACTTAAAAAGATGTTCCTTCCAAGACTTCCTGATTAAAATGTATGAGATAATATATTTGTGTGTTAATTTGCAAATTGGATAAAGATTCACACCGTTTTTGAAATACTTAAAGTTATTTTGTAGAAATGAGATATCTAGATCCTAGAGAGTGGACTAAATGTAACTATTACGCTTTAAAAAGAAAACTATTCAGAGGCCACAAGTTAGATAATCAGGCCATTCCTAGAACGTAGGTAGCCACAATCCCAATCTCTAGAGCATCTGAGATTCCGCTGGGGTCACTAAACTCTGTGTCTTGGGAGTCAGTCTCTGCCCTCCTCTGTGGGAGACCCTTTGGTGTTCGTTTTCTGGTCTGTGCTGTACTTGCCTTTCATGACACCTCCTTGTTTACTGCTCCCCTGAGACCATTTAGACACACTGCCACTTCACTTATCTCTAGATTTACTCAGTAGTCTCTCTGAGGATTGGCAGGCAGCTTTCTACAGTGGAAAGTCATGTCAGCCTAACAGTTGAAATGTGCTTAGTTTGAGTGACAACAGAATGAAAAGTTGACTTTAAGTCTCCTATATCAGTGAGCTACTCTACCCTCTACCCAAGATACCCAAAGCTTTTTCTGTCTGGGCTTAACCAGTGGTTGTTTGTTTTGTTTTGTTTTGTTTTGTTTTGTTTTGTTTTGTTTTGTTTTGTTTTGTTTCATTCACCCTCCAATCAACTAGGATATCAAGAAGCAAAGCAAATCAGTATTTTCTAGAGGTGTTCATTGGTGAAAATTAGGAATCACTATTTAAAAGCCTAAGTCATTTTATCAGGAGTTAGACGATTATACATTAAATCCTGTACGGTTCAGGTGTCTTACCCTGCATTTTATAAGCATACTCTTCTTAGGATATAAGCTTAAAGGAGGCATTTTCTTTAAGAAAGAAAATATTGTCTCCTTTACAAGTCTGTTTTCCCTTCTTTTAGAAATAATGTTTATATTTAGATAATCATTTTACCTCTTCAGTACCCAAATCTCATTGGCTTCTGAGATTAAGGAAATTTATATGTTCTCCTCTAATGTGTTGGGTTAGCTACTCCAGAACATTGCTAGAGCTAGCCTTGAATGTAACAATCAGAATCCCAAGAATTCCACATCGCTCCAGAGTTAGGTAGAAGCTGGAGGGGATGTTCTGAGAACAGTCGAGGATGGATTTAGGAATGTTTCCCGCCCTGTGGATCTAAGTGGACCATCTACTGCCTTGTTTGTTAGGTCAGTCCTCTCTTACACATTCTATGAGACCAGAAAGGAATTGATAGCAAAGAATTTTAACGTGCCTCTTATTAGCTTTTAGTGTTCCAGGCAGGAAGGAGGGTCATTCATCAGCTTCCAAGATGTCTGTAAGAATTATCTGTGGAGGCGAGAACTGTTGTAGCCATCGTAAGTCTGAGCACATTGGCATTGCCTTTTTCCACATGCTCTCATCTGTGGAAAAGTAAGCCCCCATGGAATCTGCCTGTTGATACCCAGGCACCCTGTGGCCTTCCTCTGGCTATTGCTTGAGAGTACTGGCCTATTCTTTATGGTTTTCCATTTTTAAGTATTTTTACATCGGCATTTTTAGTGGAGACTGTACAGTGTATACAGCCATACTGTGTAGTCAAATAACTGAGAGCTTTACTTGGGTATGATAATGGGGTATATGTGTTTCTAGGATATTCTAAAAGAAAAAAAAAGTTACTTTCATTCTTACAGTGGTAAATCGGTGGCAATGACTAGCTCACTTTATTATATGTAGTTACCAAGATTGATACATAGTAAAAACTCTGACTTCCCTGTTTTAGTGGGGAAGACGCTTTGAAATTGTGTAGAGATGGGTGCCAGAGTTCACACAGCAGAAATTAAAGCTGAAGATGTCAAACATCTCATTTCACAGCAGGCTGCTTACAAGAAGGAACTAAAGGAACAATTCCAACTGAGGAACCAACTGAGGAAAATGAAGTCTAGTCAGAAAGTTAACCAGACCATTGTCTGTGCACTCTGTGAATGCTTATATTACAAGAGAACAAAGCAGAAGGCAGCCCTAAGCAGTCTCTTCAGTTATAAACAAGTCGTCCTTTATACCTAAGCAAGAATGTGGGCCTGTCTCTGGAGAGGCGGCAGAATGCTGCCTCTGAGGGACCTGGTGTTGAAAGGCTGTTCTGCCCGGAGTGTGAGAGAAATTAAAGCATTGCTTTGCATTTGAGTTGAATTTCCTGGCTCAAAGGAACTAAGTTAACTTTACTACACTGACGGGCACCAGCATCAGCACATGTCCTTATAACTGAAGAAACAGAAGGAAAGAGGAAGGGCACTGGCATCTTCAATAATGTAATAATGTAGTCCTCCCAATTATCCCCTGTAACTCTTACCAGTGGATTCTGGCTACTTGCCCAAGTGTCATGGGTAGAAGAGTGAAAATTAGAACTCATAGCCACGAACAATTCAGTCAGCTCTAGTTACCAGTAACCATGTTCTGGCCTGTCAACACTGGATGTTAACTGGGAACAAGCGAGTGGGTGAATTTCAGGTAAGGACTTTTAAGTTAAGACTTTAAAGCACTCACCATAACAATAAGTTGTCACTGTTGAACCTCTGTGTGTGTGCGTGTGTGTGTGTGTGTGTGTGTGTGTGTGTGTGTGTGTGTGTGTGTACGTGTGTACCATCATCTTCTCAAAACTCATCTTTCTAGAAGCTTCTGAACTGGAGCCTAGGAATCGCTGCTTGCCTCCACAACACACGTTCACGTTTTCCCATGCATGCTCCAGACAAGCTCCTGAAGTGTGCTTGCAGGACTCTCCCTGTGTGTCATGGAACCAGTTAGGCCTCTTTCACTGGGCCTCTCCTGCAAGGCTCTGCATACCATAGGCTTTAAATATAGAACAGTTTCTTCACATTGGCCAGGGTGACATACAGTCTCAGTGATTCACAAGTATTTGACAAGTCACAATTAACATTTCCCTGGGCAGTAGATATCAACTCACATGCTGTAAGGCACACTTACCACAAAGTTGTAAATGTACATGGTGAGCACCCTGACTTCTCTGTCTGCTTCTTTCCTCTCACCCGTCCCCCATCCTGGGAATCGAAGCAAGGGTCCCGTACATGCTAGGCAAGTGCTCCACAGAGCTGTACACCCTGACTTCTTTTTACTTTTTATTCTGAGATGAGCTCTTCCTAAGTTGCCCAGATTGACCTTGAACTCACTCTGCAGCCCACGTAGACTTTGTTCATGTGCTTGAACTGCCTAAGCCTTCTGAATAACTGTGATTACAGACCTGTGCTGCCATCCTCAGCTCATACATAGGAGTAATAGTAGTTACGGAGAGGTGGTAAAATTGTAAGACATTTATTTGTTGTGTGTGTCCACGTGCCACAGCACTAAGAGGACAGCTCTCAGAAGTTGATTCTCTCCTGCAGTGTGGAGTTGCACTCAGGTAGTCAGACTTGGTGGCCAGCACCTTCTCCTGCCGAGCCCTAAACAACCTTTGTTGTCATCGCTGTTGCTGTTCCTGTTCTTGTTTTCTTTCTTGTCATGTTTTGTTGGTTTGTTTTTCAAGACTGGGTTTCTCTGTGTAGCCCTGTCTGTCCTGGAACTCACTTTGTAGACCAGGCTGTCCTCGAATTCAGAGATCTGTCTGCATCTGCCTCCTAAGAGCTGGGATTAAAGGTGTGCGCCACCACTTCCAGGCTTCTTTTTGTTTTTAATGCTGAAGAGAAAACTTTAGATAATGTCAGTGGCCGGTGACAGATAGATATGACATGTTAAAACCCAATAGAAATGTGTACCTGGCTGTTACTCATACCTGGAAGATCTCTGGGTTTGAGGCCAGACTGTGTCAAAACAAACAAAGAAAACAGAAGAACAAAAACAGATACATAAATGTAAGAAAAATTGTTGTAACTCCAGATTTCTAAATTTTAGAATTCTCAAAGAACATCACAAGTATATGAGAATGTTATAGATATACCATAAATGTTTCTAAATGGTTTCCTTTTATGTCTCATTTTTATGGCGAGATCATTCTGTAGGTAATGATACGTGCTGTCAAGCGTGATGGTCTAAGTTCAGTCCCTGGGACTCAAATGGAAGGAGAGAATGCTCTCCTGAAACTCACCTCTGACCTCCACACCTGTGCTGTGGCACACGTGTACACATGCATCATACACAGTGGGTGGGTGGGTGGATAGATAGAATTTAAATGTATTAGTAACCAGGATATATCATAAAGTTGTGTGGAAACTTTTTAAGAATACATAAAAGAAGTCTCTACTCCATAGTTATGGGGGAAAACCTCCACAGAATTAGGGTATGTTCTTTTGACTATTCTAAGTACAGCTCTTGACTTGAAGAGGAATTCCTTAGAAAGCCACCTCTGAGATGTGCTGTGACACTACTTGTCCCAGAGCAACTCCAGGGTCTGATGGATTGGGCTGCTGTATGCCTGGACTGACAAAATGCTGGCTTCTGGGGAGGGAACAGTGCATGGAGTGCTGCTCCCAGATTACACACTGCGTCTCTTCATCCTTTTCTTGTCTATCCTGTGAGGTTTTATTACCTGCTTAACATCTCAGAAGAGGAAGTACATGCCTTTACATGAATCATTTAAATGCTTGTTTGCTTGAGTTCTTTTTTTAATGAAAGGATAGAAGGGCAAAGGTCATTTATAATTTTTTTAAATGGAAGATGAAGACATAGTCACTGTTGCTGCTTTTCTTTCTTAAGCAAGGACTAAGCTTATAGTTTGCATCTGTGAAATGCTTTTCTTCCGAGATCTCTAAATACTTTCTTATTCTTTTTAAGTTTGTACCAGCATCTAAGGGACTAGGATTGGACTGTGCCCGCAGCTCCCTCACCCTCCACCCTTCCTGTGATCAGGGAGGAAGCCAGCAGCTGACCTGGGCTTTTGTTTATGAACTGCACTGTTTACTCAGGAAAGCTGGGGTGGCTAGGATACTGAAGGGAATTAATAGGATGGAGATTGTACATCACATGGCTCCGTGTCACACGAAAACGAAAGCCAGTGACAGTCCCTCCTACAGCACAAGCTGTAGTCTACAGCACAAGCTTGGTGGTCTAGTTGGTGGAGAAGGGAGTTTGATCACTTCGTATTTTGGAGTCTGCCCATTTGAAAGGATGCCATCTCCAAAGCCTCAGGCCCGATGAGCTGTGGTACAAAGACATGAGTTAGAGCCAAGCGGCCCTGTGTGGTGTCAGTTTAGTTAGCAGCTCCTGTCTCCACTAGAAAGCTGAGACATCTGATCTGAAAAGTACAATTTATGAATGGATGTATAAATTAGTCTCTTGCTAACGCTATTTTCTTTTTGTTTTTGTCTCCTTTCTCTAGCATGAAAGACTTTCTAGGTAAGAACTCTGTTTTATATGCATGCTTAATTCTTGTGAGAAAATGAATGCCTAGTTAAACTTAGTTGTATGTAATAGTTTAGTAGCATGATCCATATCCTTTGTTTACATTTCTCCAGTCACCATAATAGTCAGACTTATCTCTTGCCCAGTGTTATAAAACAGCTTCAGCCCAGCTTCCTGCCACAGCTCACTCTTCTTCAAGGTCACCGTGTATACTTCCAACTTATGGGTTGTCCTGAAGCATCAGTACTGGGCCCTGTGGGCACTCAGGAGATTGCATGCATGAGGCACTGCCCTTGTCTGCAGCTAGTGTACAGTCTACTGGAACAACGGATCCTTTCAGAAATGCAGAAAGTGCCATTTTGAGAGGCAAGCAGGTATCATGGGTGCGAGAAGAAGCAGTTAACCTAATGTGATAATTCCGAAGAGAGGATTGTTACCAAGGAGACCATGAGCTGAGACTGTCACTTTATAATGAACCTAGCCCTGTATCTTATGTCTAAATGGTGCCTATGGATAGTTTACCACATGAACCAAAAAGCTGATCTGCAATTACTAAAATAAATTAATAATTTTTTCACACAATATCATAAGGTACAAAACTGATCTTCTTAAAGAAGAAAATAAAAATAATTGCATCTTTGGAACTAAATGTTTGAATCTCTTCTTCTCTACTATTCCTGTGACAGAGAAATTACAAGGAGGTGGGACACGGAACAGATGTAGTTCTAGGACATCACAGGGAGATTGGTCTCTAAATCTGTTTGGTAGTTGAGCTAATTTGAACTTGTTAATATATGCTAAGATTTATATGTATTCTTCCTCTGTCTACCTTCTCATCAAGTACCAGCCAAGAATGAATATTTACTTGCCAAGTAGTATAAAATGGCTTTGCTTTGCAACATGCAAAGAGAAGTATTTTGCTATATCTCATTTTTAGAGAACTCAGTTATGTTACAGTGGCCACACTGAAGAACACTTTCTCTGCAGACTTTAAAATATATCATAAAGTTGTCGTGATTAAATTACTGGTGTACCAGTTCAAGAGTAAGGCCATAGGGCTGGTGAGAAGGCTTGACTAGGAAAGGGGTTTGCCACCACACCTGACAACTGAGTGGTATCCCCGAACCCACATGACAGATGGGAAAAACCAATTCCTAGTGGCTGTATTCTGACCTTCACACTCACACACGTATGTGCACATAAATAAATAAATAAATAGTAAAATAAGCAAAGAGATTGACAGAACACCATCCATACTGTAATGCCTTCAAAAGTCAGATATATAGTGTGAATTTGCATCTCATGGGTGGATATAAAGTATCTAACTGAGAAAATGTCCAATTTGGTTCTTTGGTTTATTCGCTTGTTTCGAGAAAATACATTTTTCCTTCAATCCATACTAAAGAAACCAACAGAAATATTTTTCAAATAGTTACATTTTTAAAGAGAAAGGCCCTTTCTACAAAAGTAGCACAAGACAGTACTTTATTATCTGTATATAGGAAGCATCTTCCCAAATAGTACCCTAAAGGTTGTAAGGTATCGAGTCTCATTATGTAAGTTTACACTGTTGTTATTAAAAGGTAACTGTACATAGCTGAACATGGTGACTCAAACTTCTAGTCCAGCTCTTGGAAGACTGAGGCAGGAGGATCAGGCCCTCAAGGTCAGCCAGGACTGCATAGGCAGTCATAGACCAGCGTGGGCAACACAAGGCCCTGTCTCAAAGAAACTAAAATAAAGAAAATGAAAAGAGTTTCTGTAAACATCAAAAGGTAAAGTGAAGTGAAAAGTTTGAGAAGTGTTACAACACAGTTGTCAAAGCCCTGCTGTGTAAGAGAATCCTCCCGAGGTGTGACAAGAGAAAGCTGCACGCTGTACAATGCGTGACTGAGCCATCCAGAAACAACAGCACTGAATAACGAAACATTGAACCTCCCTCCCAATTTAAAATACTAAAATAGGACAATATGAATACCATTTTCCTATAAACTTGGTGCAATGGCAAATCTTGGTTGTCGACTTGATATACCTAAGAAGAGTTTCCTCTTTAGTTGAAGAATTATCCTTGTCAGATTGGCCTGTGGACATGTCTGTGGACCATTGTCTTGAATGCTAATTGATGTAGAAGAGCCCAAGCCCACTGTGGGCGTCGACATCCCTAGGCAGTTGGACCTGCCCACTGTGGGCGGTGACATCCCTACACAGGTGGGCTGGGTTCCCTGTCAGAGTCCTCTTGAAGCTCCTGCCTCAAGTTCTTGCTGTGACTTCCTTGAATAATAGACAATAACCTATAAGCTAAAATTAACCCCTTTCCTCCCCAAGTTGCTTTTGGTCATGGTGTTTATCACAGCTATAGAAAGCAAACCAGGACAGGTGACATGAGAGAAGTCTTTTTGGAAGGCAGTATAGCTATACATAAATAAGTGTTCAAAATACAGTTAGCCTGGATCACATATGTACATTTCTAAACATTTTTCTAAAAATGTGGCAAGTGGCACGCGTCAGTAATTTTAGCATTCAAGAGGACCAGGAGTTCAACATCAGCTACGTGGCAAGTTTGAGGCTATTCTGGGCCAAATGAGGCCCTGTCTCAAACAGAAAACAACCACCACCACCAAATAAATAAATAAATAAATAAATAAATAAATAAATAAATAAAGTAATCGACCAACTGAACCAAGACTTATAAATAGGACTACACATTTTAGTGTTCTTAATAGATACGTTAATAGCTAACGACTTTGAAGCAGTATGTCTGTCACCTGAAATATGGTTAAATTACCATATAACCAAGGAGTGAAGTGTATAGTCATTTTTAAGGAGGCAGTATATTTATTTTTATTTTTATGGGTAGATGCTCACAGAATCATATGTGTAGGGAGGAGTTAAATTATGTAGGTCTTATCTGGCTTTATAGGAATGTGTATTTTAACATTTTTGTATCTGACATTACAGAAGTATATGAAGTCTACTGTTGATAGTGCTTATTTCTTGGGTAAGATTGTGGGGTAGATGCTTTGATGTTACTTCATGTATTGCTTTTGTAGTCAGAAAAATCACCAGTGCAGAGATTTCTGAGAACAGGGAGTGGGGGAAGGCAACAGGAGCATAGGTCCTGGCACCTCTAAGAGAAAAGGGCCCAGCTTCCTGTGCAGCTCCCACCTTCCTCCCGCCTTACTGCCCTCCTGGACTCTGCTCCTCTGCCCTTCCCGGTGCTTACTCCAGCCCCTCCCTTGCCTGAAGCCACCACAGAAACCAGACAGTCTCACAGCTGTGATGCTGCAAACCAAAGCAGTTCAAGGGACAGTGGTCTCAGGTGTTGGTTTGTTTACAGCACTTTGTATGTGCTACCCAGGAGTGAGCAGAGAGCAGGCAAACATGAACTGGTCTGAAGGGTTAAAAGGACACCAGGACACTGCGCTGGTAATTAGCTCAGAGACTCCTTCCTGTACACTTAGCAGTGCTGGAAGTAGAGCCACTGACAGTTCTAGAAGCTTACCTGCCAGACACAGAAATCTTAGCTATAAGCATAAGTCTTGACATGGAATACAGGGGAGAAAATGGGCTGCTTGGGGATATTTGACTCCAGCAAACCCATTGTGCACCCAAAAGCCCAAGTGTCCTGCTGTGGTTGCCATTCCTTCTCTTTCTCCCCAGTGGCTCGTTCTCCAAACTCATGTGTTTCTGATTCATTGACTGTTCATTGTTATCATTTTCCAAGAGCCCTTCAGACCCAAGAAACTTTGACATTTAAAGGCATACTCTTTAGGGAAACTGTTCAACTCCCAGTTAATTTGAAAGCTCTAAGATTTAAAGCAGCATATGGTCCAAGCCACCAATTTCTCAAGTGAGCTCCATTCTTGGCAAATGGTAGCCTCTCTCCCCAAGCTGCATCATTTCTCATACTCACGCTGACAGTGTGGCCATGAGACCTGTACATGCTAGCTAGAGACTGAAGGAAGGCAAGTGTCTGGCCAGAGTTCTCAGCCTCTTAGAAAAGGCACAGACTAGCCCCTTAGGCTGGCTGGCTGGCGCTCTCTCTCTCTCTCTCTCTCTCTCTCTCTCTTTCTCTCTCCCCCGCCCTCTCTCACACACACACACACACACTCACTCACACTTTGTTCTCAAAACCAACTTTTATCTTCAACATTTATCTTATAGGTTGGAGTCAGGAGGAACCAACCCAACCAGCAGCGATTCTTACAGTGACCGTGCCTCAGCAAGAGCCCGCCGGGAAGCCAGGGAGGCTCGTCTAGCCAGCCTGACTAGCCGAGTAGAAGAAGACAGCAACAGAGATTATAAAAAAGTAGGATCTCTTTGCAGTTTCCTGTTCTTGTGCTATATAAACCTCTTAGTCTTTCCCACCAGTAGGAAAAAATAAGCAAACTCCTGAATAAGGAATACAGAAGGTATTTCTGAAATGCTCTCCTTGTCGCTTAACCTCTACCCACTAAAGACTATTTGTATATTGTTTTTATTGCAGTAAGTATATGCCTAGAGTCAAATATTTAGAAGTATAGGGGAAAGTAAGAAATGTGCTGTTTTTATAAAAAAATTAAGAAGCATAATGCTGTGTATCTGAGCCCATGAGAATTACTTGGTTAGACTTATTTTTAGGAAACATGTGCTTTTAATAAGGTGTTTTGAATATCAACCAAATACTCTTTGGTGCTAGTTTTTAAAAATTATCATCCACTTCTCTTGGCTCTTGCTAGTTGGACTTTGGAAACATTCCCTCTCAGGTGTTTGAGATGCGGGGGATGGTGGGATCCAAAATATTTTGGTTAAGGAAATTTTTCTTGGTTGATTTTTTGTTGTTGTTGTTGTTGTTAAGCAGAATTTGACAAAAATCAACAAACAGGTTCCAGAAATAGTGATTCTGTTGTGTCTCGAAGCTACACTCCACATAGTGCAGAGGCGTGTGGGGGAACGGCTGTGTGGCTTTCCTCCCGGCGTCCAGCTTCACTGACAGTGGAGCTCGCCATCTCTCTCCTGGTGTCCAGCACCTGAGAGCACACTGCCTGGAAGCCAGAGAGCAGTGGCCCTCCATAGGCCACCCTCCTCTTCTGCACCTAGCTGATCGTTTGAAGCAGAAATAGGAGTTCTTCCCCTAGGAGCCCACCAGTGACCTGGTTCTGCTCCCTTCACAGCTCTACGAGAGTGCCCTGACCGAAAACCAAAAACTGAAAACAAAGCTTCAGGAGGCCCAGCTAGAGCTTGCCGATATAAAGGCCAAGCTTGAGAAGATGGCCCAGGTAATAACAAAGCATGGGAGGTGGGAACACACACAAAGTGGGAGGGCGGAGAGGGGGAGGCTAGCTATCTAGGAGCAGGCTGGGAGGTAGAGTCCAAGTGGTACTTTCTCCAGCTGGCCAGGTGAGAGCTCTTATTTAACATAATAATTTTGAAAACTGACAGTTAAGTTCTGTGAACAGCTAACTGATGTTCTGAATGCTAGTCATTGGTGTTAATATAACTTCTCACTGCAGAAGTACAGGCTGGGCCAGTACTGGGTCAGTGCTAAGCGGTTCCTCCCGTCCTGCTGGTGCTCCACCTCAGTCCCTCTGTATCTCAACTTGTGGAGAGAAATAAGCACAACACTGTAACCGAGTATAGAGAGCCCCAGATGGAGCCCAGAAATCTTAAGTGGTTTGTTTACATCAGGATGAAGTGGTCCAGATTAGGTTCCGGGGGGACGTCACATTGGAGAAGTGTCCCCCTTTGCATCTGGCACTATGGAAGTGGTGACACTCCTCCTTACCGCCAGACCTGACTTAATTACACCAAATCTGAGAGGCTGCTGGGGGGTGGGGCATGATCTCATTGCTCATGAAACAAGCCCTGTAGCTGAAACTACAGCAGCTTGCCTCCAGTTAGTGCAGAGTTAACAAGAAGCCTCTTCAGTTATTTCTCTCCCAGAATGCCTGAGGACTAAGTATTTCAAAAGCAGAACTGAGGGAAAAAAAAAAAAAGAAGGTCTCTTTACGAGAATATAAAATGAAAACCAGAGGTGGCTACTTAATCTGGTAATATGATATAACCCCAATGAAAAATGAAATTATAGGCTCATGGTATATAGCCGGGGAGGGGTTGAGTACCATCTTAGCATCTTACTGTAGCCCCTCTGACAGGGGATGCACAAGAGAGCAAAAAGGGGGACAGGAGCCATACATGGCTCTTAATGCACTTTCTGAGATCTACAGCTAACGCGTAATAGATTTAAAGCTATTTTGTAGGGTGGGAAAAAAAGGTCTCTGATTTAAGAAAAGTCCATGACAAAATTACAACCCTACCATCAGGTGGGGGGCAGGATAAATACATTTTATGGTCACTTTCCCCTCTGCATTAGTAAACTCGGCAGTATGTCTTGTCAGAGATGAGTTTGGTTCTGAATAGCTTCCAGATGGGCCTCAGTTAGTACTAAATGCAGCCCTTAAGCTGCTCCTAAAAGCTGTGCCCTTGCCAGAACATAAAGGAACAGTCTCATGAAACGCACTGCAGCCCACTCCTCAGCAGGGCTGCCAACACTGGGAGCCCTGCAAACTGCTCAGAGTGACCCACACAGATCAAAATAGAGTCAGTCCTTCCCAGTCCCTGGGGCCGCATTGTAAGCCAGCCAACTGCTCTGCTAGGTATGCTGGGACAGACTTAATTTTACCAAACGCAAGCTATTTGAAGCTCAGAAAGAAAGATAGTGCTACAAACCAAGTCTCTGTTTACCAAAAATGGAGCTGTGTGCAGGATTGTGGAGGGAGGGAGGACCTGTCAGCCTCATGCATTTGTTTGGAGACAGTTCCCACATGGGCACATGCAGCATTTTACATAAAACGTCTACTCAGAGTCAAAGGAGCTATAACTTAAAACTGTACAAGCAAACGAAAAAGCAAGTTCTTTGTATTCTGAACTTTGCAGATCTCAAAATCTTCCCAGCTCAAGGTTAGGAAAGAGACAAAGGAAGTTATAAACAAACTCCGGGATCTGCTAATACGTGTTCCCTTTCCTTTCTGCTTCTCAGGAGGTGGAGTATAGAGACAGACAGCCATGACCTTGAGAGCAGAAGGTGAAAGTCTAGGATGAGAGCCAGAATTCTAAGTTTTGCTGTTAGTTTTAGCTATTCAGAAATTGAGAAGAAAAAAAGGATAGGGAGGGAGTATCTGCAGGAGCAGCCTGACGTCCCCAGTTACTGCAGCAGTCTGGGCATTGTGCTAGGCAAGATGGAAGACTCGTCCGTTATTCACCAAATGTCTACTGACTATACAAAGTTCCACCCAGTCCTCTAACATGAAGACCACAGGAGACAGACTTACAGATTCCTATATTCCTTGATTGAAGGCAGGACCTTTCCCTGAAGTTACTCTTCTTAAGTTTAGTGGCCAAATCTTTTTACTCCTCAGAAGGGTTGGAACTGAAAGTCAGTGATATCTAAATATATACCATAAATCCTTTGTTCAGATAAAATCTTAACAGATTAAAAAGGAAGCGAAACAGATAATAGTAGAAATGTTCTGTTCAGATACCAGAAACTGGCTAAGGGGACTACCTCGTGCGAAGACACCACAATAGAAGGAAAATGGACTCAGTGCTCAGAGCAGAATGATGGTTTACGAAAGTGTCACAGGGACTGTGTTAAAGTTTGGGGCTTCCAGCCTGGAAAGGAGCTGTCTCTAGAGGCGGAGCAGAGGTGATTCGGTGTATGAAGAACTTAGGATTTGGACTTTGAGTCTAACGGGAGAGGGAAGAGAAGAGTCTGGTATGTGTTAGGAGTAACGTCTGTACACATGCTGAGCCTCAGACTGTTCTGACCCTCCCTCCCTAGGGGCCATCCTACATACTGTTTAGGGCAAGTGTCAGGGTTCCCAGTGTCACAGACCCTTGCTAAAGGAAAATCCCAGAACCCTGCCACCTCTTTCTGGTCATCTGGTGGTGAACCAGAGAAAGCTGTGTTCCCTACTACATGTGAGACAGCCTAATCAACAAGTGTTGTCCTTCTGTTTGCACAGCAGAAACAAGAGAAGACCTCTGACCGGTCCTCGGTGCTGGAGGTGGAGAAGCGGGTACGCTCATCTGTCTCCCTGGCCACCTGCTGCACGTCTTCTTCTGACCTTCTCTAACTTTGTTGTTCATGCCAATGGAAAAAGTTCATCTTAGAACACAGGAGCTCTGCCACATTCCGTTCCCAGCTTAATAATTTTTTTTTTTCTGACTCTGGACAGTAATTTGATGACAGTCCTTTTGGCTTTCCTATATAGTTGGTTACTTTGAACGTGCCAGTTTTGAGGTGGGAAGGAGCCCTGGGAAGTCATCTCATGCAGTCTTCTGCCTTCAGAACTACACACAAACACAGAGCTATAAGATATTTGATTATTTAAACATGCACACGGGTCCAAGGGCTTTCTGCCTTTCCCATGGCCTCAGACAGAAGTTCCAGGCTATCCACAGCTACATAGCAAAACCTAGTCTCAAAAGGAGGAGGATAGCCTGTGAGGTAGCTGAACAGTAAAAGTGCATGCTAGACACAAGGGAACTGGTTCCCAGAGGTTGTTCTCTGACTTCCATGTGCATACCATGGTATGGATACACGTGTGCGTACATACACACACGCACATGCACACATACACACACACACTCAGATATATTTTTTAAAGGAAGTTTTTCATCAAAACCCTTTGCCACTGATCTAGGTGTTTAAGACCTAAACAGTCAGCCTTTCTTCAGCCCTCTGGCAGAGGGCATTCTAGTTAGATTCCTGACCTGATCTCAGATGTTTATATCTGGGATTTAGTATCCTTGGATAGGGGAAACTCAGATTTAGTGATGAACCCTAATTCTGATCTGACTCTAAGGATATAGTATGTTCCTATCTTTCTTATTGTCTGTGGGAAAAACTAAGTTTTATGTTTCATTCCCTTGGCCTATAACTAGTCCTCCTTGGCATCTCACCTGGTTAATGATTCCTCCCTGAATTCAGGTTAAACTAAGAGGTACTAACTGGAGAGAAAGCAAGGGGAGGGAGAACTTGCAGACAGTGATGTCAGCTTCCCCACTGACGATCCACTCCCTACCACAGAAGAAGTAGTTCCCTGGGAGCTTAGGTGGAATGTTACTACAGGTGATGGAGCTTGGTTTCTAGAGAGCAAGGGTCCTAGTTACTTGCAGGCATTTGAAAAATTTAACTTGTAAAGGACATTAGCCAGATGGCACCCTGTATCTTCTAATTTTCTTATAGAAGACTTCATCAGTGAAGTAGTTGAGTCCCATGGCGGCAGGGCAGAGTACATTATGGAGAAATGTCGGCCCTAGACAAGACAGACTCAGAGACCATGGAGCTGCTGATGGTCCGATGTGTGGGAGGGAGGCAGCTTTGCGATGCATTATCTCTTCAACAAGCTCCTTCTTTCTCAATAGGAGAGACGAGCACTGGAACGGAAAATGTCGGAAATGGAAGAAGAGATGAAGGTATGAAGACATTATCTTTGTCTTGGCGCGTGTCTGTTGTCTGAATGCCTGCCTAAAGTAGATACTTAAGCCTAGGCTTGCCCGCTCTAAATGTCATTGCCAACTGAGCACCCTGAGGAAGAGATGCTGGATGAGGAAGTGAGCGCCTCTCCTCAGCCATCTCTTGAGCTCTCTCAGTTCATGCTGCACCCGCTGTGGCCGCCTCAAAGGCCTTGTAGGAGCAACTGATTGGGATGCAGGGAGACTTTAGCAGGCTGGAAGCAAAAATCCCAAGCTGAACTTCCAAAATTTTCAAAGCAGCGACTTCCCCCTGGGGATATTGGGTGAAAGAGCTAGGACAAGTTCTCCTGCTCTGCAGAGTCCCCGCTAGGGGAGCTCCATGTAGCCTGGGCATGGCCACAGGCTTTTCTCGCCAACCACAGCTCTTGCAGGAAAAGCACAGCTGAGTCATTCTACAGCAGTATGAGATGTGATTGCATATTGATTTCCTGTCTTAGGCCATTTCCTCTGCAGTGTTCCAGAGTTCTTGGCCTTCACCCACTAGAGAAAACTTATACCTCCACATGACCTACTTGAGGGCTTACTGGCTCCCTCTTCTTGAGGGTGACTGACAGCGACCATCACCTCCCTTGGCTTCTTGAATGCATTGTTGCCAATTTTGAGTGCCAGTCCATTGCTATGGGAAGGAAGGACAGAGGGAGGGAGGAAGAAGGAAGGAAGGAAGAAAGGAAGGAAGGAAGGAAGGAAAGAAGGAAGGAAGGAAGGAAGGAAGGAAGGAAGGAAGAAGGAAGGAAGGAAGGAAGGAATGAATGTGGGGCTGCTTAGAGGAGCCACCTGCTAAGATATTGGATCAGCTCATTCCTGAAGTGCATTGTGGGGCACAGCCATTGTCAGCTGGCTCAGCTTCTTTCTTTAAGAATGTTATTTTAGTGGCTATGTATGCCAAGTCAGATGTAGATTTCTGTAGCTAGGAGGCAGAAACCCTGGAGCAGTGTCAGACAAGTCCCCAAATGTCCTCCTGTGAGTAAGGACTCTGGTGTGTAAGTGTGTTACTTTCCAAGTGACAGTTGTTTTAATAGCCTAAAAGGATGTTGTTTGTGGATACCTCACCACACACACAAAATGTTTTCAGAGCCTGTCCTCACAGTCCTGTTACCTGTTTTAGATGTAGAGTGAAGGGGAAATGCCAAGCCTGTCCCTCATTTCCTGGTCACCAACCCACAGTGTGACTGTAATGGTCATGTAGAATCTGAAGCAATAACTAGTTATCCTTCAGACACTTCACATTTCCCAGGTTGACTCAAAATACCAGGAAGTAGAAATAGTTTGATTTTCTTGAGCAAACAGAACACTACCCTCCAAACACATTGAATTTTTTTCATCTTCTGGATTTTCCAAACCCAGCTCACTTGCTACTGTATTTTCTTCCTCTTAGCATAGTATGCTAGCATTGCCAAACAGTTCTTCATGAATCACCACATACAGTTTTGTATGTGTGAGACTTCCCATCTGAAACCCTCAGCTGTGCCATCTCTACTCTGCTGCTAGGCTGCTGGGTAAGAAATGGCCTGGGCAAGGATGGCTAGAGTTAACTCCATAGTTAAGAACACTTGTTGTTTATGCAGAAGACCTGGGTTCAGTTCGCAGGACCCACATGGTGTTTAATAATAATCCACAACTCCAATTCCAGAGAAACTTCTAACCTCTGTGAGCACCAGGCCCATACATTGTGCATATACATACATGCAGACAGAATACTCACACATGTAATTAATGCTTAAGTAAATCTTTTAAATATATATAAAATATATATTACGTATTTATGATTTAATATTAAATAAATATATATATTAAAAATGTGTAAAACCCTGTGTCTGAGTATAAAGATATATACCTGTAATCCCAGTACTTGAGAAGCGGAGACAATCTCTGTGAGTTCAAGTTTGGTCTACATTAAGACCCAGTCTCAAAGAAGGAAAGAAAGAAGGGGGGGGAGAGAAAGCAACCTCAAAAAATAAGTAAAATAAGAAAAGGCTAGGCTCTCTCTCTCTCTCTCTCTCTCTCTCTCTCTCTCTCTCTCTCTCTCACACACACACACACACACACACACACCTGCCATGAGTACCCTGAAACCCATAGGCAGGACTTTTGTGTCATTCACATAAACCCCATACAAAGACTCAAAGGGGGGAAAAGACCAAAAATGGGGACCTTCAGTTTCCTTCTTATTTCTATGCTATTCTAAACTGGCAAGT
Source organism: Rhabdomys pumilio (assembly GCA_030674055.1). Lineage (NCBI taxonomy): Eukaryota > Metazoa > Chordata > Mammalia > Rodentia > Muridae > Rhabdomys > Rhabdomys pumilio. The sequence continues at coordinate 34,401,021 of JANHMN010000009.1, read as the reverse complement.
ACAGAAGCTCTTTGGTATTCTAAGTTGTTCTCCATCCTTTGGGTTGACACAGGTTTGCATGTTTCTATGTTCTTATCCTATCAAGCTGTGGTTTTCTAAACTAGTCCATGAGTTCATTTCTTCAGTATTTCAAGAGCTTACTACACATGAAAGCATTTATTCTTTCTAATCAAAAGTCATTTGCCAAAAACTTAAAAAGAAATTTAAGAGTCTGGAAAGATGGCTCAGAGGTTAAGAGCACCAGCTGTTCTTCCAGAGGACCTGGGTTCAGTTTTCCACACCTACCTGGTGACTCACAACCATCTGTAACTCCAGTCCCAGAGGGTCCAATACCCTCTTCTTGTGGCCACCTCTGGTACTGCACACATGTGATGCACAGACATACATGAAAGCAAAGCCCATTCACATAAAGGGGGAAAATACATAAATTATCAAGTAGAGCCAGATCATAACTGGCCCCCAAATGAGTCAGTAAGCCGCTTCTGAGACTGTGTCAAAATCTACTTTGTCACTCAGTCCCCGTTATTCTCTCCTGCCGTTTACAAAGCCAAGTGGAGAAGACACACCTATAGTAGTGTCCTAAACAATGTGTACAGGCCTAACCGGGAGGAGCATCAGACACCTATAGTAGTGCCCTAAACAATGTGTACAGGCCTAACAGGAAGGAGCATCAGACACCTATAGTAGTGCCCTAAACAATGTGTACAGGCCTAACAGGGAGTAGCATCAGATGGGCCCAGTCACTCTACAGTTAAGTTCTGTCTGCATCGCCTTCAGATTTATGAATATATGACGAAAGTCTGTGACTGTCTCTAAAGGAGTTGAAGAGACTGGGTGTTTAGTTCTCAAGGTCTTCGTTAGGCTGTCATGTATGCTCACCAACTTTTCTGAGGATCAATGATTAAACATTTGTATGCGATAGTCAGTGAATAGTACAATTGTCAAGTCTGGGAAATCTCACCAGACGTGGGATCAGTTGCTCTGTGTTTGTGCATTTTCAGTCTTTGCTGGAACCATCAATGGGGTGCCATATGTAGGGGTGACTTCCCATGCATGCGTGAAAGCTCAGTAGGCACCCAAGCCTGAAAGTGACATCATTGCCTGTTTTCCCTACACCAACAAAACACAAAGGTCCAGTGAAATGGGTCCATGAGATGGGCCCTCCCAGGTGTATGGAGGGCTCTGTGATTGGTAAGTATGCCTCTTCCTGGGAGAAGCTCCTCCACCAGATCAGAATGGAATTATATGACAGACCTGACAGGTGTGCATGTCAGTGTGAGCTGAGCTGGCTCTGCACTTGCCTTGGGATGTCCACATCCGATGACTTTTTTCTGGGGCATCCTGCACTAAGCTTCAGCTTCCTTGCCAGACCCGACCCTTCCTATCCCAGGCCCTCGCATGAGAAGGGCCCAGCATCCATCCCCCTGAAAGATGCTTCTGGGATTACTTTGCTTACTCTGGAAGTACATTAGCCAGCTTGCCCTGGGCTCTGCCCTCCTCCTCGTCTTCTCTTTGCCATGCTTGTTTCATGACTGCTTCCTGCAGAACATTCCACCAGATGTTTCCTACCACCCTCCTCTATACTTATAGCTTCCAGATTCTTCCACCTAGAGCTGCCTACGTCCACATGTTAGACTAAGTCACTTTCATAGTTGATTGCTGTAATGTCCCGTGGGGGCAAAGGCCACTTCATATAATAACAGTGAGTGTATTGCAAGCTTTGGTCAGATGTCAGCACCAGTGAATGGCATCAGCAGGGGTTTTCCTGTTTCTGCTCATGTCTTTAAACCCCTCTATGTGCTGTTATGCTCTCCCTCACCTGTCCCCTCCATGGTCAGGATGCTTGCAGTTGGCAGAGGTGCCTGGGAGCCCTACCTTTCCCAAGGTAGCCATTCTTCCTCTTTGGGCAAAGAACCCTTCAGCAGTGTGTCTCCGCTTTGTTTTTCCTTTTTACTGTTTCTCTCATGCTACTTTCATTTTCTTGCTGGTTCACTCCCAGACCATAGCCCCACTAATCTCTTGTTTCTGTCCTCGATCACTATGTATGAAGTATGAGAGAACCTTTCTATCATCACTATAACCCACACCCTGCATAACAAAGTCATTCCCCTCTTCCAAAAGAGCTCATAGCCTTACTTTCAAGGTCAGTGCAGAGGGTCCTTAGGAAAGCTCATGGCAGAGTTGGCAGGCTATGCTGTGATCCATCTATTGAAGTCTTCCAGTCACTTGTGAATACGGGAAGCCTGACTGTGATGGTTATCTGTTCCTTTGCAACACTGATGCCCCAGCGAGGCTAGACCACCACAGTGATCCAGCCAGTTCCACCATCACCTGCCATTTATGAGATCACTGCTTTTGTTCATTTATAATTTCCAGAGTGTACATCTGTTTAAACATATTTATGTAGTTCCAAGCCTCAACACGAACTAAGGCAGAGAGCACAAGTTAGCTGTGGACTTTGTGATGTATATAATCATGTATAGTAGGTCAGAGGCCGTTTGACAGTTGTAGGACCTGGGCAAGCTCTTTGTGCTATTGGGGAGAACTGGAAAGGTTGATTATGCTTCCTACAAAACAGGCTACAGGTCCACCCAAAGAGCTGACACGTGTCACATCAGCCTTCTTCCTATGCGTGCTGTACACAGAGAGTGTTCTCTAATTAAGGAAGAAGACAAACAGGGGTAGGGATCAAGTGTGAGGGCAAGATGAAGAGTGATGTTTGATTTAGGAAACCTCCCCCTACCCAAATCTTCAGCCCAGTCCCAGCGACAATAAAGGAGAGTCCCCAGACTGTGGCTCTGCATGTGAATTTGTCAGAAGGCCCAAGCCATATGTTGGCCTCTTGTTCTCAGGTGATCCACATGTGGGTTTTGATGCTCGTGCAGCTAATCCCAGCATGCTCGGGGCTCATCCAGGGACCACAGACAGCTCTTCCTTTTCTGGCACATCTCTCCGTCCTCCTCCCGGTCCTGCCTGCGCTCATTACACCTGCCTTTCTCATTTCCTTTCTTGCATGTAAACTAAAACCAGAAACAGAAAGTCACGGAGTTTCTTTGTCCTACTTTCCCTCTGTCTGTCTTGTCTCTGTCTTGTCTGTCTCCTTCATGTCTCACTCTCTGCAGAACCTTCACCAGCTAAAACAGATTCAAACCTTGAAGCAGATGAACGAGCAACTGCAGGCTGAGAACAGGGCCCTGACCAGAGTGGTGGCCAGACTTTCCAAGTCCATCGAGTCCTCGGACACCCAGGAGCTCTAGCTCCTGCCCTTCCTCTCCACCTCACTTCCCTCCTCTGCTACTCCAGGCAGGTTTACTCCTCTTGTGGGTCCCAGAAGCCCAGTGCCCATCCCTTCCATCAGAGCCTTTATGTCCAGGTATCTGTACACCTGGTCATCTGGAGATGGAGTCCGCATAATGGGACATAAGAATATCCAGTTCAAGGGTGGTAGTGGGCAAGCACAGGGTCACTGTTTACGTTGCCGTATTACCTTCTCTTCCCCTAGAAACTGAACATAGATATGCTTCCTCAGCTGCACATAGATACACAGCTGTGTGTAGTTACCTGTGTGCATCCATGTACACATATGATTTCACTGATGGGATCTTTGCCAAATGGACAGAACTCTGTCAGCCAACAGCAACCCAAATGTGTGAGCACCAATTAGGGCTAAAGTGACCAAGAGCAAGAGCTCGCCAACATGCCTGCATGTGAGATCCTCCTGGGAACTGGTATCGCATACCATGTATGGACCCTTCCAGTTCTCTATGGTTTGGACTGATCTAAAGCTCCCCTACTGATGTGTATATGACCGTGGTTGAGAATCACAGCCCTCTGAATACCAGATGGAACTTAATCCAAGTGACAGCACTGCCTGATGGAAAGGACTAGGCAATGCCTCCCTGAGCTTCCCTCTGTTACTGGCCAAACACTGTCCATTCTACCACTGAGACAGAGCTAGATGAGCGTCCTTTACCTCCTTCTAAGTCTGCTTTCATCATCCTCCTGAAACATCGTCCCATCCCCTCCCATGTCTCCTGACTGTAGGGAGGCGTCCCTCCCTGCCCTGTGTGTGTGGACCTTGAGGCAGAACCACAGGTATAGAAGTTGGCCCTTCCTAATGGGCATGGCCTGCAAAGGAGACGACAGGCAGTAGATCAAGAGCAGGGTTTGTTGTCAGCTGAAATCACCCCGTAAGAAACTGTGTTTGGCAAACTAGAACCTTCCTCTGGCTGTGGATCTGAGAGCGAGGCTCACACAGATTGTTTTCCCATCCAAAGATAGTTGTGATGGGGTCCGACTGCCTGAAATGAGTTTTTGATTTTCAGCAACAGTCTAATTAGTCTTAACTAGGGCCTGTCCTTTTGTCTGCCTATTTGCATTTGCCTTTGAGGTCAGTAGCTGGCAACTAATACCCACTAGTACTGAAGCACCCAGATTACTATAGGACTGAGCTAATGTCCTCTCACAGGTGCTGTCACAGGTAGAAAGAAAATGGGAAGGATGTGCTGCCGTGACCAGGCAGTGAGCAGGCAGCACAGGGTCTAAACTCTGTTTCAGTCGCCCTCGAACATCCCCAAAGGGCGCTAACATGTAGCTCTGTGGTGGAGCAGACTCTTACTGTTCAGTCTTAGCAAGCATGGGAAATTTTGACTTGGGGTCAAATAGAGACCCCCAAAGATGTCCCAGTTATTTTTGCAAGACAGTGTAGCACTTGCGGCAAAATTCAGTGTCCTCCTGGCATTTACTGAAGCGTAGGCTGGTGCGTTGTTTTCTCACTGATGACTCAGCACCAGCACATGTATTTAAAACACGGATTACAGAATCAGAACCAAGCCCAAGGTCCCTTGGAGAGTAACCGGTTGAAGAAAAGTTCAAACTCTGTTAGGCTCCAGAGTCTGCACTCTGCACCATAAGATAAGCCATCTGCATATTTGGCAGAGCCTTAACCATTTGGTGAGCACATAGCCTAAACAATGCAGGAACAGTCTGTCAGGAAACTACAGCAGTGGACAGCACTGCAGCAAAGGAGTCTCAGACAGAGCTGGACTTTTTCACTACCCTGGTTTGACAGGCCAGTTTCAGCCAGGCGTTGTGGCACACGCCTTTACTCCCAGCATTTGGGAGGCAGGCAGGCAGATCTCTGTGAGTCTGAGGCCAGCATGGTGTACAAAGACTCAGTTTCCAAATAACATTTACCTACCAAAAAATTGTGTCACTACAATGTCATTGCCTGGTATATGACCTGTGTGATAAGGGAAAGCAAACAATGGCCCATGAGCCATGCCAGTAGTTTAAAAACAGAAGTCAAAAGAATTGTAGTTGACAAATAAAATTCCTATGGAATTCAGATTTCAATGTCCAGAAATTAAGATTTATTGGAAGCAAATCAAAACTTGAGTGCCTGCGTTATCGCTGTGTGTTAACTGCAAGGCCACACTCAGGCAATGAAGTAGTCACAGCAAGACTGTGTGGCCTGTGGTCTAGTGTAAGGGACTTACTGTGCAGACCTTGACATAAGAAGCCTGCCAGCTGACTCCTATCAGTACGGAAGAAACTGGCAGTGTGGTCAAGAGCTTAACACTGTCACCCCTTTTGAATCATCCCCTGCAAGTCTTACCCCAGCACTTAGTGCCAGGAAGCTCTACCACTCAAGCAAGGCCGCTCAGGTAAGGCTTACTGTGAGACCCTGGCACCCACAGCTTGCCTTGCCCTGGCACACCCTAAAGCTTTAGGACCCCCATCTTTAGACTATAAGAAGTAATATTTAATAAAACATGTACTTGACTCTGTTTGTCTGAAGTGTCTGAACATCAAACTGGCTAGAAACAGAGAAGCTGGAGTCTAGAGAGTAAGGATGCACTCTGCAGTCTCATGCTAGTAACAGAGAAGCTGGAGTCTAGAGAGTAAGGATGCACTCTGCAGTCTCATGCTTGCAGAGTTCCTCACACATGCTTACTTAACCCTGACTTCAGCTTAATGTCAGGCAGCATGGAGTCTGTGTGCCCCTTCCTTGGTCTCCGCACGCCACTGGTACTTTTTTACATTTTCTTAAGATATTAGATGTTGCAGCTATGAAATTGTCTTGTCCCTCTTCCCTGGCCCCCAAAGAATTGAGTTCTTAATGAGGAAAAGAAAATCACCAACACTGAACAACTTGTACCTCCTTTTTAAAGCAGCACAATTCTGATGAGCAGGGAACACAACCCACAGCTGCTTCTTCAAACCTGTGCGGTCCTGCTAAGAAATAGGCTTCTCAGGGGCTGGAGAAGTGGCTTGTGGTTAAGAGAACTGGCTGTTCTTTAAAGCATCCTTGTCCTATTCCCAGCACACACGTGCTCTCCCAGCTAACCATGTAACTCCTGTTCCAGAGAACCTAATGCCCTCTTCTGGCCTTCACAGGCACCAGTCACAGACACAAGTGCAGACAAAACAACCACAAGTCCTACCCAGGCAAACAAGTCCCAGACACGGAACTTTAGAGCAGACATGGAAGGTGGCCTGGGCGGAGCTTGCTGACGGAGTTTCTGAGCATCCTGTTCTGATAGGCACAAAAGAGGCTGCCAGAGCTCCTGAGCCACGGAGAACAGGCTCAAAGACAAGCTCTCCACTTAGTCTTTAGATTGCAGTCTTACTGCTGACGTGTGGAGAGAACTTGCCTGCTCTCTCAGATTCACAGGGAAACTGAGTGGTAGCAGGGGTCCCAGTATTGCAAGTCCCCTCATAGATGGTAGCACTTCGATGCCTATTTCTTCTGTCAGCCTCTTCTAGGCCCATCTGAGGGAGCAGAGCACTTACTATTCCTTTATAGCTACAGACATACAGAGAAGTGGTTTGTCTAAAGTAACAGTTCTCAACCTTTCTAATGCTGTGACCCTTTAATACCCTCATGTTATGGTGACCCCCAACCATAAAATGTTCATTGCTACTTTATAACTATAATTTTATACTGTTATGAATAATAATATTAATATCTGTTTTCCCATGGTATTAAGTGATCCCTATGAGAGGGCTGTTCAACTCCCAAATGGAGTTGAGAACCTCTGTTCTAAAGCACTATGAATCACTGATAGTGACCACTCCTGAATTTGTTTCTGAGCTACAAGTGCCTTGGTGCTTTTTATTCCAAACTATAATGAAGAGATGGTCTTTGGACTTGGGCACCTATGGGTATACTTCCATCATTGGTACATACTACATAACTAGCTAACTGCTGTAGACAGGGATGGACATCTGCTTCCTCATTTATAGAGATAAGAACAGCTGCAGCACTGGTTTCTGAGGAGTGAGACTTTGAGGCTCCTCACTTGTAGATGTCGTTTTTCCTTTGTTCCCTGACATAGGGTGTAAGGATATGTACACGCACATGCGCACACTCATACACGCACATGCGCACATCCACATGTGATTGTATGATGTAACCTGTATTGTCTTTGTGAGGTTGGAGAGATAAAGATTATATTCCTTCAGGCACATTTAGATTTTCTAGTTTAATAGCAGTGCCAGGAGCTAGAACTACATGGGCCTTGTGACTCCTGAGCCCAGGCTACTCTTTTCTAGAGGCCTTGCTTAACTGTGGGTTGTGAAGGTTATAATAACTGATCAGTGAAAAAGAGGGATGTCTGCATAACAGGGAGGACACGGATCTCTGGAGCCTTTGTTGTGAACATGTACTTACTTTCTAAATCCAGTCTGCTACCAGGAAGGCCCACACGTGATCTGTAGTTCATTAAGACTTCTCGGATATACAAAATATCTGTCAAAGTGCCTAATCACGTCATAAAGACTTGGGTGTCCAAGCTGGAACTCAATTTTCCTGTGTTCTTTGAGTTGAGCAACAATGTGTGTCGTGTTCCAAGATGGAAGAACTGACAGATAGAATCTCTACTCCATCCCTCTTCCAGAAGCCTCTGCTTGCCAGGATTATAACACCATCCACGGAAGTGCTGGTGAAGGCCCTGGGCCCTGGCCATAGCTGTAAATTCTCTGGGTGTTAATGTTGAGAATAGGTGTGTATAATAGTATGGCCAATGAGAATCTGGATGGATTCTAGTTACCAAAGACAGCAGGACGACCTTGGTCATCTTGGCCCTTGGCAGAAAAGCCAAGTTCTATTTCTCGGCTTGCATGTTGTTCTTGGGTGGGAAGCTGTGCCACTTAACTCTTAAGGTCACCGTCTCTCCAACTCCCTGCTGAAGTCCTTCGCTGTGTACTCAGCAGCTGCTCTGGCAGTCTCCCTGGATTCCCTAGGCTATAGGTGAGTTCAAGGGCAGGAACAGTTGCAGAGAGCTCAGTAGAACAGAACTGTAGCCTATGTGTAATGTGAAGCTGGCTCAAAAGATGAGCAGCTGTGTTTTCCCTAAATATTTACATTTCTGACTCAATAAATAGGAGGATTTGAGGGGGTTATCCCTGAGCAGAAGGGTAGTGACAACTTATCACATAGTGGTCGGGAGGCCCTGGCAGGGTAAAGGCAGCCATTGTGCTGGCCTCTGACACACCTTTCCCTCTGTCTCCACAGGTGTTAACAGAACTGAAGTCCGACAATCAGAGACTGAAGGATGAAAACGGTGCCCTCATCAGAGTCATCAGCAAACTGTCCAAGTAGATGAGGTCAGGTCTGGAGGAGGGACGGCATTTGCTGCCCACTCTTCACTTCTAGCTGTGGCCTTCTGGCCAAAAGACAGAATGTTCCGGGAAGAGGGCACCTCCCTGTGAACTCATCAGTCACCTCTGCACTGTACATTGTCTCTGCACTCTCCGTGCCGCGTTCCCCCACTCCTCTGTCCTAAGTTTTACGACAGTTCTAACTCAAGCATGATTGTGACCATTTCAAACAATCTGGAGAAAGCCTTGTGGGGTACGCCAAGCTCAGCTGTGACCCCAACTTTCTGCTGCTTTGTCCACATTGGTTTTGGTCCAGATATGTAAGGCTTTGACCCATAGCCTTTACACTGACCCACTGTTCTTTATATAGGTGAGTCTTGTGGTGGCCACTCTAGGATCCTGTCTGGGGTGCAAGAGAAAGGGCGGAATGTGGAATTCTCTCTGGACTGCCTCTGGAGCTGTTTGCTTGTCCACGGTGACCCTGTGCTGAGGCTGTTATTCACCACTCAGGAACTGACTCGTTTTTACTTTTCTATCAGTAACCTAGGAACATCGCTGACTAGTCTGACCCTTATTTCTCCTCTCCGCAAGGCTGAGGCAGCCTTGGACCCTCTCGTTCCTTTTCTTGCTGTCCTTTGGTGATTTCTCCTCCCACCTTGATGGCGTAAAAAGCTGAAACCGAGCTCCCGACCTCAGCTGTTCGGAAACTTGTCACTCTGCTGCCTTGGTGCCATGACCCTGTCCCCAAGAAGCCAGAGGACGGCTTAAGGGTCAGCCCGTTGTTCATATCTCCCACTTGTCTGCTTACAAAATTATTTTCTGAACTCTTCAAGTTGTACAAGTAGTATACACCTATAATCCCAGCACTCGGGAAGCTGAGGCAGGAGGATCAGGAGTTTGAGGCCAGCTACATAGCAAGACCCTCTCTCGAGAAAAAGGAAGCCTGGGTGTTAAGTGCCCATGTTTGCCTTGCTTCCTTTGGCTTTGTTCCCTTTTCACTCAGGCCCTGCTCCTAATGAGAAGTGGAGTCGTTGCAAGGAGGCCTGGGGGAGAGCCGGGGCGGAAGCTAGACTAGAGAGTGGAAGCAGGCCAGAAGGACATGGAGAGCATCTGAGGACACTTGGAACACTGCGAAGATGGTGGTAACTTGCTTTCTGGTAGTCATATTCAGGGAAGAAATCACTTCTTAGAAGCCAACAGGAGAGGTGAATGCTGAGTAGAGACTGAAGATAAAGAAGAGTACTGTGGACTCTTAAGATCAAGCCCCAAAGGTCATCTGGCCCAGCGTCCTTGTGACTCCCGCTGCCATAACTCTGACCTGTGGTCAGCTCTGGGAGCTATGCATGTCTTACTTGAAGTTTGAGCACCTCTACTACATTTTTTTACTAAAAGAAGCTGAGGTCTGCTGCTTCCTGCCAGGATAGCACATTAGGTATGGGTGGGTAGTGGTCTCTTCTTACCTAGTCCCTTGAGTCCCTCCTCAGATGTCATGGTTTTGATACCTGTCACATCTTGACTACCATCCTCTAGAGTCTAGACAAAGCAGCCCTTTAGCTTATGCCTCAGCCTATGTGGTCTGTAATTCCAGCACAGTTAAACTGCTGACTCTTGTTGATGAGCCAGTGCAGATGTGTAGAATGTGGATTTTGTAGGCATTTTGTCCTATGGTTCACATTAAAGGACATGTCCTTTAATGCCTCATTGTTTGAGGGTTGCTAGTGAAGTGGACCATTCTAACACTACCTCTGTTAGTTTCTTTCATGAGGACGTCACTGTCCTTTTTAGTGGCGCTTGCAGACGTCGTGTGCTCTTAAACAGATATTGTAATTCAGGTCCTTGGTACAGAGTAGGAGCTCTATCTCCTCTGACACACTGACTCAGCACATACAAGATTCTCTTTTCCACTTCAGCCTGTTTGCTGAGGAGTCAGTCTCATGTTGGCCTATTCTACTCTTGTGAAGCACTGAGCCACAGTGAGAAGGACCTGTCTTCTGCTCTGGGAAGCACTCCCTTCTTGCTGGGAGACGTCAACAGGATGCCAGCCAACCGACTCTCCTAGTGTGGGTTCTGTATTGGGAAAGAGGGAACTGCTGCCTCATTTTTGGGGAAAGAAAATGAGATTGCAGGAAACCAGTTTGCACCTCCTCCACTCACAGGCCAGGGGAAGGTGTTCAGAGCTATGCTTTTGGGCCTTTTGAAGCGTAGGGAAAGTGCTGGAAAGCTCACAGACTGGCATTATACCTGCTGCTCTACATGGCCTTCATGTTAAGATGCCACCTCTTGCCAGGAAGGTTTTCAGTCTCGGTAGTACTAGCTCTGTGGCCAAGAGCCCATCAGAGTACACACAGTCCCAGGCCATTCCTGGCAACTCCTTTCAGGCCACTAATTTTATTAGAAGCATTGTGAATTTTGTCTCTTCCAGAGAAGACTCCATTTCTTCAAAATCATACTGACTGAAAGACCCATGAAAGACATGGCCTCCTGAGGCCATCTCTTCTGTGTGTGCAGTCTCCCTCTCCTGTGTAGCTTGAACAGTTACACACCATGGGTCTCCCCAGTGGCCACCAGCCTCACCTGTTGGCTTCTCGTGAGTAATCCCATGGCTGGAGCTTACTGATCCACTGCAAGCAAGCAAGCAAGCAAGCAAGCAAGCATGCAGGAAGGACTCAGCCTTGTCACACCAGTCTTCATGGGAAATTAAGATAGGGACAAGAGTGTTCTCATTCATTTGACAGCTTTCAATACCCAAGCCACCTTTGAGGGTTATGACTGGTCAGTCCAGAGAATCTCTGACTGGAGTTTGCCTATTTGACTTTCAGGGGTTTCTGAGCCTTTCTAGACAGTTCCTGGAAGTGCTGATCCCCAGCCCCATCCCAGTCTCTAGGGGAAGAGCTATGCACATTCAAGGGTGTTGCCTCTAAAGAATCTGAAGAACAGCTCTATCTTGGAGCCGCATCTCCTTGTGTGTCCAGCAGTGGGACATGTTCTTACTCTGCTTTCTCTGCCTCAGCCCCTGAGGTGCAAGGATTGTTCAGTGGGGATGCTGGCAGCTTCCACTCAGGAAGTACAGGAGCAGTCTGCAGGCCTCAGAAGAGTATAGGAACCAGAGTGAAGGGCCTCTCCAAGCCACGCCCCTGGGACTCTGCTCTCTGGTTCCTTTGCAGTCTTTCCTAGCAGACAGCTCCAGCCATTGCTTACATGCCTTTTCGGCGGTGGGCCTGCCCAGATCCATGCCCAAGTCTAGCTGCAGCTCAGTTGCCTTTCTGTTCTGAAGATAGGTGCAAACCCTCAAACAGTAAAGGTTCCCATGACTCAGAAGTGAGGCAACTTTGTGGGCAGGCTACTTTCAAGTCCTCTTGGCTTAAAACTCTGTCATTTATTCAAAGAGGAGGACTTTTTTTACACTTAATTTCTGCTTCAAAAATGTCTTAACTTTGAATTTTCAAGATCGGTCTTGCTTTCTTCCCAAATTCAAGCTGTTTAAGATTGGCCCGCCAAGGTCGACCTCCCCTCTGTGTTGGAAAGTGAATTTAACACTGGAAGCAATTGAACAGTGCGGTGTGATTGCCTCCCTTCCTGGTGGTTAGGTAAAAATATTGCCAACCTGCAGAGGTGGAGATTGGAGTTCGTGGAGTAGATAGAGCAGTGTTTTAGGATGCTGAGGACACGGCGTACATCACAGGAAACCAGCCGCCCCTGGTAGGTCTGCTCAGCCACCTCTCCTAGATGTGACCAGCATTGCTTCTCTGCCTTGAGCAGCAGGAGAGCATTCCTCAGGCTGCTGTTCAGGCTCTTTCACAGGAGACACCAGGGCCACATACCACAGAATGGTGCCCAGCTCTAGTCAAACACCTAATGCTTAGGGCTTGGATGTGAGGAAAGGGACAAACCCTGAAACTGGGTGCCTGCTGTAGTGGGCAAAAGGCAGGGGAAGGTCTGTGAATGTGAAACGGGGGAGGTCGGAGCCTGGGAGAAAGGAAGCCAGGCTTCTGTACCTGAAGTGTGTTCTGTCTCATTGAGTTCGTCCCTCAGCTCCAGCTGAGCGAGATTTTAATCAGCTCCTCTAATGGGTATTGACACTGCTTGGAGTAGTCGACTCTGTTAGGGACAACTATTGATTGCTTGTGTTCTGATTAGATTGGAAAAATAGATCAACTTCATTATAGCCCAGAAGCTGTCATTGTCACAGCTACAGAGAAATGGAGTGGTCTCTGAGGGCTGAGGAAATCAGTTGGACTCCTGACAAGCTAGAGAGAAGCTGAAAGTTGTATCCACGTCTCCTTGAGAACTGTGGTTAAGGGTCACAAATCTCCTGGGGTGCCTTGCAACACAGCGCCTGGACACCCATCATGGCTAGATGGGAGAGGAGGGAATATCTAAGGCCATGGCACTGAAGCATGTTCTGGCCTTACCTCAGCAGACTTGACAATGTGAGGGTCTCTTCAAGCCTGGGAATACACCACACCACACACACACACACACCAGGCTGAAGCTTTCAAAGAGGTCTGGCATTTCTTGGTGAGAATGGGACCGCAGTTTATTCAGTGCGCTCGGTCTCTTGCTCCTCCCACTCCTCAGCTAATCTTCCAGATCGGGAATCTGCCAACGACACTTTGTTATTTTGCCTCTAGATTTTCCCCTAATGTTTCCAATAAAATTTTGCTTGGGTGGCCCCTCCAGGTGTCACCAAGATGCACACCCTCCCCCTCCCTTCCCTCTCCGCTCTCTCCACGGGCTAGCCTTAGGCCTTGCTTTTCTACACTTGGACGTGATGGTGCTCAAGGGAAGAGGTTTTCCATTAATCAGCCAAGAGTCCTGGAGGATGTTCAAATGCCAACAGCATGTCATTCCACCCACCACCCATGGCTAACCCCTTCCACTTTCAAAACTCCCTGGCTGTGCTAGCCCTCAAAGACCAGGTTTGGCTTATAGTCTACTTGACCCCTCTGTTCCAGGGTCATGGCTGCTCATTCTATCGTCTGTGAAAGATGTGACTGGTACCAGCTTAAGGCAGGAGTGTTTTCTCTGCACAGGCTGGACAAGTTTGTTTGCATAGTGACAGCCATTCAGCCAGGCAGAAGATCCACAGAAGGCCTGACCATGAGGAGTCAGAAGAGCCTCTGACATGCTCTTGAACCTAGAGCTGAGGGTCAGAGCTTGGGTCCTAAACAAGGGACACTCTGACTGGTACCAGCTTGATTGTCTCCAGACTGCTGTTCTTGACCTACTCTCCTGAGGCCTCAAGCAGATTCCAGCTTATCCTAGGATGGGGGAGACTACGTGAAAGCAATTGTAGGTAAAGGTACCAGAAGGCCAGTACATGGGAGAGGATGCCGAGAGTATGCACCCATCCAGCATGCCTACCTTTCCAGTCAGCATCCCTTGAGCCCTTGGCAGCTCAGTCCTCCTCCTGGCCGGTCTCTTCAAGCAAAGCCATGATTTCCCTGCAGAGGGGAGCACTGTGCCATGCTCTCCCTCTGCAGAGGGGAGGCACTGTGCCTCGCCCTCCCTCTGCAGGGTTGGTGGTTCAGACCCCACTTTGGCTTTACGGTTTTCTTCCAGGCATGTGTCCTCCGCTCCAATCTTGGTCACCACTTCAGCGCTAGCATTTTGTATTTCCTCTCTCCGCCCTTCACCCACGCTTAATGCACCGAATGGAATTGTTTGCCAGCTGAGTTGTGTGGATTAACTTGAGTCAACTGTAAATACACCTGGAGGCTCCTGAGGGCGGAGCCAGACTGGCTTTCCGAACTGAATGTATTTTTATGCAATTTTGAGTGGCCTTTTCAACCCTGAGATGAATGGATTTGTTTTGCTGGGTGTTGTTATATAGTATTAAGTATTCTGTGTTTGAAAGTTTGGGAATAATACTCACGTCTATATGATGCCTGTAAACACAACAGTATTTATAAATGAGTAAATAAAACTGTGTTTTAACTTGGTGCCATGATACTGATAGACCCTCCCATTCACCAGACAGCTCCCAACAGTCGCCACTGAGAAGTCTCTGCCATAGGCATCCACAAGTCTGTAGTCACCACTTCCCCTTCCCAGGGAAGGGCTCTTGGAGCACCAACATATTTATTTCCTGGGTCGATTGGCAGTAAAGCCTAGAGTGAAGGTTTTGAACAACCCTGAGAAGAATACAGGTTCCTGGTGCCTAAGAAGGTGACTGCTTCTTTAAAGGTAAGAAGCAGGGGTGTATGGCCCACTTGGATACACCCTACCAGCCATGCTACACAGGGGAGCTAGGGTAAGCTGGTGGTGGTACTGGGCTCTTGCAGGCTTCTGACTACCTCAGTCCTCCACTGTGGAAGGGTTCCTTAGGTCACTGGTTCACAAGTTCCAAAAACCACTTCCAAACTATGTAAGTGAAACTAACTCTGGGGTCATTAGAGGTTGGATCTAAATCCTGACAGAAGGGTGCCTAGCTTGGGAGTCGCTGTGCAGGCTGCTGGCAGGGCTGGGGAGTGGGCAGCCAGGCTTTGGGTCTACTTCCTGCCAAGTGGAAATCCTTGGTCACTGACTTGGGAGGGAAAGAAGATTCTTTTCCCCTGCTGTCACCCAGCTGTTTGTAGCTCAGGCAGCAAGAAGAAACAGGGATGATGTCATGGTTGAAGAGTTCAGCCCTGGCCTTGGGGCTGGAAGCAGAGACAAGCCTGACAGATACAGGGGGCTCCTAGACCACGAGCATTGTTTCTCTGGGACCCTGCTAGCTGGGTCTGTAGAACCTGTTTCATCTACTGCTCATAGGTACCAGCCTCCCTCCTGCTTACCTCCTGCAGCAGAGCAAGGTGCCCACATTCTCAGTCCTGTGCAACCAGCCCGTAGTCCAGCCCCCAGCCCGTAGCCTCCAGCTGGACTGAAACAGCCCGGCAGCCAGATCTGGGCCCCTGCCGGCTCACACAGGCGCTCTACCCGCCTGCCTTTACTTTCTCCTTGGTCGTCTGGGTTTGATGCAAAACACAAGATGGTCTAGTACATTATGGGCCTAGACAAGTGTCACACAATATGAAGTGACAGTCTTTGGGGCTGGGAACTAAAACAGTTTAATCCTTTCCTGGTCTTGGCCATACTGTCCCAGACTCTGTCCCTAAGTATTCTGAAGCCTTGCTGTCCCTTGTTTTCTCTGCCTCATCAAAGACAGATGACAGTCTTTACAGTGTAGGATTGGAGACTTGTACTTTCCACTTTTAAACATCTACACCCTGGGACCAGCAGCCTCCCTACTGTCAGGGTCAGACTGCTGCTGTCTCCTAAGCCCAGGTCTTCTAGAGGGAGCTTAAGGATGTAGGATTATCGTCCCAGGTGAGTGGACCCTGTGTGACTCTGATCTGACCTCCCCAACCCGGAAGAGAATAGGCGGTGACCCCTTCATTTTGAGCTGGAGGCCAGAGCTCCAAAACCAGCTCACCTCCCTCCCGGACCTTGCTGACCCTTGGGGGCAGCTCCCTGCCCCCTGCCCTAGCCCACTAAAAATAAATAAATAAATAAATAAATAAATAAATAAATAAATAAAAATGCTCCCCGCCCCCAAGTTGCTTTCAGCTCTTTTCTTTAATAAGGAGACGCAGCTCATTACAAAATAACAATTTGACAAGAGATCAGACAACAGAGTCCACGGAAGGGAATGGAGAGAGCATTGCCAAGCAGAGTGGGGAGGGGGAGGGCTACACGTGTCCTTCTTAGGAAGACAGGGAGGGCTCCTGGTGGGGCCAGTGTATTCCAGGGGGAACACAGCACGCTCAGCTTCTGCCCCAGTTTGGAAAGTTTCTGGGCCCAAGGTTTTCAGAAAGCAAAGCAACAAATCCTTAGATGAGCTGGAGTTAGGGCAGAACCTTTGGGCTTCTGGGCCCTTTCCCTGAACTCCTGGCTGCTGAGGAAAGCTGGGGGTGAAACTGAGGCCCACACACGGCTCCCTTGCCAAAGTCTGCTTCCACAGTTCCCAGTTTCAGTTTCTGTGGAGACTGGAGATGTCCAGCCGACCCCACCTTGTCGCCCCTGGCCTTGTCTAATACACTTGCTCAATTCTGCCTGAGGTCCCCTGGATTAGTAATGTACGGCTGGCTTCCGGGGAGTCCTGTGGGGTGCCCAAGCTGCTCCAGCCCTGTCTGCCCTGCACTCACTACTTGCTATGCCTGCTCAGGCTGTCCTGGAAGCTGATGTGAGTCAGAGCCTAGTGGTCCTCTGTTGTGAGTGACCCCTTATCACCACACCTACCACCTTGTTCTCAGGGCACCCTGCTCTGTGGCACCACCAGCCAAAAGAGAGTGGGTGGAGAATAACCACTGCGGTTCCAGGTTTTCCCAAGGGCCACTCCTCCACTGCTTTCTGAGGGCCCTGACAGCTCAGGGAAAAGTAGGCAGGGCTGGCCGTGTTCATCCCAGGCCACCACCGAGAACCTGACTGTAGGCTGGGCTGCTCATTGCTTCTGAAAACCTCGGTTGCCTCAAGGCCTCTAAGAGCATATCCAAGCCACGGAGTCACAACCACTGCCCTGCCTATGCTCAGAGTAGAGTCCCAACATCAGACTCAGGCCACAAAAGCCAGCCAGGGGCATCTCCTGAGACCCCCACCAGAAGCCCTGAAACACGAACTGTCCTCATGACACAGGGCTAGGGGAGGGTGACGGACAGGTGAGCCCTTCACAGGTGTTCTATGGGGAGCCAGTTAGAGGGACGGGGGGCTCCAGGAAGGAGTCAAGGGCACCCTTCAGTAGGAGGCCCCTTTATGGCTTTTCAGTTTATTCAAGACAGTGGGAAGAAAGGAATCACATCAACACATAGAACACAGAAGCAACGGGACAACAGACACCAGGCTAGACAGTGCACTGTGCCCCAAGGGTTAGCCCTGTAGACATGCAGCAGACCTGCCTTCAGGGCTAGTGTCCTTCAGCATCGTCCCTGGGCAGGGCTGGCACCGGGGCCAGAACATTATCTCCCACTGTGGACATTCACTGTAGGGGAGGTGAGGACAAAGACTTTATACAACATAAAATCAAGGAGCAGCCAGTTCTGTAAAACGGGTCTGGGATTGGGAGATCAAGGGCTCTCAGCAGTGCCATGCGGCTATTTACAGGATTGTAGACATGCATCTTGATTAAACAAGATTCTGCTCGTAAGTTTATAGATAGCATCTTCTTTTATAATATATAACTAAATGAACATGGGAGGGGGGGTTTCCAATGAGGCTCAATGGCTTCAGAAGGTTCCTGTTTTGTTACTTCAAAAATAAAGTATATTCATGTATCTTCAAGTCACAGTGTCCCCTTCTCAATATTGCAGCTCAAAAAACAGGTTAAATCAAAACTGGTAACCAGCCTCTGGCCCCTGGGACTGAAGAAGAGAGGGATGGAGGAGCCAGAGGGTACGTTTGCCAGACATAATACAGGATTAGCCAATTAAACTTAAATTTCACATTAAACAATGAATCACTGTTTATGGTACAGTATGACCCAAACACTGCGTAGGACATCCTTATGCTTCAAAATTATTTGCTTTATCTGAAATTCAAGTTTAACGAAGTATCCTGTATTTGTATTTGCCAAATCTGGCAGCCATTATGGGGCTGTAGGCCACCTGCTGCTACCCACTGGCTCTGAGAAAAGAACCCAAGCAGCCTGCAGTGAGAGGGACACAGAGCCTGTGGGCCAGTGAGCAGGATGGGGAAAGTTCGATCCCTTCCTGCCTTCAGGAAGACTGCTGCTATGTAAGCCCTCAAGGACAGGCGGGGTTGAGAGACCTGGGATTCTCAAGAACTGACATGACATTAAATGAAGGAGGGGTTCCTTCCTCTTTGCTAGTGTTGCCCACCCCTGCGTCCAGTATGGAGGCGTGTTTATAAAAGCTACCTTTACCAGGAGGCCTGTGGTAAAAAGCCTCCCTCATCCCTCATTAAATGTGGGCCAGCAAGATCGCCACGAACCACTTCTACAGAAACAAAACAGTGTTATCTTCCTGGGAAGAAAGACCAAGGTCTCTGGCTGGGCCTCGCCCTGCTCATCTTAAGCGCCTGCTTGGCTGGGAGCTCCCTAGTCTCCAGGCCTCAGCCTGTGTTCCAAAACTGACCAGCACTGCAGAGGCTGCTTTTCTTCATTCAGGGAGAGGGTGTGCCCCCAGGTCCTCAGTGGAGTTTGGGTATTCATGGTCTTAAGCTCTCTTTAAAAACAAAAACAAAATAAACCCCTCTCATAAAGACTTTCCTATCTTTGGGATAAAAACCCCTATCCCTCAGAAGTATCCAGAATCCCTCACCAGCCAGAAACATTGACTGTCTCTGCTTAGTCTTGATACCCCAGGACCCTGGCATCCCCAGAAATAAACCCCCGTGGCAGTGAAGGTTTGGAATGCCATGCTGAGGTTTGGGTCATATCAGCCCTCCCCAACCCCCAGTGCAGAAAAACGTAAGCCCCAACATGTTCCTGCCTGGCCCCTGGACCTGGACAGGTGCCATCTGCTTGGGTGGCTAGTCTGGGACCAGCCCTAAGCCTGAGGAGAACCACTCCCAGCATCCATGCTGGCTCCAAACCAGTGATCAGAGTCAAAAGCCCTGGCAGGCTGCCCACAGTAATGAGCTCTAGCTTGTCTCTAAGCCCAGGGACATTCAAGCCACAGAGGCACCCACCATTCCTTCCTTCCCTCTGTCAGCAGAACAGTAGGACTGTGGGCTGTGGAAGGGCTGAGTGTGGTTTCCAGGAGAGACCCAAGGAGTTTACAGGTGACTGGGAGAGGCTGGGAGAACACAGGAAGAAGGCTGAGGTTGACTGGGGAGGTTCTGTGAATGGGATTCATGGAATGTGGGTGAGAAGAGCCAGTGTGGGGAGGGGCCAGGAAAGCACCAAAATTCCACAGATAAGAATCCAGTGACATCAGATGTCCATTCCAGAACCCCGGTACTCTCCAACTACCTGAACTTTGAGTGTACCCGATAGCCCAACAATATTCTACCATGACCAGAACTCTGGTCCCAAGGACTACAGCCCATAATCCTATCAGAGTCCTCCTTTCTCAATGTTTAGCATAAACGCACAAAGAATGTATAAAATACACAACTTCCCATGTACCACAGGCCAATAGCAGAAGGGTCTCTAAAAGAGAGGCAGGTCAAACCTACTTCACAGTCTGTTTCTGGTAGAAGTTTACCTCACTTCCTTCTTAAACCAAAAAAAAAAAAAAAAAAAGAAAGAAAAGAAAAAGCAAACCCACATAATCCCTCATTTTCACTAAAACACTGCATTTATCCATGCTGGGTTCTCAAAGCCAAACTCTACAACACCATCCATCTCTGAGACCTACAAGAAGCAGAAGGGCCCAGGTGGGACCGAGCAGAAGTACTGCCACATTGGCTGTTGAAGAGCATGTCCCCCGCCCCTGCCGGCTTCAGGAAAGCTGTGTCTTTTCTGTGGTAAGAGAACAAGGGCCTGAGAGATTCAAGAACGAATACAAGACCAAGGGAAAGGAACAGCCACATGAAGCTAAGCCCCTGCCAGGCTGAAGGTTGGGAAGGGTACTTAGTGCAAGCCTGACTAACATGTATATGGCTTTTTATCAATGCTGGGGAAAAGCAGGGGACAGGGAAGGAGACACAAACTGAACACAGGGGACAAACCTTAGCACGTTTTCTCTACCACCCATTTGAAATGAATGCCCTGGGTTTCCTGGCATTCAGAGAAAACTGTCTTTAAGGAATGGAAGAACGGGGCCTCTCCGGCTACCATCACTGAGGGTCAAAGAGTCCAGAGGGTTGGGAATGGGAGCTGTGAGGAGCTCTGCACTGTCTAGCTCATCACTGTCCACCCATGCTCCCTTTGACACCTCCTCCTTACCTGGACCTCAGGGGACTAAGCACCCAAGCATCCCTCTAAAAGGCCTCTGGCTCTGTGCAAAGCACTTGTCTTCAGTACAAAAAGGGAAACAGAGGCAAAAGCCAGATGGTGTGTGAATGCAAATGAACGTGCTGCTTGCTCTCTGCAGAGGAAGGAAGTGTTGGCTTCCCACTGGACGGGGCAGAGATCCGGGAGCTTCATTTTAGGCTTTCTGAGAAATGGGACTTCTGTTTCTTCCAAATTTGATGTTGTCAACAAGAGCCACATCCTGGGGCTGGCAGTCCCTAGAAGAGTCTGACAAATCTAGTGAATAGTTTATTTCCACGAATGTCCCCAAAACCCCACTCCTGGGGGGAAGCTGTGACAAGAGGGAGTCCATGATGGCATCAAGGGCTTTGGTCCTAGTTCTGAACACATCCAGTATCACATCTTGCTACCTTCCAAATGACCATTCGCAAGGACTGTGAGAGCTTCTGGCCTCTGACCAGTTAGGCAGTGGGCTTTCTTCACCTTTGGAGTCCCTGAAGACTTTCTCCTCTCACACGGCTTCATAGTCCATGGCTCATTCCAGAAATGAAGAGAGATGTTCAAAACAGAGGCAGGTAGGGATGGATGGGCACATGTACACACACACACATACACACACACACATACACACACACACACACACACACACAATGCTGGCCACTATGTTGGCTTCACAGTCAAGAAACAGAATGTTCTTGCCATTTTGTAGGTCCAAAACCCAGGAAAAGCAGGAAGTGCTTCAACTCTCTGACAGTAGAGGGCCCCACTTGGGATGAGGGGAAACCGTGATAGGGCATGCAACAAGGGCAGCTCCTGGGACAATAACAGAGCCAGGCTTCTCTTTCACGTCTTAGGGGACTCCCTTCACACAGCCTCCAAAAGGAAGTTGGTCTTTAAAAAGAGAAAAAAGGAAGGAAAAACAGAACACACCGCAAACAAATGAAGAAACCTCTAAGGTCGCATAACTGAGGTATTGATAGCTCTGGATCTTGTCAGTGTCCTTGGGGACATGGCCCCAGCCGCTGTCGCCTACTTGTTCTTGCCCAGAAGAGCATCCACTTCTTCCTCGGGCTTAAGAGAGTGCCACTGGGCGATGGGCCTCCGAGGGTTGGCCAGCATGTCAGACCAGTGCCGCAGCTCCGTGCCTGTGGCATTGCTGCCTACGAAGATCTTCCCGATGGCTTCATTCTTACCCAGCTTGTCGTAGTCTAGCACGGTGACGACCACCTGGACTTTCTGCAAGGCAAGCAAAGGAAGGAAGGACTTCAAAGGAGAAGCAGGAGCTCGTGACATGCCCTCTCTGTCACTCCGCACTGCAAACAATAAGGAAGGAAATGCCTCCAGGTTTCTGCCTTCCAGTCTAACTTCAATTAAATTCTAGTGTAGAGGACACAGCTTTTTTTTTTTTTTTTCAAAAGCAACCTATATTTCGGCCAGCAGGTGTACTTGAACATATACAACCCTCTAGGCACTGTAAGACCTTATGGGAGGGGAATGGCCTCTAATGAGGTCAGTAGACAAAAAAAATAAAAAGCACACAAGTTTTGGACATAATAAACACAGGAGTGTTCCCCAAGTACAAATGACTTTTTAAATATATATTCTCATCTCTGTCAGTCTATACTGTAAATGGTATGGATATACAAAAATATCTAACTTTTTAAAAATTTGTTCACATTCAGATTATGGAGGTCCTTCAAAAGGGTCCTCTACAGGGTCCCACCCAGCACTGTCAGATCCAGATCCTATCCTAGTGGAGTGCACCCGGCCCGTGGCTGACCTCTAATTCCCCATACTTGTCTGGTTATCTCAGAGCCCAGGAACCCAAGGCCCTAAGCACCTGGATCTGCTCAAAGGGGATCTCGAAGCTGAAGGACTCGTTGAAGTAAGGATTCAGGGTCTTCTTCTTCACCGTCGTCTTCTTCTTCTTGAGTCTCTTGCCGTTCTGCATCAGGTGAATCTTCACGTAGGGGTCTGCAGAGAGAGTCCCAAGCCAAGAGATGCCTCAGCCCCAACAAACCTCGTATTCCCAGGTCTCCACCCTGCTGGAACCAGGCTCCTGGAAAGCCCAGAGGAGGGACAGGAAGTCTCAGAAGCAGAGGGATCATCTGGGTCACAGGTAGGAAAGGTATTAGGCTACTTCTAACTGTTCGCTTATAGGCTCCTTGTACACAAAGTCGGGGCATGGGGGGTTCTGAGTTAAGAATGGCTTTGTAAGGAAGAGTGAGGACTAACTGGTCAGATTCCTGGGCTAGGAGGTGACTGAGAGACGAGAAGGCAAAGCACACTTCAACCAAGTCCTGATTCTGCATATCCAGTCTTCCTAACCTGGCTGATGAGAATCTGAGGACACAGGAGGGAAATGATTAGCTCAAGGTCACAAGTTTGGTCAGTGACAGAGCCAAAGCCAGCTATAAGACAATTCTGAGGAGGCTAGCTTTACCCATTAGCATGTGGCACAGGCTAGCCCTATGCCAAATTTACTGTCAGGTAAATCTGAAACCTACAGCATCACTTCCAAAACAGAGCTGGAAGAGCCTGCAGCCTCTTCTGCAAAAATATCCCTTACTCTGGTGGCACAGCAAAAAGACTGACTTTGGGTTAAGCCCTGCCCTGCCACTTCTGACACTTCCTAAGAAAAGTTCTGTGTCGTTAGCTCATTTAGAGAATGAAATTCTTCTGTCTTCCCCTCTGTGGCCCCCAGAGCATGGCCAGAGGGTTATTTATGGGAAGACTCCGATATGGACAGGCAGCTGGGAGGGCTGGAAAGCCTGTGTTCAGAATCAGGTAAGACTTTCTATCCTCCCCAGGGACTCAGAGCGGTGAATGGCTCGCTGCTGCCACACACTGGCTCCCAGTGGTTCTGCATCACCTGAAAGGCCGCCTACATCCATCTTCTTCAGGTTCTTGGCCTCAAGGATACAGACGGTGAGCTTCCCAGCAGTGGGCACATAGCGCAAGGAGGTACAGATGTCACCCAGCTTCTCTGGCTGTCCAGGGAAAGAAACAGGATTTAGGTCACTTCAGCTATCCCAGTGGCCTCTAGTGTGGCTGACCCCATCTCGCCAAGACTGGCAAAGCAGTGATTTCTGCCTAGTTATCAGCTTCTACATCTGTAGCAGAGGCATCTTCAGCTTCCATCGCTATAGTTCGCAGCCATGGCCTGGGGAAGCTGACAACCAGGAAGGCAGAGGACTGGCTATAGCGGAGGAACCTGGCAGACCTGAAGGATATAGGTATGCTCGGATCCCCACCAAGCTGAGTGAAAGGGGCACAAGAAGCAGATGCTGGGTAGCCAAGAAAGAGGTTAGGGAGCTTCTTCCTTGATCCCCCCTGCCCCCACCATCATTTGCTATCAGCTATGGGGCTTGCAGGGTTATGTGGTTCTCAGAGAACTTCCTTTTCCATATATTATGTCACTTAAACCTTTTGTGTGACAAGGCAAGGACACTTTGTAACCAACAAGACATCCAGGTTACCAAGGAGACCTGTTCCTCAGAGTCAGACAGCAACATAGCACTGTGCAGGAGAGGTCTCAGGACCCCTGACCTAAGGCTCTGCTGGCCCCCAGTTTCTTGGGGATGGCACCGCCAAGGTAAGGATAAGACCAACCAATCATGCCCTCCTTCGGGTATGCAGATCTTCATCTCTGACAACAGGCAAAGCCCCATCTAAAGGAGGAGGCCAAGGGCTTTTATCCCACACCTCCACTGAGCACCTGCAGGCTGAAGCAGGTCACTGGTGCTGGCAACGTAGCTAGGAGGGGGGTTCTGGTACACAGCAAATGAGAGGCTGATTGCTGTGGCTAGAAGACACGCCAAACACTGAGAATCCTATGGAATCAAGGATAGCTTTTCTGGTGGGTAAACTGAGGGGCGGAGTCTGAAGGGCAGAAAGACCTTAAAAGGAAAAATGATAACAGCGTCCTTATTTCATGGCTCACTTGACAGACACCAGGCACGGGGCAGGGTGCTTCATATGGGCAGTTAATTCTCAGCTAGAACCATCTGAAGGAAAGCACCAAAGCCTCGGGTTAATTAGCTTCCCCTGGATCATCAGCCAGGCAGTGGGGAGCTGGACTCTTTACCAGAAGACCTGACTCTAACTGCCGCTCTCCCTACTGTATAACGTGGCGGAGCAAGCCTCAGCAAACCTGGTCCCTCCATCCTCACCTCTTCCTTCTCTCCACCTTGTAGGTCTCTCCATTCCTCGATGGGCTGGCCAAGGTCCACCGTGTTCATGGGCACCTTCACCTCTCCGATAATGTCATGCTTAGAGAAGCGGTCAAAGTCATAGATAGCCATCACCAGGGTTTTGCCTCCCAGCTCCTGGTATGGAACCTGTAGGACACAGATTGGGTCAAAGTGGCCTCATCACTTCCAGAGGATGCTATAGGAAGACCCCAAGGTGTGAGCCTGTGTTGCTCACAGGGTACCACGCAGACTGAAAACATCAGCCTGTGAGATGGAAGAGAGGCTACTACAGCCTGCTACTGTGCCATGCAGAGCATATGCCAAGGCTCTAGCCATGGCTGAGGACCAGGGCAAGGTGTGCAGGACCCAGGGGCAGAGGGAGCCAAGAGTCATCGTTTTCCATCACCTTGAAAGTGAAAGTCTCGTTGAAAGCCGGGTTCAGTGTCTTCCGGTGCACCTTGGTCTCATATTTCTTCTTCTTGTCTGGGAGGAGGAAGACTTTGACATAAGGGTCTGACGTGCCGCCCATGTCCAGGGCAGGGAGTTCAGCAGCCTGCAGGACACCCACGGTGAGCTGTGGAGAAAGGGGATGTGTTTGAACCTCTGGATTGCTTCAGCACCAGATCTAGTCCCAGACTGGGCTCCTGCCAACACCTCGCCCTCACCCCGAGTGGGAACCTTGGGAGTGGGGCCAGGCCAAGCTCAGCCAGTAAGTTATTAGAAGAGCTCATCTAAGCTCTTCCCCAGTAGAGGCTTATAGTGGAGGCCAGGGTCAAGGTTAAAGATGTATATGCCTCGAGGCTTCCAACTGTCGTGTTCCACAAGAAGACACACAAGGCCTACCTGTCTCTAGAGTAACCGCTTCCACCCACACCCTATCCCATTGTCCAGCCCACATACCTGGTTGGCCTGGAAATCATAGTCCAGAGAAAACTGCAGTTTGCCCAGGTTCTCTGGCTCTTTCTCCTCCTCGCCTTCACCTTCTCCTTCAGTCAGGCCTGTCTCTGCATCGTCATCGTCCTAGGAGAGCTGCAGGTAGGGAGAAAGTTTAAAGGAGACAGCAGAGCAGTCCTTCACAAAGACAGCAGAAGCCACCCGAAACCCCCAAAGCGTGACTCGGAGCACTTCCAGAGGGTGACGTGGGCAGATCCATGGGCTTGGGCCTGTGTTGCCAAAGGGTACGAGGCAGGCCATAGAAACCAACATGTGAGATGGGAAAGTGGCCTGTGCAGGGCTCAGCTCCCCACAGGACCCCCAGGCCGACCACAGCCCCACGCTTGGAAGACATGACTCTGGCTTGGGCAAGAATCTCTCCTCCCGGGGAGTCAGGAGCCACAGGCATACAGTGTCTAGAGACACGGGGCTCACTTCCCTTGTAAAACCCTCTCAGTCCTTTGACCTGCTCAGATTTACCCAACCTGGATGAGACATACCAGGATTGCAGTCCAGTCAGGAACAGGGCGAGTCCAGAGAGGCAGAAAGAGAAGGAAGTGGTATAAGAGGAAATCTTTCCATTCACACCAGCCCTGAAGTCATGGCTGCTTGGTGAAGTCAGGCTGGGTTGCATGCACACATGCTTGCACACACACATGTGTAGATACAGGAACACACATGCATGCACATACATATACATACATGCATATACATACTAACATACACATGCAAGCATACACACCATCCATGTACACATGCTTACACACACACACACACACGTATATACACAGGAACACAAATATATGCACATATACATGCAATACATGCACATACAAGCATGCATATCATTCATGTTCACACGCATGTGTATATATACAGGAACACACACACATACACATATACATGCATACACGCATATACAAATACACATATAAACATACACGCTATCCATGTGCATATGCATGTACACACATGTATATACACAGGAACACACATGGATGCACATATACATGCATATATGCATATACATATTAACACATGGGCAAGCATACACACCATCCATGTGCATGTGCACATGAACACACATGCCCATACATACACACACACACACACACACACACACACACACACACACACACACACTCTGTGGGCTTTGAGGCCCAATAGGCACACAGACACAAGAGCATTTAAAGGCCATCATGACCCTTGGCTGCTTTTTGAGCTCAGTCCCTCCTCCCAGCCTTCTTCAGTATGATGTCCTGAGAAAAGACTTCTCACAGTCACTCCCCAAAGAGACAACAGAGGATAGTGAAGCCCCAGACTGAACTTAAGGGGAGCCACCGATTTGTCAAGGGACCTGCTGAAACCAACACCAGCAGGCTGGGGTTGATACATCATTATCTGATAGTGATGGATGCCACATGGTCCTGTCCTGGCGTCTTCCAACCTGCCCCCAACCCAACTGAGCCCCGACCACACCCAGCTAGATCTATCTGCCCTTCAGTCTCTCCTGGCAGGAAAATTCAATGTTCCCAACAGTGTCTTCTGGATGGCCATCATGGGTGTCTACACTCTGTCCCAGTGGCCTCCCTGAGAGTCTTCCATTGTCCCCTTGTTTTGCCTTTTCAAGGAGGAGCACATGCTCACATGTGGGTAAGTCCCCTCCCCTTCAGCTTAGGGTGGATGACCAGATAACATAGGTGCAACCACTGGGGCCCTCGTGGAGAGTGTGACACCGCATAGAGAGTGCGGAGGGGAACAGCTCATACCAAGGAGGCAGCAGTTTAACTGTGGAAGCCCAGACGCCTCTGCCTCACCTTTGAGCAGCAGGAAAGCAGGGCAGGGGCCCTCTCAGCCCAGCCCCTCCCCAGCGTCCTACCTGGCCCCCTTTCATGTCCTTCATGTTCATGGCGTTCTTCATGCCTTTGCCCTTCTCCTTCTTGTTCTTCTTCTTCTTGCAGCAGCACTTCTTACAGATGCAGAAGCAGCAGGTGAGCAGTAGGAGGCCGGCAACCACGGCCATGGCGATCAGAGCCCAGGGGGGCACTGTGGACAGAGAGAGCATAAACACTGTGAGCCTTGCACGTGCCCATATATGTTTGTGTGTGTATATATACACATATATACGCACACATATATACATATATATAACATACACACACACACACACACACACACACACACACACACACACACACACACTCTTGGCTGCCCCCTTGTGGACTTGGCCTGCTGATTTAACAGCCAGGATTATATGTAGGAGAAGTTCAGGCTGTTGCTGGAGTTTTCTGGTTACTTTGATTTTTCTACAAATAGCTTATCCTCATCACAGCCAAGAGAAGAAAGAGCCCTGTGGACCCTGGCCATGGGACAGTCCTCAGAGGTAGGTCTCCTGAGCCCTAGTTCTCCCAGAGGGGCTGGAGAATGCCTCCCCCACTCCCTATGGCGCCTGAAGCCCTGGCTCCCACCAGTGTGGCTGACCTTGCAGTGCAGACCCTGGTTCCACACAGAGAGCCTCACTTTCCACACTCCAAAGTAAAGCAGTTTCTAAACGCTGCTGAAACCCTGAACAATATCTTATATTTCACCTTTCATCTTCATCTTGGGGGCTTCTCTGGGGGGAAAATCCAAACTGAGACCCAAAGAAAGAAGCCAGCAGAACCCATCCCAGGGGTTCCCCACCTCCTCTGGCCTGACACAGGCCTCCCAGTCTGGCCCAGTAACCTTCCTGGTCGCCAGGGCCACTCACAGGGGATCTTGTTGAT
Source organism: Rhabdomys pumilio (assembly GCA_030674055.1). Lineage (NCBI taxonomy): Eukaryota > Metazoa > Chordata > Mammalia > Rodentia > Muridae > Rhabdomys > Rhabdomys pumilio. Next base: position 34,372,675 of record JANHMN010000009.1, on the reverse strand, counting down.
CTCGTTGAAGAATTTCTCCTTCAGCTTGGCGAACATGTCTTCTTGGCTCTCCCCGGTACCCGTGCTCTCTGTAGAGTTGTCGGCAGGTGCCGCGGGTGCAAGGGGCATTGTGGCAGTGGTGGTGGCCGGAGCCACAATGGGCTCCTGGTTCCTCTTGAAGATGTTCCTCATGGTGGCAGAGGGGATAGCTGCGGGTGAGAGGAAAGGAGCAGGGTAAATATTCCAGAAGCTCAGCACAAAGGATCAGGAACCGCTTCCAAGCTAAAGGCAAAGGATGCTTCTCCCTCTGTGATGCAAAGGAGCTGAGCATAGAGTTCACAGCGTGCAGTAAGGTAGTGCGGACATTCTTGGGACTGCGGCTGGTACCTGCTGCATGTGAGCCGCTAAATCCAAACAATCCATGGCTCTTTTGTTGTTCTTATTTATTTTGTTTACATTCTTCTCACTAACAGATGGGGAAACCAGCTCAGACCTTAAACTGTCCTGAGGCCACCCAGCTGCCAGTGGGAACCCAGCCTGACAGAATCTGCCTGGCACCGAAGCCTATGCTGCTTTCCTGTGTCGCTCATATCTAACCCCTCACAGCTCTAGGAAGAAGCAAGGCTCTCAGTGAGGTCCACCTCGGTGCTCCCTGACTTCCACGGAATGGCTCAACCAGCACCATGACACAAGGACACTCCCAGCCCCTTCCCTTTCCCTCCAGCCCTTGCTCTGGACATTTTCTGATCCATATCTCTACCCAACAGCCCTAGAGCCAAGAGGTGGCATTCACTGAAGTTGGGAAACCAGAGGAGAGGGAGATGAAAGGCAGAGACAGAGATGTGGGGGGACCCAACGATCCCACCATCCAGAGAACTAAGACCCTTGGTGCACTTTGTGCCTGGATCCATTCTGTCTTTCCTGTCTAGACCATACCATACATAAGTTGGCATATCCTTTCCTTGATGAGTCCATTTTGTCTTCATCACTAAGTGGCTAAATAGTCCCCTGCTATATGTGGTGATACCGTGAGGTTTTCACTCCATTAGTAACAGACCTTCCAGTGCTGTGTGGCTGGAGGTAGAGTTAAATGGTAGCACTTGCTTAGCGTGTGGCTGCCCAAGTTCTGTACTCAGCACCGCTATACAGACACACGTGTGTGCGTGTGTGTGTAATATATATGTATAGGTATATAGATATATATAAACTATATATACATATTCTATAACTATGCATGATATGTATGTTATATATAGTATGCATATATGTATAACTATAACCACATATCTATACACACACTATACTCATCTATAGCAAGATGAGCATAAACTCTGGTCTTCATTTAAAGCTGCGCTCTGACGAGCTCCCAGACTTCTCCCCTGCTCTCTATGCACTCTCTGACACTATTTTCCTTCTCAAAGGGTTGTGCCTCTTCAACTCATGTCCTGACAGGACAGGACTCTTCTGTGTTCACACTAGCTGCTTCTGTGTCACATACACACATTCCTAAGATACGCAGTCTTGACATCTGGCTTGTGTGCTTTTCCTTGTTTGTCATTATGACCTGCATTTCTCTACTGTCTGATGGTCAGCTGGGTACCACCCATCAGCCATTAGATGATTATTTATTTATTTATTTATTTACTTAATGTATGTGAGTACACTGTCACTGTCTTCAGACACACCAGAAGAGGGCATCAGATCCCATTACAGATGGTTGTGAGCCATCATGTGGTAGCTGGGAATTGAACTCAGGACGTCTGGAAGAGCAGCCTGTGCTCTTAACTTGTGAGCCATCTCTTCAGCCCTGATTATTTTCTTTAGGAAAATGTCTATTCAAATCCTTTACCAATTAAAAAAAATCATTTTATTTTTATTGGGCAAGGCACACATGTGCCACCGTGTAACTGCAGAGATCAGAGGACAGCTGGAGGAATCTATTCTCTGCTTTTGGATATTTGTCTTTTTACTGTTGAATCATGTCCTTTACATATTCTGGATTTCAGCTTCCTGTCAGATAAAGAGTTATGGTCTGACAGGATACATTCCCTACCTGTACCGCTGCAAGAGACAGCAGCAGTGTCTCTACCCCACCAAGAAAAAGGGGACCGTTAAACACATGATTTACAAAAATGATTCTTTAGCCCTGGGGTTGTCTTCCTATTATTTTTATGATCAGCTTTAAAATACAAACGTCTTTAATTTTGATGAAGTCTATTTCTTTGATTGCTTGCTTTCAGTGGTGTGGCTAAGAGCCAGTCATACAGCTAATGTCACCAAGATTTATCCTCGACTTTCGGTTGTAAATTTAGCTCTTGCATTAAGGTCTACAGCCGCATTGGGTGGTGGGTATCTGTGATGTGGAAGGAAGGGGTCATGTGACTGTCCATTTGACACAGCAAGCAGCATCATTCTGGACACATGTAACAAACAGAGCAGAGCATGCTTGAGAAATGCCATAATACAACAATATCAGAAAGGCAGGTGCTATGTAAGTGCTCTAAATACGTGACCCTGGACTTTGAGCATCTGTCTTCCCAAACCACTAGCCTGCTTCCACCCTTAGAGGGCCCTTTTTCTCTCTTAATAAACTAGCTCCATTTCTATTTCTATATGTCCCTTGTCTAATTTATTGTTCTGGGACACAAGATCCTGGAAGTCTCAGCAGGTGAGCCCTAGACTCAGATCTGTACCTGAATCAACTGGCAAGCCGGCCAGGAGGTTAGATAGGTGCCATTTCTTACTTCTTCCTTCCTTCTTTGCCCAGAGCACTTGGAAGTGGGCAAGCTCCCACAGATGGGTAGTGTGGGGGCGCCTCTCCCTTCCTGTCTTTTCCCCATAGCCCACATGGAAAAGAACCATTGGTGTGCCTGGTCCTCCTCCCTCACCCTCCTGGGTTGTGAGTTGAGGCAATGACACACACACTGAGTGTCGACTGTATAGTAATGCAGTGTTTCAGGTTGGCTGAATCTGGGAAATTCACGGAGTTGGCCACTGACCACATGGTCACTGATCACCTGGGTGAGCAAATAAGGAACAGTCATTCTGGCGCTAATGAGACCATACCACACTCACACTTTCCTGTGCTGTTGGCAGTCACTCCGTCTCTTCTGTTCTTCCTCCCTTCCACCTTCCCCAGCACCCACCAAGATGACAGGAATGGCAGGCAGGGCTCTGGACAGGGTACTACAGTGGCTCTTACCCAGCCTCTTTCCCACAGACGTAGTCCCCCAAGAGACCCGCACAGACTCTGTCTCCCTTAGGGTCCCAAAGCCAGCCGGCTTCACATGCTGACTCTCAGGGAACTCCCAGTTCACATGCTGACTCTCAGGGAACTGTGCCCGCCACATCACTACATCAACGCCTTGTTCATTTCTTCACTACACTCTAACCGCGTTCAATTTCTCTGTGTTCCTTCACCGCAGATTATCCCCAAGAATACCGAGATAATTCCCAGGTGACAAGACAGGCTTGGGAGTATGAGGTCCAAAGGAGGTGGGGAGAGGAGGTGGGGAGAGCTACCCATTTCCTCTTTTAACTTCAATGTCAATTTAAAACTAAATAATAATAATAATAATAAAACAGCCAAAGCCATTCATAAAACTCAGTATCTTCTCTGAGAGAGCAGCCCAATAGCTTGAGAATTTTATTGATTGCTCCCCACTTCTTGAGAAAATTATCTTAATTCACCAAGAGAAAAGAAATCACCCCACAGGTGTCACAGCGGGGCTGGACCACAGGACTGAGTTCTGAGAGAGACAACCTAAGAGATGGGTTCAGACCCTGACTGGGGAGCAGGTAAGAGTAGAAGACCTGATAGATCCACACGGAAGCTTCTAGTCCTTCTGTGGCTGCTCTCAGACCTGCCCTGGGATGCCTGGGCAACACGTGAAGAAAGAGCTCTAACCCATCAGACGTCTGTAAGGCCTTGGAGTGGACACGAGGACACCTAACCCTGTCCCTTGGACCCCGTGGGACTCTTCAGCCTCAAGTGTTGGAGTAAGGTTTATCCTGAAAGCAGGAAGGGAAAGAAACGGTTTTTTTCCTGTAATCCTCTCTGGCCCCAGTACAAACTGGGTGATGGGGAAGTTCAGATAAAGACAGGAAATTAAACATCACCCTGCAGCTGGACAGGTTTGGTAAGAACAGGCAGAAAGGATATGAAGCCTCTCATGGCTCTCTGTGAGCATAGGGGGAGATGCAAAGAGGAAGGGCAGCCTCTGACAGCCTACATATGTCCCGCTAGTGTCCGAAGCCCACCTTTAAAACAGAAATGGTGGGCAACGGGACTCAGGTCACATGTTCTGTTCCACTCTGCAGAGCTCCAGCCCGTCCATATCCTCTTATTCAATCCATCTTACCTGAAAAGGAGGGAGGAGGACTGTGGGACACAGAGGAGGGAAAACTGTGGGACACAGCAGAGGGAGGAGGACTGGGACACAGAGGAGGGAGGACTTGTGACACAACAGAGGAGGACTGTGGGACAGAGAGGAGGGAGGAGGACTGTGGGACACAACAGAGGGAGGAGGACTGTGGGACACAGAGGAGGGAGGAGGACTGTGGGACACAGAGGAGGGAGGAAGACTGTGGGACACAGAGGAGGAAGGACTGTGGGACACAGCAGAGGGAGGACTTGTGACACAACAGAGGGAGGACTATGGGACACAGCAGAGGAAGGACTGTGGGACACAGCAGAGGGAGGAGGACTGTGGGACACAGAAGAAGGAGGAGGACTGTGGGACACACAGCACAGTTACCATCCTCCACCCCTCCTCCACAGCTCTCCCCTTAGGGAAAGTGTCTGGACACTGTATGGTTAGAGTCCGTGCTCCTTCTTCAGTCATGGAACTTCAGCCACTCAAGAAAGAAGTTGGGGTGCTCTCTAAAAGCTCCCCAGAACATGACTAGGAACCAGCACACACGAACTGCCGTGTCTCGTTCTGTATTCTAGCTTGATTGTCTCTGGACTCATGGGGACTTGGAAGACTCTTGCCTTCCTTCCTCCTCTTGCTCTCCCAGGGGTACAACTGTGTTCCTCAGGCCAGGCCTACTGCTCCTTCTGTTCTTACTGCCCAAAGATGGTTCCAGAACTCACTAACCCAGATGAGTATCTTAGCCCAGGAACTTTACCTTCAGACCCACAAACTCAGCGTTTGGACACTGCCTTCTTGGTGCCCACACTGAAGTCTGGAGGAAGGGCCCTGAGGTGACACTGCCTTCTTGGTGTCCACACTGCAGTCTGGAGGAAGGGCCCTGAGGTGACACTGCCTTCTTGGTGCCTACACTGCAGCCTGGAGGAAAGGCCCTGTGTGATACTGCCTTCTTAGTGCTCACACTGCAGTCTGGAGGAAGGGCCCTGCTGTGACAACCTCACGAGACAGAACTGAAGGTACCAGACAAAACACTGACAGACAAACAAAAGACTGAATTATCAATGCCCCAAGAGTCATCCTCTTTCCCTCCAAAGATAGAGAAAAAAAAAAAAACTTTTTACCTCACTAACACAGTGTGTCATGTGTGTTCACAGGTGCTCCATGTCACTATCATATGTCACTGTCTCTAGAACCCCTCCCCCACCTCACCTGGGGAACAAAGCCTGTAGCTATGTCAGATTTTTTCTATTCATTTTTTTTAATGTTCACTAAACTTACTTTCTATTTTTGCTTTTGGCATGCCTATTTTAAAACTATATGTGCCCGTGTTTAAATATGAGTGTTTGGGATTGTGTTAAAAGGCCTAATAGAGGCACCTTGCCTTAAAATGTAGGCATTCTTAACTTCTTAAAGCATATTAGTAGTGTTGGAGAGACAGCTCAGCCATTAAGAACACTGACTGCTCTTCCAGAGGTCCTGAGTTCAATTCCCAAAAACCACATGGTGGCTCACAACCATCTGTAATGGGATCTGATGTCCTCTTCTGGTGTGTCTGAAGACAGTGACAATGTATTCACATACATAAAATAAATAAATCTAAAAAAAAAAAAAAGTGTATTAGCATGGTATCTTTGGGTCTACTGAACATCTCCTAAAGCTTTTTAAAATGTGGCATTTGTTTGTCTGTCTGGTGAGGTTATTCACATGTCAGAGTGCATATGTAGAGGCCAGAGGACAAGTTGAAACACTCAGGTCTCTTTCTACTGTGTGTGTTCCAGGAATCAAGCCAGGTCATCAGGTTTGACAGCAAGTCCCGCTATCCCTGACACATCTAACCAGCTCCTCATAAGACTTGAAAACACTATTTGCTTATATAAAATAATATTCACTAGTGTCATAAGGTAAAAAGCTCCATGAGGTTTTACACTGGATAAATAGATTTTCTTCAAAAATGGGTAAAATGTTTACCAAAGATCTTTGCATTAAATTCCCCTTTCACAGTGAAAATTATAGGTGGTGCAATCCAAACCAGCAGCAAATTAAAATCTGGGTATGCTCACTCCAAATGCAATATAAATGGCTGTTATTAAATCTTAAAGTAATACCAATACCTACAATTTAAGGTACATTCTAACTACCTTTATGACATCAAAATATAAAAGATATTGCCTGTTCACCTGTGTTCTCCCCTTCAGGAATCAGGCTTTTCAAGGCTGCTGTCTTGTTCAATTAAATAATAATAATTTCAGAGCCTAGCACTGGTGCCTGATTACCCTGCTTAAGTCCCATGACCAATCATGTTAGCTAAGCTTTGTACCTTTAAAACTACTTATATTGAAAGTCATTTCTCTGAGAGTCTAGATTTGGGATTAAGAATTGCTTATGCTATAAAAAATGGCCTGATTAACTTAAACCTAAAGCTGACAAAAGTTACAAAGTCTTTGGCATTTTGAAAGTCGGTCTTGTCTTTCTACATGTATTTGTATGCGGCTGACATGTGCTAGTGTTTTTACATTGCTCATGTGGTCCATAAACCAAAAATGTTGGTCCAAATTTCTTTTAGTTTATAATGTAACTAAGATTGTAAAATAAAAAGCAAAGGGTATATTTGTCTAAACAGTCTCAGTCAGGTGTAATTTAGTTGATATTAGTCTCTGTTCTGAAGTCTCTATCGTCTGAGTGAACAACCTGGCTTTCAGAATTCGAGGACTCCTGATCCAGGGTACAGCTCTCTTCAAGGACGGGGCTCTGCTAGTCCTGCAAGCCCAAACTGGGATGATGAATTATGTCTGTGCTTTCAGCTTTCTCTGAGTAATGAGATGCTCACCCGAAGTCCACACATAGACTGCAGGAAAGGGGTAGACACTAAACAAAAGCAAAAAAGCCAGAATTGTGTCCTGATTTGTAGCTTCATGAGCCTAAATAAAAAAACAATTTTCTTAAAAACAAATGCAGTTTCTAAATACTTAAATCTTTAACAAATTAGTTCATTTAAATTTGTTGGTTTAAAAAAAAATACATGTATTATCTCCATGGCTGCTATAAATGTTTTGCCTTTATTTCAGATATAGCTTTCTGGATTTCATTAAAATACAAAGTAGCTTCATTAAAATTTTTTTCTAAATTTTGTTAAGAAAAATAAAACAAACAAAAACTAAGAAGGAGATACATGGGGGATAGTGAATCACCTAAAACCTAGGATATATGACAAATCCTTTAGAAATTCACTACTTGGTAAGCTTATTTTAAAATATAATTTTTTAAAAAAGAATCTGAGCATAGATACCCTGCCTATATAGGTGGACAGTGTTTCCCCCAAAAGACATGGTTATTTAATGAAAATCTTGGTGCCAAGTATGGGATGGCTCCCTAGGTACTGCTGGTCAGGAAGGCCTCAGAGAATATCAAAACCCTACACTATGACCCCTGTTCTTGGCTGTCTACCAGACCTAGATAGTAGCAGCCTAACACACCTTGGTTTCAGGACAGAGAAATTAAGCTAGGGGTCACGTAAAAACTTCCTCCCTAATAGCTAGTGTGGTGGCTTGAATGACCATGGTCCCTATAGGCCATATGTTTGAATACTTGGTCTCAGTGGTGGAACTGTTTGAGAAGGATTAGGAGGTGTGGCCTTGTTGAAGGAGGTGTGTCTCTAAGGGTGGGTTTTGAGATCTCAAAAGCTCATGCCGTTCCAAGTTGGCTCTCTCTGACTCCTAGTTGGGTCTCAAAATGCGAACTTCTCAGCCACTGCTCTGGCACCATGCCTGCCATGATGTGATATGACTACTACCATGCTTCCTACCCGGTCATGGACTCTAACCCTCCAAAACTGTAAGCCCCCAATAAACTCTTTCTACGATATGTTTCTTACTCGTGGTGTCTTACCACCACAATAGAAAAGCAGCTAGCTTTCATAGTGCCTCAGTGTGCTATACTACCAGGGGAGAAAAGCCAGCAATGGTGTTACCAAGCTATAAGCACTGCATGTGACTTGCCTGGCACGATGTGCCCACTGCTCTAATGGAGGCATGACAGTTACGTGGGTAACCAACCAATTTTGGATTGGATTGGAGGTCTACTCCACTAAAGGAAATTCATACCTGGTTCTACAAAAAGGGTCAAAAGCCTGTAAGTATGTAAGGTACAGGCCCTAGAGAGAACCCTGCTACTATTGCCTTGCTGTATGCACATATTATCAGACCAGTTTCTAAGCACCCCACTTACTCACTAGATCACTGCTGCCCCCAACCTTGGCCAGAGAAGCTACTTTCTGTAGCGGTCAATGCAGAAACAACTGGGACGAATACTGAAAATAAGTTGCCTACTAGATGCTCAGCTCTAAACGGGATACCTATATCAAACACACCCACCCCCACACAAGGCTCAGGAAGCATCTCATCTTGGATGAGGAAGACAGAAAGAAAGTAAGAGCAGGACAGGGAGAAGGATTATGAAATTCTGTCCTTGGGACATGACATGACCAGGGGGTTCACAGAAGCTGTCCTATGTGTGTGCTGCAAACTGAACTCAGGGCCTCTGTGGGAGCAGTATGCACTCTTAAGCACTGAGCCATCTCTCCAGCCCCTTGTGCACCGCCCCTGCTGGTGTGATCTCCTGGGACCCCACTGTAGTTATGGTGACCTGCACAAGATCAAGCCAACAAATTCAGTCAATGTGCCAATGGGCAACATTAACAGACTCAACAAAAAAAATGGGAAGGGCGTGAAGTGGGGAGGGGGACCCCAGGGGAGTGTGGAAGGGTAGCTAAGGGTTGATATGACCAAGATACACTGTTTACATGTATGAAATTGTCAAAAAATTCATAAAAGACATTCTGTTAAAAGCAAAAAAGATTATATAGGTTATAAATATAAAGTATTTATAATATAAATATAAAAATTTTTAATTTTAAAGAGAAAAGAAAATGTTTTCGATGAGAGAGGACTTTGTTCAGAGAGTCTGTCCAAAAGCAAAGGACTATCGGAAATAAAAACAGAGAGAGAGCCTCGGATAAAACCAAAGAGTTAGTTAACGTCACAGAGTTAATATCATAGAGAGCTTTATGGAATTTAAAACTTAAAAGCAGCATGAGTTTACAGAAACTTTCCTAAAGAAGCAAGATTTTATTTTTATTATGATAACTGCTCTCAGTTTCTAATGGTGGGGGTGGGGGAAGCCTTTACAGAGTCGGATTTATTTTTAAATGTCTTTGTCCAGCTTTATCAAAGTGTCACACAAAAGCTAAGTTTTAAACCCCATAGCTTCTTTCACAGTGCTGTCATGGGCTGGGTGTTCAAAACCACCCTCAATGACAAAGCCAATGAGAACACAGGGGCCTAAAGGGCAGCCAGCATTTATTCCCCAGTCAACTAGGTCTCAGGGGATGATGGGACAAGCCAGAAAGGACCCTGTAGCTCCAGCTAGTCACATGCCATGGTCTTGATCAGAGAGACCTGGAGATGCCAGAGGCTGAACTCATCAGGTTTTATTCTACAAAGAGAAGGCTTGAAAGCTACTTGCTCAGGAAGACTCTGGCCCATCCCAGGAGATCACACCAGTGGGGTGGGGCACAAGGGCCTGGAGAGATGGCTCAGTGCCTAAAAATGCATACTGCTCCTGCAGAGGCCCTGAGTTCAGTTTGCAGCACCCACACAGGACAGCTTACAACTGCTGTAACTCCAGGGGATCCGACATCCTCCTCTGGCCTCCATGGGTACCTGCACTCACTTGCACAAACCCACACACAGACAAAATTCAAAATAAATCTTTAAAAAAATATTCCACCACCACCTAAAGGAGCCATGGGGCTCCCAGCAAGTCCCTAAGAGTAACTTCTAAGGTGTCTCAGCTGACCTTATCAGTAACTGGAGAAGAGCTAACGTGGGGCCTCCTTGCATGGACTTAAACACCCAGCAGGAAAGCATAGCCAAAGAATAAAACAATCCATAATTATATATACACATAAAAGTTCCATTAAACTTAATTTTAAACCTTAAAAGGGGGCAAACAGCAACTGCGACCTTTCAGACCTCCTCATTAAACCTTCAGTGTGGTGCTGGTGAGACAGTCCAGATATAAAAGTGTTTGCTGCCAAGCATGAGGATCTGAGTTCGATCCCCAGAACCTGCATGTCAAAAGGAAAGAATCACATATGCACTGAGGCATGCACATGCCCATACACATATACATATCACATAAATAAATAAAGATAATAAAACATTTAAGCCCTGAGTATGGGCTGCTGTCCTGTACTAGGACAATCAGCTGCCACACAGAGGTAAATTCATTCCTGACCTTAAAGCGTAACTCACTTAAGGTTTGGGCTTCCTCCGTTTTCCTTTTGGCATGGTCGGTACTCAGTGGTTACAATCTAGTTCTGTCATTGGGTTTCTTCTAAAATAATCTTTTTGGTATCTTGCTATATTTTTCTTTTATCATATTTTATTTTATGTGTATAGGTGATTTTGCCTGTGTCTATGCTTGTGCACAACCTACATGTCTCTATGATCATAGAGAACAGAAGAAGTCAGAGAACCTTGAAGTGACCAACCATGTGTATGCTGGGAATTGAACCCCAGTTCTCCACGAGAGTACCCTCTCTTGCTAGATTCTTTTTCCCCTCCTATTGAAAATAGATTCTTCTCTCATATGATATATCCTGGTTACAGTTCCCTCCATCCACTCCTCCCAGTCCCTCCCTTCCTGGATCCACTCCCTTTCCGTGTCTCATTGGAACATAACAGGCCTCAAAGAGATAACAAAACACAAAAAATAAAGTAAAACAAAATCAAGGCATCAAAGTTAGACAAGAAAAACCAAAAGAAGGAAAAGAGCCCAAGAGAAGGCACAAGAATCAAAGACTCACTTATTCACACTCAGGAGTTCCATAAAAACACAAAACTAAAATCCATAACATATGCAGAGGACCTGGTGCAGAGCCACACCCTGTGCGTGCTGCTTCCGTCTCTGTGAGTTCATATGAGCTTTGCTCGGCTGACTTAGAGTTCTGGTGTCCTGTGTCCTCCATCCCTTCTGACTCCTAGCTAGACTGTTTCTGCCTCCTCCTTCACAGGGAAGTCTGCAAGCTAACAAAGGAAGGAAGGGAGGGAGGGAGGGAGGGAGGGAGGGAGGGAGGGAGGGAGGGAGGGGGAAGGAGGGAGGTAGAAAGGATAAAGAATACACCAATCAAGTCACAAAGCTTTTGATCTGCAATGCTGTCCTGCCTGCAAAATATGCCAGAGCAGAGGCAGCACAAAGCTTGTGGAAGTGACCAATCAATGTCTGAAGCCCACTCCACAAGATGAAGCTCATACCCACCACTGCTTGGATGACTAAAACCCAGAGAATATAGCCTAGAGACCTGTAAAACCAAATGCTACTGGTCATTTTAAGTAGCAATAAAATGGCTCCTTATGCTGTACTCACAGATCAGTGCCTGGCTCAGCCATCATCAGAGAAGCTTCCTCCTGCAGCAGATGGGAACAGATACAGAGCCCTGCCTCACAACCCTCACAGGAGATCCTTAGGTCACCGGGTCATACCATGTCATTCACAGGCAATCCTGAAGCCAATGGCTGTGGCCTTCCCATGTCACCGGGGCACTGGAGACAGGTAGAATGCACAGGTCTTTCCACAGCTATGGACTGGACTATTCCAGAAGATACCAGCCAAGTCCAGGGACATCACCCAAAAACAGATGGGAGGAAACTGAAGCCTGGGGGTTATGAGAACCACTCCACCCCTCACTCTCCTGTCTCAGACTCAAGCTCTGGAATCAGACCTCAGGCATGTGACCTGAGGTAGTTTCTTTCCCCTCCCTAGGCACCAGGCTTCTGAGCCATGGAAGGCAACTATGACACCCAGCGTGGGCTGGGGCTGGTGTTAGAATGGCTGATGCTGAGAACCCACACATCCAGGCCAACTGCCCAATGCAGAGCCTGTCCCTCATCTACTTGAGTCTACATGCCCTCGCTGTCTTCCCACACAGAGACTCAGATATCCTCAGCAGCCTAGCTCTAAAGTGACCAACTACCCTGTCCCCTAGATGTCATCCCCCATCCTCTTAGCAGTGAATATAAGGAAATACAAAGAGGAAAAGGAGATAGGTATCTGTCTTCCTTCCCCCTCTGCCCCTCCAACCTGTGAATAAGCCCCCCTGGGGGCATCTCCAGTCCCTAGTACGCCTCCCAGTTTGTTTTCTGCCCACCAGGCTGAGTGGTTCTGTGATTAAAACTCAACAGTGCCATTGTTTGCTGTTGCTGTTGTTTTGAGACAGGATCTTACTATAATCTCAGGTTGGCAGCCAACTGGTAATCCTCCTGCCTCAGTCCCTCAAGTGCTGGGATTACAAGCAAGCATCACTCATTTTTTGTTTGTATTATGATTACAACCTCATGCCAGCCTTTGAGGCCATGTGCCAGGGCTGACCCTCACCTCTGTCTCTCCCAAAGGTCTCCCAACCCTCCTTCAGATCACATCAGATTCCCTACATATCCCAAACATGCCAGACACCACCTCAGGCCTTACAGCTGCTGTTCCTTCTCCAAAAACAAAACAAACAAACAAACAAAACCATAAAAAAAAAAAAAACAACCCACTCTTTCCTGCCCAGGTCTACGTAGCTCATGTCCTCAGACAGCAAAGGCCATCTCAGAAGACTGCATTTAAAATAGCATCTCTGCCCAACTGTGGCACCTCATGCTTCCTTCCCAGACTTTGTTTCACCACCTGCTTACTTTATTTTATCAACCGCATCTGTTCCTCTCCATTCCCTGGAGTTTGGACTAACACTTAGTAGGTGCTCAGTAAATAAGTGACAGGACATGGCTCTTCTACCCACTAGGTCCACAGTTGCTCTCCTTGGATATCTGTGTGAGTGGCTGTTACCAACCACTTCTATAGTCAGAAAACTACCTTCCTCTTGTCTTTAAATAAGAGGAGAGACAGGTAGTCTCCATCCCCACAGATCTCCAGAAGCCAGGAGAAAAGAGGCTGAAGACAAGGCTTGGAGTCTCAAGACTCTCATAAGAAAAGGAGGGCCAGAGAGGGAAGTGACTGACTGGGTCAAGATCACGTGGCAGCAGAATCTGTCTCTGGACCTCTAGCCCCAGCTCCGAACTGCACCCCGTCTCACACCACTGCACCCTCCAGCTTGGGCACCCTTTGAGATGCAGGGCTCCCATGGCCTAGCAAGGATCAGAAGGCAGCCAGCTGAGGAGCTGAAGATGATAAATGAATCCGGCTCCGGGTGCTCCCAGACCAGAGGAGCTCCTGCCGGGTTGGAATCACCTGACCATGGAAGCATGAAATGGCCCCATTAGGTAGAGGAGGCCGAAGCTTCTCCAGAGAAGCCCGGCTGAGATGCCCTGCATACAAGGCCTGGAGTCAAGGCCTATAGAGAGAAGACCAAGGAAGCAGTGTTTAGGTAAAAACTGGTTGGGGAAGAGTGTCCTAGGCATTGTCACCATCGTGGCCCTGGAGACTGGCTGGCATGAACATGCCCTTTGGTACCCTCAACGGCAGGCCAGCAAGCTGCAATATTGCCTGGCAATGTGCATTGCAATTTCACCACCCCGGTGTCCTCTGAACAGGGGGTGGGGAGTATACCTGGACACTGATATCTATGTGATTTGAAAAGACCTGCCAGAGAAGCAGAGGCCGAGAGAAGCGGGGAGTTGCAGAACCACCCAGGTGCCGTGGCAGTGGCGGGACACCATGGCAACAGCAGGCTTAGTGACCACAGCTCACAGTGTGGGAGGAGGACAGGATGAGCTTGGTTCGCTTGCTGCGTGCTGTGTGCTTTGGGGAGACAGGTGAGTGGCAGCCTGCCCAAGGTCACACTTTTGGTTCAGCAGAACAATTGGAGCCTAAATCTCCCTTCCCACTCTGCTAGGTGTAAAGTTAGGGGAGGAGCTGTGGGAACCATGACAGAGGAATGAGTGCACTCACAGCGTGAAACTAAACAGAAGAGAAGGTTCAAAAGGCCCCCTCCTTCCTCTGGCCACAGCAGCAGTCACAATGCACAGGGTAGCCACGGCCCCAGGCTGGGAACCACTGAGCAGATGGGCAAAGCCTGCATCCTAGCAGAGAGGAGAACACCAGGGGTCCCTGACACTTGATATCCACATGGTCCCTGCCCTCTGTCTGGTAACTAGTGTGGCTTGAGGTGGATGGGTTGGAGAGCAGGTGGCCACTTGGTAGAAGAATCCTTTCATCTGTTTGTTCCTCTGTCTATGGAGCAAACCAACAGGAAGCTGACTCTTGGGACAAGAAGCAGGACTGTGGGTGAGTAGAGAAGGATACCGAGAGCAAGCCTAGGAAATCCCAAGATGGTGGATGAGGGCTCTCCTCTACCTTACAGCACCAATGGCCGCTGTACCCTCAGACTTGGAGAGAACAGGCAGGCGGGCATGAAAAGACCTTGCTGCCTTCACACTCGGCTCTGAGCATGTCTAGGAAGGTCCAGGAGCAGAGGTGAAGGCCTCCTAAGGGAGTCTTTGACTTGTGTGGAACTGTCCCAGCAGACGTGCTTCCATGCAAGGCCACAGAGTAATCTTCACAGAGATACTATCAAGCCACAGTGCGAAGGGGAGGGGTATCTCTGGAAACAGGATGGCACTGGCTGCCATTGCCCCTGAGGAGACCATAGGAATGGAGCATGGGCATGCTTCCCCCTTTGTGTGTCTACCTTTTGAGTTTGGAATCCGATAACATATCTGTGCAGAATCACCCCTCACACCCAGGAGCTGGGACTGACCTTCAGAGAGAACAATAGGCCCCACAAAGAGGCCTTATAGCTGGAAATGTCACCAGAGCCACTCTCACCCCCAAGGATCCCATTTCCCTGTTGCCATGCTTGTGCCCTAGAGTCCCACCCTATCCTGCAGCGCGGGGCCTTCCTTCCACAGCTGACTCCAGAATGCAAGAAGGTCTGAGGCCCCAGCACTAGTCAAAAGCACCTGCATGTGCGCGTGCACACACCCATAGCTGCCACCTCCACCAATTAAATACGATTTGGGGACTGTGGACTTCTGTGGATTATCCACTCAGCTCTGGCCTTGATTAAGGCAGATGAGGGAGAGTGACTAGACTCGGCTTGTTTAATCTTTCCTAGCATGGTGTTTGCAGACGGCAAAGTAATGATATGGGAATTGGGTAGCCAGAAGGGTGACCGTCGCTGAGGCCCGGCTCAAGCGATCGATATTCAAGGATAAATTCACAACTTTATGTTTGCACCAAAGCTCCAGTCCAACATTTGGTGCCGGGAGGCAGAGAATAAAGTTTTAATGAGTTCATTTCTAGCTCGCATTGAAAATAAATCACTCATTTCTTTGAGCTGCTTGTTCACACCAGCCTGGCTCACCTTCCCAGGTCAGCCACATGTCCCTCTGCCTCAGAACAAGCTGTCACACCTCACACAGAGAAACAGGGTCTGTTCTTGATCAGACTTGGGGAAGCTGCCCACCCCAGGGTCCTCAGAATGGGAAAGACCCTCCACGAGTCTAACCTCTATCTCTCCTGCTGCAGCAATACTCACTTTCCTTCCTTTACATCTAGGCAGAGATCTTAAGTCTCAGGCCACCCGAGAGATGGCCCGAAGCCAAAGGCTGTGGGCTGAGGCTTAGGATCTGACGGCTGGGACTGAGCCCGGCTGCATGTTCACTTGCAGTGGGTGACCTTGGGCAGGACTGTCAGCCTCCCTGGGTCTTAGCCCTTGCACAGCCCTGAGCGAAGGTTACCCACCCTGCTCTGCTCCTGAAGGGCAGCTGTGGTCACCAAGGATCAGAGCTCTCAACCCACACCCAGGGTCTGGGCACCAAGGAGCCTCTCATACCTTGCATGGCTAAGTCTGCCTTTAGGAGACACCCAAACTGAAGCAAGAACATCCCCCCAACCCCCGCCAGCCAGATGCATCACATGGCTGACAACAGCAGTCACCTCTGGACTCCCTACCCCTGCCCACCCCTTCCACATCCCACCCAGCCCTACCAATGGGGTACCCACTGTATCCCTGGCTAACTCACCATCAGGGTTGAAGGCTAGGTGCTCCCATCAGCCATCATTGCACCATTCCGCTCTACCCCTCAAGTGAGGGCCTTAGCTTGACCAGACAAGAGTGGAAAAGTCACCACTTTAAGGACAGGGTAAGAACAAGGCTTCCTTGATCTCATCAGCCAAATCACTAAAGTTGCTGGACCATTTGCCAACCAGATCACCTGCACCCCAGCTGCCTCCGGCCTCAGAAGTTGCTTCCTCAGGACTTCAGAGAATCCCCCAACCCTGCACCTACAGGCAGCTGTCCTAGAAGGAAAGGAGGCCATACTGTCTACTATTTGGGCATCTACTGCCTGGGCACTGTGATGCTTGGAAGGACAGAAGGGTGGGATGCCTGCATAGGTGTTAAGCAGGGACAGTGGAAGCAAGGGTAGGGCGCTGGCTTGGGGCCTTGGGGAGCCTTGGTATGAGCGTGGTCTGACAGGAAGGGAGACAAGCAGGGTAGCAGCGCTCTGCCTCTGGTCATGACCTAGGAAGTAAGGCTGGGGCAGGCTCGCCCAGAGGACAGACAGACAGACAGACAGACAGACAGACAGAGACACACACACACACACACACACACAGAGAGAGAGAGAGAGAGAGAGAGAGAGAGAGAGAGAGAGAGAGAGAGAGGAGGGGGGCACACATCCCGCCATATGTGAAGTACACTACATCTTCCAACTGCCCTGCTGCCCTTCATGTCAGAGGCATATCTTCACTTCAGAATGGACACTCCTCTGACCACACAAGCACCTGGCTCAGCATCTCGGGCTTTCAGAAGGGTGTGTGGTGTGTAAACACGGAATGTGTGAGGTGTCATGTACAGCCGTATGGATATGGAATGTGAAAGTGTGGTGTGAGGAACGGGTTATACGTGAGTCTGAAGCATGTCGTGTGGGGGTAGGAACGTGTGCTATATATGTAGTATGTAATAGGGGTGGGGACATAGAGCGGTGGTGTGTGGTGTGTGTAGGAAGGAGTGATGTGGGTGGCAAGACTCTAAGGTATATGGTGGGAGGAATATACTGGACACAGTGGGCATGTGTGTAGTGAGTATGTATTGTGTATGTATTTATGTATGTACGTGTGTATGTATGTATGTGTGTGTATGTATGTATGTATGTATGTATGTATGTGTATGTATGCATTGCAGGTTATAGGTGTATGAAATTTGATGTATAGTGGAAAGCGAGGTGCATGTAGTTAGTGGGGGTGGGGCATAGAGGTAGGGGCGTGCATGGCAGGTAGAGGTGTGATAGGTAGGGTGGGACTATGAGTGACAGGTAGTGTGTGGTGGTGTGTACATGGTATGACGTGTGGTGCTTCACCAGGTCATATGCTTTGTGGTAAGTAGGGTGTATGTGGAGGTGTTCTGGAGGCTATATGGTGTCTGTGATGGGTAGGGGTCTGTGGGGATGGGGTGTGAATGGCACATGAGACGGAGAACCTCAGAAAGGTACGTGGTACAATGGGTGTGTCGTGTAAATGAAAGTAGGGGTAGGGGTATATTTATGGTGTGGTGGGTGTCTACTTGGCAGGAAGTACCAACATGTAAGTAGAGAATGACCTCAAAAGCAGGGACAGTGGCGGGGCGACAGGGACAGTGGTGGGGTGACAGGGACAGTGGCTGGGTGACAGGGATGGTGGCAAAGGCTCTTCTTGCTTGCTGCTTAATCTGAGTGTTTGAGCCCATAGTGCCCCCTGCTGTCTGTCCAGGAGCCAGGCTGACTACAGGCCTGGGCAAGGTTCCTGCCCAGGGAGCTAAAAACAGAAGCAGAAGGGAAGCTGCAGAAGGTGGCTCTGCCAGCCAAGAAATGGACCTGATGTTGGTGCCAGGCTGTCTTCAATCTCAGCTAGAAGAGGGGCTGGCTCCAATTCTCAGGCCATAAAGGGTACACACGTTATCAGAAGGCTGTGTGTGCCCACATACAAGTGGCCACCATGTGGTGGAGCATAAATATAGGTGTGAGTGTGTTCTCAGGCACCGTGAGTGCAGAACACTGTGTATGTAGCCTTGCACGGGAAGTGCAAAGCCCAGGGACAGGGACAGCTGGGGTTTCGACTCAGCACTTACCCAGGATAGGTCACAGCTGAAGGCCCTACTCTTGGGTAAAGAAGACATCATCTGACTGCCCTTGGAAAGTACTCTGCATCTTCCAAGATGGCCTGCAGCCTTGAAGTCCTCACCTGAATATAGGACAGCTCCATCCTCAGACACAAACAGCATATGGGCTGCAGAGTAGCCATGGCTGTGATCCTTATCCACAGGTAAGCCCAGGCTCTATCCAAGAAAGCCAGGGCTACCACACAGGGAGGTGGGTGGGTGACTGTGTGGGTGGGTGACTGGGTGGGAGGGTAGGTGGGTGGATGGATGGGTGAGCCGGGTGGCTGAGATCCAGAGCCTTCTTCCTCAGCTCTGTACATCCCTTCCTCTGAGACTGCCCACTGCTACCTGGTATCAGTTACCTGTGCACACTGCCCAGCTCCCCACGGCCCACAAAGGCTATGAGAAAGAAGTGGCTTGTTTCTTCTTCTTCCTGTGTTTTCTCACTCCTACCCCAACCCTGCCTGGAGAAACAGCCTGGTAACGGCCTGGCAACGGGTAACTGAGAAGGTGGGGTCTCGCCAGGAAGGGCTTCTGGAAACCTGTTTCACTTTTAGGGCAGACTCTAAGGCTGCAAGTCAGAATGACTAATCAGTGGGCAGGGTGGCGAGGTTAGCCACCATGGAATGATCCACCTGAGGGGAGAGTGGGCAGTAATCGGGCCAGCACACCACCAAGTCTGGCAACAAAACCTATGAGATGACTTTGCTCACCAATGTCTGCCAACCCCAGCCTTGAGACTGAACCTTCCTAGTCTCTGTGACATGATGAAGCAGGCATGACTCCCATTGCTTGAGAGGATACACCCAAGACCCCACTGTGAACCCTGCTGTCCTGGCACAGCCAACCAAGGGTTCTGCTTTCCGTCAGCTTCTCTAAGCTTCTCAGGCATTCTGAGAAGGTTGGTCTCACAGGGGAGGCATGAAGGGGTGCCAGCCCCAAAGTGCAGACGAAGGAGCCATGACTGCAGCACTCCAAACTTTAATGTTGTACCTCATTTGTGCTCCTCACCACCGAGGGAACGCTGATGACGCCCAGTTTATAGAAGAGGAGACTGAGGCTGAGCAGGTTACCAAAGAGAGTGCCTGTCACATCTATCTTTTCCAGATGATGAAGAGAGCCGTACCTCCAAGTAATGAGTGGCCAGGTGGCAGGTGAGAAGTCCCAAAATGTCTAGAGATCCTAGTCTGTCCTGATATCTACGAAGAGTCATCAAGGGAGGACAGTGTGGTCCTTTAGTTTCAAGAGTATACTCTCCTCCCAAGCACTGGACGGGAACAAGGACCAAGAAGTGTTGGCCCAGACGGAGATGCCCATTATCGCCAGTGCCCCTGACAGCTCACAGTATCCGGAATGAAAGTAGGTCATGCCAAGTCCTGGGGGCATAATTAGAGTCCCGGAAGCCAACTTTCTCCTGCATGACCTGGGGCTGGAACAGATATGGAAACGGGGCTGGAGAAAGCTCAGAGCACCAACAGGCTGGCAGAGGGAGCACTGCGGGGGAAGATGGATGCCACAAAGCCCACTTTGGAATCCTGTACGATCCAACCTGAAGGTAAGGAGCCAAGAGTGGATGCCACCAAGTGGGCTGAACCAACACCTGGCTGGAGCAGACAGGCCACCTTCAGCCAGGTGAGCTTAGACAGATCTCTTAACCTCTCTGGGCCTTTCCTTTCTACCTGCAGAGCGGCACCAGATCAGAACAGGCCTCGGGGAGAGTGAGCAGGCTTGGAAGCAATGAGGAAAACAAGATGTCATGCACAGAACAGGTTCTGGGGATTTCAGGGACAGGCCTTCAAGGAACAACTGCACCTGACCCAACAGGGGAGGCAAGGTGGACAGTCTACTGCCTGTCTATCATTTCCTAGGGCGGGCTTAGAGCCCTCGTTGTACCTTCTAGAGCAGTGCTGTGACCCTTAATACAGTTCCTCGTGCTGTAGTGACCCCCAACCATAAAATTATTTTCCTTGCTACTTCATAACTACAATTTTGCCACTATCATGAATCATAATGTAAATATCTGTGTTTTCCGATGATCTGAGGGGACCCCTGTGATAAGGTCATTCAGCCCCCCTAAAGGTGTTGTGACCACAGGTTGAGAACCATTGATGGCATATACCTTTGATCTCAGCACCCGGGAGGCAGAGAGAGGCAGCCAGTCCAGTTTACAGAGCGAGTGTCAGGAAAACCAGAGCTACACAGAGAAACCCTGTCTCAAACCCTGCCCACCCCCACACACAAAACCCTTCCTTTTCCCATCATGCTTCAGCTGACCCAGCCTACCTGGTCAAGTATGGCTTGTGGCAAAACCTCTATTCCCTCTGCCTGATTTGGCCCTAACTCCAGTCCACCCTCCCCGACATCCTATGCATCTCAACATTGGTACTCTCATCCACCATGGCCACTACATCTGCGTTTGGTTGTTGAAGCTGTAAGCTCTGTGTGATTTTCTGCAGCATCCAAGTTAAAATAAAATAAAGAAGAAGAAAAAGAAAAACAGGGCATGCAACACAGAATGCTGTCGCCAGTGTCACACAGCATCTCAACTCTCTCTCTCTCTCTCTCTCTCTCTCTCTCTCTCTCTCGCCCTCCAGGACACCCCCGACAGGGGAATATGTGTGCCATTGAGGTACAAGGGAAGGGTGCAGAGGCTGGGGCCCACTCGGGGAGTTTCCTATGTTAGCAGCCCTGAGGTAAGGGGTTCAAGGACACAAGTGGGCACAGAGGTGGTGTCCGGGCGCTGGCACCAGGGAGTCGGGCAGAGTACCAGGCATGTGTGAGTAGCTCATGAGTAGGAACCAAGACTACTACTCACAGCTGCCACCTTGGATGCCTGCATGATGAGAGAGGTAATCATATCACCAAGTACAGCCCCTGACTCTGGGTACTGCCACCTCCCAAGACAGCTACTCCATAGAGCCTGGCTTGGGGGCAGGTGACCCCCACAAGAGCCTCTCCCAGGAGGTGAAGCTTCTGTCTACACTGGGTTGGGGTGTGTGTGAATATGTGGGAACAGTTCCTCTCTAAGTAGACAAGCAATGCCCAGAGCTCTAGCCTCACTGCTCTGCACCAGAGGCACGGGTGTCAGCAGACCACAGAAAGTATTCCCGTCACATGCCCACTGAGGACACTGCCCTACAAAGCACACCCCAGGGTGCACATGTTCACCCACACCATCAGGGAGGTCCTTGTAGCACACTTTATAGCCACCAAGCCAGAGGGTGTGACAAGCCAAGGCTACAGAGTGACAGCGTAGTCTGGCTCCCAAGCCACTGCTCTCCTTCAACACACACCCCACGCAGGCACACCCACACACACCACACACGCGCACGCACGCACGCACACACACACACACACCACACAAACACACAGAGCTTGGAGCAGTGTTCTGCAGCCCTCGTGGTAAGTGTGTGTATGAGATGTGTGTGTGTGTGTGTGTGTGTGTGTGTGTGTGTGTGTGTGT
>JANHMN010000009.1:34289016-34299126 GCA_030674055.1 Rhabdomys pumilio | reverse complement strand
GTCTTACAGTTCAGATCTAGAATGTCCCCTAAGGTTTGTAGGCTGAACCCTCAGAGAATGGTGCTTGTGAGAGGTGGTAGCAGCTTTAGGGGTAGAGCCTAAAGGAAGTCACTGGAGGTATGTCCATGAAGGAGACATGAAGACTATAGCCTCTGTCTCTTCTTCCCTCCTTCTGTCCTTCCATCTCCTTCCAGCCACCATGAAGTGAGCATCTTTGTTTCGTTATGTTCTCCCCACCATAATGTGATACCTTACCCAGGCCCAAAGGCAACAGAGCCAAAGAACCCATGAAAAATGTGAGTAAATAAACCTTCCCTCCCTTATAAGTTGATTACCTAGGGTATTTTGTTATGGTCACAGAAAGCTAATACATACCCCATTAATTTTTTTCTCATAGACTCTGGGTAAAACTCAGCTTTTTCTCTCTTTTCCCTTCCTGTTTGCCAAGTTCTTGGTGCCTACAACTGAACTGAAATCACACTGAGCAAAGGAAAATGTCTTTTCCATCACACTGAGATGTCTTAGTTACCTTTCTATCTCTGTGAAAAAAACACTATGATAAAGGCAAAAAGAAAGCATTTAATTAGGCTTACAGTTTCAGAGGGTTAGAGTCCATGGTGGCAAGAACAGGTAAGAATTCATATCTTAGGGCACACTAAGAATAACATGAATCTTTTGAACCTCAAAGCCTGCCCCCAGGGACACACCTCCTCCAACAAGGCCCACCCACCCATAGCTCCTAACCCTCCCCAAATAGTTCTACCAACTGAGGAACCAAGTATTCACACTGATGGAGGCCATTCTCATTCAAGCCACCACAGAGCGAACACATTCCTAGAACGGGAACAGTGAGTAGCATGGTCCTGCTCTGCTCAAAACCCATTTGGGTTGGAACCCCTCCTGCAACAGAGGATAGGCATTTGGGCCACATTTGGAGCAGAGAGCCTGCTTTCCTGACCACTATTGTTCCTTATAGAGTCCCTTGCAGAGCAAAGCCCAGAAGACACTTCCACCCTCCAAGCTTGGTATACCACTTCATTCTGTCTGTCTCATTTGTCATCTGTCAAATGGCCTTATGCGATCTGCCACTGCATCCTGAGCCCCTGGCCGAAGATCACTAAGCCTTCACACATTCCTTAACAGAGATGCCCCAGTAGGAGCCGGAACAGGTTGGGCTGCATGCATGAGAAGACTGCCTGGTTCTCACTGCCTCCTGTGAGGATGTTCTGCCCCAGCATCCTTGACAGGACCCAGCTAGTGAGAGGAGAGAGATGTCAAGTTGGGGATGAGTGATAGGCACGGAGAGATTTGGCTCCAAAGTCCAAATCCCGAATTGCATTATCCTCTCTCTTAAGCAGACATTACTCATCGGCCTCCCACACCCACAGTGTTACATGAGACCTCGAGGGACAGGAAGACATATTTGGTTGCAGCTGGAGGACCTCAGACTAGAAAGCAGGAAAAATTTCCTGACAACAGAAGATGCTAATGATGGCCAGAGATGGAGGGGGGCTGGAGAGCAGCCCTTTCTTGGCACCTCTCCAAACTGAGGTAAGCTGTTTAGCCTTTGAGGAGGGGTGTCTTCCAGTGGCCTCTTGGCCCAGCCTTCAGCAGTCATGGGAGACATGAGGGCAGTGTGACAGGGAAATGATCCAAACTGAAAATCAAGGACATGTACAATCTACACAGGGTCTGGAACTCTGCTGAAGTAAAAACACAGTCACAGAAGAGCCCTCAGGGCCACACATCCAGCAGGGAAGCCTTCTAAAGCCCATCAGGGACCCTGGCTGCTTCCTATGTTCTTGGACTCTCAGGGGTCTTGGTAGTCAGAGGAGTAACAACAACTAGGCTGCTCTTGGTCCTCTGCTTCCTAAGGAGGGGAAGACTAGCATATAACACCCCCCGGAGTGCACAGATAAACATACCACTATACATATGTAAGAATGTGCCAGTACACTCCCAACACATATGTGTGGGGTCATGCACATGTACACACACACACACACACACACACACAAGGAACAGTTGGCCTTCCCAAGCATATGGTGGCTATGGTTGTAATTCTATCCTGAGATCCCAATGACACCTTCCCCACAGGGTCAGCAGAGACTGGAAGCAGGAAGATGTGGAAGCTGAGTGAAAGAAGAAGCCAACAGGCTGCTGTAGCACACCTATGCCAATACTATGGAATGGGAAAAAAACTCGTGGGGGAAATTCGATGGCAGGGACAAAGTTGAGCGACGGTCTGGCAGCGGGGTCCCGGGTGGGCTTTCCACACTGCCGGCCGAGGGTCCCACATTCACACAGCTGCTGCAGGCAGGCCGGTGGCAACATCAGGAAGGTTCAGAGTTCCAAAGGCTGGGAACCTGGCGGCAGGCTCAGGAGACATGTGGAATCTGGTTTTCCAAAGCCTTTATTGTTCATGGCATGGTGAATGGGTGTAGATGGTTCATGCTCTCCCCCCCCCCAAAAAGCCAGGGGAGCTTGGCTTTTAAAGGGAGGGGGAAGAAAGGAGGGAATAACTTAATTAGCTATGCCCCCCACCTTTAGATAACTCATTAATATTTTAATCATGCCCTCTACCTGTGTGCTATGTGACTGAAGGGCACAGGTTGAATGGAGATCAGACCTCCTCTAAGGAGCCTGGGTTCTGGGGGTGTGGCCGAACACTCACAACCCAAGAACCAGGATACCCTTCCATGGCCCGACACTATGGGGTGGCACCCTGCTAGAAAAAGCCCTTCCTCAATGGCTCATCGAGACTGTTTAATGGGGTCTTAGTACCCAGGGGGCCCAGCTGGCATCCCTCTAGATGTCCTAGAAATACATGGTGACCCTATGCTCCCAACCAGCCCTTCTAAGAGTTCCCCCAACATTGTCAACATCAATCAGTATTGACAACCCTAAGCAAGTTAATTCCCTAGAATCATGGACTAGGAGTCCCCACCTTCTCTCCAGCTCATGTACCTGAGAATGCTGATTCACAGGCCCCTGGCACACTCCACCGTCTCAGGGAGATGAGCCTCCCACCTTAAGAGCATAGGAAACCCAAGAGTCTGCACCCACCAGGAGGATGACACCTGAGTACACAAACCTGCCAGAGGCCTACTGAACACTCCCACGGGAGCAGTGAGCCATTATTCAACATCCATTATTCATTTTCCCATCCCCAGTCAGGGGCAGGAACACTGAAGGAGAGGAGCAGCTGGAGCTGAGTCCTGTACCCACTCTCTCCATTCTCCCAGCAGATAGATACTTAGAGCGTGCTCTCTCTCTCTCTCCCTCCCTTTCTCTCTTTCTCTCTCTCCACTCTCAATGTAGATACTCATCTCTCTCTCTTCTCTCTCTCTCCACACAGATACTCAGATCTCTCTTTCTCTCTCCCCACTCTCAATGTAGATACTCAGCTCTCTCTCCACTCTCCACACAGATACTCGGCCCCCCTCTCTTTCTCTCTCTTCTCTCTCTCTCTCTCTCTCTCTCTCTCTCTCTCTCTCTCTCTCGCACACACACACATACACACACACACACACACACAGAGAGAGAGAGAGAGAGAGAGAGAGAGAGAGAGAGAGAGAGAGAGAGAGAGACATATGCACAGGACCCACCTCTAGAAAGTACACATGTCACATGGTCATCACCCCACTGAACAGATGTTAAGCAAGTCACAGACCAAGCTGAAATGGGACATGTGATCTTCCCAATGAGGAACTCTAAGACAGGAGGAAGTACTCACTTTACCCAGTTTGGTAAACATACTTGGTGACAAGCTGTGATAACAGAGGAGGCTGGGCCAAAGACACCAGGCTGCTTGTCCCTGAGTAAGACCTCCATCGCCAACTCAGCCACAGCCATGTTTTGAGATATCTTTTCTTTATAAGAAGCTTCAGAGTTACAAGTTCTCAGAGCCGAGGGAGACAGCCCCCAAGCCTGGAGTCCTTTCCACAACATGACCAGAAAACTGTCACCCGGCCTCTGCTGAGTTCTGCCCAAGGGAAAGGCTCTTATCCAAAATAACAGGTCCCACATATTCACTGAGCACCTTTGTCCCACTGGGGACCCAATGAGACAATGGCTTCACAGCTGAAGTAGATAAAGGCATGGCTCTATTGGAATCATCCACTTAGGAGTGGGTCAGATGAGGGGCTGGAGACATGGCTTTGCTGTTAAGGACACCTGTTGCTCTTGCAGAGGGCCTGGGTTTGGTTCCCAGCACCCACATGGTGGTTGTCATAGTTACCATTGCTGTGGTGAAACATCATGATCGAAAGCAACTTGGGATAGAAAGGGTTCGTTTGGGTTATATTTCCACATTGTGTTTATCACTGAAGAAAGTCAGGACAGGAACTCAAACTGGGCAGGAGCTGATGCAGAGGTCATGGAGGTGTGCTGCTTACCGGCTTGATCTTCATGGCATGCTCAGCCTGCTTTCCAATAGAACCAAGGACCAGCATCCCAGGGATGGCATCACCCACAATGAGCTGGGGCCTCCCTCATCAATCACTAATTAAAAAATTAATTATATTGCCTATAGCCTGATCTTGAGGCATTTTCTCAATTGGACTGCCCTCCTTTCAAGTCAAATGACTGTAGTGTGTGTCAAGTTGACATAAAACTATCTGGCACAATGGTTCACAGCCATCCTTAACTCTGGTTTCAGGGAAACTCTTTGGATACCAACCACACACATGGTGCACATACAGACATGCGGGCAAAATACACACACACACATATAAAAGAAAATAAACAAACCTAAAACAAATACTAAAAGAGTGGGTTAAATTAGTGGCCAGATAGACAGTTTGTGCTCCCTGGGCCTGGCAGGAGACAAGATATGGAGTCAGTTTTCCCCATGGCTCAAAGCTCAGGCCATGGCAATAAGGCTGTGATCCAAGCATGCTCTCTGAGGCTCACCCTGTGCCCTCAAACTGATCCCTTATTTTGGCAGTGGTTTCAGGACTAGACTTAAGCAATGGGTAGCTCTGGTATTAGGGGTTTAAACACCAAGTTTTTCCCTTCCAGAACACTGTAATAACACATGCATGCATGTCTTTTGTGCTGAGTATGTAAGTCTGTCCCCACTTCCCCTAGTTCCAGTTACTCCCAAGAATTAGTCTGACCTGAGGTAGGGAGTGAACTATTAGGTATTATAAATGTCTCAGAAACCCCTTCCTAAAGCATATTCTCTGACAGTCCTACCATACCTGGATACCATTCCCATTTAGCCAGGCTTTTGCAGACTGGTGTCTTCTGGTGGAAGGAGACTGCGGCGAAAGGGGGGGGGGGATACACAGTGGATACTGTTCCCAGGGATTGGGGAAGAAGATGGGGTAAACATCCAAGTAGGAGCAGGCACACTTGGCAGAAATACTAGCTCAAGACTGGAGGTGCCTCGGTACTGCCTAGAATTTCCCTTGGTGGCCCTGGGTATCAAGATGTCAGACATACAGCACTGCCCCGCCACAGGGACACAATAGCAGCTAGCATTTGATCCTCTTTCCCATTCTCAAGCCTCACAGCCCTTACCCTAAAGCTGCCACAATGCCTCTTCTCCCAGAGAAGGTTGCACTCACTGATTAAGCAGAGCCGTTGCTACAAGGAGAGACCTCACTCTGTCCCACCTACCAACACTGCAAGGCCTGCAATCTCCCTTCCAATCCCGGAAGTCCCTCTCTTCTGGAAGTACCTAGTCTAGGTATTGTGCTACAATCTTCTCTCCTGCTCCCATCTCCAAAAGCGGAGGTCAGCGTTTGAGTTCAGAGGCGCGTGCTGGGTGCTGTCCGTGGTGCTGAACATCCTGGGCTGCAGTCACCGTTTGGCTTTTTAAGCCTTCTGGGGCTTCCTACACTGCAAGGCACTATAGGAGATTCAGGGAAAGACGATGGCAAGATCCAAGAGGCTGATACCAGGAGGGAAGCAGAGCAGAATTTAAATAGAATAAATAAGCAGATGTCACTGTGTAACCCTAGATGTCCTGGAACTTGCTCTGTAGACCAGGAAGTCTTCAAACTCTCAGAGATCCACCTGCCTCTGCCTTCCAATTGCTGGGAATAAAGCCGTGTGCTACCACTGTCCCACCTAATCCAGATCTTTGTGACAGGACCCAGCTGTAGACTGGGCTACGCCTTCTGCTAGAACCTATATAAGGACATAGAAGAAGGAAGTGTCCCTTTTTGGCTACTTGTTCTCACCTTACTAGCAAGTCTACTCCTTCTCTGAAACTAGAGCCTGCTTCAAGATCCTGACACATACTGAAAACAAGCTGAGACATCCAGCCTCGTGGACTTAGAAACTACTAGATTCTTGAACCTTCCATTCATAGGCAGTCATTGTTAGATTAGCTGAACCACAACCTGTAAGTTATTCTAATAAATCCCCTTTCAGACAGGAGAGGGGAGCAGAGGGAGGGAGGGAAGGAGGGGGGAGGGAGGGAGAGAGAGAGAGAGAGAGAGAGAGAGATTCATTTTGTAAGTTCTGCTATTCTAAAGAACCCTGACTAAAAATACACTCTCCCAAAACAATTCCAACTAGAGACCACACATCTAAACATGAGGCTTTGGGGCCACTGCCATTCAAACCAGCACAAATCCTTTTGTGGATCCTTGGAGTCAAGATTGGAAGATACAAAGTCAATGATCAATCCTACTGTGTGATGGCAAAGTAGTCACAGATGCATTTTACACACTTCTGTGTGCAGACACATGTACACACATGTAGAGGTCATATATCAACCTTGGGTGTGACTCCTCAGAAACCATCTAATTCTTTGGGCTTTTCTAAGCTTCTGTTTTATGAGTACAGGTGTCGTGCCTTTATGCATGTACCTTGCATGTATGCCTGGTGCTTACATAGGATGGAAAAGGACATTAGAGTCCCTAAAACTAGAGTCACAAATGCTCTGGAGCCAACAGGTGGGTGCTGGGAATCAAACCTAGGCCAGCAAGAGCAAGTGTTCTTAACAGCTGAACCATCTCTTCAGCCTCCATTTTATTTTTTGAGAAGAGGGTCTCACATTGTGAGCTACCTTGCCCTGTTTTTTTTTTGTTGTTGTTGTTTTGTTTTTTGTTTTGTTTTGTTTTTTTTTAATGTGGGTTCTAGGAACTAAAATCAGGCCCTCGGGCTTTCAGAATAAGCACTTTATGGTGGGTGCCATCTCCCCAACCTTAATTTCTACATCTAGTGTCAATGCTGAGATTCCCCAGGAAACAGTGTAATTTGTGCACAGATTTATGGGGATCAGGGTTTTGTCTCAATGTATGTATGAGTATCACCTGTGTGCCAGATGCTGGAAGAGGCTAAAAGAGGGTATCAGATCTCCTGGAACAGAGCTATGGACAGATGTGAGCCACTATGTGGGTGCTGAATATTAAATCCAGGTATTCTATAAAAGCAAAAAGTACTCTTAGCCACTGAACCATCTCTAGAATCCCCCTAGAAACATTTTCAGTGACATCAAAATTGTGTTTGACAGGAATGGGCTAAGTCTAGTCAGGTTCCAGACTAGAGTCCCTGTTAAGTTAATCTAGAAGTCACATCCTTCCAAAGTTCTATGCTTTTTTCCTCTCCGTCCAGTGCTGAAGGAGTAGCTTGTTGGCAAGGCAAAAGTTCTTCATGTCTAAACAGACCATATGCAAAGGGACACAGGAGGTGAGCAACTCTGCCCACATGCAGCAGGACAATCAATATGTCCTGGGGCAAGCTTTGCTTCATGAAGTCTCAAGGTGCCCAAAGGGTACCCTAATCTGCACATTAGCCATCTTCAGGTAACACCATGGCATAAAGACCCCACTCTACTAAGCTGGACTACTCTCCCCATCTCCTCTTTTTCCCTCTTCTTATCCTCTGAATCTCTCTGACATGAAGGATATGCAAGCTAACTGGCTTGTGTACACACTCAGCTTTCCCTAGAATGTCTACACATACACCCAAGCCATGCTATAGAAAGCTCTTAACAAGTTTTCCTTCTTAGTGCCTATCCTGTGTCAGACCTTCCACGGAGGGAGATGGCTTCACTACCTGCTTGGTCTTCTGTGACAGTGCCTGTGTTTAGTGACTGCCAATTCCTCTTTAGATGCCTGAGGTCTTTCATGGGATTGATTGGTCACCAACTTCCTGACAACATAAATCATCTGTACAGGAGCAGAGCATGGGCTTCAGCAGTGAGGCTGCAGGGCAGTCTTGGACCTTCCAGTGTCTGCAGATAGACCCACGTACACAAGGGGACTTCTGGCAACAATTAAAAAAAATTCAAGGACACAAAAGATCCTCAGAGAGCATCTGCTGATCTAGAGATGAACTATTCAGGGTCCCCTGAGAGAAGGGCTGCAGGCCACCCAATCCCACATCCTCAAGGAGTCTGTCTGTTGCCCTTATCCCTGGGTCTGAAACATGAATCTGTCTCCTCACTGCCTTGAAAGCCAGCTGACGAATTCCTACAACTAATACACTTCTCAGACACCATATTTATATCACAGCAGGACAAGAGAGCAAAGGTGTAATCGGGCTGGACTTGACTGATGTGACAGCTGCAGTTAGCCACATGTGTCACTGACAGACATGAACTGGGGATAGTTTATGCTAAAAATCGCATTGCTGAGAGGACCCGATATCTTCCTCTCGCAGACATCCAGACAGCACTGACCTCACTCAGCTGCAAAGCAAGAAGAGATTCATGGACTTGTCTGAGGGAGAGTCTTGTGAGGCCATCACTGTGACAGTCGCTGTGCAAGCATCTACCCTAGAAATGCTCTCTCTGCTTTTCTGAAGCATCTAGTCAATACTACCACACCCTCCTAATCAGCTGCCAGATTCCTTAATGCTATAAGTGTAGAAGTACTGCCTAACATCTAACCCAAGCTCTGTCTGCTTTCATTTGCAACCACTGCCCTCATTCCATCCTAGTGCAAGGACAGTCTAGCCTTCCTCCCTGAACCCAGCCACTCTGGGACTCACCTGCCATGTGCATCACCTGTGTGCTGCCAAAGGCAAGCGATTCCCTGATTCTGAGCTGCTCTCCTGTTGCAGGATATTTGATCACACCGTGAACCCTGAGATTGTGTTATTTACTGGGGTTGGGGGTAGCCTGTTTTTAGTTGTGGTGTAGCTCACCCTTAGTACACACCTTAAGTCCCAAACAATAAAGATAAAAGTCATTTGTAGAAGGAAGCACCCATCTTTGTTAAGTGATGTCTAACTAAGTGACAAAGTGAAGAATCAGAGAAAGATTTGACAGAATGAGATGCCCAATTCTCACAAGAAGAGAGAGAAAAGAGAGGCAAGAGGGAGCACTGCAGACGGAGAGAGGGAAGAGGGAGTTTTACGGGGACAGTTATAGAGAGGCAGGTTGCAAAGACAGAACAAGCTAGGCAAGAATGAGAAGGAGCCAGAAGATTAGAACAAATTGCTAGAGTTAATTTGGGGTCAAGCAGAGCAATTCAGGAGAGGCCAAGAGAGAAGCCAGATTGAATCAGTCAGCTTGGAAAGAACTTTTAAGCCAGAACAGCTAAATTAAACCAGCCAGCCAGAGATCAGAAAGAATAAAGGGTGAGCTTACTAAGCAGTAAGTTCCAAAGCTGAAAACATTCTAGGCCTAGATAAGATTGCGCAGAGGCTAGAAGCTTCCAGGACTGGGCCTAGGTTAGCAGACAGAGGCGATAAGCCTCAGAGATGACAATTAGAGCAGAGAATACACGTTTACTTGTACAATCTACTCCAACTCATTAGTGCTCTGGTGGAAGGCCAATTCTAGAATTCCTCTCTCAGCACCCTGGATAAAAACTACAGCTGGCCCTTAGAAGCCTGTGACATTTTCTAGGACTCTGGGGAAGCATACCTGGTCTTCGAGTTGGATGTTCTCACAGGAGTGACACCTAGGAAGCTAGAGGCGGAGTCAGGAACTCTAGACTCTACAGCCAGATCATGTCTCTGAGCTCAGCACGTCCAGGAATCCCAGGGAAGGCTGGGGGATGCCAGAGTCCCCTCTATGCCTCCACTGTAAACCCTGGAGTTAATAAATTGTTTATGATTTTTGCCTCACACATTGTGTTCCTTGAGCTGAAAGGATCACACACACACACACACACACACACACACACACACACACACACACAC
>JANHMN010000009.1:34242825-34289006 GCA_030674055.1 Rhabdomys pumilio | reverse complement strand
CACACACACACACACACACACACACACACACACACACACACACACACACGACATTCCCTGCACAGAGGGCTGGTGTGGTGACTGTTTCCTGCTTGATTGAGTGACTTGAGTATCAGAGACCTTTGGGAGGGATTTCTATGAGACTGGGAGAAACTACAGAATCGGGGTCCTGGTCCCCAAGTCCTGGCTCCACCACTGGCACAGGGAACAAGGAACAATGCTGAACTGCCCTTCTCTGCCAAACTTTGGACAAAGAAAAGAATCCTCCCACTGTGGGGCAAAGCAGGAAGCTTGGGCAAGCCTGTTCTGTCAGAACAATTTCAGGAGCCCATTCACCCTCACAGTCCCCTCTCCTGCTCTAGTGTCCACCATTTCTGCCACTAGGACAGTAAGTGAAGCCCCAGGCTTTGGTCCCCAATACCATCACTCACCTTCCAGAGAACCACTGCTTCTGAGAAGTGGGGGGCGGTCCCTGTTTCAACTTTCCACACTAAGGACTAAGGCTGACAAAACTCCAGGGGCTGGCTCCTAACAGCAGCTGGCAGCCATCACAAGGGCTGGGGAGGCAGCAATGGCCTGTGGGGAACCAGAGTTCCCAAACCTACAAGGAAACCACACAACTGCCAAGTACATTAACTAGACCCTGGCCTAGGATTCCTGCCAGAAAGTACCATGTGGGCAAGGAAGGCTGTGTGGGATCAGAGAGTCTCCTTTGACCTAGAAATAAGGCCCAAGGTTCAATTTCATTGTCACGTACCGACAAGTGTTAGAGGTGCCCGTGGGCACTCTGCCAAAAAGCTGCCTAATCGCATCTGTGTGCAGACGCACGTCTGAGAAACTCTCCCCACCTAATGCTGCTGGGTTCCATGAATCAAACAAGCATTTGCTTTCTGAGAGGTCATGGTGGAGCCACTACAAGGGGCTGTTTGGGAAATATCTATGGCTTATTTTGGAGGAAAGTCAAGAGCCCAGTGTCCCAGAACTGAAAGTCTCAGGGACACCGTGACCATCATCCTCTGTCCCCACAGGATCATCCTATGGCCATGTGTTAGTTTATGTGGTGTGGTAAATGTCACCAAAGTATATGTGTGCCAGGTTGTCTTAGGGTTTACCAATTGCTGTGAAAGACCTCCATGACCAAAAGGCAAGTAGAGAGAAAAGGGTTTGTTTGGCTTACGTGTCATTCATCATTGAAGGAAGTCAGGAAAGAAACTCAAACAAGGCAGGAGCTGATGCGGAGGCCATGGAAGAGCTGCTTACTGGTTTGTTCCCCATGGCTTGCTCAGCCTGTTTTCTTATAGCACCCAGGGCCATCATCCCAGGGATGGTACCATCTACCATGGACTGGACCCTCTCTCATTGATCACTAATTGAGAAAATGCCTTACAGCTGGATCTTGTGGAGACATTTTCTCAACTGAGTTCCTTCTTCTCTGATGACTCTAACTTGTGTCAAGTTGACCCACAAAACTAGCCAGTACACAAGTCACCACACACCCTGGATATCTGCAATATTTATCAATTTTGTCTCAATAAAGCCAGAAAAATGAAATTTAATTTAAAAGTAATCTGTCCTAGTGAAATGCCTGTGTGCCTCCGAGTACTCAAATTCACTAGTGATATTTGAGGTGCTCAATAGGGTCAGAGCCACAAAACACTTCCAGGAGGAAGGAGAAGTGTATTGGGGTACCAGAAGGGAGAAGACTCAGAACCCCCAAGGGCCAGTACCCCCAGGGTCTCAGCACCCCTCCCACAAGGCAAGTCCATGTCACCTAAGCCAATGAATCTCAACCTTCCCAATGCCGCAACCCTTAAATACAATTCCTCATGTTGTGCTGACCCCCAGTCATAAAATTATTTCTACTTCATAACTGGATGTTTCTATTGTTATGAACGTAAGTGTAAATATCTGTGCTTCCCGATGGTCTTAGATGACCCCTGTGAAAAGGATGGTTCAACCCCCCAAAGGTTTGTGCCCACAGGTTGAGAACCGCTGACCCAAGTGACCCCTGTCACCCAGGGAAGTGCCCCTCCCCTCATCTTTTGCTATGTTCTGATTGTTCCCCATAACTGATTACCATCAGCCTGGTAACAGCCTCTAGAGAGGTGTGCCGAGGACAGGGCAGCAGCTGGAGGGCTGGGCAGGAGCCATAAGCCAAGGCGGCTAGCAGCAATGGTCCCAGCCTCGTGCCAAGAAAAGCGCATTCCCTTCCTATCACACCCTCACCCGGAGGTAGCTCTCTTGTTCTACATGGCCTCTCTGACCTGCCCTGCCTTGTCCTTCATAGACCAATTGGCCCACTGTCTATGGGCCAGAGCCACAAATGCCATGGGAGAGACAGGAATCTTATCTGGTCTTCTCACAGAAAGAACAATGCTCTCTGAGCTTCAGACATCAGGGAGCTAAGTATTAAACACAATGGACACATGGCCAAGTTGACAGAGTTCTTCCCTGCATCTGGCTCTCAGCTTCCCCCATATACAATGGCTCCCAGCACCAGCAGGTGGGAGGGAAGGAACGGTGTACAGGAAGAGGAAATTGGCACTCAGCACAGCAGAATGTATGGCTAGACATAAGGAAGAACTTCCTCTGGGTCACCAGCACAATAGATAGAGTCTTACTCCCTGGAACCTTACTTCCCAGGCCATCAGAGGATCTGTTTGAGAAGGAGCTTTTGGTCTCCTGTAAGCTAGGACAAAGAAGGCACCATGGATGGATCCTTACTCTTGAGAAGGGCTGAGTTCTGGATTTCCCCTCAGCATCCCTAGACTAGACCTCTTCCAGACAGAGCCTAAGGGGTCATATTTGCCCACAGTCTCCAAGCAAGAGACAGCCTGACTTTCTCTAAGGTGGGCAGCTAGGAGAACAGCCCCGAGGCAGGCACGCTGACTTTGGATATTGGTCTGGAGGCTGTCTACCTGCAGGGCAATCTCGAGGACCTGTTTTACCTTTGGACACTATCTCCCCCTGTGGGGGCGGAAGAGGTATGAGTCTAACAGTGGCTTGTGACAGCTGTCCAATGCTGTCAATATACTAAAAGCCATCGAACCCAATACTTGAAATAGGCAGAGCTTGTAAATCTCTGTAAACGCTACCTCCACAGAGCTGAGGCTTCTTACAAAGACAGAGTAGGAAAGCCCGTTGACCTGGATGTGACCATTTGCCGAGTTTCCCGTGTGCCAGCACTGTTAGATCCTCCAGCCACAGCAGATGGCCTCCTGGGCCATCTTGACCTCACCATGGCCCAGCTCACTGTCTGCCCTGTGTACACACAGCTTTTCTCTTTCATTTTGTTTTGCTTCTTTAGATTCCGGGGCTTACCCATATAACCCATGTTACACTAAAATTCACAGTCCTCCTGCCTCAAGTCCTGGGTTTTGGACTTTGTCTTTAGAACAAAGACTTATGCTCCAATATATGAAAATGTTTCTAATGGTCCAATATCCCCTTTTTAAATAGCGTAAATGAACCCTAACATTTAGAATCCCAATACGCAAGGCAGATCAGGGCAGAGTTAAGGTAGGAGGGCAGAGGCTGAGATACTGAGGATCTTCCTCCCAGAGTACCCCTCTCTCACTCTAAGGAAGTAAGCGTGGGATGAAGGCTAGACCCCAGAGGCCAGCTGAGGCCAGAAGGTGAATGTTCTAAGGATTTCCCAAGGCTGGCTGCCTATGCCTTTGCCCACTCTTCCATTCAGACTTCCCAGAAAGACTGCCAGGTGACTGGGACAGCTGAGACACAAGAGCACCCCAACTTCTGCTCTGAGGTACTACATCTTGGGAAGCCCTTCTATGAGTGTGTCCGGCTCCCATGCAGGCTACCCCAAGAACAGTACAGTGGGCCCACTGACAACATGTATTCCCGTGGGTTAGGGTGAGAGCTGCCATATTAGAAATCCAGACTGAGAAGCTAGTCCATTACTGGCTGACAAACGATTCCATATATGTGAGCACAATGGATTTCAATAACCTATTTCTAAGAGGAGAAAGAATCTAGATGTGTTATCACATTAGAAATATGTTCAGGTTTTTTCAATGCCTGGTTTGGGAGAAACTGGAATCTTCCATTCCAGGCTGTGTTCAATATACCACCGGGAGGGGTGTAGGAAAAAGGAAAGGAAGAAAGGTAGGTAGGCAGGAAAAGAAGGAAGGAAGGAAGGAAGGAAGGAAGGAAGGAAGGAAAAGAGGGAAAGAGAGAGAAAGAAAGAAAGAAAGAAAGAAAGAAAGAAAGAAAGAAAGGAAGAAAGAGAGAGAGAGAAAGAAAACAACGAAACTTGAGAGTATTTTACTTGTATTTATTATCAGGATGATGCATAAGGGATGGTGCACAGATGGAGGGGACAAAGGAAAACTTTCGGAGGTTGGTTCTCTCCTTTCACTATGGGGGTTCCAGAGATCAAACTCAAGTCATCAAGCTTGGTGGCAAGTACCTTCATGCACAGAACAAATTTGCTAGTCCTATTTTATTCTATTCTATTCTATTTTATTTTATTCTATTCTGTTTTATTTTATTTTATTTTATTTTATTTTATTTTATTTTATTTTATTTTATTTTATTTTATTTTCTGACAGTGTTGCACGTAGTTCAGGCTGGTCCTGAACTCCTAATCTTCCTGCCTTCACCTCCCAAGTGCTGAGATTGCGGGTATACACCACCACACCTAAGGCTTTCAAATCACTATGGTATTCCTTGATATGACATCAGAATTTACCATGTCGTGGTTTCTGGGGCCACTGTAATATGGAATCTGCAACCTTGCCCTCAGTGGAATATTAAGGGTGGTTCTGGACTCCAGAACCTAGTGCTCCATGTTTATCACAGAAGACAGCAGCTTGGTCCGACATGCAGCTCTCCTAGACACTGCCAAATTCACTAATATAAACCAATTTCCTGTAAAGTTCCCACTGGTCTAACCCAAGAGTCTTTTTCATGACAATAGATTTCCAAAATTCTATTTTTTGCTTGAAGGCTTGAACTACACCGTTGGTAACAGACATGCTGGGTATTTTTCTTGAAATTACAGACTCAGTCCTTTCGGGTTTTTTGTTGTTGCTTTGGTTTGGTTTTCTCTTTGGTTTTGGGTTTTGCACAGATGGCTACTCAGCACTCACTCCAAACGACTATATTTGTCAACATTTTCTCAAATTGAAAACACCGGCCCATGAAGAAAGTGGCTAGTTCAGCTTGTAACTCAAACAGAGGCCCAGGCGCCTGGGCTTCCAGTCCCATTGCAGTGGACAACAGAGGTGCTTTCTACTCTTTTCATTTTAGAAAATATTTTAAAAGATTCATTCATCCATCCATTCATTCATTCCAGGGTCCAGGCTCAGTGGAATCAGTATTTTGACAGCTTCACCAAAGACCTTCTTCTGTGATTATTTGTTTAGCAGGCTGTGGGGAAGAACACAATGTCCTGGACAGTTTGGCACTGTGGCCTTGATTCACATGAGGTCTCAGCATCTCTCTCTACCACTGCCTCAGCATCAATGCCTCTCCTGTGAACATGCTGACAACTTTGATGCTACTACTGTTGTAACTGCCCTGACCTTAAGAAACAGTCTACAAAACTGTTGGGAACTTCCCCCGGGGAGCACACTTTGAGAACTGCTATCATGAGTCTGTCCCCTTGTATAATCATTCTGAGTGCAGCAACCCCTGTGTGACTAGCTCTGTTCTCTAACGGGGCCTCTGAGGCTTCAGAAGTTTAACCTGCTCGTAGACACACAGTCAGCACCCCCTCCTCCAACCCCGACTCCTGGCCACGTGTGTCTTCCCTTTGTACAGAATCCTCAGAATGTGCAGCTGTGGGACACAGCTGGGTCGGGGACAAGCATTCTCTACCTCTTTCCCATCACCTCACCCCCTGAGGAGCTTGGGTGCTCACACCTACTCCAGGGAAATCTCCCAGCCTGGCAGTAGCTAAAGGCTCCTCCCCTGGACACACAGCTGCCCCTCCACCAGCAGAGGACTGGGTGGAATGGGAGCCAGGTATCCCTGACAGCCTCAGACCCCAAGGGCAGCCTTGGTCCTCCCTTCTCTGCCTCCCACCACAGCCAGCATGGTTCCCGGCATCAAAGAGCTAATCCAATTTCGTGGCTGTGTTTCCCCCTTGCCTCCTGCAATGCCAGGATTGATTTGGAACCAGGGCGGCCTTATTAAAGTGATGCTTTTTCTCTTCACAGGAGACTAACGCTGGGAGAAGGAGCCCTCCCCCACCAATTAACTCCACACTGCCTGCTCACACAATTCCCAGCTCCTGCCCCAAGCTTTCCTTCTACCTTCTCTGGATTCCAGTCCTGATAGGTTTTCATGCAGCTTCTTCCAAGGCTGCGCTGTGACAAGCCTCCACCCCTCCTATCATCTAATCTTAGGTTCCTCACAGGGGCCTGTGACTGCTCCAGCTCTGAGGTACAAAAGGATCCATGGTTGACTGCGGACGTGGCAAGCCAGGCCTGAAGAAAATGGAGATGAAGGACTATGTGTTTTCAAAATATGTTCTCCCCCAGATGACACATAGGAGAGGTGAGTGAGGACTTCTGCAGAAACAGAGGCCCAACACATCTGGACCATTAGTTCAGACCAGAGTCAATGATAATGGAAAGCTACGTTTCTTAAATTTTCCAGGGGCTGTGTGGAGGACCCAGGTAACATAGACAAGAAAAAAAAGTACCAAACAAATAATAAAATCTGAGGCAAGTGATGCACATTGTGTGTGTGTGTGTGTGTGTGTGTGTGTGTGTGTGTGTGTGTGTAAAGATGCCAAACTCTACCAGTAAATATACACAATCATTCTTTGTCACTTAAAATAGACATTTTTTTTTAAAGGGCCTCACTATGTAGCCCTGGCTGTCCTGGAACTCATTATGTAGACCTGGTTGGCTTTAAACTCACAGAACTCCACATGCCTCTGCCACCTAAGTACTGAAATTAAAAGAGTGCCCAGCAAAAACAATATTTTGTAAAAGCCCAGTGGTGGCTCATGCGTGTTATCCTAATACTAAAGAGGCTGAAGTAACAGGGATGCCCAGTTTAGGAGCATCCTGGGATATTCTGCAAGTTCCAGAACAGCCTGGACTATACAGTAATACCCTACCTGGAAACACACACACATACACACACATACACATACACATACACGCACACGCACACGCACACGCACACGCACACGCACACGCACACGCACACGCACACGCACACGCACACGCACATGCACCCCTAAGGTAAACCTGAGTGCTTCTGCCTCAGTTGATTACAGGGTAACGCAGCAAAGGCCCCCTTGCCCCAACTTTGCCTCACCACCAGATCACCAATGGCTAGCCCAAGTATGAGAGTATAGAAGGGGTTAAGCTCCTCCTGCCCGCCCATCCCTCAGAGTAAACTCTGTCCCACCCTCTCCTGCATCTCTATTTCCCATCTCCCTAGTGTCTTGCTCACAGTCACAACCACCTGCACTCACTATTAGGAGGCAGGGAGTGGCAATGGGAAAATTCCACTCTAATTGCAGTATTCCCTAACTGCTGCTCCAGAGCCACACCAGCCCAGTTATAGGCCGCCCAGACAGGGTTCTCCGTGGCTGAGGACTCCCTGCCCCGCTCAGAGGTACCTGCCCTTGCAAACACCATAAGGGAGCCGCCCTGACTCCGAGGGGCCCAGGCTGCCCAGTGCTGAGTGCTTGGGCCCTTCGGTTCTGTTCATGGGGCAGAGAGGAGGGAGGCAGGCTCCAAGGACTGAGGAAGCTGGTGATGGCAGGCAGCCAGCCTAGGCTCTGGAAGGAAGCATCACCACCCTACATTGGCTATCATGAATGTTCCTCTTATGTTATGGGTCTCCCAGTGTTCTGGGATATTTCCTGCCTTGTGTCTTTCAGAGAGTTGCTTAGTCCCTCCAAATAGAAAGTAGAGGAGAGAGTCCTATTCTTTATTGTAAGACAGGGCCAGCAACAACGAGCAGGAGATGGGTGGAGCTGAGTTCTGCCGCCACCCATGCATGACCCACCCAGGCTCTGCCTTCTTTTACAGCTGCTATTTCTACAACTGCAATCTTGAGGTGCCAGATAAAATGGCTGATAAATATTTGGAGGCTATGTGGGAAGCACACACTGGGTCCAATTCACGTCCTGCTTTCCTAAGTGGTAAGGGCTGGAATGGCATCCAGAATCCAGGATTCAGCAGCAGGGCATTGAGATTGGAGACCACCCAGGGAGGAAGCTTCCACAGCAGCTCTTGCTCAAGACGCATCTAAAGAGCTTGGCCTGGAAGTTTCTCTCGGGGCTAGCCTCCAAATGCTACCCACAGTCCAGAATAAGATCCCAGTTCTGAGGGGATCTAGTCACCTGTCACCCCAGTGACCTCTTCGAACTGCTGTTCCAGACATGGAAACAAAGGATGGCTGGGACAGGTCCTTCCCAGAAATTAAGCTCTGGCAAAAAGTGGCTCATTGGGCATCAAACGGAACTGGCTGGAAATTGGAGGCACTGGAATGAGCACCTGCTCTGTTGTGGACAAGGACAGACAAACGTGGTTAAAAATTACTCACAGGGCTCTCACCCTGAACGGTTCCAGAACATACTGGTGCTATTCACTTAATTGTCCTCCAAACACCCTACGTTGGGGAAAGACAATTAAGCTCAATTCTACATACAGGATGACTGAGAATAAGATTTGATTAACAATTTGCCCAAAGTCAGAGCATGCACAGAACCAGGTGACACCCAGGCAATCTGTCTGTAGTCACTACACTGCCTCTTAGGAGGAAAAGATGGTATGTGGTGATGTGGATAGCCCCGGCCTTGTGTTTTGTTACTAATTCCCCTTTCCTGTGGAGGGCTGCAGAGGAGGGGTGAGTCATTACACAGGTGGTTTCTAGTGAACCTTCTGCCCATCTTAATTTGTAAAATAAGGGCTTGGTCCAGTGATTGGGCAGAGGAAGGGGAGGTGGAGACATAAAGGTTGGTGAGAATCGAGGAGGATGGGAGAACTGGAGGAGGAAGACAATGGAGAGAAGAAAGAGAGGACAACTGGGGAGAAGAGAGGAGAGAGAAGACAATGGAAGACGACAGAGGAGGACGACTGGGAAGCCAGAGGTAGAAGAACAAACACAGAGTCTGGAAAACCGTCAAGTTATAAGAGTGTCAGAGTTGGGGCACAGAGTAGTACAGGGGTATCTGCCCAGTCTAGGCTTACAGAACACATTCATAATTACTGAGTTGTGTCTTCATTGACCAGTCCTATTCGGGTTGGAGATTTAAATATCTCCCACTACAATGTGGCATTTCTCCACTCAAACTATGTCATTTAGTATAGGCCTCCTGAATGCCAAGGGAGTCCAGGGCTAAATCTCCGTTTCCTGGCCTGGCTTTCCAGCAGAGCAGATGGTGAATAACCGACCAGTGGTGTGTGTGGATGCTCACATGGAACATGTCAGACTGCATCAGTCCAGGGAGCCGTGGGCTACCGTGTCGATAGTATTAACAGTATTTACACATATACCCCGCGAGTATTAAAACACAAGACCTGTTCAAGGCACTATTCACAGGCTCTCACAAACGGCTTTCGTGACAGTTGCCATGAGTTTCCTGTAACGACATCTTTACCCATGTGGCAGTGAGTAATAAATGTGTAGGAGCCAGATATATCTCATTCCCCTATAAATGCTTATCACCTAGCACGGCACACAACAGACTGTCAAAAAGGCAGTGGTAGCGCACGCCTTTAATCTCAGCACTAGGGAAGCAGAAGCAAGCAGATCTCTGAGTTAAGGGCCAGCCTGGACTACAGAGCAAATTCCAAGGCAGCAAGGGCTTCATAGAGAAACCCTGTCTCAAAAAACAAACAAACAAGCAAGCACCAGGTAATATTCAAGTGGTGGCACATACCTATAATTCCAGCACCAAGGAGGCTGAGGCAGGAAGATAATAAGTTGGAGACCAGCCTGAGCTGGTTCAAGGCCAGCCTGGGTTATATAGCAAAATCCTGTCTTAAAACAGTAACAACAAACCCATAGACAATACTGACTAACTGTGAGAACTATGAAGTAAACACATAACTTGCTAAGGTCCCCTGGGATACAGAATCCAGAACAGCAGGGACTCGGGGCTGAGGGTGTAGCTCAGTCAGTAGAATGCTTGCCTAGCACGTGACAATCCTAGTCCTGTATAAACCGTGGGGCAGCAGAGGTCTAGCACTCAGAGGTCAAAAGCAGAAGGCAGAAGGTTCCTCAAGATCATCCCTGGCTAAATGGGACCCTGACTCAAAAGAAAAGAAAAAGAAAAGGTAGGACTGTAGTCTGCTGTACCATATCCACAGTGCCTAACAGTGGCTGGGGGAGGGGAGGGTGCGCTAATAAAATACTTGTTGCATGCATGAATAATTAGCGCATCAGTTGTAACTAAACGCTGACGAGAAGCAACAGGAAAGAGATTATTTTATTTTGCTTTTTGGTTGGCTGGCTGGCTTTTAGCTCTGAGGTCAGGGGCTAGAGTCCACCATATTGAGGAAGCTGTGTGAGAATGTACATGT
The DNA here is from genome assembly GCA_030674055.1 of Rhabdomys pumilio. Classification (NCBI taxonomy): domain Eukaryota; kingdom Metazoa; phylum Chordata; class Mammalia; order Rodentia; family Muridae; genus Rhabdomys; species Rhabdomys pumilio. The sequence continues at coordinate 34,278,489 of JANHMN010000009.1, read as the reverse complement.
GGACAGATCAGGAAGTGGAGCGCAGGGGGAATGCTGCTGTTTGATTGGCTTCTCCTTTTTTCTTTTAATTCGGCCCCGGACCCCAGACCATAGGTTGGTGCCCCTCATATAGAAGGCTGGTCTGTCCCTTCAAGATAATCTTTGGAAAAGTCCTTAAGGATGATATTCAAAGGTGCACCTCAGTGATGTCCTAGGTGTTTCTTAATGCAGTGCAGCTGACCATCAAGACTAGCTGGCCCTGGGATTAGAACCCAGATCCACCTGGCTTCCTGGGGCTCTGTAGTGTTCTTCCTGTTCTAACCACCAACTGTACCAAAGCCCTCTGTTGTTTCCTCTGCCTGGTCACTCCAGCAATATCCTTCTACCCTAGACATACCCCTGTGATATCTAGCTCAAGACAAGCAAATTTAACTATAACTAGAGCCTATCTAGACCAAGAAAAATCTACCTAACAAATCCCAAAGCTAAAGGAAGCAGTCCTCTACTCCGCTCCGCCTTCTGTCCTCCATGTGTAACCCATTGTCTTCCTGCGTGCCTGTGTGCCTACTTCGAACACTCGCTGTCCCTCTAGCCACCCTCCCCTGAGAGGGCTGCCCAGGCTCAGTGGAGAGGAAAGGAGGACTCAGAAGCCACTCAAGGTCAGATGCCCAGATCCAGGATGACTGGGGGAGCCTAGCAGGGAAGAGACACCTCCAGCCCTCCGATCCCTGCCCGGATCTCTGCAGTATTAGGGGCAGCCTTGTAGCATCTACCTAGAAACAGCCTGAAGGTGAACGGCTAAAATGAGCCACAGCTGCAGTGTGGTCAGGAGATCCTGCCCAGCTCTGGAAAGGTGCTCTGTGACAGGGATAAACCCAATGCTACTCACAGGTGAGACCAGGCAGCCTACAGATACCAATGCCTTTCCTTCTCCTGGTCTTGTGTGGATGTGGGGGTCTGTGGGGGGAGCAAAGTAGAATTGCACAACCCCTCCCCAGAAAGGATCCTAAGGTGCTTGTAGAGTGCTGAACAGAACTGACTCACAAGAGAGGGTCTGGCCCTTACTCCTCCAGAAGGTAACTGGACACCTACCTCTGTGTCCCCTCCCTCCACAGTTCCTAGGCTTCTGATGCCACCATAGGCCAGGTGCAGGGGGTAAAGGGTGAAGAATAAACCCGAGCGATGCTGAGGAAAAGCCCCAATCCAAAGGGAGTCCTAGAGATTGTGCCCAAGAATGTATCAAGAAGCAGAGCAGGGCAGAGGCGGATCGAGAGCCCAGTTCTGATGGCCACAGTGTGCCTGCCGTGGACCCCTGAAACTGCCTCACTCCTGGAGCCCTGACACAAGCTGAAGCCTGCAGTGAGCCAGGCACAGCTCATTACATCAGAGCTGCCCTGCCCCTGCCCCTCTGGCTCGGCCTGAGGGGTGTAACTTGTCCATTTCTTCATTTTAAAAGCAGCTCAAAGGCTTGGTGTAAACTGGGGGTCTGGGGGCGGGAAGGACAGCTGGAAGGATTAAGGGCCTCTGGTCCTGCTCCTCCTCAGTGCCCAAGTGATGAAGTGTCCAGGTTTCTATGAGCTAGGGATTAGACTGAGGACAATCTATTATATTGAAGATGCCACCTCACGGCCCACAGCAGGACATGAGGAAGAGGGCCTACCCCCGGCTTCCCAGTCTGATCCCAGTCTCCATTCAAGTGCCCCCTGAAAACCTAAGGGTTTTCTCTTCTGCCCAACTCATTCTCACCGTCTCCCTCCCTCTTTCCTTTCCACACTGCAGTGGTCCTGCTGGGCCAGCGCCTCCTCTGTCCTTGTGCTGGCTTCTTCCAGCAGGATGCGGATCTGGCTGCCTGACAAGGAAAGAGACCTCCACCAGCATCCCAGGAGTGGGGATGTGAAAAAGGGAGACCCCCGTGCCGCTAGAGGCACCTGTGGAATATGGGAAGGCAGGAGGAAAAAAAAAAAAAAAAAAAAAAAACAGAGCACGAGGGAGGGAGGGTTCATGGGATGAGATAGGGGGAATAGATGCGGCCTCTAAGTTAAAATAGAAAATTCGTGGTGGTGGAAGGGGCGAGTAGGAAACGCAAATGGAAGAATCCAGAAAGAAGAATGGGTTTGTTGGGCCTTGCCGACCAGGGCAGAAGCAGTGACAAGCCGTCCTAGGTGGTGCTGAGTCATGAGATTTGAAGGGACATCTCCAGCTACCACCACCACCACCACCCCCCCATCGCGTCCAAGACTGCTCCCCTGGACCCTCACTTCCAGAGTTCTTCTAGTCTGGCCCCCCAGTCTCGCACGGGTTACTTTCCACTCTTCTCCCACGACGGCGTGTTGCAGATCCCGGAAGCCTGACCCGGGGCAAAAGAGAGGCAGGCAAGAGATGGCGCAAACAGGCGGAGGATGGGCGAGACTCGAGTAGTGGCGTCCAGGGACGGAAACGCCAGGAATAGAGCGGGAGGGCGCGAGGGACCCCCGTCCCCTCCGCCCTGCAGCTCGCCCCGCAAACACACAGAAAAGCCTGCTTCTCGCTCTACAGCTCCGGCTCTCCCAAGCCCGTGGGGAGGCAAACTCCCCGCAAAGGACGGCGCGGGCGTCCGGTCCCCCTGGCCCCAAACTTCCACGACCCCACCCACCCTCAGAAGCTAGATCCCATCTGCACCTGGACTCAGAAGCCAGGATGGAGAAACTTTAGAGGGGGATCGGGACTCACCCGAGGGCGACCCCGGCGCAGCAGGAGAGATCCGCGGTCCCCGACGGGAGGCAGCGATAGGCTGCAGGAATGCGGATCTGGCTGCGGTCCAGCGGCGGTGGCCGTTCCCTGGGGGCACGGAGTCCCCGCTCCGCCCCGGGTCCAACTCCACTCCGAAGTGCCTTTGCCGCAAGACTTGCTGAGCTTAGCAGTCTGCGCCCGGGCGGAGGGAGGGGCTGATCGATGGGCGAGCGCGAGCGCGGCGAGCGCTGCAGTGAGGGGAGGAGACCCGGCGGGCGGCGCGGGAGGGCGGGCACGCGCCGGGAGGTGCGGGGCGGGCGTGCCTGCGGGACTGTCCTCGGTGCGCAGCACGCTGGGCGCCGCACCCCCACCTCGCCTCCCGTCAAGGTCAGGGAGGCCGCTCCCCGGACAGGGAGAGCGGGCAGGGCAAGGGTCGGGTCCCCTCCACCCCACGTAGCTTGGCTTCCTAGAGCGGGCTTCCACCTGACCTCCGCCACCGCTCCCTGCAGCCCGAGGCTAAGTAGTTGGACGCAAGAGCGCCCATGGCCATTGTGGGAATCCCTGGACCCTTTTCCTCCCCCTTCCCCTCGCAGGAAGGCCACTTCCACTTATAGCGGTCTGCCGGAACGGTGGGGCTTCTGAGCGTATATGAATAATGAGGAGGAGAATCCCTGCGAAAGGGAGGCGGGATGGGGGCTGTGAAAATACGGTATTGGGGCTGAAATGTACCTTAGGAAGGGAGAGAGAGAAATACAACTAAATGAGGGGCTTTTCAGGCATTTGTTTTCTAAAAGTGTAAGATGTTGTGAAGAGATTACTGGATGGTTACTGATGGACAATCAGCTTCCAGGCCCTGAGCCAAAAGCGGCTCCCTGCGCTGTAGAGCCTGGGGAGAAAGAACTGCGGCACCGCTAACCTGCCCAGAGATGCAGGGCGCCGGGAGATTGCTTTGCTGCACAATCTACTTAAAATAATTTTAAAAATTACATTTGTTGTTTATTCTCTCTCTCTCTCTCTCTCTCTCTCTCTCTCTCTCTCTCTCTCTCTCACACACACACACACACACACACACACACACATCAGGACAATTTACAGTAGTTACTGCTCACTTCTTCCATGTGAGCCCCGGGATCCTGATCGCCCTTTCAGATTCCCACTTTAACTCTTTTGGAGTATATATATTTTTTGAGACCAGGTTTTTCCTCTGTAGTCCTGGTTGTCCTAGAACTCACTCTGTAGACCCAGCTGGCCTTGAACTCACAGAGATCCTCTTCCTTCTGGCTCCTGAGTGCTGGGATTAAAGGCGTATGCCACCACCACCCAGTTTGGAGTCTGCTTTTATAATAGGCATTAGCACCCTGGCTTGCACCTGGATACCAAACAGTAGACTGGAAGTCAGTCCTCCATGCATATTTGCTCTTTGAGAAAATGAGATGTGGGATGATGGGGTCAGGGTGAAGGTGAGAAAACACAGCAGAGGGGACTTCCCGATCACATGCCCAATGTCAGAATTCTTCAGAGGAAGGGACCAAGTGGCAGCTCGGTGGTTGTCATGGGACAATGGATATTCCTAAACCACTCTGCAGCCTCACACGGCTCCACAGTCCAAAGGAAGTAACTCAGGAGGAAATGAGGCAACAAGCTTGAATCTTGTGTGGTGGGCCCGGTGTTGCCCAGGCCCTCTAGCCTTGGATGTGTTTGAGGACTTGCCCAAGGGGTAAGCTCTGTTCCTCTCTTGTGGTAATATGTATCTACAGGAGTCCAGTCAGAAAACTGCAGTGCCCACATACTTGAACTCGTCTATGGGGCTGGCAGTATATATCCAACCAAAGCCCATGTCAGCCTGGCACCCCAACTCCTCCCAAGAGCAGGACTGCACCCAGCTACTTAGCTTAAGGTTGGAGGAAGCCAGTCTGCTTCCCAAGACTATTAGAAGAGTCAGTGCTGCAATCAGTTTGGTTAAGTGAAAGTGCGGTGTCCCTGGTCACAGCGTTAATGTTCTTTTAATTCAAGAATTTAATTCCAGACTGTCTGGTTATAAACCTCATCAGCTTGCTGCTTCTTGCTCATTCCCCTAGGCTTCAAGAACTGGAAGAGGAGAGAATTTAAAAGGTGTGTGCTCCCTCCACACCCAGCACAGTCCTAGACACCTCACTTTTCAACTGTTCTCTTTAAGAAGATGAGCCCTGGGTACCATCACAGCACCATCGATAGTGCATTACAATGGCTGAGGCAAGGCTCTGCCTCCATACAAGATCGGTCTGAACCAGTGAGGATGAGGGGATCTAACTCTGAAACTAGAGGGAACCCTGCCTCCCCTTGGCTGAATTGCTTCTCTGCTTTCTCCTACTGCTCCCCTGAGCTCTTGTGTTGTTTTTGCCTAAATAGGGGAGAGAAGGCAGCAGGGAATTGCGGGGACACACACACACACACACATGCACGCGCGCACACGCGTGTGCACTCGTGGAGTCCCTGGTCTCCTTCCCTACCCACAACCTGCATTTTGTTCTTCCTTGCTTCAACTAACACCTGACACACTTGGCTTGCTTTCTCCCCTCTTCCAGGTAAGGTCTTTAACCTCACACAGCTTTTCAAAGACTTAACTGCTGTCTACAGTTAAGTAGCAAACAAGACAAAAGCAGGCCTTCACCTCCACAGGCAGGGTCAGCTCCTGGTGCCTGCCTTCTCTGATCACCCTCAGGAATACAAGCACTAAGCCAGGAAACAACGGAAGTCCCCGTCCTCCCTCCTCCACACACCTTACTCCTCTTGAGAGGTTTGCATCACTCTTGACAACTAAGCTGGAACAACTCTGAAGCACTCTTAACAAGTGCTGTTGAATCTCTGAGCTTCTCACACTCACACGCAGTCCTTGGCTCCAGTGGTGTCAGTTTGCTTACCGTCCGATTCTGTAGACATGCCAAGCTTACGTGTATTTTAAACTCTTTTATTTAAGTTAGTAGGCTTATACTAGTCTACTTGATTTTTAAATTTCCCATAAAAATGCCTTAAATACAGAAGACATTGGATCACCAATAGGGAAGAGTAAAACACAGATTAAAATAAAGTGAGGCACAATTCAATTCACATGTTATCTTGGATTTTAATTAAAAATAAAGGTCCTGGCAGAGTGTACTCATGCACTCCTTTGATCCTCGCAGCAGGGGGATTTCTGTGAGTTTGAGGCCAGCATAGACATAGTCATAGACAGTTCCAGGACAGCCAGGGCTACACAGAAACTCTGTGTCAATCAGTCAGTTTAGCAGCTGATAGATCCTAGTATAGCAAGCGACAAGGGCCAAGTGTCCCAGGGTGAACGATAATCACTTATTCATTGTATAACAAAAGCAATAAAATGTCACTGCTGTGGCAGCAAAGATGGCTCATGGGTTAACAGCACCCACGTGGTGGCTCACAACCATCCATAAATCAAGTTCCCTGGGACCTAATTCCCTCTTCTGACCTCCATGGGTATCAGACCCACAGATGGCACAGACATGTATGCAGATAAAACACTCATACACATAACGTAATAAATCTGACAAAACATTACCACCGAGTTAGGAGAAGATTCTCGACTACAGCACCAGAGTGGAGGGCAGAGGAGTCCTGTGTAAGTTTATGGCCCTCGGAAGAAAATGTCTTCAAGTTTTCAGCTCTCCAGCTCACAACAGGGAGACGCTCCATGAGTTGCAGGTGAAGACTGCAGGTGTCTCAGACCCCAGGGAGTGGGGAGAACTGGAGAGACTTAGTCTTTTCAGTCTTCTCTCACCTCATTTGTCTGAAAGTTCAAACAATCTTTCTCCCTTCTCAGATTCAATACAAGCAGTGCCCTAAAATATGGGAGCAGACAACTGCTCCTTGGTGAAGCACCAGGCGTACGCCACACTGCGCTTTGTGTCCCAGAGAGCTGGAATGAGCCTTGGCTTTCATTCACCCCTCTGAATGGGTGGGAGAGGGCTCTGAATTATTCTACCCACCCACTGTACTGAACGCTCTTGGTGAGCCAGCTAAGACAGACAGACGCTTCTTGGAGGGAGTTGTCAGCTTTCTGGAATGTGAAGAACAAGTGGCTCAGAATTAGCCATCATAAAAGGCAGGGTGTCTTTCCTTTTCAGAGGGCACCCACTTTGAAGCCCGCCACCATGACAAGATGAAAGGCAAACCAGCTGAAACCCTTTCGGAACAATTAACCTCGGAGCTTTAATATCCCAGTGCCCATGAAACCCTCCATAAATTGGGATCGCATCATAGAACAACTGTCTTTCAGATCACCTCTAGCTGTGAGAGGGGAACATCAAGCACCACAGCGTAAGACAGCAGGGAAGGAGCTGCGGCCCACATTCCCTAGGCCCATCTACCACCCTCTGTTCGTCACCAACAAAGATGGAGCAAGTCTCTGGAGGTCCGGACTGATCGATGTACCCATCTTCTGTCCACTACACACGTCACTGCCCGCGCCTGCCTCTGGGAGTCTTGCTAGGGACTGGCAATGAGGAGGGGACACTGGCAAACAGGTTCACAGCTACCTTTGACAGAGTGAAACATAGGGACCAGCAGGTAAGTTAAGGTATCGTTGGGTCCCCAGTGAGAGCCACTGCTGTGGCCTCATATGGACAACAGAAAAGGACTGTGGGCTTCCCCTAAGGAAGAATCTGTTATCTGCCTCTGTAGGACGGATGATCCCCAGGGATGCAGTGCAGAGAAAAACAGACACTACTGGTCAGGGCATGCAGTGTACTCCGAAGACCCTGAGCAAAGAAGCGCGGCAGCCCTGTGATCCCAAACTCTGCTTCCTTATTGGCTGAATGAAGACTCGCACCACCTTAAGGGACTACACTGGCTAAATAGTTCATGGGACTGGAGAGGTGGCTCAGCAGTTAAGAGCATGGCCTCCTCTTCCAGTCTGGTTCAGTACCCAGCACCATGATGGCGCACATGTTTGTAACTCTAGTTACTAGAGATTTGACGCCCTCTTCTGACCTCCATGGGTACTGCATGCACATGGTGCCCTGACACCCATGCAGGCAAAACAGGCACACAAGTTAAATAAATCTAAAAAAATATTAAGTAGCTACCTCTGCAAAAGGTACCTACTGTTGCCATAGTAGGAAAAGACAAAATAGCTTTGTGAGGCCACAGTATAGGGTGTGCATAGGGAATCCTGAAAGGTCAGAGAAGCCAGGGCAAGACCACACTAGAATCCACACACCAGATTTTTGATTTTTCTTGGTAAGGCAACTGAATCAAAGGCACTGGAGGAATTAAGTTCTGGAAAACTCTGGAGTTAGACTGAAGGGCTTGTAAGGTCCCTCCCCCTGCTGGCCTCTCAAAAGATGCCCTATGGGGAAGGAGATGCAGCCCAGTGGTGTAGCACTTCTCTGGGAAGTAAGCCTTGGCCTTGAGCCCCCAACACTGACAGATCAAAAGCCAGGAACAGCAGCTATTCCTGTAATCCCAGCGTTTTGTACACTGAGTGGGAGGAGTTCTTTGGGTTCAAGACCAGCCTGAGCTACACCAGAAGCTCCATAGCAACCTGGGATACAGAGTGCAACCCTCTATCTGAACACCACTAAATCAGAATGCCCACAGACAGTGTGTGTGGGGGGCGGGGGGGGAGAGGCTGGGAGTGGGGAGGATACTCACCAGTTTCAATCCCACAACCTGACGGTGTGAGTTTGAATCTCAACTCACCTCTCAATCTGTGAGTCCTTGAGTTCATTGAGGGGTGACAGGAACCGGCAAGGACAGGTGCTCAGGAATTTCTCCGTGTCAGGCAACACGATGACTACTTCTTGTTCAATAGGTCACCGAGTCTTATAACTCTCCACTTAATTTGCCTCAGAGCGGGTGTCTTTGCATAGGAAAGGCAGTGAATCTAGAAGCCTAGAGACTGCAGGCTGGGGGAGATTAGAGTTGGAACACCCTGAGCTGACCCTCTGCTCCTCCCCACACGTGGGCACTATTTATATGGCTATGTGTGCAGCTCAGGCCCGGCAGCATGGCAGTCTACAAGATAGGTCTCTTGCCTGGGTGTGGAGCAGACCAGGTGCTTGTGACCCAGGAAGATTCTGACAGAGTGGCCTATTGGAGCCCAGTCTGCCTAGTACTAAGATTCCCTTCCCAGGCAGGCTAGTCACCTTGAGATTTTCCATTTTTTCCTTAGACACTTTCATCACTTAAAAGGGCTTCTTATTTTCTTAGATTGGGTTGATTTTTGCCAAAAACTCATTAACTGAAAACTAGCTCAGGCGCAGTTCCAGGCACTTTGTTCACAGTGGTGAAGGTGTCTGGAAGCTTAACAGGGCAGGGCTGCCAGCCCTGCCATAGCCAAGGGCAGCATGTGACCTACTCTCTAAAGCAAGACACCCGGGCTTTACAGGGTCTCTTGAACTACATTCCCAGCTAGGATGAAATGCTCGTCCAGCTTAAGAAAAAGAAATGCTCCCTAAAAGAAAAGCTTTTATAAGCCTTATCCATCGAGGATGGGGAAGGAAACCCCCTATGCAGCCGAGTGCCAGGGTTTTGCCTTGGAGCCATGTTTCTTGGAGTCTAGCTTCAAGAGGAGTCAGAGGTCATCTTCTGCAAAGGTTCATGTTCTCTTGCCCCTTTGTGTACCAGCTGGGTGGCTTTTCTCCAACCTCTGGTTATTTCTGTTTGGGGGCAATCTCACAGTGTATCCCAGGCTAGCCTAATACTCATGATTCCTTTGTGTCAACCTCCCCGGGGCTGGCTAACATAGCCTTAACAATTGATTCCCAATTTCCTTATCTGAAAACTCAGAGCAGCTCATTGGAAGTCATGAAGATTATGAGTTGATACAGGCAAAGCAGTCACAGCAGAGACCGCCATCCACTCTACAAGCTGCACTAACTCTCTCTCGTTACCACCACACATGCCATTTCAAAGGCTTCTTCCTCAGCTTCCCCAGTATACATCCTGTTCCTCCCATTCCCTGATGAGCACTTGAGCTAGCTCATGAGACCATGTCCATCCTTCTCCACTCCTGCTACCCGGAAAGTTGGTATCTAGTCTCAATATCAAAGACTCCTACTGAGCCAAGACCTGGCCCCTCTCAGGAAACACTTGTACTGAAACCAATAGTTTCAATGCCTCTGCGAGCCACGACAAGCCAACCTGGTAGGGGGTAAACAGATAAAGACTGTGTGGCTGGGAAGGCTTGGGTTTTGATACAGTCTTTCTAGACAGTCCAGGTTGCTTTCTATGTGTAGCTGAATGCAAGCTCAAAGTTGCAATCTTCCTGCCAAAGCCTCCAAAGAACCAGGATTTCAGGCTTGTGCCATCATTTCCAGTGTCCCCTGGGGATCTTGTATACCAATCTCATTTTGTGTGGCAGGCCTGAATCCTAAGCAGGGTCACACGGCCAGGTTAGCAGTGACATAGTTCCTGTCATTTTTTTTTTTCTTTTTCAAAGCCTTGTTTTTTCTTCTAAGTTCCATCATGTCTAGTACAACAAGAACTCAAGAAGAGAGGCATGGTGGTACACACCTGTAATTCCAGCACTTGGGAGGCAGAGGCAAACAGATCTTTCTGAGTTCAAAGCCAGTCTGGTCTACATAGTGAGTTCTAGAATAGCCAGAGCTACATAGACAGAGAAAACCAGTTTCAAAAACAAAACAAAATGATCCAAGAAACTAACATCTATATACACAGCACCAATGCTAAACCAGGTTCTGTAAAAGTTCATGAATCTACATAGCTGTACAGCCAAGAATATGGGAGATGCTTATCATGCTGGGCACACAGCAGCCATCATTAGCTTGCCAACTGATTTCTAGCAATTGGTGGAACACAAATTCTGACCCTGACCTTTCATCTTAATCCCACAACCCAATCTCCTCCGAAACAGCAGCTGTGACACTGAAGACAGATCCTGATGCCCAGCTGAGAGCTAAGGATCGTAGAGTGACCTTGCACACCTCACTCTACCCTGCCTTCCTTCCTGTGGAATTCCCACTGCCCTGGGAATTAGGAAAGTAACCAGTCCTGTCCTCTGCTGCCCTCTTCTGTTGTGTGCTAGAAGTTTCCTGTGACTTCTTAAAGGCTGGAAAACAGCCCACTCTTCTCCAATCTCGCACCCTGCCTAATGGTTTCACTGCATTAGATTAAAAGTAGAGGTAACTGTGGTTGCTGTTAATTCCAACTAGGAAAAGGGCCATTATTTTCCTGAGCAAGGAAAAAAAAAGATTCTTTGGAGACGGCCTTCCCCATCAGAACACTGGAGTGCTATCCCCGTATCTGGAGACAGAAGACAAACATGCTCACTTTGAACTGTACAAAGTTCATGATTAGGGGCACAAATTTTGCCATCAAAATTCCATCCTTGGACCTGAAAAGAAAGCTCAGTGGTTAAAGGTTCATCCTGCTCTACCAGTGAACCCAACATTTGCCGGCAACCACACTAGACAGCTCACAGCTGCCTGGTGCTTCTGCTGCAGGAGATTCTTCCCCCCTTTTCTAGCTCCTGAAGGCACCACCCACGTGTGGCATACATTCTCACAGACATTTTAAAAACTCCCCAGGGCTGGAAGGATAGATGGGTCCATGTGCATATATTTACTCTTCCAGAGAACCAAGTTCCATTCCCAGCACCCCTGTGAGGGGCTCGTGACTGCCTGGCACTCCTGCTCCAGATAGAACTTCTCTGATAGTCCCACACTCACACAGACATGAACACATACCTTTTTTTTTTTAATAACCCACCCTGGAGCTGGAGAGAGATGGCTCAGTGATTAGGGTCACTGATTGCTCTTCCACAGGACACAGGTGCAACCCCCAGCACCCACACGATGGTTCACAACTGTAACTCCAGTCCCAGATCAAACACCCTCTTCTCCCCAAACACATGGTGCACAGACACACATGCAGGAAAAACACTCATACACATAAAAAATAAAATTTAAAAATATCCTACCCTTACCTACAAAAAAATTCTATTCTATATTACAAGGATTAATCATGTTAACATCTCTAAGAATCATGTCTTGTAGGCAGTGATATGAGAGTGTTTCTAAAAACTCAACAGGGGCCAATGAGACACTGAGTTTGTGGTTTTGCTGTTGTGCCCGACAACCAGAGTTGGATCCCTGGACCTACATCATGGCAGAGCCAACTCCCCCAAATTGTCCTGACCCCTCAACTCACACACTCACACACAAATGCAATAAAAACTACCGTGACACAATGGGAATATGAAGTGAAAACAGCCTGGGAGCTGGTGCCATGCTTCACATAGGCTCTCTACCCCAGGTCGTGTTACATGTTGGTAACAATGGCTTCCCGAGGCTCACTCTACAGGCTGGCCCGCAAAAAGAAAGTGATCACCTCCCATTTGCATCCCTAAGACCCAGCAGTTCTGGATTCAGCGAAGTACCCACTGTCCTCAATCCTTTTCTAATGAAGATGGTTCTAGGGGAAGAACAGTGAGGTTTCCCATGAGCACACCTCAGCCAGCCCAAAGCCAGACCCCCAAATGGCCATGCACACATCGAGAGGACGAGAGGACCTCTTTCTCTCACCTGTGCTCTCCCTGGGGTCAATGCATAAATCTACTCTAAGTCAGAACTTAGAGAAGGCAATTGTGATGGTTTGTATTATCAACTTGACAGGCTGTAGAATCACTTGGAGACAAATCTGTGAGCGGCTGCTCTAGACCGATGATTCAAATACAAAAGGGGCAATGGTATTCTCCCTGCTTCCTGGCTGCAGATGCAACCTGGCCACCTGCCTCAAGCTACTGCTGCTGCCATGGCTTCCCCACCATGGTGGGCTCCACTCCCAAACTACGAACTGTAACTTGCTTATGTCAGATATCTTGCTGCAGCAAGGCAAGTAACTAATCCAATGCACAGTATTTTCTCCCCTAGAAAGACCTGGAGCCTTTAAAACTGTTAATAATCTTACTCAAAGTGGCCTATTGTGTTTTTCTTCTTTTGGCCACTACACAGGATGAACCCCCAAAATACCAAAAGGCTCCATAACACTCAAAGAAACAAAATAGCACTATCTGGTGGCCACCGCTGGAGTAGCAGACAGAAAACAGGCTGTCAGTCTGGAACAGCAGCAGTTGGGCAAATGACTTATCAGAACCAGTGTCTCATCCCTTCTCCAACCTTAGCCACCCCCCCCCCCCCCCCCCCTCACTTCTGGACACTACTTCACTTGATTTAATGAAAAGTCCTGTTTGCTTTTGCTCACTCTGTGGATGGAGAGGGTAGGGATAGAGATAGAAATAGAGCAAGGAGACAAGCTGGGGCCTCAGAGCCACCATGACCTGTGTCAGTTTTCCAAGGCATGACAACTACCAGAAGCTGGTTTCTACCTGTGAGTACACAGAACTAGGCATGTGTTCTCAGCATCACTGAGGCAAAGCAATCAGACCAGGAGGTATTCCACACAGAGTGGCCATTTCAAGAGTTGCATATGACCACTTGATTTTAAGACTTCTCTAAAAGTCTCCTCACACCAGGGCCATACACAGAATGGTTGGCTGGTAACTGTAGGCTGAACCCTAGGGACATATGCCCGCCATACTCAGAGATGAAGTAGGCTCACCAAACCTCATGGACAACATTCTTAGTTCTCTGGAACCTGCAGGAAGTCCTAGGCAAGACATGGGACAGAGCAGTGGACCCAGTCCCAAAGGCGGCGGCCCCTGCTGGGACCATGTTAATCTCTGGGTTCCATGTATGGCACCACTTGCTCCTTATACTCGTTGTGAGTACCCCCTTGAGCATTGAAGTACACTTTCAACTGATCAGGAAAGCTCTAGGTGATGGTGCGGGATGCCTTGCCAACAGTTTTGGCTGGCTTGGAAACACCTGGGACTGCCTTCAATGCCACCTCTGCACTTACCCAGTAGACAACACTCATGGTCGCTGCCTAGAGAGCACTTAGAGCCTGCATAGGCCCTCATCCCATATCAATTTCAATGTATAATGAATACACATGGTTATGATGTAGGCTAAAATTAGATGCACATTTCTCCTTTAATCGTCCGCTGTCAGACCAGCAGCCCAGATCGATGTCCAGTCTTTTGTGCTGGGTGACAGCAGAGCCAAGATAATGGGAAAGCACTAGCAGGTGGCAGCTCAACATTGTTCTACTTCTAGCATGAAGCTTGCCAGGGACTAATAAATTGATTGGTCTTTCTTACACTGGAAGACAAATGTTTAAGGTAACTTACACTTCTGTGTTTCTATAAAATACAACAGCCCTGTGGTCTCTACTCAACCTGAAACAGGTCACTAATGCAATGTCACTAATTCCATCCTTCTATTGAAGTCAGGTTATCCAAACATTCACCACACAGCCCTCTACCCTTTTCTCAGAACCCAAACTTACAGAGTGGGATTATCACTTCTGCTGTTGGCTGACTTGACGCATCTCATCTATGCTGATGAAAATGTACAGGAACATTTGTATATAATATTTAAACATGAAATTTGTTTACAAAATCTGCAAATAGCTTACAAATTGATTATGGCTTAAAATTTGATTTACAACAGCATTGCTTTTTGTTTAGAACATTTTAAGCAGCATTTTCTTTACAAGTTACACATGAAATCTCTCAAAGCAGAGAAACTCGAGCCACATGCAAAGGACTGAGGAGAGGACACCCAGGGAGGAGCCATCAACTCCGGTGTTTCAGTCACACTGAGGAAGGACCGCTCCAAAGGCAGCCCATAACATGCTGACGATGGGGTCTCGATGCTCTCTTCCGAAACTCTTCTCAACAAGCAATATTCTAGATTCTACTTCTGTAGCATCATGGCAGGAGAAAACCTTTTCTTCTGATGTTTCTGAAAACCAAACCCAGGGCCTCTCATGTTCGGCAAGTATTTTTCCCAAGTTTCATCCCAGCTCAACAGAACAGTTTAATATAGGCTAACACAAGCTTATATGTCAGTCATTACTGAATGACCGGCTGTGGCTTCGTGCTTAGTGCCCATTTAAAATGCCTGCTGTCCAATACACCTCCTGTTACAAGTATGTAGGACTCTATTACAGTCAAGTTACATGAACAACCCTAGGCAGGGCTGGGCCCAGTAAAACATCCATGGGGAGCAAAAACTTTTCTCCATGCCCAACCCAAGACACAAGCAGGTCTTCTAGGTGTGCCAAATATCTATCCAGATCTAAGTGTGAAGAGGGCAATGCAGAAATCCACTGACGAAGGCCTCGGGGCCTGGTGGAGGTGGGAGAGAATGGAGTCCATGGGACCTTTAGAGCAGAGCTCTGTTGAGAAGCCCAGTTTCAACCACTGCCACTGGAATGGGCACTGTTCTCCAGCTAATCACACACTAAGCACATACCAACACCCAAAAGCACGTCTGCACTTTGGAGGCAGTAGTACTGTGTCACCCAGGATGGCCACGGACCCACAGCCCTCCTGAATCAGCATCCTAGGTGCTGGGATTACTAGGGAGGGCCACTCAAACCCTGCTTTTAGAGGTGGACAAACTAGATGAATCTTAGCCATTCTACCAAACCAGAAGGTATTAACCCCCCTCTTTAAGTGTTTAATTTTAATTTTATTTTTCTTGTTACTTAATTCAGGTGGACCTTGAAACAGAGGCAAAATCCTCTTCCGGATTCCATGCTCAGTGACAGAATGAATGTTTGTAGTTTTGTCCACCACTACAACTAGAATTTCACTCTTCCCCCATCTAGCTAGTAGACTTCTCTAGTCTCACTGTCTGCCCACCAACCATCGTCCTCCTGACTGGGGAGCTAACTCTAGTCCTCTCTCCTGCAGAGCCTCTCAAGGCCAGTTTATTTTCCTTCTCCATTTACCCAACACTCCTCCATGGCAGTGCTTCTCAGCCTTCCTAACACTGTGGCCCTTTAATACAGTTCCTCATGTTGTCGTGACTCCTGACCATCAAGTTATCCCACTGCCACTTCTGCTACTGTTATGGATCGTAATGTATTTTTGGAGATAGTGGTTTGCCAAAAGGGTTGTGACCAACACATTAAAAAGCACTGCTCTAAGGTATCAGCAAGATTCAGAGTGTTTCTATAAAACCTCAGTTTGTACCAGGCACACAGGTGGCCTCAGTTGAAAGCTGAATGTCTTCGGTATCTGCAGTGTTTGACACTGCACAAGGCAGGATACATGAAAGCACTTGCAGGACTGAAGCAATCCCAGGTCTCATTTGATTTTGCACAGCTGACATTTCAGATTTGGTATCAACACACATAAACAAACAAAACAAACCATGATTCCGACTTGGGAAGGGGACGGTTCATATCTCCTATCGTATCAGCGAGATCAGATATACACACAACACCACAAGGTACACATGAAAAGCTGGTGAAGGGCACATATACAGCCCACATGGTAGAGTGCTTGCCTGGCATGCAGAAGGCCCTCATATTTGATCCCTGGCACCACATAAATTGGGCACCGTAGTATGCACATTTTAGCCACAGAATTCAAAATGTAGTCAGAACAATTCAGAACGAATTCAGAAGTTCAAGGTCACTCTTAGCTACAGAGCTAGCCTGGAGTCCATGAAACTCAACTCCAACAAATGAGCAAAACAACCATTAAGACCAGGGAGCTGGGTAGTGGTGGTGGTGGTGGTGATGCCTGGCTTTAATCCCAGTGCTCAGGAGGTAGAGGCAAGTGGATCTCTAAGTGAGAGGCTAGCCTGGTCTTCAGAGTGAGTTCTAGGACAGCCAGGCCTATACAGAGCGCAGAAGGTGAAAGTTCTCAGACTGTTTCAGCAGCCCATCTTCTTTGACACATATTTACTTCCTTGGGCAGTGCCAGGCATGGGAACTGGAGCCTTGCTTGTGCCAGGCAAGTGCTCTACCACTAAGGTGCACCCCAGGCTCAGTAATGCCCTCTTCAAAGCTTGCTTTCATCCGCAGACAAGAAGAGACATCACAGCATCTGCAGACCACTAGGAGTTATTCTTACACAGATTTAATCATCTGGATCGCACAGGGGACAGTACATTTAAATTCCCGCTACTTCATAAACTGCTTTCTTATGTTTTATTGAAGGTCTGCTAACCCCGCCCACCATCAGGCCCAGGCTATAGACAGTGAGGGAAACAAGGGTTTGCAACAATTTAGGAAAAGTGAGCAAGAGCCCGTCATTCTGCTCACCAGGACGTCTCCCCTCTACAGAACACAGTGAAACAGGGATGGGCTGTCCACCACCAGGAAGACCAAGGAAATTACATAGATGGGGGAGGAATCCCAGGCAGGCCCAAGGTTCCCCTCAACTGATACAACAGAACCAGCCTTCTAAGATGATGGACCACAGCAACTTAACTCTCAACCAAACTTCCCTGTCAATTCAAATACGATGAAAGCATTCCATAGGAGAGCTGTCTTACAGTCTGGAGTGATTTGGGGATCATTCTGAGAGCTTACTGAAAAAGAAAGACTGGCTCTGGTCTTTGAAGACAGGGATTCTTTATTAGTGGGGCATGAAGTCACAGACCCACCTAAAGAATCCAGTCTCCTTGAGCAAACACACTTCTGCTATAGCCTGCCTGGAACAAACAAAAAGCAAGCAACCCCTTCTGGTTCTGCAGGCCCACAAGGTGGAAGGGCAGAAGAAGCTGTAGTCTAGTGTTATAATAGGACCAAGGATTTATTATTCCACAATATAAACTGCAACATTTGATACATTCTACCAAAAAAAAGGGAGTGGGGGTGGGGAAGAACTGAGGAGGGAAAAAGCCAAAATACAGCCGTGGCGTTACTTACAGCGCAGTCTCTTTCTATGTCACCAGTTCAGTGACACCAGAAACTAGACATCTGCTTTCTGTACATTAACCAAATGCTAAAGCACCAACACACTGTTTAGAAGTTTGTTTTGTTTTAATTCCAGCCACTGAAACCAACATAGAAGTTATTGCTCAGATAAATAAACCTAGCCTACTAGAAAGGAAAAGAAGGAGAGAAAGGAAGGAACAAAAACCCCAAAGTGAAAACTTAAACCCCCCAATGTGGTGACAGGGAAGGAGAGGTTGCTCAGTGAGGGTTGCGGAATCCTGGTGCCCCTTCTGGGCCCTGAACTGAGTCGGACTCTGAAGCCGGTTTACCCCAGGCACAAGTACAATGTTAATGCTGTACACAAAAAGGTGCAAACTCCGATCCCTTCGAAACCAGTAGAGACCCCTGCAAAAAACAGTCAGCATTTGAACTTCAACAACCACAAACAGCTTTTAAGGAAAGAATTACAAAAAAGTGTCAAAAATTTTTTTTTAGTTGTTTTTTCTTTTTTTCAAAGAGTTCTGGAAAAATGATCCCATAAGGAATAGAAATAGCACCGTGTACAGGCTGGCTTGATCCCAGTCCTGTAGCTTTGCTGAGATTGAGGAAATCTTCTTTATTGGAGTCCTGAATTACATGAAGTGAGTGTGTGTTTTGTTTTTACTTTCGGCTTGGTGCGTCCTTTCCAGTACAGCGCACACAGATGTAGTCTTCTTTCTCTGCCATCTCTGGAGAGACACCAACACAGACCTGGTGAAACCACTGATTGCAGCTGCCATCACACTGGACCCAGTCCACCTGGTTACAAAGAGCAGGGAGATGGGGTGTTCAGAGGAAAAAATGCCATTCAAAATTGGGCAGGCCAGCCTCAAGATATTCAGGCCATTGCCACTGTCCCAGCACTGGGGCCTCTGGCACAACAGCTAACCCCAGGAGTGTAGCTGTTCCACCGCCAAAGCCACCGAGGGAGGGAGGCAGAGTCACTCTTCAGGTTGTGCCTGCTTTGGGGCAAACAGTGCTGCCCTGTGACAGTAAGCAAAGGGTACTCCATCAGCATCCCTCCCACCTTCTGAGCGCCGGGACGGTGAAAGCTGGAGGAGCAAGAGAAGGAAAAAAGGGAGGAACCAGAGTTTCTTCAAGAAAAGGAGGAGACCCAGGACGATGTTAAAAGCAGAGATTATCAGGAGGGGAGAACTGAGCAATCCACTCAGATCAGCTCAAAGCAGACAAGCAGAAGAGAAAAAGACCCAAGGAGATGAGGTCTAGCTTACAGGGTTTCTGAGTTAAGGGAAAGCACTTCCTCTATGGCCCAAACCTCACTGACCTCATCTCCTTCTGGCTGCAGGCAGCTCACAGCTGGACAGATGGCATCTTCGTCCTCAGAGTCCTCCTGTTCGGAGTAAGATGTGTCTGAGGGTAGGGAATGAGTTTCCGCATTACGGACTAAGTCATAGCTACGCTCTCTTTCTAACTTGAAATTGTTCATGTCCTTGGGGTGACTCAGTTTGATTTTCTTCTTTTGGGGGGTCCGAAGTTTTTTAACTCGATCCCACCGTTCGCTAGGAAGGCCTTCTCGTTCTGGGCGTCTTTTCAGTTTTCTATCAAGACTGTTGATTGCATCTCGTTTCCCTCGAAGGCAATCATTCTGGATGGGGGATGGCAAATTCAATTTTAGCTTTCAGTTTGCCCGTTCTTAAAACTAATGCAACTACAGAAATATATACAAATGAGAAACTAAATGATCCATGGAATACACTGTATCCTAACTGCCACCACCATCTCCACAGCCTCAGTCTTCACAACAACCAATTTAGCTCCCTTTGCTCATCACTGTTGGTAAACTGGGGATATACTGGGCAGAGTATTAATGATATCACTAACCTTCAAGGCAGCCTCATAGCACCAGGGAGAAAAGACATGCACAGACTCTTCTTTTCACCAAATAAATCCTTAGGTGAGTTACTGGCTACATTAGGCATTTGTGAAGGCTATCTATTACAGATTAAGTTGGCTGTGGTCTGTTTCAGGGTACCTTTCATAAGGATCTTTTTCCTGTGATTTTTTTCAGTTTCCCTAGCATGTTTCTTACCCTGATTATGTTCTCAGGGGCATTGTGTGTGATGGCTCCTTACAGAGCTGGAAGGGAGCAGAAGCTCTTTAACAGTGCTGAGACATAGGACATTACAGGGACTGGGAATGGCTCAGCAGTTAATGTGTCTGCCATAAAAGCAAGGGGACCCCAAATCCATGTCAATACTCAGTGGCTGCGGCGGCCTGTCTGAGGTTTCAGCTTTGCAAGGCATCCCTGGAAAAAGCTGGCTAGCAAGAACAGCCTATCTGCTATCTTCGAGTCCAATTCAGAGATCCAATCTCAGTGAATCAGGTGGAGTGCAGTACACAATTCTATACATCAACTTTAGGAATGGCATCACAAGCGCGCACATGTGCGTGCGTGTGTATGTGTGTGTACACGTGCACACATGCACACCTGTACATACACATGTGAAAATATGCACATATAAGCATACCACAAAAAAATACACATGAAAGGGGCACGGGAGACATTCCAGTCTTTGTCAAGATCCAGGATCTAGTATCCTCAGCCACTACACCTGCCTCTGGTTACCTCTGCCTCTGGCTGAGAGGGATAAAGAAAAGGAACTGTTAGCTAGCATCTTGAAAACATTTCCTAACAAAAGGCCCTTTCAGCTACAATTACCTTTTCATCTTTATAGCAATGCTTCTATAGAGGAAAATAATCCTACTCCTCAATATTATCATGTGGGAGAGATAAGAAAAGTTCCTTAAAAAGGGAAAAGGAAAAATTTAGATGCAAAGATTCAGCACTCAAATCTAAGCTGTGACACCCAAACTGCTTGTGTCCAGTGTCTGTCTTCTTCTAGGACAGAGCTAGGTACAGTCTGTGTGCTCTTGGCTCAAAGACACAGCCAAGTTTTTTTCGTAAATCATTAGTCAGAATGACACTGCCAAGCACAAGCTGCAGATCTTTGACTCACTCACCTTCTCACTGCTCGCTCTAACTGGTGAGCTTCGGTCAGCTTGCTGAGCAGAGCTTGGCTTCGTAAGTAAAGTCTGATAAAGCTCCTGAATTTCAGGAAGGGATACCTGGAGCAACTGGGCCTCCATCAGCAATTCGTTCACTTCTGGACTCAAACCTGTTAACAAACCACATCCAATCAGAATGGGAATGGAGACATTTAATACAAGCCCTGGTGAGCCTGTCAGATAGCAAAAACCATCTCCACACCACCTTCCACTGTTCCTCCTCTAACTGCAGCCAGTTTGGTAGGTTTACTTAATGCACCTAAACCACAATACAACAGAGACAGGCTAACGTAGATTCACTAACACTTCTGGGTACAGGGGAAACGCCTACTCCATCAGAACTGACACCTAGAGCATGGAGGAGAGCAAGGAGCTCAGACCACATGACTGAACATCCTGAGGAAAGGACAGCTGAAGATTGAGATTCCAGTTGACACTTTTAGGCAGAATTCTAAGAAATGAGGATTATGAATCCCAGCACTTTAGAATTAGAAATAGGAAGATCAGGAGTTTATCCTCAGCTATATAGAGTTTGTGGCCAACATTAGCTAACAAAACCCTTATCACACATGCATACACACGGCATGAAGAGGAGAAATCCAGGTATAAGAGCACACGCCTGTAATCTCAGCACTTGGCAAGAAGAGCCTGGACCAGAATTTCAAGATCATTTTCCAAGGCTGGAGAGATGGCTCAGAAATTAAAGAGCACTGACTGCTCTTCCAGAGGACCTGGGTTCAATTCCTAGCACTCACATGGAGGCTCACAACTGTCTATAATTCCAGTCCCAGGAGATCTGACAGTCTCTGTAGGCACCACATACACATGGTAAAGACATACAGGCAAGCATCCCATAAACATAAAATAAAAATGAAAAACAAATGTTTAAAAAGGAGATAATTTTGACTAAAGATTGAATTTGAGGCCACTCAGGAGGGAAAGGGGAAGGAGATAGATTTGAAACATGAGTTATTTTCAGTATCCTCCAGAAGTTGCAAACAGCAAGGTCGTCCATGACTTAGCATCTGCCCTAAATACATGTTGCTTGGTGCTAGATGGCATAGGATCAACTCTTATCCTTAAATAAATGTAATCAAAATATATCAGAATAGCTGATGCATTCTGGTATCCTTTGCATTTATAGATCTTCAAACATGGTTATCATTATTAGAAAATGTATAGTAACAGGTCTTCCTTGCTTTGTAGTCCAGAGGCCTTGAGCCTGCAATCATTCTGCCTCCGCCTCCTAAATGCTCATGGCCACACACGTATCCCCATACCTGTCAGGAGCTCTTTAGGATAACAGATCATCTATTACAAAGACCTAGGTCAGATGGCCTGTTACTATCTAGGAATAGTTTAAAATAAAATACAAACCATGGAGGGGGATACAACTCTGTCCAGTAGAGAAGGGAGAGTGTAAATATGAGGTTCTGTTGTCCCAGTCATCGGGCAATGAAAATGATGTTGGGCCAGGAGGTTGAGACACCTGATGGAAGAGAAACACCTTAATTCGAGGCTTTGGCTTTTTTTCCAGTAAGTCTCCTTTGGCATCTAAAACCTGGCCAAACCCACCCTCATGGAAACAAAGCCATTCAACTTCCCAAGTTAACTCAGACTGACCTCAGAGGAACAAAGGAACAGATCAACCTTTCAATCTTGTGCGACTCAGACAACATGTAACAGTCATAAGCTAGGCATGGTGGCTTACACCTGTAATCCCAGCACTTGGAGGTAATGGCAGGAGCATCAGGAGGTTGAGGACACCCATGGCTCTATGAAACCCTGTCTCAAAAACCAGCCACAACTTTGTCCCTTCATCAAATTAAACTCTCAGCACACCCTTGGTCAAGAAGTGCAAGATACTCTGCTGCTGGCTGCCCAAGCAGCAGCAGGTGTTTAATCAGGTGCTATTGAGAAGCCTAAGGAGGAAAAGCACAAGTAGGACAGGCCATTTACAGGCCGTCCACCTGTGCCCTGTGGCTCACCTAACTCCTGCAGCCCTCATCAGCCAAGCATAGGAATCATGAACCTTTCCTCCTCCACCTTTGCCATGCTGGGGGTGAGACCTCAGGCAAACATATCTATTCTCAAGCTGTTTAGAGATGCAGGTCAAACATGGTCTAAACTCCCGTGTTCAAGTGATCTCACCCTTCGGAATAGCTAAGGATGCAGGTAAATAGGCCTATACCCAGTTTGTAAATATCTGCTACAGAAATATATTGGGATGGGGGGGGGGCATCAAAATGGCTCAGTAGGTAAAGGTGTTTGCCATTAAGCTTAATGACCTGAGTTCAATTACCAGGACTCACAGGATGAAAGGAACTGTTAAAAAATAATAATAAAAAAATAAAGGGGCTGCAGGGCCGGCTCAGAGTTACGAGCACTTGTCCAGCAGAGGTTCTGGGTTCAATTCCCAGCACCCACATAGTGTAACTCCAGTTCCAGGGGATCCAGTGTCCTCTTCTGACCTTTGTCAGCACCAGGCACACATGTGGCAAACACACACACACATAAATAACAAGTCTGAAGAAAAAGGAGGGGATTAAATGTAAAGCTTGACTCTGCCACTCTAACTGCACTCTGCCTCACTATCACACTCTTCCTACAGCCACATGCCGGAGACCCGGGACCTGACCACCTGTAGGGTGGCTGGTAGAGGGATCTACTGCTCCATAATAAGACCGTGAACAGGGGAGACAGTTCAATGTGTAAAGGCGCGCCTCATACACAAGCATGAAACAGCTGAGTTTGATTTCCAGCACCTACACTGAAGTAAGCAAGCAAGCAAGCAGACAAAAACAATGAGCTAGGTATGGCAGCATATGTTCTTAATCAATCCCAGCACCAGGGAGTAGGGGACAAGAAGACCCTTGGAATTCACTGGTCAGCCTGGGATTCTAGTGAAGAAACCCTGTCTTAAAAACAAGGCCGACAGCTCACACAATAGACGTCTACACACACAAATGTGCAAATGCATCCGAACCCTTCAAACATGATTTCTTCCTTAAAGGACAAGCAAGTGGTGACTTCCCTTTCCACCATGAAAGGAAAAATTTAATCAAGTGAAAATTTATATGCATAAAAAGTATATGCACAAACTAACCATGTATACAGACTAACAAAAATGAAGTAGAAGAATGATTTATCTGTAGAAGAGGCACACACGTACACAACAGAAACAGAATGTCTAAGAAAGACTCCCAACAGTGGGGTGCAATTTGGTTCCTCCAGTGGCTGACCAGCAATACATAAAGTCCTACTTTCAGTCCCCAGAACCAAACAGTCCCACATGCCCATACCATAGCCCTGGCACTCAGAAGAGGCAGGACAGCAGTTCAAGATCATCCTCACATACAATAAATTCAAAATTCACTCTGGGCTAGCTGAGACCTTTCATGAAAGAAAGAAAGAAAGAAAGAAAGAAAGAAAGAAAGAAAGAAAGAAAGAAAGAAAGAAAGAAAAGAAAAGAAAAGAAAAGAAAAAAAAAAAGAAAAAAGCAAGGCCAGCAAGATGACTTGCTGCATAAGATCAGATTTGCTCAGAACCCACATAAGGTAAAAGGTTAAGCCGGCGCCATGAATGCCGGTGCCAGTAAGGGATGGTCTCAGGAACACCAGACAGAACCACAGAGCTATGCGGACCACAGTATCCCAAAAAGCACAGGCTCACCTTGTCTGTCGCTGATGCCTGTCCTGCTGAGGCTGGCCATCTGCTAAACAACAGTCCAGACCCCACTTGGTCTTGCACAAGTTTTAGATTCCCTGAAGAAAGCAATTGCTGGGCTCTATGTTGCCAGTTCACGGTTCTTTCAATCATGTATCGGAGTGCATCTCCTTCAGGAAGACGAACTCTTATACGCTGTAGGGAGGCCAGCAGAGGCAGAATTTTCTCTAATGGAGGCTTCTCTGACCTCCGACAGTGAGGACAAAGCCAGACTCGGGAGCTTTGTGAAATGCTGGGCACTGCCACACAGCTAGTATGGAAAGCGTCCCTGCAGAGCTCACACTGGATCATGGGAGTGGCTGGAGTCTTCCGACACAAGCAGACTTTCAGCTCTCCATCTTGGACAGGTGACAGCAATTTCTCTTCATTGGCAAATCTGAGTGACTGCAAAGCTTCCATCTCTCGTAGGCGAGCTTCCCCAAGAGTTGCCATCTGAAAAGGAGTTAGCCATCAAAGACACTGTCACAGAGAGCTATCCCTCCTCCACAACTCAAGATCCTAGAGGCTAATTGATGGGCTCCAGAGTAGATTATCTTCATTCAAATTCTGTGCAAGCTCTGCCTCAGCTACGACACATTCTACCATGGTTAAATTTCTGCATGCACTAAATGAAAAGGCGGCCGGGTGCAACCCAACAAGGTCTACGATGAGACTCAACGGAGATGAGACAACACTATTTACTTAGTGATTACTTAACGTGTTGTACTACCTGTAAACTTACTGCCTAGAATATTTACTTCTCTGAAAAGACTTTCTGTCTGCTCACTTCGGCACTTCTCCACCTGTGTTCATTCCCTTAGATTTTGTGGTCTTCTAGAAAGGCAGGCACAGGAGACAGAAAAGTCTTGAGCCAGGCATGCTAGCTCAAGATCCAAAGTGTGGCGCTAAGAGGACTGAGTGCAGCCAGAGCTTCAATTCAGCCTGAAATACAGATGGGGCTGGAGGTGGGAGAAGGGTGCACAAGCAGCCACTACAGAGCGCACGCTCTACACAGTACTGCTGTTCACTGCTAAGGCACCAAGATGCAATGAACACAGCAATAATAGGCTATCTGATCAACAGAACAAACATGTGGAGCTGGCTGGGGACATGGATCAAGAGTTCTTCCCCAGCGTGCACCAATCACTGGAGTCCAGCCCTAGCACTCCATAAATTGGACATGGCAGCACATGCCTCTTAACCTCATGAAGGGGCTTGAAAATACCTGAGCAGGATCAACTTCACAATCTTAAGACTCTCTGATACTTTGAACACATTTTCTCTAAACAACACTTACAAGCTATCCATAAACAGAACATTTACAAGGTCAGGCTAAGTGCTTACTAGATACTAGGGATCTGTCCAAATTAACTGGCCAGCTATCTCAAGGAAAAGGACCAGGAGAAAACAGATACATCGGTGAAACACATTTAAGAACCAAGCCAGATCAATTATGATTCATCAGATGAGATGCCTGAGTCATAAGGATAGAATAAATTCTCCATTACTTCTTTTCAAATTTTCAGTAGATACACAAATAAAGGAGTTTTATTTTTTGGAGGAGGATCAGTAACAAACTTATGGCATATTAAAATAACATGTATTTTGTTGAATGTAATGTTCATATAAATGGATATGTACATATGTATGCATGTATATGTTATGTGTTAATAAGGTCCCTCCCACAGCTGAGCAATGGAAAGCAAATTGAGGACCATAGCACACCCATAGACTATGTACACAAAGCCAGAAGCAGACACTAGAATCTGTGAAAGATAGATAATGCATGCAAAGTTGACATAGGCATTCATGTATTTCAGGAAGAGAACTACCACTTTCAATGAAATCTTCATAAAATGAACCACCTGAACGGTACTCAAGTAGCAGCCACATACAGTCATACTGTAAAGGGAGAGATAAAAAAAAAAAAACTAAACTTTCCCAAGATTTGACTGTCTTGAATAAAGAATAGGCTCTAGGTGTCAAAATGTATATGTCAGCCAAGGCATCATGTCGATGCCAGATAGCTACTAGAGAAAACACTTTGTGGCCCAAAGATCCACAGTCAAGCTGCTGTATTGTTTGTCTACTGCCACCGCAGACTACTCTGACACAGACTAGTTTGCGTTGGTATGACACACTGACGAAACTCACCAACAACATACTCCCCAGAACATGCCCCATTGTTCTATGACACATAGCTATCTTCTTAGTTACACTCCACATTTTCCACTCCACAAAGGGCTTTCTTTACCACTGGTCAAGCTCAGCAGCCTACCCCTCACATAGCTAAGCCCTCACCAACAACCCCCGATTTCATTACGCGCTGACCCTTCTTGGGGACTGTCTTCAACAATGCTTACAAAGTTGTGGGCAAGACTCAATTATTCAGTATAACCGTTTTTCTTAACTGTTTCTGATAGCGTCTCTCCCTGTAGCTCTGACTGGCCTGGAACTCAGATTCATCTGCAACTGCTTCCTGAGCACAACCCAATCTGGCTCTACTGTTTCTGATGTGTTTCCTGTGGCAAGTTAACAAGTTAACTTTGCAGTTCCACTTTTCTGGCAGCCTTGACCTCCTTAGTTAGTATTTCTAGGCACTCTCAATGTTCAAGACTCAAACTGAGCTAGGCGTGGTGACTCACACCTTTAATCTCAGCACTTAGGAGGCAGAGGCAAGTTCAAGGACACCATGGTCTACATAGTTCCAAGACAACCAAGGCTACTTCAAATTTTGTGCACCTGTGGGGATGTTTCGTGTCTTATAATTTTAAAGAATTCAGGCAACCATTAATGCCAGGCAAGGACTTTACCACTGAAACAGACCTCACCAACCTTAACAGCTATCTTTGAACTTCACAATTTTCAAAAATTCTTTTGGCAAACTCAAGCACTTGAGACACTATTCCTACATAGTACTGAATGGGTAAGAAACTGCCCTCCCCCAAAATAAGAAATCCTGGTACGCACGGCTGACGAAGTCTCTTTGCTCTCAGTCAGAGCCCTCTCCAGGTCACACAGGCTCTCTAACTTGGTGCTTCTCTTCTTCCCACTTGGCAAGGGCTCCTTCAACTTTCTCTGTTTCCTTTTCAGCCCTAATAGTCCAATGTCACACCGAGGACAAAGAACCTAATATAAGAGAGAGAACACAGACAATGGTGAAACAAATTTCAGATTAGCCAAGTTAAAGGCCTGAGCAGTGCAACACAAGCATGTATGTTTCTTACAGCCAGCCACTTTCTCTGAAGCAAGCTGCCTCTAAAAACTCTACTCATAGGCATGCAGTCATAAAACACACACACAGAGACACAAAATGATTAAAAAGAAAAAAAGGGACAGGAGGGACAGAAGCAGGCTCCAAAAACATAGCCTTTTATTCCAGATTTAATGAATCAGGTAAAAATGATTCCAATGATAATGCACAGACACCAGCTTACAGAAAATGTAAAAATACTCTTAAGCTTTTTATGAAAACTTGTTGGTGAGGTCCTATCTCGGGTTTACTAAAAATGCAAACAGCAGGGCTGGAGAGATGGCTCAGTGCTTAAGAGTTCTACAGAGGACTGGGGTCCAATTCCCAGGACCCACATGGTCCACAGCTGTCTAACAAGGGACAGACCTCTGCTGCTGCCTCCCACAGGCACTACACCCAAATGGTGCCCAGATATACATGCAGGCAAATCACCCATACACATAAAATAAAACAAAGGTAGTGAATCATAGCCAGGTTTAGAGTCTAATTTGAGCATAAATAGAAACCTTTACACAGCCAGGTGTGGAGGTACATACACCTGTAAGCCCCAAACTTAGAGGCAGAGCAGAAGATTGCCATAATTCAAACTACCTGAGAACAGAGAGACTTATCTTACACACATACACAAAACCTAATGAAAAAAAAAAAAAGTTCTCAATTAAATCCTAAATGAAGCCAGAAAACATTTAAAAGTTGTTAAAAGCAACTCATGATAGATCCAATGAGATCACTTTTGCATGCTATAAACTGTATTCAAACTAGAGACCAAAGTTCGTGCACACAAGCTCATTGCAAACTTACCTCTAACAGAGAATATGGAGAATTCTCAGGCAAGAATGTTTTAGCAGCACATTCTTTCCAAGCATGAACCTCAGCTACTAGCATTTCCAATCTTGGTAAAGAATTCAGATGTACTGGGATAGATCGGCCTCTTGCGACAAGTTCAATGAGTGTTTCTAACACTGGCACACGTCCTCCTGCCTAATAAATTAAGAAAGGAATACTTTCTACATAAAATAGAAAAAGTACACTTCAGTCTAGCTCACAGTCAATGACTCCATGACTTCAACATGTTAAATTCAGCAAGGGTTAGGGAGCAATAAGCAACATTTGTTTTTCACTCAACACTTAATGCTAGGCTCCTAAGAATAAAAAAAAATGTGACACAATTATCTTTTGTCTATTTATTTATACCCATCTATAAACTATTTTATACCTATAAAGTCTGTCACATTGATTCTGATGAACAGTGTGAAAGAAATTTCCCTCAACAGAAATATCTGTACTAATAACTCAAGAGTCAGTTTGACTTGCATTTGATTCCAATTCATTTGTCTATGGTGACTTACTAAAACAATTCAGTACAAATTACTCAGGAAATTGAAATATAAGCTAGAAAGTCCAATGTTTCTTAAAACGTCAGCACATAGAAAATCACGTGGAGAGCCCATTTACTTAGACGCAGTTTTCTGGTTCTCATCATTCTGATTCAGTATGTCACAGATAGGTCCATGGGAAATAAAAAGGGAGAACATGAAGAGCAGAGGAGACCCACTGGAGGTGTCTAAGGAGCAGGAGAAATTGGGGAAACTGTCAAAGAAGGATTGTAAAGAACTGTGCTGGGAAGATGGCTCAGGACTTCCAGGCTGGATTCCCAGCACCCACATGTAACTGTAGTTCCAGGAGATCCAACACCGTCTTCTGAACTCCTCAGGAACCAGGCATCCATATGTGTATCCAGCCACAGACACACATACAGACACAACAGTCATATACGTGAAAAAACAATCTAAAAAAGGCTTTAATACATTTATGAACAATGACAAATGAGCACACTCAGGACAAACAGCCACACTGTCCTCTGGTGCTCATGTACACACACACAAAACAAACATCACAACCAAAGACAACACAAAGATAAGGAACAACAGCTCTGAGAAGCCAGAGAAGAAAGTGTGCAGGCCACGGCCATACATGTCTGAGAGCTGTTACATCTTTAGCATCAAGGGTCACAGACCCCAGGTTGGACTGTAGCCTGCTCCTGCTTTAGCATGCCCATCCCTCTGCTCTCTGTGGTCAAACTGTGAAGGCCCTACCCAGGCCTGTCCAGGTAAGAGAAAACCATAGCTAACTGAACATACAGACTCAGGACATTCTTTTTCCTTCTCAACCTACCTGCAATGCATCCACATCCTGAACCCAGTCTCTGGCTCTCTGCACAGAGTCCTTCAGGACTGTGCCATTGGGCAGGTAGGCAGGAATCTCCTCCATCTCTTTCACTGCGGTAGCAAGGCTACTCAAAGAATGCCGTGGTCTGTGAAAGCAAGACATAAAGACATTTCAGAACTGCATTTTTCTTCTCTTTTTTTGGAGGTTTACTTTACTTTGTGTCTGAGTATCTTGTTTGCATGCACATGTGTGTGCATTACATGCACGCCTGGTGCCATGGTCTCGAGTTAGAGTGATGAGCTGCCACGTGGTGCTAGGGATTGAACCGAGGTCCTCTAGAGGAGGTTAGTGCTCCTAACCACTGAGCCATTTCTCCAGCCACAAACTGCAATTTTCTTATAGATGTCAAAAACTAGGAAAATCATTTCTAAAGAAATTCACCACAAAAAACAAAAACAACAACAAAACCCTTAATGGCACTGATCAATACATATCAAATTAGCTCATTTCAAATACGATATTGAAAGCAAGTAAGGTTTTCACCATAGTAGTTTACGTGTGCATGCAGCAGTGCCTTGCAGAGGGCACAGGAAGCCCTGGAGCAACTGTGAACGTGTGTCCTGCAACAGAGCAGGGGCGCTTCGAACAGCTGAGTCATCTCTTCAGTCCCACAGCCTAAAAACACACGTTCCCGATTTTATGAAATAATAAAGTTCTAATGCAAAAAGTAACTTACTAATGCTAATAACTGGTGATTTCTTCTATGTTAAGCTAGAAATAATGTTAAGAATCAGATAAACTAAGAAAATTTAAATTCTCTAAAACATTAACATACTCAAAGCACAACAGCGAAAAATTTCATACCCTCTCAGCTCAATGACCACTATTTTAAGAATGTAAAACATCTGTAACCTAACTTTTTAATGCCTATGTTGTGTACTGATCCAATAAAGATCTGCCACACAGAAAGATGGGTTAGGAAATGACTTCGTTTTCACCCCTGGCACAGATGCCTATCACACCTCTATCTAAGGTCTAAAGCAGATGAATCATCTAGACAGACCAAGCAAAAGGAAAAATTATTATTTCTACTGAAAATACTCTGTATTACATCACTGCACAGAATGAACACATCAACTCTCAGACACTTGTCTTCCATGACTCTGGATTCTATTTATTTTGCATTTATTTATTTATTTATTTATTTATTTATTTATTTATTTGCTTATTATTTACT
This sequence comes from Rhabdomys pumilio, assembly GCA_030674055.1. Classification (NCBI taxonomy): domain Eukaryota; kingdom Metazoa; phylum Chordata; class Mammalia; order Rodentia; family Muridae; genus Rhabdomys; species Rhabdomys pumilio. The sequence goes on along the minus strand of JANHMN010000009.1, from coordinate 34,247,614 downwards.
TTGTGATCGTTTTCTTCTTCCAAAGATAATTATCAATGCAAGACTACAGGGAATCTCATTCAACCTCATCTTTATAACAGTCACTCCCATCTAAATCATTTATTTCAGAAGCAGGAAAGAAAAAACATTTTTTTTCTCTCATGAAACAGGATCTCACTATGTAGCATGGGCTGTCCTGGCACTTACTATATGGCCAAGCTGGCCTCAAACTCACAGAGATCCACCTGCCTCTGCCTCCTGAGTGCTGGATTAAAAGTGTGTATCACAAACCCTGGCTAAGTTTCTCACCCGTGTGTCAAAGCCAGACAGACAGACGAGCTTTTGCACAAGCATTCTACAAGGACAGCAAAAGCTTATCAGCACTTGCCAAACAACAGCCTCTCTGTCCCACACTTTAACCCAAACTCTAGCGACACCATTGTTTGTTTTACCTTGCTCGGAGGAGACTCTTGGCTTTGTCATCCCAGTGCTCTGACACTGTCAGCAGCTCTTGCAGGCGGGCCATAGCTTTCTCCACAGCAGAATACGGAGCCAGCCCCACCCCCAAGTCTATGAGTCGTCTCATATCATCCAAAGAAAGGGAGCTGGAGTCCAGGCAAGCCTGGTGGACCTCTTCTAGCCAACGGGCCTGCTCTAAGCGAACACGCATCTCTGTGAGTTGTGGGAGTTCGACATCGAATTCAAAGCTGACATCTAGCAGCTCCTGTAGGCCAGCAGCACTAGGCATTTCCTCAGACAGCAGTTTCTGGCTTTGCTGTTGGAAATCTTCCACTCGATTCAAGAGATCCTGAAAGAAAGCAAAGGTAAACAATAGAAGCTATGCTATCAAAACAGAAGTTCAGTGCATAGTCTTTTTCTAACTTAAAATCTGAGGTTCAGCAGCGTAGTGGTGGTGCACAACTTTAATCCCAGCACTCAAGAGGAGACAGAGGCAGGGAGAGCTCTGAGTTTGAGGCCAGCCCAGTCTACAGTGCAAGTTCCAGACAGCTACACAGAAAAACCCTGTCTCAGAAAACCAAAAAAGAAAAAGGTGCAACTTTCTTCACCAAGCCATATTACGTCAGCAATAATGTGAGTAAATGAGACAGCAACACACATGCCACCTGAGAGACAAAATGAGGTCACAGCAGAAGACTGATACCAACCCTAAGAACTGGCTGGGAGTCATTTACTTTAGTTTTGATTCTTTGCCTTTTTTATTTGTGTGTGAAAATTTTTATTCATCTACGTGAGTTTATGTGCATTCAGAGGGTATCTGCACCTATTTGAGCATCCATGCTTGTGATGAGCAGAAGAGAATTAAGAATTCTCTATTTCTCTAAGGTAGGCTCTTTCCCTGAACTGCCATGGCCCTCACATTTCTTCAGCTAGGAAGCAAACACGCCTTAATCCTGCTCTGAAGCCGAAGTTAGAGACATGGATATGAAATCCAACATCTGATCCTACTGGCTGTGGAGCAAGAGCTCCTAACCATCTCTCCAGCTCCTTGGACTTACTTCATGCTCATGGCAGTCCTCCTGCATTGGGATCTAAATGTTGGGATTAAAAGTGTGGGTCACTGCCTGGCGGTGGTGGCGCACGCCTTTAATCCCAGCACTTGGGAGGCAGAGGCAGGCGGATTTCTGAGTTCGAGGCCAGCCTGGTCTACAGAGTGAGTTCCAGGACAGCCAGGGCTACACAGACAAAACAAAAAACAAACAAAACAAAACAAAACAAAAAACAAAAAACAAAAAACAAAACAAAAAAAAAGTCCTCCTACACATCTTTATATGATTACCTTTAGCAATGGTGTTTGACTAAGGACACATGGAAGAGCATACAACTGAGTCACAAACTGTCGAAGTTCATTCACTGTCAACTGATTCTGAGACTTTCCTCCACCAGATCGATACCTATAAAAGACAAGGGCCGGAGAAAGCTATATGAGAACACATACATTCATTACTCACAGATGCCAATATCACAAACACCCAGAATGGAAAAAAAAATCATAATAGGTTTCTAGGCTCAGGCGCCACAGAATCCAGTCTCAGAGAGTCAGACACATGTACCTCGTCTGCCTTTTGCCATTAAGCAACTGCTGCGCAACAGAGGCACACTTTTCTGCGTCCTGCGTGACTAGGCGAAGGTGACGCAGAAGATCATTGTCTGGGAATTTCTTCATTTCTGATTCTTCAATCAAAGCTTTAAAGCTGACGAGACCTTAAACAAAGAACAAGTCATCTTTCCTGTGATCATTAAGTTCATGATCACTGTTACAGAGTGGAGAAGGCCTTCCGTAAATTCTTACCCAAAACAAACAATGTTTATCTGATTGGGGGGATGGGGAGTAACTAAACAAAGGGAACTTAGAGTTGGGTCTTCAGGATACAAGTTTAGGATTTTTTTAAAGTGAAAATCTGCTGATTTGCGAAAGAAAAGTATTAGAGATTCTACTGTGGAATCTACATAACCCAGTTTATGGTCATTTCACTTTATAGTTGACAAGAAACTGGTGGTGGTGCTCTCTTCCCTTCCATGAAAAGAGAGGAAGCGACCTGCTGCGCAAAAGACTGGACAGAAGTGAGTCTGGAGGGAATGGCTGGCTGGATGGCAGGCTCAACAGCTAAGAGCACTCACTGTTCAAGCAGAAGACCAAGTTTAGATCCCAGAACCCACATAATGACTCATGAGTCTATAATCCCAGATCCAGGGACCCAGTGCTCTTTTCTGGCCTCTAAGCACCCACACAAACACACACAAATAAAAATCATAAAGGGGTGAGAATGGTTGGAGTTGACTCAGCTTCTAAGAGTACCTGTTATTAAAGAGGACCCAGGGTCAATTACCAGCATCCACACAGCAACTCTCAATCACCCTCAACTTTTTTTTTTTTTTTAACTGCAAGCAGGAGGGAGTGGCAAAGAACAGGGGACATGTAAAGGTCAGAGGTCAACTCTGTGGAGTTGGCTTTCCTTCTACCTTCACATGGGTTCCAGGGACCTAATTCAAGATCACTGGGCTTGTGTGGCATGGACATTACCCACTTAGCCATCTCTCTGGTCCCAAAACCATCTTGGATAATATAATCTATGTACACAGACTTCACTTAGATGGTGAGGCAGTATGCCTCATCCACCTTGGTTAAAAACATCTGCCAAAGATTGGGAAGCTTAGTTAGACATAAGAGCTAAGGATAAAACTAGGCTGTTTCAAAAAGTTGGCTGCAACAAAATCCAACTGGACTTTGCAGGTTGAGTCCCACTTTCTGTATTACGTACTTTTCTTCTTATTGATCTTTGCTTCCAAAGCTTCATTCACATTTAAGGCCCATTCATTGTAAGACTCTGCTCGAAGCTTCAGTGCATTCATCATCGGATAGAGATCATCCAGAGTGTACCTATACCTGGACACAGAACACAAGAGCAATGAGACTGTGGAGAAAAACAGATGTTATACCCTCAACATTTAGAGACCTATGATAGAGATGCCATTGAGCTTTTTACTGAAGATTCAGTGTGGGTTGAGAAGATAGTTCAATTGGTAGAGCAATTTACTTAAAAGAACAAGAATTTGAGTTTCAATCCCCAAAACCTATGTGTGGTGGTCTGAGTGGGAAGAGCCCACACTGGCTCAAGTATCTGAATGCGTATTCATTAAGGAGTGGTGCAACCTGACAGGGATCAGTGTAGGTGCGGCCTTGCTGGGAGGGGGCCCGGTCAGGGCTTTGGGCTGGGCTTTGGGGCTTCAAGTGCTCCAAATGCTCACACTAGGCCCAGAGGCTCTCTTCCTGCTGCCTTTGGATATGTAGCCACATTCACATATAAATATGATCACACATGTGCATACGTGTGCACAAGCATGCATGTCTACACATGCCAGAACATCAAAAATACACTTATTCACATGCACACACAAAATAAATGACTAGATGCTTTCCCAAAGGGAAAAACTCTCATCCTTACTTACCGCAGGTTATACTTATAAGGGGGACAGGAACACAATTCTTTTACATGATGTAGGCAAACAAGTAGGCCAGGTTTACAAGAGCAGGAGATGGCAGACATGAAGCATGTAGTTTTGCATTTTATGCACTGCCGCTCATCATCTGGCAACAGCTCAAAATCCATTCTTTCAGAGTCAATTACTCCCTAAAATAAAATATGTATTAGAGCATTTGAAAGGACAATACAATCTAAAAGATCCAAGAAAACATGCACTGAATTAAAAGAAATGCTTAGTAAAATTCAGAAGCATGATTTAGAACTTTACAATATTTGTAGATACAATAACAATAGCACATTAGTCAGCTCGTCCAAGGAGAACCCCTCTTGGGGTAAAGCAGATCCTCAGTCTAACCTCTACCTGAGCATTAATAAAATCACTGATGAATTAAATTAATACTGCTGAGGATAGCAACCTTATACCAAACTTGCCTTACAAAAAATTTAGGGCACAGAGAAAGACTCTGTGATGCTTTCTATCATAGAGTAAAAAAATAAAGAAGCTGGACACATACAGAGAACCTGCCTGCAATGCAGAGCCCTGGACTAGCATCTTCCTCAAGCTAGACAGAGGAGCTGGAAAGGTGACTATGATTAAGAAGAGTGACACTGCTCTTGTAGACGACCTTAGTTCCCAGCACCTGTGCCAAGTGCCTCACAACCATCTAGCTGCTGCAGAGACCCAAGGCCTTCGACAGACACACACACTTTAAAAACAAAATAAAAAAATGTTTGAAGAAAAGGAAGAAAAGGAAGGAAGGAAGGAAGGAAGGAAGGAAGGAAGGAAGGAAGGAAGGAAGGAAGGA
>JANHMN010000009.1:34211815-34237187 GCA_030674055.1 Rhabdomys pumilio | reverse complement strand
GTGCGTGCGTGCGTGCGTGCGTGCGTGCGTGCGTGCGTGCGTGCGTGCAACATAACTTGTCGTAAATACTATTCCTAGAAATATTCTATACTTGCAACACAGTGCATGATGCCAGCGTACTGTGTAAACACGTGCTAATCTGATAGGAAACCTAATGTAACAGAAGCTAAAACAAAAGGAACTCACTATTCTCAGTCCAGGGCAACACACATCTGAAAGAGGAAGTTTTCCTTCCTACCTATATATAAGGAGCTTGGCTACTCCTCATAGACTCCGTAAACAACTCTCACCAGTGCAGGTAGTTGATTGAATAGCTCCAATGGTCTTCAATATGCCAGCAGAAGGAAGAAAAGCACATGCCAACATACAACCAGGGGAGTTTCATGCCACATATATCAGCAGTAATATGAGCAAGGACAGACTGCTCCATCACAGGCATGTTGTTCAAATTCCAGCCACTGTCAAGATATTCCTAAAATGAGCCAGAAAAAAATTAAAAGTTTTTGCTGTGTCATACTAACAGTTCAGAAACGTACTTTTGTTCTTTTTTTTTTTTTTTTAAACTATATTTATATTTGGGAGTGGCTCGTATACACAGGTACTCAAGGTCAGAAGGGGCTGCTAGAGACAGGCAGTTGTGAGCAGTTTGGCCTAGGTGCAGGAAACAGCCTGCTCCTATGGAAGAGAAACAAGTGTTCTTAAAAACTGCTGGCCCAGTTCTCCAGGCCCTAGAATTCCATTGCTATAAGTTGTCTACAGAACTCCTTTAAAAGGAAGTGAAGAGCTTAGAAGTTGAAGCAGGGGTGCCATTGTGGCAATTTCTAGACTTTAAAAAGTGGGCTTGAATATATATATGTATATATGCTTGCCCATTTTGCTTTGTTTTAGGAGGCAGAACACAAACTGAACAAAAACATGAAGTTCAAAGCCAGGCAGACAAATCTACATCCTTAGATGTTGGGGTGGTTGTCCTGAGAGAGGAAATGACAAAGATGACAAGGCCTGCAGGGGAAGCTCATGCCAAGATAGTCTACTTTCTTCTAGTGCTGGCTTTTTCTAGTGTGTGTGGTTGCTCAGTCTGTGAAGACTAATGAAGCTGCACACGTGTATATACTTCTCTATATGGACGTTAAACCACAGACATACACACTGTAAATCTGATTGCCCACAAGACAGACAGAAATCATTTGGGCTTAATAGTCCAGTTGCATGGAAAGCAAGACACTTATAAATATTAAAATTGAATAAGGCCTTGACTGATCATTCTTTAAAAGGGGCAAATGTAAAATCTGAAAGGAAGGGCAACAATAGTGTTCCTTCCCCACCTCAGTACAGGGCATGAGCAGGAATAGGAGTTTTGGAGAACTTAATTTTTCTTGAAATTAATAAATTCAGTAATTAAAGCTGTGCTGAGGTAATTATAAATACTTCAAGCAGGGCTGGAGAGATGGCTTAGCAGTTAAGAGCTCGGACTGCTCTACCAGAAGTCCTCCTGAGTTCAAGTCCCAGCAACCACATGGTGGCTCACAGCCATCTGTAATGGGGGACATCTGTACAATGCCCTCATTGGTGTGTCTGACAGCTACAGTGTACTCATACGTTAAAAAAAATTCTTCAAGCTAGCCAAACAGAATTTCACTAACAATTTCCAATTTTGTTCAGTAAGTGAGGATGTCACTAATCCAAGGCTGTGCTGTAAATGCAGAGCTCACACAGCAAATCCTGATAGCTGGGGCCTACCTCTTCCTCAGGAGAAATCTTGATTTTCCCATCCCGAACAGGAAAGCCGCTGCCAAACTCTTTTGATGCAATGTCGGCTCCATACTCCACCGTGACATCTTCCTCAATGGTGCTCACCAGTCGCCAGAACTCCTTCTCCACCAGCTCTGTGGGAACCATCTGCAAGGACAAGGAAAGGAAAAGAGCAATTGTTTTCATTCACTCACAAACTGACTAGTTAAGAGATGAGAATCACAGAATAAACTTCTAAGCAAACATTCTGTTCATAATTTCCCACAGGTGAACAACTCTATTCAGGCAACAACTCTGTTTTCTATAATAAATTTTAAAATTAAGAACTATAATAATCAGCTGAGCAGTGGTAATGTATGCCTTGATCCCAGCACTTGAGAGGAAGAGACAGGTGGATCGAAGCCAGCCTGGTCTACAGAGAAAGTTCTAGAACAGCCAAGACTACACAGAGAAATTCTGTCTTGGAGAAAGAAAAAAAACTGTAGCTGGGTGGTGGTGGCACACGCCTTTAATCCCAGCACTTGGGAGGCAGAGGCAGGTGGATTTCTGAGTTCGAGGCCAGCCTGGTCTACAGAGTGAGTTCCAGGACAGCCAGGGCTTTTAAAAAAAAAAAAAAAAAAAAAAAACCTGTAAGAATTAAGAATTCACGTTCACCGATCATGAATGAACCTGGCCACAATTACAAAACAAGGCCAAAGAAAGTAAAATAACAAAATAACAGTTTGGGGAAGTTTTTAAAATTATTGTTCCTGGGTTTGATTCCCATGGCACCATCTGTAACTCCAGATCCAGAGGATCCAGTGCTCTCTTCTGATCCTCTATGGGCACCAAGCATACACATGTTGTATACCATATATGCAGGCAAAGTGCTCCTACAACAAAAAATGAATAAACTTTTTAAAAAATGTAATAAATAAAACAAATTACAGAATATGAGCAAAAAAACCTTTGCCTCAGCATGTCCAACATGCTATCAAGCTTCAGGGAACTGTTCTGAGTATTGGCCCTTAGTGTTTTCAGCTTTTTAATAAAATAAATTCTTTGAGCCGGTTTGTGGTGGCACACACCTTTAATCCCAGCACTTGGGAGGCAGAGGCAGGTGGATTTCTGAGTTCGAAGCCAGCCTGGTCTACCGAGTGAGTTCCAGGACAGCCAGGGCTACACAGAGAAACCCTGTCTTGAAAAAAACCAAAAAAAAAAAAAAAAACAAAAAAAAAAAAAAAAAAATCTTTGTTGTCATAAGCCAGTCAACATGACTGATTATGCAAATATTAAGAAAATACTAAAATAAATGCATGAAGAGTCAAAATAAAATTTCAAGTGAAATATGCATTAAAAAGAAAATACCTGAGGTAACCAAAAGCCTATGTCCATGACATAAAGGAAAATGCATTTCTGGAATTCCACAGAGGTCAAGACTCTCATCTAACCTCAGTAATCTCATGATAGCTGTTTGCTATGACACACATGAGAAAAATCACAGTGTAAATGTCAGGATCATGCTAGGAACTTTTAAATTATTTGATAGAATATTGATACTGCTTATGTTTCTAAATAAACAATGAAATCTTATTGTAAAGTATACAATCTAATAATTAGACAACAAAATATAACAAATGTGTCCTCAAGACACAGCACACACTGCAGCACTTGATACTTAGCAATCTCTCCACCAACTGTGATACTGTCTTTAAGTTGCAACTGTTGGACTACAGGAACTGTAGGAATTTCCGTACTGGTGTGTGCTGTTATTAGAATGGAGCTTTTCTTTATCCAGTAATGGAGTTGCAGAGAAAATGTCTACACTGTCCATGTTAACTCTTTTTCCTCACCAGCTAAGCTACCTCATTTAAAACAAAAAACAAACAAACAAAATGCGTAATTAAGCCAGGTATGGCAGTGCCCCTTAAGTTGTATGTAGGCTGGCTTGGTGTACAGAGTAAATTCCATGCTAACTGGAGCTGCATAAATGATGTCCAATCTCTGAAAAGTAACATAAAACAAATCTTAAATCACAGAAGGTCAGATGTATGAGTACCTCAGAACCCACACAGTAGGAAAGAACCAACTTCCACAAGTTGTCTTTGATTTCTACATGTTCAGTGTTGCCCGAGCACCCATAACACACACATGAGCAAACAGTAACAAAAATGTTTAAGGTCTAAATCAAATTAGGATAAATCTACATACATGGACTGGCATGTTGAAGTAATCAGATTTGAATGTATCTGCCATTTCCCCAAACGTACGGAGTGTATAGTCCCTGGCTGCTTGTTCAAAGCCAAAAGCTTCTTGTGGCTTACTGCATTCCTGCATGGGAAGAAGAAAAGCTGTTTTCTAGGTGACACTTAAATATGCCAAATCTATCGAGCCAATAGTCACAAAGGCAATTTTTTAAAAGATTTTTAAGAATTTTTTTTTTTCATCCTAGTAGGTCTACATGAGAAAAATCAAATATATGAAGAATGAGATTGTTCCAGTGGTACAATAAAATACATTTTAACAATTACAATTTTTTAACTTTCATTTATTTTCAAATGAAATGCCTTTAGTACTGAAAACAAGGGGAATAATGTTCAAGAGTTTAAACTATAAAATCAACTTAAAATATATCAAAATAAAAATTAATAAGTATATGGAAACAATATAGCTCTCAGAATAAAAACATTTAATGATAACCAAATAATGCTATCAAAACCAAACCCTGGGCTAGAGAGATGGCTCAGCAGTTAAGAACACTGACTGCGCCGGGTTAATCCAGCACTTGGGAGGCAGAGGCAGATGGACTTCTAAGTTCGAGGCCAGGCTCGTCTACAGAGTGAGTTCCAGGACAGCCAGGGCTACACAGAGAAACCCACTGTCTCAAAAACAAAAACAAAAAAACAAACAAACCCCCGCTGACTGCTCTGCTCTTCCAGAGGTCCTGACTTCAATTCCCAGCAACCACATGGTGGCTCACAACCATCTGTAATGGGATCCGATGCCCTCTTCTGTTGTGTCTAAAGACAGCAATGTACTTACATATGTATAAATAAATAAATCTAAAACAAACAAAAACACTAAGAGGTTACAAATGCATTATAAAACTCTCCTACATAATTAAGTCAAACAGATTTGCATATTCAGATATTTGCATTTAACAAGGTCACCTCTACACAGGTATTATTTAAAAATTTAAATATTAATATTTATCTAACACCATGAACCTTTTCTGACTTCCTTGTCTAATAACTGTCCTTGTGGGGACATCTCTTCTTATACTACAGCTATATAAATAGCCCAATGACTGAGTGCTTCCTTATATAGGAAACAGCAAATTTTGCTACATTGTGTTAATATCAGCACTACATACACTACATTGAAAATACTTAGGATAAAAAAGTAAATTTCTGGCAGGGCGGTGGTGGCACACGCCTTTAATCCCAGCACTTGGGAGGCAGAGGCCAGCCTGGTCTACAGAGTTCCAGGACAGCCAGGGCTACACAGAGAAACCCTGTCTTGAAAAACCAAAAAAAAAAAAAAAAGTAGTAAATTTCTAAAATTGTCTAATTGTCTAATACTCATTTAAAATAGAAAAAAATTATCCGGAGCTAGGAAGGTAACTCAATAAAGTACTTGCCACAGAAGCATGAAGGCCTGAGCTTGTATCTAAGAACTCAAAAACAGGGCCACTAGTGCTTGATGGGTAAGGATAACAAGATACCCTTTGGCCAGTCAGCTGTCACTGAATTAATGTACTTCAGAACCAGCAGAGACCCTGTCACAGATGAACTCATACGCACATACACGCACAGTGACAGATTCAAAGATCCCTCAACACCATACACAGACTCACAGACACACAGACAAACACATGGAGGAAGAAAAGAAAAAAAGTCTGGATAATACACACGAAGACATCAATAATGGTCACTATGCCTTGTGAAATCATTCAAGTTTTTAAATGCTCATAAATTCCTACAAAGGACATACACTGTTTTACAATGACTCTGTTGATGACTAAAGGAAGAAAATGTAATTATCTTTAAAAAAAAAATCTGCCTCTGAATAACATACGTACACTAAGGAACTTTGGAAGATTTCTTTCCCATCTACTTCCAAGCCTTGTTTTGTACATGGACTTTATTATTATCAATGAATGTAAAACCCACAGGCAAAGAAAAATGTGCCCAAAGTAGTTCTCTCTCTCAGTCATTAATTCTTACTTGAGCCAAACACTTAGGACACCTCCAGTCTCCCTTGGGAACATCATGGAGAGGGGGAACCAGGCAGAAGGTGTGGTAACTGTCGTCACAGCCATCACACAGGAGGAGCCGATCCTCGTCATTACCGCTGCCACATAAGAGGCACACATACAGGTCCACCTATGGTGATGAAAACACAGAAGAGTATGAACCATTACTTGATTTTGTGGAGTTTCATTTTCCATTTTGTTTTCTCTTGTTCTGACAGGGTTTTCAGGTAAGGCAGGCAACCTCTTAATTGCTTAGTTGAGGCTAGTCTTGACCTTCTGATCCTGACTCCACCTTAAAGTACTGAGATCACAGGCAGATAAACCAGGTGTTTTCACAATGCTAGGCAAGCTAGCAAGTGTTTTAACAGACAGTCATGCACCAACCCACACAAAGAACATGAATAAAAAAATTATACAAAATGTTGTGTTAATATACACATTTTTGTGAACGTGTATGTGTAGTGTTTGCATGGCAACATGTACAAGTCACAAGTCTCTCCTTCTACGAAGTCTGACCATCAAGTTTGGCATGAAGTCTTTACCTGATAATAATAACCCATCTCTGCAGCCCAGACATAGTTAAAAGAAAAAAAAAAGCTACACCTTCTAAGCAGGTGGTGCAAGTCTTTAATCCCAGTATTCCAGAAGCCCAAGGCAGGCCAATCTCTGTGAGTGAGTTTAAGGCCAGCATAGTCTACAGAACAAGTTCTAAGACAGACAGGGTTACATAAAGAAACTGTCTTGAAAGTTGCAGATGTCTATCTATCTAGCTCTACATAGATAGAGCTAGATAGACATCTGCAACTTCTATTAAAAGGTTTATAATCACGTTCTCCAAATTCTGAACTGTGATCTCCAAGCTCTCTCAATGCTCATTCTCTCATTCTCCCCCCACCCCACTTTGGTAAGTTAAAAATAATCCTCCAAGCTGGAGAGATGGGAATGCTCAGAGGTTAAGAGTGCTGCCTGCTCTTCCAGAGGTCCTGAGTTCAATTCCCAGTAAGCTCACAGCCATCTATAATGAGATCTGGAGCCCTCTTCAGGTGTGAAGGCACACATGCAGGCATACAATAAATAAATGGTAAAAAGATAACCCTCATAAATAATAAATTATTAGCCAAACAATTAACTGCTTTAAACAAGTACTCTGAGGCAGGCGTAGCGGCAGATGCTCATAATCTGGCAGAAGATGTACAACTTCGATGCTAGCCTGAGTTTCAGAAGGACTTCATCACAGAACAGAAAATTAGGAAACAAAGCAACAGAAGCAGATGCATCTCTGAATTTGAGGCAAGCCTGGTCTACAGAGAGTAATCCAGTCCAGTCAGGGTTACACAGAGAAACTGTCTCAAAAAACAACCAAACAAACAAACAAAAAAAATCCTACCACTTCTGGAGTTGAGCTGAGTGCCCCCAGCTAGTGGTGGTACAAATATGTAATCCCAGTACTTAGAAGGCAGAGGCAGAAAGTGAGTTCAAGGCCCAAGTCTGCTACATGAACCTGTTTCTTCCTCATACACCCCCAAAGAGAGAGAAAAGAAAGAAATAAAACAGTCATTAGTTATATATGGGATGAATTGTCTCAAACAAACACATATCCAATCAGCAGGAGACAGGGAGTGCCCTCAGGAGAAACCAACCCTGTCAATGCCTTGAGTTTACACTCTGCAAAACTGTTAAAGACTATGGAATCTGTGATTCTATCTTATGGTGGTGCCTCAATTCCTCCATCTGATATACAACCTGCTAACAGGAAGCTGAGAAGTCAACTAACAGGAAGTCTTACCAGTTAAATCTGTTCCTAATTAAAGGAAAAGTCTGCACTTGTGATCTTCTTGTATATATGGTGGGAAGGAGCAATAAGAAATGAATTCTAATTTAAAAAACACTCCTGTGAGGGTCTTGTAAGATCAGAGGCAGAGGAGGCCAATCTGATACTTTCTAATAGTACAAGAAGGAAATTGTTTGTTTTTGGCTTTCTGAGACAAGCTTAACAATGGAACCCATGCTAAAGTTTCAATTCTCAGCAATCCTCCTGTGAAGGCCTCCTGAGAACCAGGACTACCCGCCTGAGCCACCACATGCAGTCCGAGCATCACTTTCAGCAAGTGTTCCAACTGAGTGTTCAATCATCCAGCGCTCACTCTTGTACCTTTTCCTCTGGCTACATGAAGAGGTACAAACTGTCAGTTTGAGTCTTATCTACCCTTCAGCTCATCGGCGGGTGGACTAATAACAATTTAGAGCATCTCATAACTATTCAGTACAAACTGAATGAACCACAGAAGAAAAAAAATCATTCAGAATGCTTACTAGGATCAGGTATTTCCTTACTTCTAAACTGAGTAAACAGACATTAAATAACTTCCCTTTGTTGATAAAGTTAACCAATACTAAGTAATGCCCATAAGTGTATGCTTACAGGTGATGGTGTTATCAAGAAGGGGGGGCACTAAGGAAAAGGAAGTAGGGATTTAGCGACAGAGGACTTGTTTTTTAAAAAAAAAAAAATACTTTGCATATTTCCCAGAGCTGCGCATGCAGCTCATGGTAGAGTGCTTGCCTAGGATGTGCTGGAGGATGAGAAAGAAGGAGGAAGGGTGGACTACTCCGGAGGATGGGACAGAGTTACAGATTCAAGGCCACCGCTGAATACAAAATCCTGTTAGAGTAACTGAGAGAGGAAAATAAGAGAACAGAGCGACAGGGATAGGAAGTGACAACTCACAGCAGTGGCGGTTTTCTTAGCCCGGCTCTTAGGCTTGTCCTTCTCACTTTCTAACGCACCGTCTTTCTTCTCAGTGGGTTCTTGCTTGATGGTACTTTTCATTTCTTTCTCTGCCGGAAGCAATCCAAAGTTAGTTCCTCTGTATACACTGTGCTTATCTCTGCTCCCCGTCTCACCTCATCCTCTTCCTCCCCTCCAAACACCACTAAACACAAATGCTATTCCATGTTTGTTTTCGTTTCGTTACCCAACAACGAGCTCAATGCTAGCTGACACAATACAAAAGAACCTCTACTAAATTTTACCATGCGAGTGCTACTATGAGTAGTTTAAGTCTTCAAAACAGGAGCTAAATCCTTCTTTAAGAAGACATGTCAGCTGGACAGTGGTGGTGCACACCTTTAGTCCCAGCACTCGAGAGGCAGAAGCAGGCAGATCCCTGAATTGGAAGCCATCCTGGTCTACACACTGAGTCTCAGGATAGCCAGGACTACACTGAGAGACCCTGTCTGTAAAAAACAAATAAAAAAAAAGAAAAAAACATGTGCCAGGCCCACTTGCATATACCTTTAATCCCAACACTGGGGGGGAAGCCTGTGAGTTCCAGGCCAGTCAGAGCTACATACTGAAACTATCTATCAAAGAAAAATGGCATGTATGTTTCTCTTGCTCATGACAGGGATAGCACCAACTCACCAGCTGGATCTCTACCACATTATACACTGTCTCTCCATAATCCAAGATGATCTATCTCCTGGTTCCTGAGACTCATTCATAACAAAACTACTTCAAAGAACATGATCCTCAAGGAAGGTAAGCATTTTCTCTGCAGTCTTACAACCTGTTAGTAACCGGTTGAGCCAGGACTGAGACTCACAGGGGTTCACTCACTACTGCACCATGTTGCCCTTGCACTGACACATGAAAACCTACCTCATTTACCTCTGCATTGGCAGATGCCTCTGTGCTTATAGTACACAGTACTTACTCTCTAGGTCACCTACAAATCTGCCTCTAGCCAGGTGTGCTGGCACATTCCCATACTGCCAACACTTAGGAGACAACAAGAATACACAGTAAGAAAAGAAAAGAAGAGAGAATGGCTGAAGGAAAGCAGAGACAACCACGACATACACAAGCATTATCAACTGTTATCAGTTTCTGCCTGGTCTGAAATAAAAAGGAACCTATGTACTTTTAAGTGAATTTACTGAACTAAATTTCAAAGCAGCAGCTAGATGCAACTGAGGAATTCACCTATATTCAAATATGCATTTTCCATTTTTGTCCTACAGCCTGTTAATTATGAGAATAAAGATGATATATTAGGATTTTACTTCTCAAACCCTATCAAGTGACCAAGAAATAAATACCAGTTGCTATCAACATTTTCCTTCCTCACTAACGGATAAACTCTCTCTTACCATTCTCCCATTTTGGAGTTGCACAGCCCATCCGGCGTCTCAGGTTATGAGTCCTGGCTTCTGTTGCCTCTTCTGGCTCAATTTTAATATTCATAGCCTAAAAAATTTTCATAAACATGAATATTCTCTTCTTCCTGTTATTACTTAGTAATTCAAAAGACACTTTGTTCTTTTCTTAAGAGATCACATTTTTAAAATTACACACCAACTAAAAGAGTATTTTCCAATAACATAGGTTTGAGAGAAAAAATAAAAAAACTGGATCAATTTATAAGCTATATTACTACGCAAAATGGACATACCAAGGCCTTATTTTCCTCTAAAAACTTTGCTTTATTACTAAACTCAAAATGATTATAAAAACATCAGATTTTTGTTACTTCTAAAATCTAAACTTTTGCCAAGCTCTTCAAAGGTCTAATGGCACTTGTGGAAATCTGGCTTCCACAATCTTCAATGACCTCATTAAGAAAGAAACAAAGCCGGGCAGTGGTGGCCCACGCCTTTAGGCCCAGCACTTGGGAGGCAGAGGCAGGTGGATGAGGCCATCCTGGTCTACAGAGTGAGTACCAGGACAGCCAGGGCTACACAGAGAAACCCTGTCTCAGAAAACAAAACAAAACAAAACAAAACAAAAAACTGTCAAGGTGTCATTGGCTAGCTTGGACCTTGCTATGTAGACCATGCTGGCCTCAAACTCAGAGATCTGCTTGCCTCTGCTTCCTGAGTGCTGGGATTAAAGGCCTGTACCACCACAGCTGCATGCGTGCGTGAGTGAGTGAGTGCGTAAAATAAAAATCAAGGATTTTATTTTTATTTATGTTTATGTGGCAGGACATGCCCATGTATGAGTATGTCCCCCCATAGGTAAGAACAGGGCAGCAGATTCCCTGGAGCTGAAGACACAAGAGGACTGTGAGCTGCCTAAGATAGGTGCTAAGAATCACACTCGGGTCCTGTGCAAGAAGTACACTCACCTCTCTAGCTTCGTTATTATTCTAACTACTGTTATTATAAATTGTACCTCTGAAGAAATGAAGTATTGGCTGTTCTTCCAGAGGACCTGGGTTTGATTCCCAGCACCTACATGCCTGCTAACAACTGTCTGTAACTCCAGCCTCAGGGGATCTGACACTCTCTTCTGGCCTCTATGGGTACTGTATACCCATATGGCTCACAGACACTCAAGCAAAATACATAAAAATGAAAAATTTAAATCCAAAGAGTAAGTTATATATCTAACATCACAAAACTATAAAACACCTTCATTCTTACCGAGGACAAATGAGCCAAGCTCAGCCCTCCTGCTCCTTAGACTGATACGTATTGATAAACAAAACCACTTTGTAGTCTATAACAAAGTGTTAGTAGTGTTAGTGTTAGTGTTAGGAGGACTATTTATGAATTTACTCATGTGTTCACAGCCAAAAGTATTTTTCTGTGGGCATTAGCATTACAATTGGCATCATCAACTCGGACCTCAGGCATCCACAGCACTAGGGAACATCTTACATTTATAAAGGTCCAGAGTAAGTCACACGCTGTGGGACACACCTGTGTTCCTAGCAACTGAAAGGCCAAAGAAAGAAGATCACAGGAAATTCAAGGCTAGCAGTGTAACCCTGTCACAAAAGTCAAAACAATATGCTCAAAAAAAATATTAGGTTTTAGACTGAGTTTTAAACATGTCTATGAACTTCATCATAATTTCCTATTCTGATTACCTTCTTTTATTGAGAAATATGGAGTCTCTAAATTCTACATTATGTAAAAAACATTTGTCAAAGATCAATAGTCAAGGACTGACAGAGAAGCATGATCCTGCCCTGAGGCTCCTGAACAGGACGTTGTTTTCTAAAACTTAACCCTAAGTGCTAGACAGACATCCAAAGTCTCCATGCCTTTCTAAGGGAATAAAGCATGGAGAAGATGCTTCCTTTCTGTACAGAGAAAATCCTAAAGCAAGTCCTCTTGGTAGCCTTTCAACACTCGTGGCACATGTGTTCCCGATTCCATACTGAGGAACAAAGACATAAAAATGAAAATACATAAATATGTCTTCACATATTCCGCCCTTGGTAAGAGCACATAAATACTGGTTTTGGTTTTGACTAGTAACAACTAAGCAGCTTTCAGGCAACCCAGAAGGAGCTCTGCCATTCCTTCCCCTATGCTGCCAACACCATTCCTATCACTGATGACAGCACAGAGCAGTATGACGTACTCCCTTATGAGATTAGCAAGGCTACAAACTACAAAGCACTTACATTCAAGAGAAAGTCAGTGATGAACAGCCATTAGCACTAAACTCAAGAAACACTCATCACTCCTATAGAATACTCACCTCTGGTCTCATGCGCTTCGCTCGGCGGGCTGGAGGACAGGTTTCTGCGGGCTGCACAGACTGCCTCTGGGGAATATCATGGGGTTTGTACTCCTTGTCCTTTGTGTCTGAGGTCAGGTTAGGCTTCTGAAGACACTAAAATAAAAAGTACCAATGAATTATTTTTTGTTTGTTTGCTTGTTTCTCGAGACAGGGTCTCTCTGTGTAGCCCTGGCTGCCCTGGAACTCACTCTGTAGACCAGGCTGGCCTCGAACTCAGAAATCTGTCTGCCTCTGCCTCTCAAGTCCTGGGATTAAAGGTGTTCGCCACCACAGCCCGGCACATAACATCTTTTTAAAAATCTAAATAACAACAAAATCAAATCTAAAAATACCAACTATGCACACAGTGTGTCTATTTTTTAACATTGTTTCCTTTTGCTTTTTTTCTTTTCTTTAAATTTGATCCTAAACTGACAGAAAGTTGATTTTTAACTTACACTATTCAAGTACTTATCTCCTCAAGGTTTTAAAAAGCCATGGTAGGCCAGGCGTGGTGGTGCATGTCTGTAATCTGAGCACTCAGGAAGCTGGGGCAAGAAGATTCTGGGCTATATAGTGAGAAGTTGTCTCAAATATAAAAAAGCAAAATGAATTACTTCATTAATCTACAATCCTGCCGACTCTGACATGACTAATAATGTTATATCCTGACTTGAGAAAATAGGTTCTCTGACTATGTGACAGAAAATTGTTAGTTCATGGCAGAGCATGGTGATGCACACCTTTAATCCCAGCAGTTGGGCTGGGTGGTGGTGGCGCACGCCTTTAGGACCAGCACTTGGGAGGCAGAGGCAGGCGGATTTCTGAGTTCGAGGCCAGCCTGGTCTACAGAGTGAGTTCCAGGACAGCCAGGACTACACAGAGAAACCCTGTCTTGAAAAACAAAAACAAGAAAACAAAAAACAAACAAACAAACAAACAAAAAAAAAAAAACCCAGCAGTTGGGAGGCAGAGGCAGGCAGCGGCAGGCAGCCAACCAAGTCTATGAGTAAGTTCCAGGCCATCCAACCTTCATAGATTTTTCAAACTGAAAAATTTTTGGTACAATGGTAGGCAAAAAAAATGTCCCCATAGGTTCCTGTGCTTGTTATATACTTGGTCCCCCTCTGACAGCACTGTTTTGGGAGGTTTCATGGCCTTTAGTAGTTGGGGCCTCCCTGGAGAAAATGCTGGTCATCAGGGGGAACCATAGGAGCTCCAGGCCTGGTCTCATTATAATCTTGCCTTCTGCTCCCTGGTCCACCATATGAAGAGTCCCAGCAGCACTATCTCACTGCCATGAGCCTCCACGCTTCCAGCCAGGATACAAGGACTGTACCCTCCCATTGTGAGCCCTAATCAATCCTTCCTGCCTTCATTTGCTTACTGTTGGTGTTCAGTCACAAGACAAGAAAAGTGATACAGTTCTTATCGGGAAAGTCTCCTTTTCCTTTTTTTTCTCTCAGTTTCATACTAAACTGACATAAAGACAGTATTTAATGCTAAAACATAACACAAGAAATTATTATTTCTAAAGCTAACATGAATCTCTCAACTATGCACTTCTATTTCATAAGAAGACAATAAATTCAGGAGAAGACATTTTTTAAGCTCTGTAGTGGCTAAGCATTCGCCTACATGTGTGCATACGCATTGTGTACGTGTCTAATGTCTGAGGAAGCCAGAAGAGGGCATCAGGTTCCCTGGAATTGAACCTACAGTTGGTTTTGAGTCACCTTGTGGGTTCTGGGGTCCAAACTCAGGAAGTCTGCAAGAACAGCAAGTGTTCTTAATTAATCACTGATCCACCTCTCCAGGCCCCATGAGACACATTTTTGAATGTAGGATCCACAATGCAATTCTCTAAAGTCTATCTGGGGTATGGCACATCATTTATGCTTGGCATGGAATACATTAAATTAACCAGGGATGTAGCTCAATAAACGTCTATGAATACATTTTTAAAAAGGCAAGAGACAGGGTGGGGCTGAGGATGCAGGTCAGTTGGGTGAGTGCTTACACAGCATGTGAGTCCCTGGGTTCAATCCCCAGCAACTATGAACTGGATGTAGGCCAGAACTATAACTCTAGTACTCAGGAGGTGAAGGCAGAAGAATCAGAAGGTTCAAAACTATCCTTAGCTACACTGTTTAATTAGAGGTTAGCCTAGGATATAGGATACATGAGATCTTGTCTTCTAAAAACTAAAAATTTATAATACTTTTTATATACTTTATGAACTTTGTGAAACAAAAATTATGTGAATTTATTTGATGTTAAATTTATATGAAATTAGACAAATAGTAATGACTTAATTCACATATTCTATCACAAATTTAGTCTCTATTTCCCACTGGTCTTAGTGGTTCTAACATCTATATTCATGACTCTATAAGATCTTTAGATACACTGGGCAGAAACCAATCTTAGCAACATTTTAGAATATATAAAGAAATCTATCTTTTGTTCCAAGCAATAATTCAAAACACAAACCTAATACACTGGTTTATTACTAATATGGACTTTAACCTCTTCTTGCAAAAAGATCACCACTATACCAAAAATCACCTCATCCCACAGAGGCTGTCCTAAAATTTCAGGGCATTCAGAAAACATGGTGATGCAAGAGGAAGCCTGTGTTCCATTATGCCAGGACATGGCTCCATTTTTCAGACAGTCTCATGTGACCCAGGGTGGCCTTGAATTCACTGTGTAACCAACAATGACCCTGAATTTCTGATCGGCCTGCCTCTGCCTTCTGAGTCCTGGGATTATAAGAGTGTACCACCATGATTAGTCTGTGAAGTGCTAGAGGTTATACCCAGGGCCCTGTGCACAGAGAGTAGGCACTCTACCAACAAAGCTACATCCTCAGCCTCTTTCAAAACTGTCTACAAGAAATATGTACCACTGCTTAGAATATACTGGTATATAGTAAGTCTCAACATAAGAACCCTACCCTCTATTTGCTTGAGAACAGACCTTACTATATAAGCATGAGCTTTATCAAAACTTCTGTTGTTCTAGGATTAAACATAGCAGCTACCAAGTGTTTTTTTGTTTGTTTGTTCGTTTTATTTTGTTTTTTAACTACACTGGTTCTCTAGGCAACTGACAAGTGGGGTTTTTTGGGGGAGCTTTTATATTTGTTTTGTTTTACTCTTTTTTTGATTTTATTGGATAACATTTCAAATGTTATCCCCTATCCAGGTCTCCCCTCCGGAACCTCCTACCCCATCCCCCTCCCCCTGCCTCTATGGGGGTACTCACTCCCCCATCCACCCACCCACTCCCACCTTCCCACACTGTTACTCTCCTACATTGGGGCATCGAACCCCCACAGGACCAAGGGTCACTTCTCCCACTGAAGTCCAACAAGGCCATCCTCTACCACATATGTGGCTGGAGCCATGGGTCCCTCCATGTGTAGTCTGGCTGGTGGTCCAGTTCCCGGGAACTCCAGGCGGTCTGGCCAGTTGACACTATTGCTCCCCCCATGGGACTATAAACCCCTTCAGCTCCTTCAGTTTCTTCTCCAACTCCTCCATTGGGGAGAGGAGGAGACCCCACTCAGTCCAATAGGTTGGCTGCGACCATCAGTATTTGTCAGGCTCTGGCAGAACTGACAAGTTTCTAAAAGGCTGCAACTCATAAATTAGGTAAGATCTTTGCTTTCCTTACAGATAGAATCTCCATAGATAGAAGAGTAGAAAAAGAGAAGTCTTATTCTATATCTATATAAGGCAACTAAATGCTTATCTGGTATAGCTAAAAACCAAAGACCAAAATCTAGTATGTGGTCCACAACTATAATCCCCAACACTTAGAACGCTGAGGCAGGAGAATTATATGTTCAAGGGCAGCCCAAGATGCACACTGTGATGGTTAACAAAGTCACTTTGACTCGATTTAGGATCACCGAGGAGACAAGCTACATTCCATCCAATAAGGAATTGTCTAGATTAGTTAAGGAGGGAGACTATACTAATTGTGGGTACTACAATACATAAAGAGAAAGGGCAGCGTAAGCAAGGGCAGTCCTCTCTGCCTCCTGTCTGCAGACAACATGACCACCTCTTCATCACACTTCTGATACCATGCTTCCCTGCCATAATGAACTATAAACTCACAAAAACTCATACAGCAAAACACTGTCTCAAATGAATTACATCATCCATGGCTCACTAAATATTAATATACGTTTTTATAGAGGGGGAAAGGAATGTGGGTGTAGGCCGGTTGGCAAAGTGCTTGACACAGATGTACAAAAAAGTCCTGGGTCTTTTGTATGAACTGAGCATGGTAGTGGTGCAGGCTGTGATCCCATCACTTGGGAGGAAGAAGCAAGATGAGTAGTTTGAGGTCATCAAGGTATACAAGAAGTTGAGGCCAGTCTGTGCTACATAAGGCCCTGTCCAAACATACAAAGCCCAAGAGTGGTAGGCACACAACTACAATCATCACTAAGGAGACAGAGACAGGCATCTTGTGTGTGTTCCTGTTCATGGCCAGCCTATCTTAATGACGATTACAGAGCAGCCAGGGCTACACACAAACAACACTCCAATTTGGAAGACTGCGTGATACAGTCAGTGGTAGAGCACTTGCCTACCACAGGGTAGAGCTTCAGTTTGATAACCATATGCAAATAAAAAGGAAGTTCAAGAAGGAATCAAGAGAACAAAAAAAAAAAAGCTATGATTTAGGACTTAGCATTACAGTATGACTAGTTTATAGTATTAGGGCACAATTTTAATGTTTGTTTTATCAATCTTTCCACAGCACAGAAATGAAGTTATAGGACTTATTACTCTGGTACTTAGAGTATCTCAAAGGATACGAATGGATTAAGACACTCCTTTCTACCAGAGCCTTGAAAAATGTGGGACAGCTTTAGAGACATGCAGCCAGGAGCTGCTGGGAGAGCAAGCTGCAGCCAGGAGCTGCTGGGAGAGCAAGCTGCAGCCAGGAGCTGCTGGTGGAACAAGGTGCTTTGCAGCACTAAGTTCTTCCCCTTTAGTAGATATTCTACCTGACAATTTTCTTGGGAATCTCAGTAGACAAATGTTAGACACTTAATTCCCAGGTTACCCTTTCATCTGACAACCAGGGAGGGATGCTTTCAGTAGAGTATTTCATTTTAAAAAGTCCTTAATAATCAACTCCTATAGTGAAGTAAATACAGATTTTAGCTGTATTTGACAGTAAAAAGATATTGACTTTATAATCATATTCATTCTAATACCAAACTTTTAAATACAGTTGCTTCCACTACCAAAATCCTAGGTTTTCCTCAAAAGGAAATGATTTAACAATGTTTTCTAAAGACTGTCTCATTCATCGCAAAGACAATGTACCAATAAGTAAGCAGCTAAATAAAACAGGTGAAGGCAGCTCCAATACTCACCCTCAGACTGTCTCCAGACAGGAACAAATTGTATGGATTGAGGATTCGCTCATAATGTCCCCTGATATGTGAGCCCACGGCTTTACCAGGAGCAAAACCCATCTTGGTAGCAATTTTGGTCCATTTTCTATCCTTGCAAACAACTGCAAACCCACCTTCTTCTGCGACTAACTGTTAATAACAAATAAATAAATAAATAAATAAATAAATAAATAAATAAATAAATAAATAAAAGAAATATTAGAGAAATTTATTTCCAATTCCTTCATATCTAAGATTCAAAGAAAAAAACTCCCAGTTATACTTTTGTTATAGTTGTTTCGTTTGTTTTTTGTTTTTCACTTCCTAGGTCAAAAGAGAGAAATAAAACACACATACAAAACAAACTATGAGCTATTAATTTGAAGGTAAAAAATAGGACCAGCTCTTTTGACAGTGTGGTCGGTCCAGATTCATTCACCACTCTCAAAGACCCTTCTCACTCCCTAAAGATGACTAACAATTACATCTGTACTAAAGCACAGCCCCCCCTATATTTGGTCCCACCTTGTTACCCTTAAAAATCTCTATTTTAAAAAAAAAGGGCAACAAGTATGCCATCATGTCTGGTAAAGTGAAGTGGAACCATGAACTGAACTATGGCTCTGCTGTCTCAGCTTAAGTCTTTTCTATTTCCCTGAGCTTTAGGTTCTTCCTTATTTAAACTAAAATGGGAAGGACCCTCTGCAGTGTTGAGACATTTAAACAAAAGATAAATTGTAACAAAATCTTCTATAAAATAAAGCTTACAGACTACACAGGTAAAGCTCTGATACTCAATATGTTTAACAAAAAAAAAAAAGAAATCTCATTTTACCTATTTCAAACAAGTAGCTTCTTGGCTAAGGGTTGTTTAAGAGAGAGAGAGAGAGAGAGAGAGAGAGAGAGTCTCACTTGCCTTATTTAGCTGGAACAAGTCTAGGATCTTTCTCTCCACGTGGGGAATCTTCAGAGTACTTCCCTGTAGCTCCCAATACTTTGCAATCTGGTCCAGGAAATTCAATTTTACCCGTGTTTGGGCCTAAGTGTTAAAAAAAAAAAAAAATGCGTTTTAACCTCAGCTATTGTTCTCTGTGGCACAAGGCTCTTGTTCTCTGTGCGGGTGAATGGGTGAACAGAAGTGGCTGGCTTACACAGCCGGCATGGCAGGGCACTGTACTTGGTGTGGTCTTGCTTTAAAGCCTGTGTTACTTCTTCACTTTTAAGAACAAAATTAACTTCTACTTATTATTAAATTATTAAATACAAGAGTGTTTGCTTGTCTAACTTGTGTTTTAAAAGTAGGTGCTGTCTGTGTCTAAGGAAAATATCACTGTTATATACACTGTTTAAGATTCCTGTGTTTTGCCGGGCAGTGGTGGCACACGCCTTTAGGCCCAGCACTTGGGAGGCAGAGGCAGGCGGATTTCTGAGTTCAAGGCCAGCCTGGTCTACAGAGTGAGTTCCAGGACAGTCAGGGCTACACAGAGAAACCCTGTCTCAAAAAAAATAAATAAATAAATAAATAAATAGATAGATAGATAGATAGATAGAGAGAAGGCCTCTTGAGAAAGAAAGTTTAAAAAAAAAAAAAGATTCCTGTGTTTTATTATTCTGTGGAAAGAAATACAATTACTAAATGATTTCCAGTTACATATTTTCTGCATACAACACAGAAACAGGCAAAAGCAAACAGAATAAAGTTATTCTGAACAATGCTCCAACTAAGAATCATTATAGGCACAATTTAATGTTATTGGTTAAAATCAGAAATGGCTTGTAGTGACCTTTTATTTCCCTTCAAGTCCTGGCACTCCTGTAAGACTAGACTAGCCAGAGATCCTCCTGTCTCTGTCTTTCAAGTGTGTGCCACCACACCCAACTTCTAGTGCTATGGCATTTAATTTAAAAAAATCACAGAAAAACTGGTAAATGTTAACTATCAAATAATTACGTGTGTGTGTGTGTGTGTGTGTGATATATATATATATATATATATATATTCCCCTTATAATACACACATGAAGGGGGCAATTTCCAAGTTTCATTCATAATTAGATAATTCCCAATAGCAATCCCAACAGCTGTAAGTTACTTCTTTCTTCCCCCAAGACAGGGAGGGCCTCACTCCATGTCCCAGTTGGCCCAGAACTCACTACAACATCCAGCTGTCCTCTACACATCCTCTTGCCTCTTCATTCTAACAGCACATCTGGATAACACCTACTACCTTTACATTCAATTGTAAATTTGAAAATAGGCTACAATGCTTAAGGGGCAGAAACGGAAGCCCAACTGGTGGGGCACTTCCCTGCCATATGAAAGCCTTGGATCTAATCATCAGCACCACATAAAACCAGAGGTCAAGGCTCTCACTTGTAATCACAGCACCTATAAGCTGAAGGCAGGAGGATGGCTACCGTTTAGAAGCTGGACTAGGCTATATAGTAAATTTCATGCCAGCCTAGGCTACATATGTCTCAAAAAATTAAAAATAATAAAAAAAAGAATTTGTAAAACAATGACATAAACTGACTCTGTTATTAAAAATCTAGAATTTTCTAGCTTGTACTATTTTTAATATTTTATGTATATCAATGTTTTATTTGTATGTATGTATGCGTAAACCCAAATGGCTGAGGGGAGTAAGAGAGCATCAAGATTCTCTGGAACTGGAATTACAAATAAGAAATTAACCAGGCTCCTCTGCAAGAACAAGAAATGGGCCGGGCGGTAGTGGCACACGCCTTTAATCCCAGCACTTGGGAGGCAGAGGCAGGGGGATTTGAGTTCGAGGCCAGCCTGGTCTACAGAGTGAGTTCCAGGACAGCCAGGACTATACAGAGAAGAAACCCTGTCTCAAAAAAAACAAAACAAAACAAAAACAAAAAAAAAAAAAAAAAACCCAAAAAACAAAAAACAAAAACAAAGAACAAGAAATGCTCATAACTGTTAAACCATTTCTCTAACAGTGTACTTTAAAACTTTCTGTAAGCTAGAGAGATTGCTTGGCGGTTAAAGAGCACTGGCTGCTCTTCCAGAGGACCCAGGTTTGATTCCCAGCAACCACATGGCAGCTCACAACTGTCAGTAACTCATTAACTCTACCCTCAGGTTTTTCAATATAGATGCAGGTTAACTACCAAAGTACATAAAGGAAAAAGAAATAAATCATTAAAAACAAAACAAAACACCTTCTACAGCATAAAACTAAAAAGTTAAAAAAACTTTTATGTGCACTCTAAAGAAGTGTGATTGATTAGGCCACAATCTTCTTTGGGGAAAGTATGTTATTAAATCAAGTCTGATTAAAGATACGGCCGCTCACAACCAGATCTGTAACTCAGATGTCCTCTCCTGACCTCCAAGGCACCGGCATGCACATGGTGCAGATACACATGCACACAAAACACCCATCGACAGAAAATTAGTAAAATTTTTGAAAATTAAATGTAAGTTTTAAGTGTAAAAAACAATTAGGGATATAAAACCTTTCCTACTGCATTCTTCTCAAAAGTTACCTATTTTCAAAACTTAAAACTTCACTGATTATAATCTAAAGATAAATAACGCATATGTATTACTTAGCAGTCAAAGGGGGACAGACATAAGTCAGTATCTTTAATGAAATTTGGTTTGCTATAGTGGCCTGCCTGACTGCTGGCTTTTTGTGCCATGATTATCAATTATTGGCCATGTTCTCATTTCACTGAGACTGTAACATTAGCGGCACACTCATCTTCAGGGAGTGTTCCTCTGGAACACAGACAAGCAGAACATTACCTCCAGTTCGTTCAGCCTCTGGATCCGTGGGGTAAAATGAAGTTTATCAACATCACAAGCGAATGGTGGCTGCCAATCCTAGGGGAAAGCAAACGCTATTAGATACAACTACTTAACACTTCATTATTAAAAAAAAATTACCAGTCAAACAAAATGTAACAATAGAGCAGTTTTTCAATCTATTTTCCACCAGAAAATTATAAGTATGTAAAAACTCCCAACCCCAGATATTGGTACATCTGGCACAAACTTTTCCCTCTATTCTGACCGAAGTTGAAAAGTCACTGGCTTAGGTAAAAAGGATTTTGAAGTATCTCTACAAAACAGTATAATGTCAAATTATCTATAGAATCTTTACATATTTGATCTAGTCTTTTAAATAGATGGAGAGTATAATTCCAGCAATCTGGAGGCAGAGATAAAAGACGGTCACAAGTTCATAGCAACCTGGGTTATATGGTGAAATTCTCTCTCCAAGGAAGGAGGGAGAGAGAAGGTTGGGGAGTTGCCTTAGTGGGCATGAGGAGCCGAATTCAGATCCCTAGAAACAGACAGGCATGAACCTATATAAGGACAGCTGAGACAGCAGAGAAAGGTGGGATTTAATGGCCAACCAGTGTACTTGAATGGACTTCACATTCAGTAAGAGACCATCTCAAAACTAAGGTAGAGGGACTGGCGACATGGCTCGGTGGGTGCTTACCACCAAGTCTGAGAACTGGAGTCTGGTCTTCATATACATGTGGTCGGAGGAGAGGATCGACTTCCACACATGAATGGTGGCTTGCATGCAGCCACACCACATATAAAAATACTAAATAGGTTTTTTTCTAAAAGATAGAGAATAATGAGAGGTACCTAGGGCTGACATCTGGCCTGTACACTTGTCCACACAGGCACAGGGCCCACAAATACACCTGTGTACATACACACACAAACTTTGAAAGTAAGAATGTATTTCATTGGTAGCATCCCACAAACTAGGTATGACAGCATACTCCTGTCATCTCTGCACTTAGGAGGTCAAGGCAAGAAGAGAATCAAAGTTCAAAGTCATTCTCAGCAAGTGATGAAGATGCCTGAATCTCATGTAGAAGGGGAAATAAAATACCCTTAGGAGACAGAGGGAGGAGGGGAACTGGGTAGGAAAGGGGATTCGGAGGAGGAATGGGGGGATGGGGGGGATTCAGGATCAGGTGTAGGGAGAGACAGGAGAGAGGGCCAGAAGGCCAAGAGAGCTGACCGGTGAGGGGAGAATCACTAGGATGTGACAGACCTGGGATGGGGAGGCTCCAGAGTGTGAGGGTGACTCTAGCTGAGACTCCTAGCAGTGCAGGGATATGGATCCTGAAGTGGCCACCTCCTGTAGCCAGAGAGGACTCCCAGTAGATAAGGACACCAACTCACCCACAAAACCTCAGCCCAAAAATTGTCCTGCCTACAAGTAATGCAGGGACAAAGGCGGAGCAGAGACTGAAGGAATGGCCAACCAATGGCTGACAACAATCTGAGACCCACCCCATAGGCAAGCACCAATCCCTGACTCTATTAATGGTACTGTTATGCTTGCAGACAGGAGCCTAGGATAACTGTCCTCTGAGAGGCTCCACCCACCAGCTGACTGAAAGATACAGAGACCCACAGCCAACCATTGGGAAAAGTTGGGGGAACCTGGAGGGCATAGGAACACCATAGGAAGATCAGAGTCGACTAATCTGGACCCTTGAGGGGTCCTCTAAAAGGGGGACCAATCAAAGAGCTGAACCAGACATGCAGCTCGAGGGATCCCCAACAACTGGAGTGGAGCCCGTTCCTAAATCTGTTGCCCATCTGTGAGGAGAAGGGGAGATGGGGGAGGGACTGTGTGAAGGGGAACCGGGAGGGGGCATCGATCAGAAGGTGAAGTGTATAAACAAACACACACACACAGCTGAGCAGTTACCCACAATTGAAACCCTAGTGATGAGAGGAAGATTCCAGAAATCATTCAGACAAGCCTTCACCAACAAGCACACAGCACACGCAAGTTCATGCAGACACTGCACACAAATAAAACAGGCGTGGTAATGACACCTGTAATCCCAGCACCTGGGAAGTATGGAGAGGATCAGAAGTTCAAGGTCATCTTCAGCTAAGGCCAACCAGGGATGAGACACTGTCAAAACACAAAGTATTCTATATGCAGGTGTGCCAGCACCGCCATAACAAAAGCGCTCAGTAGGTTTCAGTAAGAAGGCAAGAAGTTCTAAACCAGCTGAACGACATAGCAAGATTCTGTCTGGGAAGGGGAAAAAAACAGAAAATATTCCATAGAATCTGAGATTAAAGTTTATGTTTATATCAATATCTGAAGATATTGATATAAATTAGACAGATCAAGATGTCATAGAAAGGCTTCTTGCTGCCCCGTGTCAAGGTAAGAGGAAGACTTGTTCAGAGCTTTGCCCTCTTGTCCTTTACAAAAGCTATTGGCTTTCAGAAAGGAACAAGGGCTGCTACAGTGGCATACAGTTGCCTGGCTTGCCTGAGGTTCCAGATTTAACACAAGTTAAATGGTGAGAAGGGGAACCCATACAGATAGGGAGGAAGACAGGGAGGGGAGAGAAGGAGAAAACTGCTCAGAGTTAAAGGTTAAATTCAAAACATAAAAGATAAGGTATTAGAAAAGCTAAGACAATTTTAGGGAGTCACTTCTCTCCTTCCACCATGTGGGTCCTGAGAGTGGAACTAGGCTAGTGCCTTCACCTGCTTAGTCATCTTCCCAGCTGCCCTTGTGGTCTAAAACTTTTATACACTAAGAACTAGAGACAATAGACAGGTTACTCCTTGACTGACCTCGTTACATGCCTTCATATCCTAAAACAAAGACGTAGAAATGTCATGTTCCTGTGGGCATGGCTCTACACTCCTGTGGCACACAGGAAACAGAGGTAGGACAATCAGGATAGTGCAAGGTCAGCCTCTGCTACAAGAAATGCTGAGGAGAGTGAGGAGATTACGTTCTCAAAAACACATAAAAAGGTTTTATGTGGCTCAGTAGGTAAAACCATTTGTCACACAAGCCTTGCATGCCTAAGTTTAGTTCCTGGTACCACTGAAGGAAAAGCACTGATTCTCTGAAGTTATCCTCTGACCTCAGCAGTACAAGAGTACACACCTGCACATGCACGTGAACGAACGAACACACACACACACACACACACACACACACACACACACACACACACGATAAATAAATTTTTAAAAAATTAAGTTTCGCCGGGCAGTGGTGGCGCACGCCTTTAGGCCCAGCACTTGGGAGGCAGAGGCAGGTGGATTTCTGAGTTCGAGGCCAGCCTGGTCTACAGAGTTCCAGGACAGCCAGGGCTATAGAGAAACCCTGTCTCGAAAAAACAAAACAAAACAAAAAATTAAGTTTCATAAGCATAAATTATGCATGTTTAGTCTGCAGATTCAAATAAAATAAATTCTAAAAATGGCACATCAAAAGGAAAACATTAAGTTGCCAAGAGGATTAGAAGAGGCATAAAAAATAGTTTAAGACCATTTATCATTACTACAAATCACTTCAAACCTTTTCTTTTGTAGTTACAGAGAGACAGTCACAACAGAGAGGAAGGAGGGAGGGAGGGAGGGAGGGAGGGAGGGAGGGAGGGAGGGA
>JANHMN010000009.1:34197448-34211715 GCA_030674055.1 Rhabdomys pumilio | reverse complement strand
TGAGGCAATGCTGGTCTATATGTCTATATGGTTCCAGGACAGCCAGGGCTACATAGAGAGACCTTATGTCAAAAAAGTTAAATAAACGTATTTGGATACTCACTATCATAAAGACCTAAATTATCTTTGGCTAATTCTGGCCTTGTGCCATGGTTGTTTTAAATGAGAAAGTGGAAAAATTGTAAGTCACAGGCTGGCAAACTATTTCAGCTTGTAGAAATGCTCATGACATAGCCTGATAAGCTGAGTTCAAGCCCCAGCACCACCGCAGAAGTAAAGAGAGAGGGGCTGAAGAGGTTTAAAAGCACGTGCCACCGGGTGGTGGTGGTGGCGGCGGCGGCGGTGGTGGCAGCGCGCGCCTTTAATCCCAGCACTTGGGAGGCAAAGGCAGGTGGATTTCTGAGTTCGAGGCCAGCCTGGTCTACAGAGTGAGTTCCAGGACAGCCAGGGCTACAGGACAGAGAAACCCTGTCTCGAAAAAGAAAAAAAGCACGTGCGACTCTTGCAGAATATGTGAGTTCAATTCCCAGCACCCACATGACAGCTCACAACCAACTGTAACTCACAGTTCCAGGAAATCCGACTGCCTCTTTTGGCTTCTGTCAGCACCAACACACATTTGTTTTGTTTTGGTTTCATCTTTAAAAAAACAAAACAAAAAAAACTGACTCCAAAAGTAGTCCTCTTACGGTAAACAGTCATAAATAAAAATATACTTCAAAGTAAGAAAGAAGTCATAATAAAAAGGCTCTTAAAAGTGTTTGTGGTTTTTTTTTTTTTTTTTGGTTCTTGTTTTTGAAACAGAATCTCACTATGCAACCCTGACTGGCCTGGAATGCTATGTATCTAGACCAAGTTGGCCTTAAGTCAGTGGTCTTCCTGCTTCTGCTACAATTAGAGGCATGCACTTCCATACCTGATCTAAAGTTAAAAACTACACACTATTTGAGTACTCAACTATCACAAGATCTAAGACATATTCAGCAAAGTCTAGGTAATCTAACCAAAAGGTAAAATTTTTATCCCCTAGGTATTATGTGGATCATAAATCACTCTTAGACAAACTAAAAGAACTCCCATTGCAAGTATCAGTAATAGGAGTTTATTTCTAGTAAGCCAGGTACAGTATGGCTCAATCCCATACCAGCATTTGGGAAGCTGAGGCTGGATATCTTGTGAGTTTGAGCCTAGGCTAGACTGTACATACTGAGTGAGTACTAGGCCTGGCAGGGATACAAAACATGACCGTCTCTCAAAAAAAAAAAAAAAAAATTTATAGACTAAAATGCAGTTCTACATAAATTTCCTTCTGGGATTTATTTTCAATTCCTTTGCTTTTAAAAGTTTTGTTTGTCTGGTTGGTTGGTTAGTTTTTTGAGACAGGTTTCCCTGTATAGCCCTGGGTTCCAGGAACTCACTCTGTAGATTAGGCTGGCCTTATTTTAAACTCAGAAATCCACCTGCACCTGCCTGCGTGTGCTGGGATTAAAGGCATGCACTACCACCACCACCAGACAAAAGTTTTAACTCTTTCAAAACAAAACTATGAGAATTGTATTAGTAAGAGGCTTAATTATTTTCCTTGGCAGTCAGAAACGTGCTCTTTGGAAAGACAATTAAACAGCTGAAGACTCAGAGTCCTAAGAGAGGACTGAGAAGCAAGTAAACATCTTCCTTAATCCCAGCAGTGACTTAGCAACAATCACTTAAGGCACATTTAACTGCAATGGTTCAAAAGCAAAAACTAACCCATGACAGCAACTTTCAAACAATACCTGTCTTCTCAAGTCCATTAAGAATTTCCTTCGCAAATAACCAACTATTAGTATTCATATATTTAACATATATTGAACATAATGCTTCTAATTACAGAAAATTTATGGTTATGTTGAGGTCTAATAATTAGCAAAATGATAAAGTACCCTAAATAGAAGCTACACAAGTTAGTGTTTTGACCCCTGAAGGCAAACCAGCTAAAACTCAGTGAGTGTCGAGCCCACTTGAGGAGCCCCCCTCGAAGCCTCCTGGTGCAGACCCAGGGTTCTCCTAGTTCCTTTCTTTTAGCACATCTCCATCCTTTCTTACTCCTTCCTGTCAGACCCACAGAGCCAGTCTCTACTATGACCCACAGTGGCCACACTAGGTGAAGACACTGGCTCAACTCAAGAGAAGCTTCTTACAGTAGACCGCAGTTAACACTAGGACCCACAACTGGAGGACCTGCAGAGTGAGCGCTTGGAGTACTCATCTAAGTCCGAAAAGGACTGTCTAAATCAACCCTCCTCACAAGGGATGTATGAAGGGAGGAGAGGTGGAGAGAGTCTAAGAGCACAAGTAGGATGAATCCAAGGAAGAGGCCCTTCTGCTACACACGGAGCTCAGAGGCTGGCAGCGCCCCCTGACCTGCACCACAGCAGACCAGACAAGATCCCAGCATAAAGTGGGGACTGGAACAGAAGCTGGCCACTAGCCCAAGAAGCTATTTGCAATTGATACCTGCTTGGAAAGGGAAAACCCATTTTCTGCAATTAGTATCACTGGCTTTACCAACCTTGTTCCAAGGCAAATCATGCCCAGGTTTGGCAGGTATTTGGGGTCTAGGTTTTGGTTCTATTTTGGGGTTTTTGTTGTCTGTCTTGATAGTTTTGTTTTTTTTTTTTTTTTAACTTATGAGATGGAGAGAGAAAAGAGAGAGAACAAGTTAGGTGGCAGGGAGGCGGAGAAGATCTGGGAAAAGTTAAGGAGAAAAAGAATATGACCAAAACGTATCATATTAAGAAAATGTGCTCACATCTTTAATCCTAGCACTTGGGGAGGCAGAGGCAGGCAGATCTCTGTGAGTTTAAGGCCAGACTGTTTTACAGAGTGAGTTCCAGGACAGCCAGGCTGATATGCAAACAAGCCCTGTTTCAAAAAAGCCAATGATGATGATGATGATGATGATACTGATGACGATAAATTTTAAAGCTCATCCAAGAAGAGCCTATTCTTACTAGTTTCTTAACAGTACAAAAAAATAACATTAACTAAGAACTGAGACATTTTTCTAATTACACGTACTCTATGAAACTGTCATCAAGATTATGGAAGGAGTTTGATTTTTTTTCTCTTTTCACTTATTTACTCATATATTAATCTACTTATTTTCATCATCAGAATTATGTATTCACAGGATTACAATCCAGTGTCAGCAGATGGAAGAGCAGATGCCTAAATCCATATTCTTATGGTTTATAGGTTTTAAAAATTAACACAAAACTTCAGTGCAAAATTGTTAAGATCCAAAAACATCTGTTTTAGGGAGTATTTTAAGGTAGATTGGCAATTCTTTCAGTTGAGGGTGACACAGATTACCATAAGGACTTGAGAAGCACATCAGTTGACAACTTAGGTGCTTTTCTCAGTGATTAGGACAAGTGACACTAGCACAAACCTGTCAGATGTAAGCTCTGACAGTGGAAAAAGAGAACAATTCTAGAAAATGGTCTTTTGACCCCCCCCCAATATCTGCTGTGGCACATGTGTACATACATATACAAAGTAAACAATAAATAATAAAGATAAAATAAGGGGCTCAAGAGATGGCCAGTACCTATTGCTCTTACAGAGGACCTGAGTTCTGTTCCCATTACCCACATCAGGTGACTCAGAATCACTTATTACTCCAGCTCTAGTGGGATCCAACGCACACATATAATGCTCTGGTGGAAACTGCTGTCCAAGGGCCTCTGTTGTATCTCTTTTTTCTTAATATTCACATAATTTTATGTGTGGAGGGTTTTGTCCACATGTATGTTTCTTAACCACCAAGTGTATGCAGTGCCCATTCAGGCTAAAAGAGGGTGTCAAAGTATCCTAGAACTGAAGTTACACAGTATGAGCTGTCATGTGGGTGCTGGGTGTTAAACCTGGATCCTCCACAGCCAAAGCACTTTACAGCTTAAGTCATCTCTCTACCACCACCCTTGGGCTGGAGAGAGATGGCTCAGTGAGCGACTAAGAGCACTGACTGCTCTTCTAGAGGTCCTAACTTTTTTCCAGCAACCACATGGTGGCTCACAACCATCTGTAATGGGATCTGATGCCTTCTTCTGGTGTGTCTAAAGACAGCTATAATTATATTCATATACATAAAATAAATCTTTAAAAAAAAAAAAACCTTTATATACTTTTTAATAGTGGTGCTAGGTCTCCAGCCCTGGACCACAAATGCTGTACCACTGAGCTACATATTTCCAGCCATTCTTATCCTTTTGAGAGCTCTTCAACCAGTGTGAAAAAAGTATAAAACATAACAATCAAAATCATCTTTAATAAACTTTTTACAAGTTTTATATCAAACTAGTTTCTTTCTATTAATATCTTGTATTAATATATTTGTCTCATTGATTGAGCCCCACACTTTATCCTTTATTCATACACACACACACACACACACACACACACACACACACACACATTTAAACTACTATCCCTTTTGTGTTCCAGTATTCCATCCAGTATATAACATCATGTTTAGTTGTCTTGTCTCTTCTTGAGTCTCACTATGTATAATATATCCCTGGCTGACCTAAAACTCAATATGTAGAACAGGCTTGCCTTGAACTCAAAGAGATCCACCTGCTTCTGACTTCCAAGGACTGTGATCAAATATATATTTGCTCTTTAAGATTAGAAACACTTCGTTTCTCTTCACAGAAGCAAAAGATGGGTGAAGGGGCTCAGCAGGTGGCCCAATGGGTCAGAATACTCGCTCTGAAAACAAAGACCTGGGTTTGACCCACCTAAAAAATCAGGCATGAGAGACACAGAGCTCCCTGGCAAGCCTGTCTAGATAAAAAGGCCAGCTCTCTGGCCCAGTGGAAAACCATGTCCAAAGTCATAAGGAGAAGCAATAGAGGAAGGCACTCTAAGCTTCGTCTCCTCTCACCTCTGCTTTCATGTGGCCTGTACATGTACAATGCACCCTCCACTCTTTATAGGGTTTACAATGCTATCTATTTGTGTGGTTTTGTTTTGTGAGACTGAATCTTACATGTAGCCTGGCATCCTCCTGCTTTTATCTTTTAAGATCTAACATTACAGCTGAGCACTACCAGATCCAATTTCACTTGTAGACTTAACAGCTGAATTAAAAGTAACAAATCCCCATAAAGTGTAGTG
This sequence comes from Rhabdomys pumilio, assembly GCA_030674055.1. NCBI lineage: Eukaryota > Metazoa > Chordata > Mammalia > Rodentia > Muridae > Rhabdomys > Rhabdomys pumilio. The sequence continues at coordinate 34,206,552 of JANHMN010000009.1, read as the reverse complement.
GCAAACACCAATCTCCCCACTTGGGAGGTAGAGACCAGTGGAGTTAGAGACCAATGTGGTCTACACAGTGACCTACATACAGGACAACCAGTTACATAGTAAAACCCCGTCTCAGGAGAAAGAAAAAATCTAGAGCCGGTAAGATGGTTCAGCATGTAAAAGTTCTTGCTATGCAAGCCTGATCACCTGAAATTGATCTTACAGTGGAAGGAGAAAACCAAATTGTTTTCTGATCAACACTGACATGTTACACATGTGCCCCAGGACAAGTGATATTAGAATGTGCATGTACATAACAATGATATTAATATTAACAGTAAACACTACCATCATTATCACCCCACGTTGTTGTGGTAGTACTGTCATTCCAACACTTACAAGTTCAAGGCAAGCCGGGCGGTGGTGGCACACGCCTTTAATCCCAGCACTTGGGAGATAGAGGCAGACAGATTTCTGAGTTCGAGGCCAGCCTGGTCTATAGAGTGAGTTCCAGGACAGCCAGGGCTACACAGAGAAACCCTGTGGGGGGGGGGGGGGGGGGGTGTTTCAAGGCAAAAAAATGATAGCCTAGGCTACATAGTAAACCCCAAAATAAATTTCAGAAGACAAAGGCTTTACTCAAATTAGAGCTCAGGAGGCTGGAAAGAAGGCTTGGTGGATAAGAAGACCAGAGGACCAGTGTTCTGTTTCCACCACCCACACAGCAGCTTACAACCATCTGTACCTCCAGTTGCAGGAAATATGACTCCCTTTTCTGAACTCTGTGGACAACAGGTTTGCTTATGGTACACAGACAAAATACAAGCAAAACACTCAAAACAAAATAAATAAAGCAGTTTTTTTTTTTTTTTTTAATAATTAAAACTAGGAGCCGTGGCACATGCCTGTAATCCCAACACTGGGAGCGTAGAACAACCTCTGCAGCACAGGAAGGAGTTCCAGGTCAGCTAGCTTCATGAGATCCTCTCAACACAAATCTAACTCACAAGCTGGCGTTACATTTATCTGCCATCACTGGGAAACTGAAGTGTAATCCAAATATCGGAGAATGCAGTTCCCCATGCATTCATTCAAGAGACCTTGAGTCCAATCCTCAGCAGTGCCAAGTCCAAAAAAATCAGGTATGCCCGGGAAATCCAACTTTCCCGTTTGTTTTGCTTTAAGTCTCACTATCAAGCCCGGGCTGAGCTTGAAGTCACATTGGCCTCTAGAGAGCAAGGATTACATACAGTGAGCCAACAAGCCACCAGCTTGTTTTTCTTGAACACTCAGGAAAGAATCTCATTCTCTCCTTCCACTGTTTGGGTTCTAGGAATTGAACTCAAATTGCCAGTCTTGGTGGCAGATACCCTTATTCACTGAGCAATTTTGCTGGCCCAAAGCCTTCAAGTTTTAAACAACTTATTTCAAAGAACATTTAGGGGAGACGGTATGCATACATGCTATGCAAACCTAACACCCTAAATACCATCCAAGGAACCCACATTAAGGCTGGAGGTGGCATGCACATTTATGATCTCAGCAGAGAGAGGGGAGGTAGAGACAGGGGAACTGCCCCATTGTCAGGTGAGGCAGGCTACCCTGAAATACACTGCAGAAAAAAACCGAGAGAGACCCATGTCAACACTGACTCCTGATAGCTGTTCTTTGACTGAAGAAGCAGCCTGCCTCCATCTTAAGCGTAAAAGCCATAGTAAAGACAAACTAGGTTCATACCTGTTTATAATTAAACATGTTTCTCAAGAATTGGGCTATGCCCTACCTGTAACCTTAACTACAAATGGTTCAGTATAGCCGGGCGGTGGTGGCACACGCCTTTAATCCCAGCACTTGGGAGGCAGAGGCAGGTGGATTTCTGAGTTCAAGGCCAGCCTGGTCTACAGAGTGAGTTGCAGGACAGCCAGGGCTACACAGAGAAACCCTGTCTTGAAAAACAAAAAAAAAAAATTAAAAAAAATAAAAAAGTAAAAAACAAAACAAACAAACAAATGGTTCAGTATTGCCTGTTCCAGGGATGGTGATCATGTTTTACAAAGTTGTTCATAACCATCTTGCAACCCTACCTTTGTCTCAAAGGTTCTGGGACCACCTTGTTCTAACTGCCTAGTTACGCCCACTGTGCAATCATGTCTTCGTTCAGGAGGTCATTAGAACTAACGTGTTATACTCTGCTCCTGTGACCCAGCCTATTTGCCTGCCAAATTCCCCATTCGGAAATCCCCTACCCCTGAGCTTTATAAACTCCTTGTCCTCCTCACATCCAATGCTGACCTCTTGACCTCTGCCTTAGGGAGAAGCAATAAAGGTGGCACACCTTTAATCTGACCATTTGGTAGTCAAAAGAGGAGGATCTTTGAGTTCAAGCCTAGCCTGGTCTACAGAACCAGTTCCAGGAGAGCCAGGGCTACACAGAGAAATTCTGTCTAGAAAAACCAAAACAAATGAAATATATAAAATACATAAACCAGGGGCTGAGAGATGGCTCAGTGGTTAAGAGCACTGTTGCTCTTCCAGAGGTCCTGAGTTCAATTCCCAGCACCCACATGACCGCTCTCTGTATCTCCAGCTCTGGGTGACCTTTACACAGACATACATGCTGGCAAGACACTAATGCACATAAAGAAATAAACCATTTTTAAAAAATGAACCAGGAGCCAGTAAAACGGCTCAGCACATAAAACTTACTTTGCAAACTACATAACCAGAGTTCAATTTCTACAACCCATTAAAAGTGGAAAAGAACAGACTCCGACAAGTGGTCCTCTGACCTCCACACAAGGCAAGTGACATACGTGCCTATGTACACCATGCATCTCACACATACACAATATATATATATATATATATATATATATATATATATATATATATATACACACACACACACACACACACACACACACACACACACATATAAATTAGTTAGGCAAATCAGGTACAGTGGCTCATACCTGTAATCCCAGCATTCAGAAAGCTGACAGAGAAAGTGTCAGCTAAAAGAAGTTCAAAGCCAACCTACAGTAAAAAACTGGGTAACTGTCCAGCCTAGAATACAGAATAAAAAGCTATCAAAAAATTTTTTTCTCAATGATTACTTGATGCCTTTAATCCCCGCACTAGAGAAGCAGGGATAGATAGTCTAGCCTGAGCTCAAGGCCAGACTGGTCTGCACAGGGACTTCCAGACCAGCCAAAGCTATATATATATATAATGAGACTTTCTCTCAAAAATACAAACCAAGCTGGGCAGTGGTGGTGGTGAGCTCCTTCAACCCCACAACTTGGATAGCAGAGGCAGGGGGATCTCTATTGTGTGACATAGTTTGTAGAGTTCAAGGACAGCCAAGGATAATGGGGGGTGGGGGGGAGACACCCTGTCTTGAAAAAAAGACAAAACAAAAGAAAAAAGATTAATTAAAAATAAAGACAGGCTGACTCAGCATCCATGTGGCGTCTTACAACAACAGGGGACCCACTGACACCCCACAGACATGTGCAGGCAAAACACCAATGCACATAAAATGAAAATAAATGAAAAAAAAGTTGCTTTATTTCCTTCTAAAATATAGGTATTTAGCCCTACTACACTTATGATCTATTAAGTGTAATGCTAACGTTAAGGATAGAGACAATTATTTTAGATAAACATGGTATGATCTCAAATACTGAATTTAACCCTGTTTGGTTTCACTCGGCCAAGACAAGGAACTGAGGTGCATTATTTTACATATCAAAGCAGAGCTGTCAATTGCTTTATTTCTCTCATTTACTGCTACATTTCCAAAACTTTTATTAGTCTAAAATATGAAAAAACTGCAGCCAGATGAACTGGCCATCATTTAAATGGCTGTTTGATATCAATGATCCGTTCTATAAGTGATAAATGAATAAAGGAACTTGTCAGGCTTGACAGGCTGAGGCGACCACAGGTGGAAGGAGAACCAACTTCCCAAAGCTGTTCTGATGATCACATGTACCCTGTATACATGAACACACACACACACACACACACACACACACACACACACACACGTTTTCTTGGGGTACTTCTCTGTTTGTTTGGTGGTTTTTGTTGTTGTGTTTATGTTCTAACACCTGTGCATTAGCAGCAGAAGAATCAGGAGTCACTCTCTGCTAGAGTTCAAGGCCAGACACCTAAAACTACAAAATGATGCTCTAATGTTGTATATCTGTAGCTTACTATTTCCATGTATTTGTATTTCAGTGACCAGAAGGGAAAAGCTACATTCATTAAACATGTTATTAAAGAGCTATACACAATGGCATGAATATATGAGTTTGAAGCCAGCCTGGGATATAGAAAAATTAATCTTGGTGGCACACCCCTTTAATTCCGGCACTCTATGACTCCTTTAATCTAAGCATTCTATGGTGGTAGAGGCAATTGGATCCCTGAGTTCAAGGCCAGCCTGGTCTACAGAGTGAGTTCCAGGACAGCCAGGACTACACAGAAAAAGTCTTGAAAAACTAATAAAAAGATTAGTTTTTAAGAAAAGGAGAAAAAGCCACTGGGTGTCATGGGATTCTTCTAAGGCAGAAGTATGCAGAGTTTCAGGCCAGCCTGGATTAGTGAGTTTCAGACCCGGCAGGCATCACAGTGAGACCCTGCCTCTATTTCCTTACTCTTAATAAAAGACCACTGACTGAAGACCTTCACTGTCTAGGCTCAAAACCTAGTTCCGCATATGCTATCTCTTTCCAACTGCAGCATGTAAAGATGGGTCAGCATTATTTTTCTTTTATGAGCAAACTAAGAAAACTCTAAAAATAGTATAGGTTCAGGATAACGTAATAATAATTAAAGTGCCACCAGAAGTCGTGAAATTTTTATTCTACTAAGTAACTTTTTCTCTTAAAGTTTCCATTTACTACATGCCTAATAATGTCTTATGCATGTGATTGTGGTGCATGCACACAAAAACACACCACACCAGGTTTATTTTAGAATCCAAAATCAAATCCTAAACACTGTTCTCCTTAAAAAAACAAAACAAAAAAAAAAAAAAGACAAAATAATCTAATGAACAATTACCCATTATTTATAGCAAAGACATATTTTACAAACAGAAAATAGAGCCATAAGACTAACAATGAAAGAAAAAACTAAGAAAATTAATACAATTGAAATATAAACAGAAATCCCTGAAGCTATCCTCCTACATGAAAATCTGGTGACTATTCTCAATTTGTCCAAAATGCATCATAATATTGGATGAGTACCTCAAGGAGAACAATCTTAAATACTTTAAATTTTACAAAGTAAAGGTTATACTTCAAAAATTCTGTACACACCTTTTTTATTCTCCACTCTTCCTCTCTGCCTAAAACACACACACACACACACACACACACACACACACACACACACACACACACACGTCCACGAGTATGGAGTGTAGATGTGAAGAAAGAGAACCTACTTTCTGTCTTTTACCTTCAAATATAGCCTGGCAAAGACAAGAAGTTGCCATCTGGCTTAAATATCTCCAAATGATGAGCTGGTATAACCATACAGAAAACTAGGAGGATACAGGGCCTGACGATCCATGTAGTTGTGTAGGTGTAACAGGGATGAGTTCTTTGTCTCTGGCATTATACAATTAGAGTAAAACAGTGTTGCATCACTGCAGCCTACAGGACACATGTCAATGTCACACGGGACATTAATAAGAAGATCAGTGTAGGACTCACCTCTCAAACAAACATCAACAGAGATCACTACAGAAAACTACCACCCATCAAAACTCAGAACAAGTGAGGTGCCCAGCCCCAATTGATATATCTGCAACACAACTGCTGAACAAAAGGTTCGGGAATCTTAAGAGGAAGTGGGAAACCTCTTAAGAGCCAGAAGAGGAAGTTTGATATGAGAGCTTTCTCTTAGAAATGCCAGAGAACCTACACCCATAGAGACTCATCAACATGGCTGCCTAAACAAGGCCTGAACTAGGATGACCCCAACAGACATACTAACAACGGAAGGGAATCTCATGGGGACCTGAACCCTAGACAAATAACTACAGATGGTTAAGAATGCTAAGAACAGCCAAGTCTCAACAAGAAAGTCCTACTGGTTATTCAATACTAAGTGGTCAGCCCTGAACTCATAATCATATGAACGGACTAAACAAGTTGCATTTATGTAGTTAGGAATGTATGTATGTATGTAACAATTTAAAAAGCCATGAATTTGAGGTTTGAGGGAAAGGTATGTGGAAGGGGTTAGGGTAAGGAAAGAAAAGGAGAAATGATGTAATACTTTAATGTGTGTGTGTGTGCACTTTTTTTAAAAAAAGAGCTCCAGGATGGGGGCCAGGAGGTAGAGGCAAGAGGATCTGTGAGTTCAAGGACAGCCTAGTAGTCTACAAAGTGAGTACAAGGACAGCCAAGGTTACACAGAGAACCCTCCTAGAAAACCAAAAAAAAAAAAAAAAAAAGAAAAGAAAGAAAGAAAAACAATAGCTCCAAGTAAGTCCTTTAAAACCACACTAGGTTTAGACTTTAGTTCTCTGAACATTCCAACTTGGCCCCAGTCAATGTGACAAAAACTAAAAGGAATGAACAGAACGCCTTAGGATCGACCACATGAAGAACAAACACAGCTAGAAAAGGAACCTAGCCAAACTATGAGATACCAACCAAAATGCTTAACATTGAAGACTTAGAACTTAGTACATGGACTATAGTGGAGGCTCAGCAGTTAAGTGTCTGCCTTACAAGCCAATCCTTGGAACCCATATAAAGGTGAAAGGAGAGAGCCGACTTGATAGGGCTGTCCTCTGACCTCCACATGCTTGCCATGATACATGCACCCACATATGCATCATATATGCATCATGCACATATACAAAATAATACATTAATAGCAGGCTCTTTCTACCATTGGAGTATCTTTCTAATGAGTGTGTATTTATGTGTGCAGGTGTTTCAGGAGTGTATGAGGAAGTCAGGGAGGATATTCAACTCCTCTAAACCAAGTGTCTCTGGTTGACCTACAGCTGAACAATTAGGTGAAACTGGAAGACCAGTGAGCCCCAGGCATTTTCCTGTCTTGTTTTCCCAACAATAGTATTGCCAGAATGGGCTACTACATACAGACAGAATTTGTATATTTCTTGGTCTCAAACTCAGGTTCTCATACTTCAATGAGACAAGTATTTTATCTAATGAGCAAGCCATCCCTCCAGCTGGACATTACTTATATATATCTAGAAAGCATTATTATTAAGTTGCTTGACCTAAGACTAATACATACACAAAAGCATAGTAGTAAAAACATAGTAGAAGTATAAAATGCATAGGTCCACCAAAGAGAGGTAAAATATAAAATACAGGTCTTAAGGAGTAAAGTAAGAGATTACATAACTCCAAGCCTTTAGTTATGTGTATGTATGTGACTTCAGATGTCCCTGAAGATCTGAGGAGCTGGACTCCTGGAGATGGCACTGCAGGCAGTTATGAGCCTGACACGGGCACTAGGAACCCAATCAGGTTCTTTACAACAATATAAGATCTATAAATCTCCAGACCCATAATTCCATGTTTTTATGATTATGAATTCTAGTTAACTTTCATTGAAAAAAAAAGTTTGTCTATTATTTAAAACATGGAGACACAAAAAGTGACAGGAGATACGCTGGGCTGTAACTCAATGGCACTGTGCTTGCCTAGCATGCAGGAGGCCCTAGGTTCAATAGCTATTACTGTATGTATACACACACACACACACACACACACACACACACACACAAAATTGTTTTTCGGTTACAGGCCTGGCAGGCTTCAAATTAAAGATTCAGGTACTGAGAAAACCTACATGTGAATCAACCAAGATGTCAGCCTGAAGCAGCACACAGTGAGACCCTGCCTCATGTGCTGGAGTGCATGGCTCAGCAGTTAGGAGCACTTGTTGCACAATCATGAGGACTGGAGTTCTGATCCCAGGCCCTCAAGCAGGTCATCTGCCGACACTGTTTTTCCAAGTTCTAAAGGTCTAACGTCTTCTCTGGTTTCTTACAGGTGCACAGGTACATGACTTCCCACATACACTCACTCATGCACACACACTCACACAGACCGAAATACAAACAAACCTTTAAAAAGTAAAAACAAACACACAGGGGTTAGAGAGATGGTTCAATGGATAAGAGCACTTGCTCTTCTTCCAGAAGACCAGGTTCAATTTGCAGCACCCACAAGACAGCCAGTAATCATCTGTTCCAGGGGATCCAATACCCTTCTCTGACCACTTTAGGCATCAGGCACTTAATAGTCCACACACACATGCAAGTAAAACATTCACACACATAAAACAAGGAATCAAGTAGAATGTGATAATGCATAGCTATAATCCAATACCTGGGAGGTAGGGAGTTCATGGACACCTTGGGTTACATGAACCCTCTTAAATAAACAAACAAACAAACAAATAGGAAGATTATATTTGTTAGATTCATGTGGGAAGAGGCTTCCCTGTGTGGGTTTTCTTTCAATGAATTTATTGAGCTTCCCCATAATGGGTAAGTGGTTACTTATATAAGTGTAGGGAACCCCAAAACAGAGCCATCACTGAAAAGTCTCACCTTGGCATCACTTCTTGGCATGACGACTTCCCTATGTCTGCCCTTCAGTTAACCTTCCATACTTCAGCACCCACTAGTTTGGGGTGCTTGTTGCTATTTGTTTCAAAGCAGAGTTTCTCCTGTAACAGAGCCCAGGCTGTCCTGGACCTCACTATGTAGACCAAGCTGTCCTTAAACTCAGATCTGCCTGCCTCTGCCTCCCAAGTGCTGGAATTAAAAGGTGTGCATCACCACCCAGCCCTAGTTTGAATTTATTTTATACAAGGTTTCACTATAGTCTTGGGTTGGCCTTGAACTCATGATTCTGTTTCTGCCTCCTGAATCCTGGGAATAACCTATCACATCCAGGTATACTCTAGGGTTGAGGGTTAGAAATGGGCTTGGGGCCGGGCGATGGTGGCGCACGCCTTTAATCCCAGCACTTGGGAGGCAGAGGCAGGCGGATTTCTGAGTTAGAGGCCAGCCTGGTCTACAGAGTGAGTTCCAGGAGCTACACAGAGAA
>JANHMN010000009.1:34135870-34197348 GCA_030674055.1 Rhabdomys pumilio | reverse complement strand
GTCCAATCCTTATTCTAGCTTTGATGTTGTTAGGCTTTTTGCCTTCAACTCTTCTCTGTAGGAAAATGAGGGATATGTATTTGACCCAGACGTCTTGCTACATCTGTTCCTAGACTCTTCTTAGCAATGGGAAAGGGGGTGGGGGAAACTTGACGATTTAAGCTCTTGCAATCCATTAATTAATCCAGACAGTAGCCCTAGGTCAGTGTCAGATCCCTTTAGAGCCGGATGAGAAGGTATACACATTGGGGTAAATAGACCTTACCCAAGGTCATGATGCAATCAGATTTAAAAAGAAGAAATCTAGGGCTGGCTAGGAAGATAGCTCAGTGGGTAAAAGAGCTTGCTGTGCAAACATGAAGATCTGAATTCGAATCCTCAGAACCAATGTAAAATCACCCACATGGGAACAGCATTCCTAATTTCAGGGCTTCTATGGGAAGATGGCAAGAAGAAGAGGCAGAAGTATGAAGACTAGCCTGACATACACCGTAGAAAAACAGACTGTCTCAAACAAGAAGCATGGACCAAGGCTAAGGATTATTCTCTGATCTGAGTGCACATGCCATGAAATGAGCACTGTCATTTGCATGCACGAATATGAATACAGATGCACAAAACCCAACTCTAGGCAGCTTTTAAATCCTTCCTTTTACATAATGAACAGACTTTTAAGAATACACACACAACACACAGAGATTTGATAAATAATGTTTATCCCTAAAACACTATTTCTTGAAAGAAACAGATTTTTAAGAGATTAGCAGCTGACATTAAACATTCTATCCTCTGGCCTCAGTCTTAAATACTGGGATTACAGGCATGCATCATCATCCTGGCAACAACTTTACTTTAAAATTAAAGAAAATTAAAATTAAAGAAGAATGTTTGCCCAGTAAGTTAAGATACTCCTGTAATCCTGGGCTGCTCTGGGAGTTTCAGGCTAGCCTGACAAAAATATCAAGACCCTGTCTCACAACAGAACAAAACAAGGACTGAGAATATATAGTCCTGGGTGCTTCAGAACTTGCCCAACACGAACAAGGCCTTCCATCCTCAGCACCAAAGGAAGAAAAAACTAATACCATATAAAATACTAACTAGCAACTCTTCTCACAGAAATTGTGTCAATGCTGAAAACTAAACGACTTTCTGCACAGAAGAAAAGTTACCTAGGAACCTAATCAATCAACACATCAGAGTCTCACAAAGCACTCTCGTTCCTGAGCACTCCTGACTCTCAACTGTTCTGTCAGACAAAAGGGCCAATCTGACCAGAAAGTCCCTTCCAAATTAGCTGATATAAAATATGGCCAATTCCAGCAATGGAACAAGGCAGCCAGGAAATCGGTCAGACCACCCAATCTCCACACCTCTGTGTCTGCTAAGAGTTGTTCTCAAAATGGTCAAGTTTCTTTACAAGTCCCCAAAACTGCAATAAGGCAACCAAAGCACTGGCTAAAACACATGCAATACAACTTAACTAGGCAAGTGACCATCACTTACTAAACACTAGAGCGCTCTCCCTGAGTTGCTGCAATGTACCTGTGCAACTGCAGCAAGACAAAACCTCACATGTTCTCTACAATCAACTTGGTCCTCATTCCAGGAATGTTGCTCTTTGCTTTTATCTAGAAAAATACCTACAGCAACTATTTTCTATACTAGCAACTATTTTCTTTAAAAAAACAGCCATATGCCTTTAATTCCAATACTCAGGAGGCCAAGGCAAATAGATCTCTATGAGTTCAAGGCCAGCCTGATCTACAGAGAGTTCCAGAATAGCCAGGGCTATTGCACAGAGAAACCCTGACTCAAAACAAGAAAGTTAGGAGGCGGTAAGATGGCACAGTGGGTGAAAATACTTTTCACTTGTTGCACAAGTCTGACAACCTGAGGCTGATCCCTGGGACCCATATAAAAAACCAGATGTGGTGGCATGCATCTGTGACCCCATCCAGCCCTCTGAAGCTTTCTAGCTAGCTACCCAGAAGTACACCTGGCAGAAACAGCAGCTGGCTCCAAAACAGAGTGGACTGAGAAAACAACTCCTGAGAGTTGTCCTCTGACATCCACAGTAGTGCAGAAGCATGGGCACCTGCTCACTTCCTCCACACAGACAGGCAGAGGTAATGGAAGCTTAAAACTTCAGTTCTACCCTGGTAGTTATGGCTTTACCCAAAAAAAGTAGTTATTATATTCAGGAAAAAAGATTTAAATGATTTTTAAAGTTTCGTGTAAGAAGAGTATGTGTGTGTACATGTGTGAATGGGCTGCATGTATGATATATATGCATATATGTGCATATATGATATGTGTGTGTGCTAATGCATGCACCAGAGGAGGGCACCATGTACAGTCCTCTATCACTCTCTGCACTAGGATGGAAGCCAGGGAAACCCCAGCAATCCTCCTGTCTACTCCCCACTCAGAGCTGGGGTTACCAGGGAATGTAGACCATACCCAATTTGTTATGTGGTTGTTTGGATATTTGAATAAGAATTCCAGTCCTCATGTTTGCACAGTGAATAGCTCTTAATCATAGAGCCAACTCTTCATCCTTTAAGATTTATGTGTATTAAGTGTTTGTCTGCATGTATATATGAACACCACACGGGTGCCTATACCTGAAGAAGTCAGAAGGCAGCAATAGATCCAGTGGAACTGGATTTGGATGGTTCTGAGTGGGTGCTGGGAATCAAACCTGGGTCTTCCAGAAGAGCAACAAATGCTCTTAATCTGAACCACTTCTCTAGCCTTTTGTCTTGTTTTTAGGTGAGTTCTTGCTAGGTAGCCCCGGCCTGGAACTGTTAACTAGATCAGGCTGGTATGCCGTCACACTAAGTCCTCACTTATTTCTTTCTATAAATCCTAATGTGAACCCACTAAGACAGCACAGATGCTTCAGTAACCAAGGGCACTGTACGGTAAAGGGCCCAGGTTTGGTCCCCACACCTATCTGGCAGATCACACACACCCCTCTCTAACTTCAGTTCCAGGGGGTCCGTCCAATGCCCTCTTCTGGCCTCTGTGGACAACAGTCATGTCCATGGTCACATATACATACAGGCCAAAAATCAATCACAAAGAAAACAAAAGGTGGCAAGTCTACAAAACGATCCCATTATTGCACATAAACTATACTGACACTATATATATATATGTATATATATATATATACACACACACACACACACACATATATGTGTATGTCTATATGTATATGTGCATATCTATGTATGTAATGTATATGTTAAACCCTCTAAAAAGCAAGTTGCCGTCTTAGCAAACTTCTGCCTACCCACTCCTGTATTCCAAATATCCTTGACTTTTACTGCCCTCCAAATTAAACAAGCAAGTTCTTAAATTTGATCACAAAACCCAAATGATAGACCAGACTTCTATGAACTGTCTCCTGACCTCCACACTGCAATGTATCATGGGTACATGTGTGCAAATGTACACACACACACACACACACACACACACACACACACACACAAATAAAATGTAAAATCCAAACAAAATACAGAATGGTGGCACACACCTTTAATCCCAGCACTAGGGAGGCAGAGGCAGATGAATCTCCAGAGTTCAAGGCCAGACAGGTGTATAGAGAGGGTTCCAGGACAACCAGGGTTCCATACTTGACCAAAAAAAAAAAAAAAAAAAAAAAAAAACAAAAACAAAGAAGAGGAAGGAGGTGTAGTGGCACATACCTTTAACCCCAGCAGACCTGTGAGTTCAAGGCTTTGGCTGAAGCTACAGCAAGACACGCCCCTGCCCCTTAAGCACTGTGGTAATTAGCACTCTTTACAAAGTGTATTTTAAGTTCCTCCTTGTTCTCCAAGTGGAATTAACAAGCTCCCTCAAAGATGCTGACTTCATTACAACAGTCTTACATGTAATGGCTATAAAGATGGAGATGAAGGATTCAAAACAACCAAAGGAAGCTAAAAATTAAAAAATAATGTTTATTGTGCCATCTGGGGTTTGATTTAAATCTGACTTTTGGTCATTACAGAAGGAGAATCTTGTGGACTCTGCCTAACCGCAGTCGTGTTAGGTTATCTGAAAGCTATCACACATTTCTATCACACTGGAGAAATTTAAAAAAATATCTACTGAGCAGCTAAATACTATACATTGAAAATAACATTTGTACTTAAGCATTTAAGTACTCAAAGAGGAAATACTTAACATTTTTAAAAGAAAATAAAAACCAAGTAAAATTTTAATGTCTCACCTCAGAAAATAAACTTAGCTATCCCTGACACTTCTTTGAAGGTTGGCTGCTGTCTTAAACTTGAGGTTTGCATATAGTCCTGACTCATCATTTTATCAGTTACCTTACTGTTTTGTATTTCCACAAATTTCTGTTAACTTTTAAGCACTCATACACAAAATAATGTAAACACCCTAAGTTTTCACAAGCCAATCAGCTTAAGCTCCTCACTAAGAAAACAGGTACAGAGCAAAGCTCTCTAAGTACCATTAATTAAAGATACAAAGCTAAGAACAAAAGGAAATAGAAAGGCTTTTATAATTCTCCCTCTTGCATACTAAAAGTATACCACAATCTCCAAATCACTTAAATTTAGCCATTAGAGTTCCAAAAACTCAATGAACAGAAATTTACAGATACAAGAATTATAAAAAGCTACACCATGTAAAATATTTCCTATTTCTTAAAGGTTTATTTTGCTGCTACATTTCAACTATATGAAACCACTTGTTCCAGCTTCCCTAACACAAAACACTTCCCAAACAAAGACTGTTTACAGTCTCTTAAGAAGCCTTTGTTCCAGGACCCCTCTGTTGAAGAGCTACAACTTCTGGATTTTCTTTTTTGTGGTTCTATCAACAGCAAATACTGGCAAACTCTTCCATACTGGCATAGGAGTTTGTTAAACAAAGGAGGAAGCAAGTCCCCTCCACACAAAGGAGGGCTCCAGAACAGCACTAGTTATGTTTGTACATTAGTTCTTTACCCCTCTCCTCTCAGGCTGTAGAATATAGTATTCTCAACACAAAATGGTGGCCATCATGTGTGACATTCAGAATGGAAAAAAGCAAAACAAACGCAGAAATCCTAAAGACTGCCATTAAGCTGCTGGCCCAGATGAGGAAATAGGTAGCCAAACCTAACCAGAGCAACTCTATTTTTCGAAGAAAACAGCTCTATAAAAGGCAAAGACGGTAAGAAAAAGGACTTACCCCAGTCCTAGTATGCCACAATGCCAACATGGAGGACAACTCACAGGAACCTAACTCCTTATATTTTGGTTTCTAATAACTAAGTCAAGTTTCCTAATTTCTGGATAAAAATCCATTAATGCAAACATGCAATAGTCGCATTCGTCTTTCCTGATACATTAAGATACAGCTAAATCGCTCAATGTTTGAAACATGGTCCACGTTTCAGAATTAAAACCTTCGGTCTAACCAGGCAAGGGTGTAACTTCTGCAGGCCTCTACAGTAACAGAAACCTTCCTTTAAGCTGCAACAATCGACCCTGTCCATTTCACCAGAAGAAATGAATCTATTTCCAAACATTTCCCACATACTAGCTGACCTGGACAGTTATTTTCTGAGGCATTTCATTTCTGTTTTCAAAGTTGTCCAAGAGCAACTAAAATATGGTGTCTGTGTTTTAATTTTTCTTTCGTGAGGGTAGTAGAAAGATTAGGCTTATTCAGGGATCTCTCGCAAACAGCTTTTCTAGAACGTCTATGTACACAATCCGGTAACTCAAAATGCCATTACAAAGAGCAAGTTTAAGGGAGAAAGGGGTAAAAAGCAAGGGGGGGGCCGGGAGGGGAGGTCGTTTTCTTCCACTTGTGAGAAGAGCAGGGGTAGACAGAAAATTCTTAAACGGTAGGCAAGGCAGTTAAACCTTTCCAACCGTCCCGGCCGGTCCAACGGTCGTTTAGGCCAACTCAGACTCAGGTCATCCCAAAAGGTAGGCGAAAAACCTGGGGTGTCGCAGCGCATCCAGTTCCGGCTGCGGGGGGGGGGGGGGGGGGGGGCGGGGGAGGGGGGGAAGGGGTGGGCCGGGCTCTCCGCGGACGTTGCAGCCGTTAGGGTTGTCTTCGGGGACACCCCACCCCTCACAGCCCCCCAAGCTCGAGGCCCTGGAGCCACCGCCGGAGGGCCGAGTAGGGAAGGTTAGGGACCAGGATGAAACCTCCAAGAGCTCGTCTGACATCTCCCCTACAAGCACGGCCTCTCCACCTCAGCCCCAGGCAGGCCTCCCCCGGGAGCAAAGCGGTCCGGCCCGAAGTCCGTGTGCGAGCGTCCGCCAGGACGGGCGAGCATCAGAGCCTCCGCCGCCTGACCTGCCCCCACAACCCTCAAAGTGCCCCCCTCGACCCTTGCACCCCCCACCACCACTCAGCCAGCCGCTCCAGACCGGACCCGCGGCTCCTCCCCGCCCCCAGTGGCGCTGGCCGCCCCCTGACCCAGCTCGCCCCGGGGACGCCCGGAGGCCGAGGGACCAGGTGGGAGGGGGGGAACCCGGGTCCGGAGGGTGGGGCGCTCAGGTGAGGGCAGCTCCGGGCCGACGCCGCCACCACACAAAGGACCAGGGGCTCCCGCCGCCATATTGAAAACTTTCCTCCTCACACGACAACTCGCAAGTCCCCCACCCCCACCCATCACACACCCCCGCACCCCGAGGAGGAGGCGAGGACCAGCCACCAAGCCGTGCGGGCCCAGAGCCCTGCCTCGGCGGCCGCGTCTCAGCCAGGCTCGGGAGGACTCCCCAGCGACCACCCCGGCGGCTGCCACCACTCCAGCCCGCACCGCTGCCCCGCCGCGCAGCGCACCAGCCCCCGCGGAGCCGCACGGACCTGGCCCTCCGGCCGCCCCGCCAGAGCCCGCTGTCCTCACGGCCCGCATCCCACCCGGGACGAGCCCCCGCGCCTTGCTCCCACCGCCGCATCTCCCACCCTCTGAGCCACCCCAAACTTCACTGGGCCCCGCGGGACGACCGCTCCCCGCCCCCGCGCCTCTGGCCTCCCGGGCCGCGCGTCCTCGCTCCCTCCCCCAGCCGCGAGCAGGATCCGGGGTGCTGGCTGACTCACCGGCGGCGGCCGCACCTTACAGATCCCAGTCTGCTCGGCTATGGGCCGGATCTTGTGGATGAAAGCGAAGGGGTCCGCAAACTCTTCCCAGCTGGGCTCGAAGACCGGACACTCGGGGGGAGGCAGGAACTCTCCCAGCGGGCCCGGGCCCCCGAGGGGCAGCGCCGGGCGCGGGCCTAGGGGCAGCGCGGTGGCCGGCTCCATCACTGCGACCTGGGCAGGGGCGAGCACAGGGCAGGCTCCGCAACCGCGGCAGCGAGCTCCGCTCGGTCCGAAACCTGTGCACACGCACAGCTCGGGCGACAAGTCCGACTTCTACTAGCAACGGCAACACCTAGGGCTTTTTCAGCCTTCCTCCGACGACGTCTTGCCGCTACCCCACGCCGTGCGCCTCCGCCGCCACGGCGAGGAAAAAAGTCCCCGCAGCCACCCCGAGCCAGGTCTCGCCCCGCCCCCTAACCGGGAGGGGCAGGGGCCTTCCGCCTGGGATGTTTGTCCTTAATGCTTCAGTTGACCACTGAAGTTTCAGAATTCTCGATCTCAAGAAGTTAACAGTCTAGTAGAACAGAGCTACAGTCGACCAATCACGTCATACATTTTGCCACGAAGGATTTGCATAGTAAAACCCGAGAGGCAGAGTACTGAAATTGGAAGATTCTCCAGGTAAAGAAAACACAGCTTGAACACAAGAACAGCAAAGACAGACGCAAGCTCTGGTAATGAGGATAGTAATAACTCTTTGAGCACTTGCTTATCCTAGTCACGGTGTAAAGTGCAAGTGCTTTTCGGGATTGTTTAGTCTGTGAGGGGCTTAAGCATTTGACCAAATCCGACAGTTCAGACTGTTTATTGGAAAGTGGGGTGGTGCTGCACAGAAGTCTACACATATCCAAGGTTGAACTTGAGCAAAAGAATCTTGAAATAATACACTGAAGGAATGATGAGGCCTAAATAAATTCAACAGAGCTATAGATTGAAGTGAAATTGTGGGAAATAAAGCCTAGGAGGGGACCATAGGAACACCATACTAAGAGTCTGGCCAGTTGACCTTGCTGGGACAAGCATTCAGATTATGCCACGCACATGTCATTCTGGGGAAGATATATTCATTCCTTGAGCTTGAGATATCTCTGGTCCAGATTTCCAACACGCTAAAAGGTACAAGTCTGAAGGAAAGAAATAAGAACTAGAGGGTTGATCCCGATATTTCAGCAAAGCAATGGAAGAGCTGAAAGGTTAAGTAACTATGAAATAAAAAGATGGGGGGGGTGGCCCCAGAAAAAGTGAGGTCAGAAGTAGCCCTTGAACACAAAATGATTTCTTTAATCTAGAAAGCAACCACACTCATGGAAAGACTGCCTGCCACGGTAGAAGGAGGGATGAGTGGGTCCACAGCCCGCCCTCCAGAATATAGGCCATCTCTCTTAGCCCCTGGGTTTAGTTTTTAATAGGACTAATGTGGCCGAGGCTGGCCTGGAACTCTATATAGCCAAAGATGACTTTGATCTCTTGATCCTCCTGCCTCTACTTCTTAAACGCTGGGATTACAGATGTACCCTATAGCACACAGACCATGGCTCTTCGTCTTAGAAAATGGGAACCTAGGTAAAGAAGAAGTTAGAAGTTAGATGTGGTAGCACACACCTTTAATCCTACACAGAGTTCCAGGCCAGCCAAATCTGCATAATGAGATCCTGCCTCAAAAAACAAGCTTGGAGAGAGAGCTCAGCCGATTAAGGGCACTGGCTCTGCCTGAGAGGGTGTAAACTGGATTTCCAGATGAATGCCCATCAGCTCACAACTGCCTCTTCACTACAGCCTCAGAGGCTCTGATGTCTCTTCTGGCCTCTACAGGCAACACACTAACACACACACACACTCTAAAATATTTTTAAAATATAAAAATACAAAACAGTTTTCAGTAAAGAGAAGAAAAGTCTCATTCTTTAATAAGCTCCATAGAGGTACCTGGCCTCCAAAACAGTTTAGCAATTCCTGGAGAAGGCAAAACTTTTCTTAGCTCCACAGGCATTTGGAGCCTGAGTAAGTCTTCTTCTGATGCAAATGAAACAACCTATGCAGGAAAAAAAAAATTGTAAAATAAGATGATACAGCAAATTGTAAAATCGTGGGAGAACCTAGGTAAGAAGTATAGAATTTACCAAATTTTCGAGTCAAGGTTTCACTATGTACCTCTGACTAGCCTGAAATTCACATATTGACCAGGCTGACTTCAAACTCAGAGGTGCTAGGATTAAAGATATGTGTCACTTCACCCAGCTTGCCATATTTTTTAACCTTTTTTTTTTTTTCATGATAATGTATTGAGAAGGGGAAAAACTGAAACAGGATTGTATACTTGTAGCCAAAGCTGGCCTAGAATTCACAGTGTAGCCCAGGCTGACCTCATTCCCAGGGGCTAGGATTTCAGATGATCCATCATGTCGGCTGAAAACTTTTATTGTCGCTCTTGGCCCTGGCCCTGGGTGTTCTATGAGTTGTGTGCGTTTGAGAGTCTTCCAGGAGTTGATTTCCTGTCATGTTCCTTCTCCTTGGGAGAGCACAGTACTTTTTCACCCTTGATTTTGACATCCTACAAATCAAGTAGGTTACAACTTTAAGACTCCTGGACATACATAAATTGTGGGTATTTAACAGGAGGGTACGAGCTTAGGAAAAATCTCAGTTGTCTATGGCCTAGGCATCTTTTCTCACTCCCAACTTTCAAGGTCTACTAGTCCTGCTTCCTCCATTTCCGGCAGTGATCCTAAATGATGAGGTACTACTGCTCTCAGATCAAGCAGCAGCTATTTGGCTCCACACCCACCCAGAGAGACACTGAAGGAGCCGGCGGTTGCCAAGCTAGCAAGGAGAACCTAGGGCCTGAGAGACATCTCTACTTAAAGGCAACAGCTCCCCCGCCCCACAGAAGACGCTTCCCCTTGCCCTTTATGATGTGTGTTTACATGGGCGGAGGGATCCCTCTACAGCTGACAGCCACACCGCGACCGGCTCTTCTTTTTTTAAAGAGCCTAGCCACAGGCGATGATTGGCCGCGGCCCGAGCCGCATCAGCCTCCGGGGGCGGGGCCCGCTCCGCATTGTCTAGTGTAGGGCCGGCTGGACGCCCCAGAGGCCGGACCTGGGTAACCCCGGCCTGGAGGTGCCGGGTCTCGGGTTCCCAGAGGGCTGGGACCGAGGACTGGGCGGAGCCACAGCGCCAGGTTCTCGGGGAAAGAGGGGCTGCAGCCCGGGCGGCCGGAGTAGAACCGAGCCCGCACGGAGTGCCACGTCTCCAGGAACCCCCACCCCCTTACTCTTGGACAACACTCCGCCTCCGCCCCGGACTCCGTCCCCCAACCACCCCATGAGTGCTGGAGAGCCTCTAGATACATCTCTAGGGATCGATATCTTTATCCGGCCCACTCAGCCGTCAGACCTCAACCACCCCCAGCAGGCTGAGTTCCACCCCCGGCCTGCACCCCAAGAGTGCAGCCTGCGCCCTAAATCTGCCTGCTGGCTTAAGAGGCGCCGGTCCTCCTTCCGGTCGCCGTGCAGTGGAGGCCAGGCTTCTGGGTTCCAAACGCGAGAAAAGACTTTTCCTCTCGCTCTCCGTCGTTGTCGCTCCCACCCCTCCCGCCTGGCTCGGGGCCTGAGCCACAGATGTGGGGGGGGGGCAGGCCTGGATCCCCAGAAGCTCGAGAGGGGGCGGCGGCCGGCGCAGCACGTAGCGCACGTGTCGGTCCCGCTCCCCACCCCCTCCGCACGGATGCCGCCTCGACGGGGCTCCAGTGTCGTCCGTGTGCCTTCCTTCCGCCCTGGCCTTACTAAAGTGCGTCGGGTCTACTTCCACCCGTATTTTCCCATCCCATCTCCTGTTTTCCTGAGATGCACCGTTTCAGTTTCTCATCTCCAGTTCAGTGACAACATCTGAACTCCGCACCTTCCGTGCTCTGAAATATTTGGTGTCAGGTGTCCCCTGGAGCAACCATGGGCCATCCCTCTGCTTTACTTGTTTTGTGTCTTTCCAAAACGTCTCGTTGCTACTCTTTATTGGTAGTTTTACAGTTCGGCATCTGTTTCCCAGCGTAGTCCCTGCTAACTCCGCAGCACGTGCCCCACCCCTTGGTAAGCCGCTAGAGGGAAGGAGTAAAGTCAGTACCAGGCACGTGGGAACTGCTCCACAAATATTTGTAGAAAGGGAGGGGAAATGAATGGCCTTGAGTTTCTGTGACTCCAATTGTCTGAGGATGAAGCTTTGGGCTGGACACGGAGAAGAATCTACTTGTCTCACAATAACTCGATGGTGAAGTGTTGGACAGCCCACGCAGTGTGTGAATACAGTGAGATAAAGCGTCCTCCCCATTCCCTCCTCTGCTTAATTCCACTGGAACCAGTATCCCTCCCTCTCGGCTGCAAGGCCTTCCCTGTGGGATATCTGTACTCTCTTGGTCCCCAACCCCCAGCTGATAAAGGGTCTCTCATTACGGGCTCTGTCCTTGGAAAGCCGGTCTGGTCTGGTCTTGAGGAAGCATCCTTTAAACAACACCGCCTCATCCCTACACGTTTCTGAGGCGCACATACAAGGGAGGGGAGGAGGGGAAGACCTCTCCTAGACTGGCACTGTACCAGAGCTACAGTCCCAAACCCTGCCCCTTGCCACTCCCGGAATATCTGCTGACTCAGCAGCTCAACTGCAAGCCAGAGTACACCTTCGGTGTAACTGGGTGTGAGACTCAAAGAACTAGACCCTAGTGTGGATCAGACACTCAAGTAGAACGTTCCCACGGTGGTGCTGGCCCTACCCACAGGGGCTGGGAGGGGCAAAGTAACCCTCACTAAGGCTTGGGCTTCAGGCGCTTCTTCCCATTCCGGTTGGGCCACTTTGGAAGCCTGAGACTCTCAAGGAACAGTATTGAATATTTTTATGGCTTGTTTTGGAGACAGGGTCTTTCTATGCAGATCAGAATGGCCTCAGATTCACAAACTGACCTCAAAGTCACAGCAATCCTCCTGCTTCAACCTCCCTTAGTTTTGAGCCAAGGAGCAATCTTGTGCTGCTGAAGGGTGAGAGGAAAGTCATACTCCCTGCTTATCCCCGGCTCTCCTAACTCCTCTCAGCACGTCCTGTTCCTCAGAGAGCTCAAATGTTTAAAATTCTCTGTATCTGGGATGTAACACGCTGGAACCTTCCAGAGCATCACCATATCTAATTGAAATTCCCTGTCCAACTAAATTACACTGTATGTTCGGCATAGCATGGCTTCCTAAATGCAAAAGGAGACTTTTTTTTTTTTTTTTTTTTTTGACATTTTTCTTCCCTGACAGGAATAAATAATGTGGAAAAGAAAAGAAAAGAAAGAAAGAAGGAAAACCTGAAACACTGCATTACTGTTTTATCATAAGTCAGGGCCACTAGCCAGGAGTAATTCACAGTCCACTAGACACAGCAACCCTATGAAAGGAAGGAGGCGGTATTGCTGTTATTGTTTTTTTAGATAGAGAACTGAGACTCCCATAAGTCAGCCAAGATCACTCTGATAATAACAGCTAAGCCAGGATGAGAATGGCAAAGTCAGTTAGCACCTCCTTTGATCTTTCCCAAACACTAGTCTGGCTTCTGAAAACTACCAGACATAGGACCCTCACCTCATCTCCCACCAGCTGTATCTTCACCTTGTGCCTGGGTCCCACAACTTCCTCCTAGGCCACTGTGGCTGCAAACCACGACTCTCCAGCGTTTTGTTTACACAGGAGCAAATGTTTCACAGAATGCCCTTCTACAGTGATGCACCTGTATGAGCCTTGTGAAGCTGATTCTTGTGACCCATGATGGACTGTGTTTGAGAATAGACGACTCTAAGGCTAGTTTTTCCTACAGTTTTGGCAACTCTAAAAAGACGTCCGAAGGTACAGAGAGACAAGCAGGTGAAGATGCTGGAAGGCCACTAGGCCTTGGAGAAAAAAGTCCCGCTAACAAGCTAACATTCTGATCTTTGGCATATAGCTTCCAGAATTGTCAATAAATGTGTCCAGTTTAAACAAATTCCTTCAAATCGGTCTCTCTCTTGACATACAGATATATCTAAGTGATGCGAATGTATGTGTATGATATGGATACGTAGTCACAAATCTTACTAGTTTTCTTTCCCTAGAGAGCCCTTAGGAATTACCCACAGCAAGTCTTCCTCAAATACCTAACTAATCTTTAATTTCAGCCACTGCCCCTCCCTCCCCCATGGCTCCTCTCTGAACCTCCCCACCCCAAACAGTGTCCCCATGGTATAGAAAGGCACTAATTATACCGTGGCTTTTTGGATAGAGTTTAGCAGCGGCTTGTTCATTTGCATTCTTCCTCTCATTCCCCTCCCCCCTCTGTTCACAGCCCATCTCACTCAGGGGCCACTTTGTAATCCACATCTTTTTGTGGGTTTTTTGGTTTTTGTTCGTTTTTTATTTTTTGAGACTGAATTTCTCTGCGTAGCCTTGACTGTCTCAGCACTTGATCTGTATAACAGGCTGGCCACCCCAGTGCTGGGATTATAGGTGTATACCACTCTCCTCCCAAGCCCTCCCCTCCCCCCACCCTTGGCTGAGTTCCCCTAAGGCAAAATTAGTGCCAAGCATAAGGCCAAGATATATGTAAGTTCTTCCATTTTTGTTTAGTTTGGGGTTTTTGAGACGGGCAGTCATGGTATCCTGGGCTGACCTTGAACTTACTATGTGGTCCAGGATAACCCTAGATTCCTGGTCCTTTTTCCTTTCCTCTGTCTCCCAAACGCTGGGATAACAGGTATTTGCCAACACACTGATTTTGTTGTTCGTTTTGTTTGGTCACCCCTTT
Source organism: Rhabdomys pumilio (assembly GCA_030674055.1). Taxonomy (NCBI): domain Eukaryota; kingdom Metazoa; phylum Chordata; class Mammalia; order Rodentia; family Muridae; genus Rhabdomys; species Rhabdomys pumilio. The sequence goes on along the minus strand of JANHMN010000009.1, from coordinate 34,183,419 downwards.
TATACAGACTCTTACTGTATAGCCCTGAATGGTCTGGAATTTCCAATGTAGATAAAGCTGGCCTGAACTCAGAGATCTACCTGCCTCTTTGCCTGGAATTAAATCTAGCCCAACTAACTTGATTTTTTTTTTTTTTTTTGAGCTCTTCTCTTCTCCTTCTCCTTCTCCTTCTCCCTCTCCTTCTCCTTCTCCTTCTTCTTTTAATTCAGATTTTCAAACAGTGTGGCCAGATTGTGTAGAGCACCGGCCTCTCCATCAGCCAGATGAAACCAGTGAGTTGATGGGTTCCCTTGGCCCCAAAAGAAACAAAGATTGTCAGGAGAACAAGGCAGAGCCCCCTGGGGAGAAGTACACAAAGAGGGGCATGTTCAACACCATCCCTAACAGAGAAGTAGGAATCTGGCTGGTGGTAACAGACATTCTCTCTGAGTGGTTGTGTATCCAAACGTACAACGTGCACAGCAATGTAGAAATCAGGGAGCTGGAGCTCTCAAACATTCCATGAAAAGAAGGCCAAGTGGGCTGGAGAGATGGCTCAGTGGTTAAGAGCACTGATTGCCCTTCCAAAGGTCATGAGTTCAATTCCCAGCAACCACATGGTGGCTCACAAACCAGCTGCACTGTGATATGACACCCTCTTCTGGTGTGTCTGAAGACAACTACAGTGTACTCATATATACAAAATAAACAAATAAATCTTACAAAAAAAAAAAAAAAAAAAAAAGGGAGAAAAGAAAAGAAGACCAAGCTGACTTCCATGGTAGAGAGTGGTGACTGTAGACTCCTTATAATCCAAGTAGTCAATAGGCTAAGACAGGATTGCCATGAAGTCATGAAACAGGAGGATTGCTACTGAGACCCAGTCAAGAGTGAGAGATTCTCTTATATAGAGAAGTAAAATTTCATGGAGTTCCTGGTACGTGCCAAGTCTGAGTATGTGGATGGTGTTTTTAAATTTTTACAAGAACCCTTGAGCTATAATCTCAGCACCTGAGAGGTGAAAGCACACAAATCAGAAGTTCAAACATTTCTTTCTTTCTTTAGTTATTTATTAGATCCACCACCCCAGTCTCCCTAGTGCTAGGACTAATGGTGTGCACCACTATGCCCAACTCAAGTATTTAGTTTATGTATATGAGTGTTTTGCCTGCATGCATACATGTGCCTGGTGCCCATGGAGAGTACTAGAGCCCTGGAACTAGAGTTACAGAAGGCTGTGCGTTGTTGCCAATATGAGTGAGGAGTCTAAAGCCTGCCTGAGTTACAGAGTGAAGTCAAACCCATCATGAGCTACATGAGATCCTGTCTTAAACAACAAAAGAACCCTTAGGCACTTGAGGGCAGTCATCTGTCATCTTCCCTTGATAGGGGAGGAGCTGGGCTTCAGAAAGACTGAATCATTCGGCCAAGACCACGTGAACCAGTTAAACAGAAGCAGCTTCTAGCCTAGTTTGTCTGAGCCTATAATCTGTCTGGTTTTTATTTTTTATTTGTTTTTATTTTAGTTTTGGGTTCTCAAGACAGGATTTCTCTGTGTAGAGCTGTCCTGAGCTCCCATGTATGTTTTAACTACACTACGTCCACAGCCCTTCTCTGCCTCCCGGCACCGTTGCTCCCCCAGCATCTCTCATAGTGTTTCTTGCTGAACAGATCTCTGTCAACTATCAGGATTCTGTCATAACCCATGAGTTAATAAAGACTGGTTGAGCATGGCTCTCCGGGCCAGGTACTATGCTGTAGATATAGCACCAAATGAAACAGCGTCTGTCTGTCCTTCTGCAGCTTACAATTCCAGGCTAGTGAACAGTGACAGACCACACACACAACAAACAGGAACATTTTTCGTAACAACCAACGGTGGGAACATCACAGATCATCCAGTAGGAAGGGAAGGAGAAGTGGTCCTGAGTGGCACTGGGCTCCATTAGCCAGTGACAGATGCAGGGCAGCAAAGAGAGCATCTGAGCTTAGGCTCGGTGGCAGGGAAGGGGCAGCAATGGGGCAAACCTACAGAGGAGTGCTCTAAAGAACAACATGTTCAAAGACCCTGACTCAAGGGTCCTAAATGCCTTAGAGGCCATCCTCCAAGAAAACAAGCCTCTAAGTCTAGAGGGAGAAACGTCACAGGCAGGCCATAATCAGGAGCCAGGACTTCCTTTTATTTGCAGTGAGAGGCCCTCAGAGAACTGCAAGAAGAGGAGGGGCTGCACCTGATTTAGGACCTTTTCTTTTTCTATCTGTCTATCATCTATCATCTATCTATCTGTCTTATCTATCACCTATCTATCTGTCTACCTACCTACCTATGGTTTTTTCAGATGGTTATTCTGTGTAGCCCTGACTGTCTTGGAACTCTGTAAATTAGGCTGGCTTCAAATTCAGAGATCTGACTTGTTTCTGTCTCCCAAGTGCTGGGATTAAAGGTGTGTATTATTAAAGGCCTGCTTCTTTTCCTTTTTTAGACAGGTCTTTTTATGAAGTCTATGTTGGCTTATAACTCATGATGCTCCTACCTTAGACTCCTGAGTACTAGGATTCCAGGCATATGCTACCACACTAGATTTTATCTAAAATTTTATTTTTTAAAAATATCTTATGTGTATAAGTTTTTGCCTACATGTTTGTTTATATGTATGTATGTATATGTATATATACACCACATGCCTGTCTGATGCATGTGAAAGTCAGGGGAGAGCATCAGACTCCCTAGAACTAGAATTGCAGGCTGTTTTGAACCACCATGTGGGTTCCATGACTCAAACCTGGGTTCTCTGCAGGACCAGCAAGTGTTCTTAACCAGTGAGCTATCTCCCCAACCCTTTGAGTTATAATTTTTGCTTTGGAGGTAGTTGTTTTGTTTGTTTGCATTTTGTTTTGAGATAAGGTTTCACTATCCAGCATACACACACAACACACACACACACACAACACACACACACACACACACACACACACACACACACACACAGACAGAAAAAGTGGGGTTGAGATTAGCCAGAGAGAGTGAGAAGGAACATAAGAAAGCTTTAGGACCTCGTGCATTGATGTGTTAGGAAAGAGACAGCCAGGGGAAGGCAGGTATCAGAAAGGAAGCAGTTCCAGGTGGAATCAGAACTGTAAATCTACTGGGAAGGAATTCAAAGTGGGCTAAAGTCCACACCCCCAAGGACTTGCTGTGTAGAGTTTCAGAGAAGTGGGACAGAACTGGAAACATGAGTTCAAGAGAGGTATTACCCTTTTCGACTTCCCTTCTGCAGGAAGATAACAGACCTGCTTTTTCCGTGATGACAAAGGCCCAGCAGAGAGGAAAAAGAGATCATGCAAAAGGAAAAGGATGAAGGCAAGGCTGGCAAACTCAAAGTGAGAGGAAGTAGGAGGCCAGGAAAGAATCGGGAGGGAAGGAGAGACTGGGCGGAGTCGCAGGGAAGCCCTGTGTGATGAGGCAAGAGGGATAGTTCTCTGCAGGAGGTTCCTGTTTGGTGGTCTCTGCATCTATTTTCTCCATTTAAAGAGAGCAGCAGCTGCTTTTTAGGGCAAATTACAATTTGTAGGTAGGGATTATGAGGCACACACTCATCACATGTATCCTGTACCTGTGCCCCTCTGATGTTATGAGTTAGGGGTTGGGACACAATAGTAACATCACAGAGGGAGCTGAGCTCAGGGGAGTAAGCAGCAGAGGCCTCAGGATCTGTCCCAACTCCTAGAGTGACTGACACTCATTGCAGCTCCTCTTGCCCTTTGTCCTGTCTTCTCCAGAACAGTGTTGACCTGAGAGGGCTGAATAAGACAAGAATTCCCTGAGGCCCAACACTGTCACAGGCAAAACAGAAAGGAACTGAGGTATGTCTGCTGTGCTGAGTGAGGTCTTTTAACTGTAATTATATAGCCCTTTTCCATTAAGCATACTTTTCCACGTGTTTATGGTTTGGAGAAGTCTGTTCATCTGGTATCTTTTACAGAAGTTCATAAGTGAATCACATGACAAAAAGTTAGTATTTTTGTTTTTTTTGGTTTTTCAAGACAGAGTTTCTCTGTGTAGCCCTGGGTGTCCTAGAACTCACTCTGTAGACCAAGCTGGCCTCAAACTCAGAAATCTGCCTGCCTCTGCCTCCCAAGTGCTGGGCCTAAAGGCGTGCGCCACCACTGCCCGGCATGTCAAAAAGTCTTAAGGAAAACAGGTAAGAAAAGTTTAATCTTATTATGAGTATTTTTTTTTTTTTTGTAACTGTTATCAAAAAACTAGGAGAGAGATGCATGTTAATGCTTATCGAAACACTGGGTACTGAGCAGGGGCTCAGCACTTAAGAGCATGAGATGCTATCTCAGAGGACTTGAGTTCAGTTCCTAGTACCCATGGCAAGAGCTCACAGCCATCTATAACTCTAGGGGACTCAACACAGACATTGTGTTGTGCACAGACATAAGCATATAATTCTTTAAAAAAGAAAATCAGACTGGAGAGGTGGCTCAGCCATTAAAGGCTAGGCTTAAAATCCAAAAGAAAAAAAAGGAAGGAAGAAAGTAGAAAGAAAGAAAGAAAGGAAGAAAGAAAGAAAGATGGATAGATAGATCTGGACAGTGGTGGCGCACGCCTTTAGGCCCAGCACTTGGGAGACAGAGGCAGGCAGATTTCTGAGTTTGAGGCCAGCCTGGTCTACAGAGTGAGTTCCAGGATGGCCCAGGCTATACAGAGAAACCCTGTCTCAAAAAATAAATAAATAAATAAATAAATAAATAAATAAATAAGGAAGGAAGGAAGAAAGAAAGAAAAGAGAAAAGAAAAGAAAAGAAAAGAAATTTAGAAACTTAGGCCTAGTGTGGTAGCATATGCTCTTTAGTCCTCTCACTTTGGAAGTAGAGGCAAGCAGTTCCAGGACAGCCAGAGCTACCCTGATGAGAGACCCTGTCTCTAAAAAAACAAAGGATAATAATATTAATTAACTAGTTAATTAATTAAAAAACTATTAAAGCTGACTAAGATGGAAGACATTCCTGAGAATGAAGGAGGTTGGAGAATACTATGGCCACTGGAGCACAGAAATCACATGACTACAATTGTTTTTGGTGTGTCCTGAGTATGCAGGCAAGAATGGAACTCTTTGGCAAGGCCCAGGGGAGCCTTGCTCCTCATGGCTGAGGGGCAGTCAGAAAAGACTCAAGAATGGGGCTGGATGCAGGCACCTTTGAGCCTGAGCTGGCCTATGTCCCAGTAACCCAGCACTGACTCAACTCACTCCAGGAAACAGAATCCTGTGCTAATTGAGGCCTAAGTATGAGAAAGACAGGAATATATTAAGAATATCTTTGGGCTGGAAGAGATGGCTTAGTGGTTAAGAACACTGACTGTTCTTCCAGAGGTCCTGAGTTCAACTCCCAGCAACCACATGGTGGCTCACAACCATCTGTAATGGGATCTGATGCCCTCTTCTGGTGTGTCTGAAGACAGCAACAGTGTACTCACATATATAAAATAAATCTTTGAGCTGGGTGGTGGTGGTGGTACAGGCCTTTAATCCCAGCACTCAGGAGCCAGAGACAGATGGATCTCTGAATTGGAGGCCAGTCTGGTCTACAAAGTGAGTTCCAGGACAGCCAGGGATACACAGAGAAACCCTGTCATGAAAAACAAACAAACAAAAACAAACAAACAACAAAATCAAACTGTTTACCACCACTGAGTGGCTAATAGTTTGACTTTTGTTTTTGTTTTAAACTCATGGAGTACAACGCCCATCTGTTTCCTGGTACAAACTGGCATGTTAAAAACATTCCAGCTAGCCCTTCTCATTCTGAGCAGGGGGAACTTTGGGAGAGTTGAAACTCCAAACAAATATATGAAGAGAGGCAGCAAAATGTCATACAGGACAGGCAACCTTCTTTCTCTAGGAAGGGAACAAGGCTGTGTTCTGTCAGGTTCCTAGATCAGTGTGTGTTCATGTAAATTACCAGTAATCTTGGGACAAGAGAGGATAGGGCAGGGAGGAGGGCGGTCTGCCAGTGTGCATACTGACCTCTTCTGTAGGAGCCGTACCCCAGTGCAGACACAATGCGGTGTTCCATCAGGCACTACTTCAGAACCTCTGTGGCCCTCATATTCCTGTGGCTCTTCACCATCCTGCAAGTCCCTGAGAAAAATGAGGACTTCAAAAATGTGGTGACTATTCTTTGGGAAACTGGAAATGCATGGTGGGAGAGCTGAGGACAGGCAGGTTGCCCAAGGGCCCTAGAGTTTCCTTCCAAACCTTTCCTTCTGAGTGGAGCTAGGTGTGGATCTAACCATTATTCCATAAATTAGCTACATTTGCTTGTCATGTTTGTCAAGGTAAAAGACAAAACAGATTCCACCAGAGGCCATGGATCGTTTTGGCTTATGGCCAGGCACTGTGTGGGACTCTCTCTACCTAAAAAGGCATATGGGAAGTTGGGAGAAATAAAGTCTGTTGTTTTACGAAAGGACCTGTATATAATTTTTGCCTTTGTCGATGGTCCAGGTAATCAACCATGACAGTAAGAAGAACTCCAGATCGCTTGATGACTGGCAAAACATCACCTCGAAGTATCTGAAAGAAATCCGTCAGAGAAGAAAGAGTGAGTACCTGGGAGAGGGAGGGTGCAGGTCACAGGAAGAGGAGGACCATAGGAGAGAAGACGATGGGAAAGAAGAGGGCAGGAGGAGAAAAGGCAATGTGTCCAGGAACACTTGAATCTGTCTGACAACTCCCTCCCTGTCATAAGACATTGACAAATCAGAAGTATGAGGAAAGAAGGACAGAGGGAGGTAGTTGTTTTAAATAAGTGGGATCAGGGGGATGAAGGATAGTTCAGTGGTTAGGGGCATTTGCTGTTCTTCCGGAGGATCTAAGAGTTCACATTTCCTTTTTTTTCTTTTTTTTTTTTTCTTTTTGATTTTTCGAGACAGGGTTTCTCTGTGTAGTCCTGGCTGTCCTGGAACTCACTCTGTAGACCAGGCTGGCCTGAACTCAGAAATCTGCCTGCCTCTGCCTCCCAAGTGCTGGGATTAAAGGCGTGCGCCACCACCGCCCGGCAAGAGTTCACATTTCCAACATCTCTCCCACCTTCTCTCTCTCTCTCTCTCTCTCTCTCTCTCTCTCTCTCTTGTATTTGTGTGTGTGTGTGTGTGTGTGTGTGTGTGTGTGTGTCTGTGTGTCTGTGTCACATACATACACACACACACACAAATACAAAGACACTAAAATTAAATAAAATAGGTGGAAACAAGGTCTTGATCACATCTTACACTGTATATCCACTTATCTGCAACACCTTACATCTTCACATTGGGTAAACAAGGAGTGGAACTCCCTTGTGTAACTTAACATTTCAGTCTGCAATTATGATCATGCCCTAGGGATGGTTGGCTATATGCCTTTTGTGCAATGGGGGGAGGTGGGGAATGGATGATCCTGTGGCTTTTTGTTTGTTCATTTTGATAAAGGGTCTCACTATGTAGACAAGGTTGAATTTGACATCCTCCTGCCTCTGCCTCGTGAGTGCTGGGATTGAAGGCATGCACCATCATACGGTGCATTTTATCTCATTTTTAATTAAGTGGATGCGTGTGTCTCTGTCTATGGGTATATGTACAGGAGTACAAGTGTCCACAGAAGCTAGAAGAGGGCATCAGAGTCTCTGGAGCTGCAGTTACAGGTAGCTATGAGCCTGCCCGGTGGGTGCTAGCTCCTCTGAGCAGTAGGCATTCTTAACCACTGGGCCATCTCTCTTGCCCTCATGTGGCCTTTTTTGGAGGTGGGGGTGGCCTTAGTCATTGGTTTTTGTTGGCTTATGTGTATATAGTATACGTGCATATACATATGTATATTATGGTATAGGAATATGAATGGATCCATGGGAGCTGCAGTTGCAGGTATCCTGAGCGGCATGGCTTGGGTGTGAATGCAACTTTTATTTGTCAGATGTAACTGTCATCTCAGAGGCTTACTGCTGAATAAGCTCTTTCTTTTCCTTTCTGAACTCTGGCTGGCTGGTTCAACTCAGCTGTTCTGGCTCAAACTCTTCTCCAAACTGACTGATTCAATCTGGCCTCTCTCAGCTTTTTACTGAATTGCTCTGCTTGGCCTCAAACTAACTCTAGCAATTTGTTCTAATCTTCTGACTCCTCACTCTCTGGCTTTAACTGCCTCTACTGCATGAACTGAATGGAACTGACCCCAACGCCACTGTACTGACTGACTGAACTGAACTCAACTGGCTGAACCAACTTCAGCTCTACTCTCTTTTCCTACTCTGTCTCTCAACTCACAGACTCAACCAAAATGACTGGAACTCTGATATCCTCCTGCCTCTGTCTCCTGAGTGCTGGTGTTAAAGGCATGCACCATCATGTCTGGACCAAAGCTTTTCTTTACCTAAACCAGGCTGGCCTTGAACTCAGAGATTTGCATGCCTCTGTGTCCCAGGGTGTCTGTGTTCCAGCCAGAGTAACCATGTTGCCGGAGGATTAAAATCCCTTTATACTTGGGTGCTATGAATTGAACTCAGGTCCTCTTGAGTATCAAGCTTTTGGATAAGGTTTCACTATGTAGCCAAGGCTGTCCTTCTCCTTACTATGTATCTCAAGCTAGTTTTGAATTAAGCTCTTCCTGCCTCAATGTCCTGGGTGCTGGGATTAAAGGTATGTACCCTCATGCCCAGCTTTAGAGCATTTAAATAAAAAGAAAGAGAAAATAGCTGAAATATTTTAAAAAGTTAAAGTTGTCTACATGCATTTTTAGATAGAGACATTCAATGACTAAACGGAATATATGAGTGAAAAAAAAAATCACTGGTGAGAAAAAAATAAAGTTAGTCATTGTAAGAAAGAACAGTCACCGAATTTAAAAATATCAGAGACTGAAGGGTCTTAGATCACAGAGCCCAAATCTTTTTGGTTTTATGGATTTTAGGACTAAGCTCTGGGGTGAAAGGAATTGACCAACAACACAGTCAGAAGTGTCAGAACTTCTGGTAAAAATCCTGGACTGGGGAAATAGAACAGCGTAGATTGGGTGCTCTCCCAGAGTGTGTGTGTATCTTAGCACCAAAGGGGGAGGAAAGGGCTCCCTTACACCTGCGGTTGACAGTCATTACTCAAGGAAGTCAAGATAGGAACTCACAGGAACCTGGAGGCAGGAGCTGATGCAGAAGCCATGGAGGGGTGCTGCTTACTGGCTTGCTCTGTTTGCTTTCTTCCATACCCCAAACCCACCTGCCCAGGGTGGCCCCGCCCACAGGGGTGGCCCCACCCACAGGGAGCTGAGCCCTCCCACATCAGTCCTTAGTCAAGAAAATGTCCACAGACTCTCCTACAGACCCAACTTATGAAGACTTTCCAATTAAGAGTCCCCTTTTCTGGATAAGTCTGGCTTGTGTCAGGTTGACAAACACCAAGACAGTGCATGAGAACAGCAGAAAAGTCTTGGGCTTCTGGATTCTAGAAAAAGTTCTCCCCCTCTTTCTCCCCCTCTCTCTCCCCCTCTTTCCCTCCCTCCCTCTTTCCCTCCTTTCTCCCTCTTTCCTTCCTTTCGCCTCAAACTCAGAAATCCGCCTGCCTCTGCCTCCCAAGTTCTAGGCCTAAAGGCGTGCGCCACCACCACCCAGCCCTTTCTCCTTTTCTTTTTCTTTCTTTCTTCTTCTTTTTTTTTTTTTTTTTTTTATAATGTATCTTCTTTAAAGGGACTATTGGGAAGATAGATTGGCTGAAAAGCTTAAAGTAATTATAACAACCATAACAATTAGCAAATATTTACCAAGTTCTTTAGCCACAAGCTTCAGGTATAAGAAAAGACTCAGAAGAGTCGGACATGCTGGTACACAGCTGCAATCTCAACACTTAGGAGGCTGAGGCAGGAGAGCCACTGAGAGTTCAAGGTCAGCTTAGACAATAAAGTGGGGCTGAAAGGTCTACACAGAAAGACCTTATCTTCTTGTTGTTGCTATTGTTGTTTGGTTGGTTATTTATAGTTAGTTTATTTACATGAGTATACTGCAGCTGTCTTCAGACACACCAGAAGAAGGCATCAGATCCTATGATCCCATTACAGATGGTTGTGAGCCACCATGTGGTTGCTGGGAATTGAACTCAGGACCTTTTTGAAGAACAGTCAGTGCTCTTAACCACTGAGCCATCTCTCTAGCTCTGGTTGGTTGTTTTTGAGACAGGGTTTCTCTGTGTAGCCCTGACTATCCTGGAACTCAATCTATAGACCAGGCTGGCCTCAAACTGAGATTTACCCCACTCTGCCTCTCCAGTGCTGAAATTAAAGGCATGGGCCACCACACCTGGCAAAAATATTCAGAAGGATCCAGCGGCAGTTAGCTTGGTATTTCTTCAACTCTTAAATACATACAAATGATATAGTTGAAACATATTCTGAAGATGGCCTCAGGCTTCTGTATGTCTAATAAAGTTGCAGATGAGGCTAAAGTTTCTGGACTGATGACCACATTTAAGAAGTGGTTCAGCAGTTCTGAGCACTGGCTGCTCTTTCTGGGCACCCTCGTTCAATTCCCAGCACACAACTGTCTGTAATTCCAGTTCCAGGGGATCTGACATCCTCACAGACAAAATACCAGGCAAAAATACAATACAGGCAAAATACCAATTCACATTAAATAAATAAATGAGTAAAAATAAATAAATAAATAAATAAATCTTTAAATGGAACTCTTGATCTGTTTTTTGTTGTTGTTGTTTTTTGAGGTTTGTTTTGTTTTGTTTTTTCGAGAAAGGGTTTCTCTGTGTAGCCCTGGTTGTCCTGGAACTCACTCTGTAGACCAGGCTGGCCTCGAACTCAGAAATCCGCCTGCCTCTGCCTCCCAAGTGCTGGGCCTAAAGGCGTGCGCCACCACTGCCCGGCTTTGTTTTTGGTTTTTTTTTTGAGTAGCAATAATGTGCACATTCTTTCTACCAAGTAAAGAAAAGAAAAATAGGGGATGGAGAGATGGCTCAGTGGTTAAGAGCACTCATTGACTGCTTTTCCCAGTGGTCCTCAGTTTAATTCCCAGCAACCACATGGTGGTGGGCCATTTGTAATGGGATCTAACGCCCTCTTCTGGCCTGTCTGAAAACAGCTACAGTGTACTCACATACAATAAATAAATAAATAAATAAATAAATAAATAAATAAATAAATCTAAAAATCAAAGTAAAGAAAAATATCCCAAATAGCATTCTCTAATCTTTAAGGTTTGTTTCTGTGTGAACATGCACACATGTGTGTGGGTCATTGTTCATGGAGGCCAGAAGAAGGTGCTGAATCTGGTAGCTGAAGTTACAGGCAGTTGTAAACTCCCTAACATGGGTATAGGGAACAAAACTTGTGCCTTCTGCAAGACCGGAGAATGAGCGTCTGCTCCAGGCCTACTCCCTAGTACTCTAAAGTTTATTTTATTTATGACAGGTCTCACTATGCTATGCAGCCCTTACTGAACTCACAGTCTACTGTGGGTCTCATCATTAGCTTCTCTTATCTGTTTGAAGACTCTCATCACTACCATTCACTGACAGTTGTCCCTATTTTACCTCTTAGCATGGTTGACAGTGGGGATCACCTCCGAGTCACAGCAGGGTCAAAATGGCCTGTTGGATACACTCGCCTCCTTGTACCGCGCCTCCTCCACATCTGAGCAGAGACAAATGACAGTGCTGGTCCACCTGGCAGACTCTGATCCCATCTGGCTCAGGAGAACTATCTCCCATATTTCAAGTCTCTACAAGTCCCAGATCTTGACAGGGCAATTACTATTGATCCACGCCCCACCTGATGCCTACCCCACTGTGAATAATGTCCAGAACGAGATGTCTCAGGGGCAGATCTACTCCAAGCAGAATGTAGATCATGCTTTCCTCATGAGCTTTGCCTCAAAGCTCTCCAGTTATTTCCTGTTGATAGAGGACAATGTCTTCTTTGCCCCCAATTTTGTCAGCCACATTCACTCAAATGTGATCTACAGAAAGCCCAACAACACATGGGTACTCCTGGAGTTCTCTAATATGGGCATCCTGGGCAAACTTCTCCACAGCAGGGACCTTCCACTCCTGGCTCGCTTCCTCCTCCTCTTCCACAAGGAGCGACCTCTCAACTGGCTGATCCTTCATTTCCGTACCCTCCTGGCCCAGCAAAGTCCAATCTTCTGCAGACCATTTCTTTTCTACCACAGGTTGACTCACTTCCCTTTTGAGAACAAAACCTTAACAGGCCAGGAAAAGAAGGCTCCTGCCCTCATTAGCCTCACTGGAACTGTTTACACGGACATGAGGTTCTCTGACATGCACTCCCCGGAGGAGGCCATCACTCCAGATGAGTCCTTCTTTTGGTCCTACAATGTCAGTACAGGGAACTATTTGATAGTGATTCTGAACAATCCAGCAAACCTCAACAGAGTGCAAGTAAGAACGGGCTCCATCATGGATGGAAAGTACATCCTCGAAAAAGGACAGGTGGAGCTAGGCTATGAGCCTGAAGGAATACCCCCTAACTGTTCCAGCTTTACCCTGCTTGGCCGTCTTGTGCACGGGCAGATGGATCAGATCATTCTGGAAAGCGTTGGGTATGAAGTAAGCTGTGTGAAGCTGGCAGTGAATGCTGATCAAGCCGGCGGTCTCATGATCAGGCATATCTACATCTGGGGAGAAAATGCCAAAACCAGAAAAGATGATCAAAACGATGATGAGAGTTAACGCTATATCAATGTGTGAACAATTAAAAGCTCAAACCATTTCATCTAGCCAATATGAGAAATCCAAGGGAATAGCAGACAGGAAAGCAGGCTCGTGTTCCCAAGTGGAGCATCCTCGGCCTCAGCCTTTGGCCCTAAGCACCCTGCTCACTGGGTTTGAAGAGGAAGTCTCAGACAAGCCCAGACATGTAGGACATTTCTATTATTGCCACCCCAGCCCCAGGTGAGAAGGGAGGGGCAGGTTTTTTTTTCCCCAACCAAAAGGCCTTAGAGTAGGATTCCCTCATTTCTGGCTGGGCTACTTTAAGAAACCTGAGATTCAGGAAGCAATATGTCACAAGAGATAGGACAGAGAAGCCAGGTTCCTTGATTTCCCACTAGCAACACCGTCTGTCACCTTCCTTCTATCAGTGTGGGTGGAGACATCAGTGTGGGTGGAGACTGACATCCACCGGCATCAGAAGGAAGGGTGGGCATGATGTGGTCAAGTTGTGGGAGACCACTGGGTCTGGGATATAAGACAGAGGTGACATCTCTGTAGGGTTACTGTAACAATCAAGGGTGATTAATGTTCGAGAGCTCATAACCATAAAACAAAAATACTTCACATGGGGTTATGATGTCACCCAAGTTTATCAGGGGGCTGGAGAGACAGCTCAGTGGTTAAGAGCACTGGCTGCTCTTCCAGCAGTTCAATTCCCAGCAACCACATGGTGGCTCACAACCATCTGTAATGGGATCTGATGACCTCTTCTGGTGTGTCTGAAGACAGCAACAGTGTACTCATATACATACATACATACATACATACATACATACATACATACAGCAAGCACTGGTTGCTCTTCCTGGGGACCCTCATTTGATCCCCAACCTTCACACGGTGGCTCAGAACTGTCTATTACTCCAGTTCCAAGGGATCCCAATGCCCTCTTTCAGCCTTTGCAGGCATTGTACACACAGGGTATGCAGACACGCATGCAGGAAAAACAGCCATTCAAATAAATTAGTAATAAAGGTTAAAAAGTAAGTTTTAAAGTTCTTCAGTGGCTTCCCATAGCCCCTTGGTTACATACATTTTTAACACAGCCACCTTGCTTAGCTAACGGCTAACCACTGTCTGTGGCAGAGTTCCCCCAGCATCTCCTGTGGGTCTGAGCCTTCCAATGCCCTTGCTCTTTTGCATGTGCCATGTCCTGGCTGAGGCCTGAATCTCCTCCATCTTGCTGACCACTTGTCCTCAGCTTCTTCCTGCCACCACCAAGGCCACCAAGGCCAGGCCCTGATATCCGCTCTCTTAGCATCTTTGTCTTCTATTTTACAGGTCAATTACAGGGTGTGGCTGTTTAAGGTTCAGAATCCTTCCTCTCTCTCTTTTTTTTTTTTTTCCGAGACAGGGTTTCTCTGTCCTTCTCTGCCTTGGCTGTCCTGGCACTCACTCTGTAGACCAGGCTGGCCTCGAACTCAGAAATCTGCCTGCCTCTGCCTCCCAAGTGCTGGGCCTAAAGGCATGCACCACCACCGCCCGGCGAATCCTTCCTCTCTTTAGACCTCAAACACATGCTTCCTGAGGTTAGAAATGACGTGTCTATTTTCTTCATCCCTGTGTACCTGGGGCCTCACAGAGGACTTGATGAACAGCAGGCATTTTATCTGCTGAAAAAAGCAAATCAGAGGCAGTCAAACCTCCAGTTTCTTCATTCCCTTTAGCCCCAAGTCTGAGGTAACCAGTCACCAGCTGCCCCACCCCAAACACTCAGCCAGCCAGGCACCTGCCTTGTCTACCAGAAGAATCCAGGGAGGTGTCTTTCCTTTTGTCAAGACTCAAAATATTAATTGGAGAACCAGCCTGCCTCCATCTTAGCCTCAAAAGCCATCTTATAGTGAAGACAAACTAGGCTCATACCTGTTTATGGTTAAACTTGTTTCTCAAGGACTGGGCTATGCCCTACCTGTAACCTTAACTACAAATAGTTCAGCATTGCCTGTTCCAGGAATGGTGATCATGTCTTTGTTTCAAAAAATTATGACCAACTCACAACCCTACCTTTGATTCCAAAGGTTATATGACTACCTATGACTATCTTGTTATGACTGCCTTGCTATGCCCCCTTGCAACTGTGTCTTTGCTCCAGGAGGCCATTAGGACTAACCTGTTATGCATATGTTCTGCTATTTGCCCGCCAAATCCCCTGTTTGGAACCCCCTTACCCCTGAGCTAGAAAAGCCTTCATTACATCTGGTGCTGAGTCTTTGAGCCTAGTGGAAGGCAACCCATGGACACAAATAGAAAAGTTTGCTTTAATTAACTTGGCCATGATGATTTGGGTCAGTCATCTTTCTCTTCCCATCTTTGGGATTAGCATCAATCACCTGCATCTTCCCTCTAGACTCCTCTCTGAGACCCTGGAACTTAGCCTACTTACCACATCACCTTTAGGTTTGGGTTGTTCTGTGGACCAGTCAGCAAACCTGTGGATGCCATTTTCTCTCTATGTTAACCATAGAACAACCCCTGGCATTCTGAGTCTAGCTGTGTGCTGTCTTAGACAAATAACCATGGACATATTTCTGTAGCAGAACACAGGGATATTTTACAAAATGGTTGGCATCGTGAGGTATCCCAATTACCGTCTGTGTCAGACGCTGTGCTAAGCACTTCCAGTGCCTTTCTCGGTACAGCTCAACGCAACAGGCTCCGTTTATCTTATTTTACCTTTGAGGTTTATAATTGAGACCTGGAGTGGATGAAACAGAGACATGCTCACACCATTATTAAGCTATGTGAACTTGGATTGGCTCCTGTCAGAGGTCCAGCCCCCTTCCTACTCAGAAGCCATACTCAGAATCCTCTTCTTTCAAGTTAGAAGCCGGACAGGTACAAAGTAGGTTGAAGTTGTCTAGACCCAAGTCCAGTCAGCATCTGGAAGGGTTGTCTCCCAAAGCCAACTTGGAGCTTGTGCCTCTGCGATCATATCTGAGATATGAGATGCACAGACTCCCTCATAGGAATGAAGTCTTACCTCCTTGGTAACTTTTACAGGATCCCTAGGACTGACAATGAACGAGAACCAGATGCAGGTCTGTGGACCTATCTCCACAGCTAAGTGCTTATCCAACATGTATGTACAAGATCCTTGGGGGAACAGGATGCAGACAATTACAGTGTATACAAAAGAAGTGGCAGGAATTTGAATCCGTAAACGTGGGTTCAAGATGTTAGGGAATATATTTTAAATCTCTAGTTTTATTTGGGCCTAGAATGTCCAGGAGGAGGAAGGATTTTTAAGATATGCACCATCTGATCGAACTGTTTCCTGAAATATCTGGTGCCCTAGGGCTGTGGTTTTCAACGCTGGCTGCTCTATTCAGAAGTATATGAAAAACAAACTTAGACCTACTCTGGGCTAGCTCCACAGTGGCTCCGAGGTGAAGCTGGGAGCCATCAGGTCTTAAAAGCTGTCCCTCTTGAGGGTAGACAGACAGTACAGCAGTTAACAGCACATGTTGCTCTTGCAGAGGACCCAAATCTGATGCCCTCCTCTGATCTTGGAGGACATTGGGCACTAGGCATGAATGATCCATGGGTACAAACCCTCCCAGGGATTCTGGTGTAGCCTAAGATAATCACATCTTGTTCCATTGCTCTGTCCTTTTGTACTCTGGGAAGAGGAGGGAGTTAAGCAGCTTTCCATCAAGTTCTTGGCACTGTTCTTTCGAGCTCCAGTTTATCTGCCCATGTCTGGTCCCCACCTCCTATTGTCCTGTTGGCCCATGGGAAGCCTTGTGATACATGGTCCACTGGGATGGCCACAATTCCATCGATGTGTATGCATGTCATCAAGAGGAAGGCTTGAGGCAGCTGTGCCTATAATCTCAGCATTGAGAGGATACTTTGAGACCAACCTGAGCTATATAATGAAACCCCATCTCCAAAAAGAAGAGAAGGAAGGGGAAAATTTAATCATCCCTCAGCAACTTTAACCTATGGTCCAGCAAAAAAAGTCAGGGTAGGAAATGAGTCCAAGTCAGCAAAGCCATTGGAAGGGAAGTGACAGCAGCCCTATGCACCGTCTCTCGGCCTGCCTGGCTGGTTGCCTCATGTGGGGTTCCATGGTCCGGTGAGTCAGAGCTGCTATCATTATTTCCAGGTGCCCACCTCAAAGGAAGCTCGAGTTTTGATGTCTCTGGGCTCCCAGAGCTATTAAAAGGCTTAATGGGAGACTCCCTTACGTGTCTGCCACTCCCCAACGCGTCAACCTGTAATGGTGGAACTATACCCAAGACAAAGATGTCTATATTGTCCCTTCCTCATGACAGCAACACTATGATTCATGTGGCATTCAATATTTGTGTTTCTGACTTATTTCACAAACTTTAAGCCTCTGAGCAGTAAATCTTTTGGTCTGTTCTAAGCTTTTAGTCTGCTCAAAGATGCTATCACCAAGGATTATGGTCTGCATTACCCTTGAAATGATTCCCAACCACTGGTGTGTAATTGCTTTTGCGGGGTCCTATCCCTAAACTATCCATTAAGTGTTGAGATTCAGTTACTTTCAAGTTCTGTGGTGGTTTGAATATGCTTGGCCCAGGGAGTGGCACTATTTGGAGGTGTGGCCTTATTGGAGGAAGTGTGTCACTGTGAGGGTTGGGCTTTGAGACCCTCCTCCTAGCTGCCTGGAAGTTAGTCTTCCCCTAGCAACCTTCAGATGAAGATGTAGAACTCTCAGTTCTGCCTGCACCATGCCTGTGTGGACTATGCCATGTTCCTACCTTGATAATAGACTGAACATCTGAACCTGTAAGCCAGCCCCAGTTAAACGTTGTCCTTTCAGGAGTTGCTTTGGTCATGGTGTCTCTTCACAGCAATGGAAACCCCAACGAAGACAAGTGTTGCTGTTAAGTGAAAAATAAGCCAGACTCAGACAAAAGAGAAGAAGAACAGAAGGAAGGAAGGAAATAAAGAAGGAAAAAGGGAAGGAAATAAGGAAAGCCTTTAATCCCAGACTCAAGAGACAGAAGCAGGTGCATCTCTGTGAGTTAGAGACCAGCCAGGAATACAAAGAGAAATCTTGTTTCAAACAGATGACTTTTTGCCAGGGCTGCTGTAACAAAGCACCAAACACCAGGTGACTTAGGACAGAACTCATGGCTGAAGGCTGGGAGTCCTAGGTCAGGTGTCAGCAGGGTTGGCTTGTGGGGGTGCTGGCTTGTGGAGGTACAATTCTGAGCCTTTGCTCCTAGCATAATTCCAGCCTTCCCTGGGCACGCTCCCTGTGTGCACTCAGATTCTGGTTCTTCCCCTCCCCTTTAAAAGAGGACAGTTTCTTCTTTTTTTAAAAAAAAAATATTTATTTTATGTATTTTATATCACTGTCTTCAGACACAGCAGAAAGGGGCTTTGGATCCCATTACAGATGGTTGTGAGCCATCATGTGATTGCTGGGAATTGAACTCAGGACCTCTGGAAAAGCAATCAGTGCCCTTAACCACTGAGCTATCTCTCCAGCCCCTCTTTCTTCATTTTAAAAATTATTTCATTTTAAAATAATTTAACAATCATTTCATTATTAAATTATATGTATCTACTTACTTATGGTGCACACCTGCCATGGCATGTTGCTGGAAATCAAAGAACAGCTTTCTGGAGTTGGTTCTCTCCTTCCAGCATGCTGGGCTCAGGAACTGAACTCGGATAAGCTTGACAAGCAAGTGCCTTTACCTACTGAGCCTTCTTGCCAGCCCTCAATCTTAGAACTAACTAAATAATTGTGAGGCAAGGTCTCACAATATATCCCTAACTGTCCTGGAACTCACTATGTGGACCAGGCTAGCCTACATCTCACAGAAATTGGCCTGTCTTTGCCTCCTGAATGCTGGGATTAAACTTGTACAAACCTGGCTAAAACATGGGTTTATTACATTGTGTGTTTGTGTGTGTTCTCTCCTGCCACCATATCCCAAGGATCAAACCCAGGTCATCCGTCTTGGCAACAAGCACCTTTACCTGTTGAACGATCTTGGTGTCCCCTCCACCTTTTTTTAGATAAGATCTCATGTAGCGCAGGGAGCGCCGGCAGTGGTGGCGCACGCCTTTGATCCCAGCACTTGGGAGGCAGAGGCGGGCAGATTTCTGAGTTCGAGGCCAGCCTGGTCTACAGAGTGAGTTCCAGGACAGCCAGGACTACGCAGAGAAACCCTGTCTTGAAAAACCAAAAAAAAAAAAAAAAAAAAAAGAAGATCTCACGTAGCTAAGGCTGCCCTCAATTCACTGTGTAGATCAGGATGGGATAACCTCATAGTTCTGATTCTCCAGCCTCCATCCCCAGAGTGCTGAGGTTACAGGTGTGTGCCATACTAACCAACTGAGTCACATCCCCAGCCCGATTTGTCCCTTTAAAAAAACACTGGTTGTTTTGCCTTCGGGGGCCCTCCTGGCCAATGGTTCCTCATTTTTTTACTTTATGTTATTTCTAGTTATATGTATGTGTGTATGTTGTATGTGGATGTAAGTGTGGGTGCCCATGGAGGCCAGGGGAACTGAGGTTACAGGAGATTGTGAGCATGCCAACATGGGTGCTGGGAACTAAACTCAGGTCCTCTAGAAGGGCTGCAAGTGTTCTTCACATCTGAGACATCTTTCCAGGTCACTCATCTTTAAAAATAGCTGCAAGGACCTTATTTCCACTGAAATCAAACTCCGAGGTGCTAGGGATTAGGACTTCAGGTGATCAGCAGGTGATTTGGGAAAATGAAACTTTTTTTTAATAACTTATGTTGTATTTTATGTACACTGGTATTTTCACTGCATGTCCATGTGAAGGTGTCAGATTCCCTGGAATGAAAACTACAGACAGTTGTGAGCTTCTGTGTGAGTGCTGGGAATTGAACCCCAGTCTTCTGGAAGAACAGCCAGTGCTTTTTTTGTTGTTGTTTTTTTCGAGACAGGGTTTCTCTGTGTAGTCCTGGCTGTCCTGGAACTCACTCTGTAGACCAAGCTGGCCTTGAACTCAGAAATCCGCCTGCCTCTGCCTCCCAAGTGCTGGGATCAAAGGCGTGCGCCACCACCGCCTGGCCAGCCAGTGCTCTTAATCACTGAATTATTTCTCCAGCCTGGAAGAACCTAATTTAATCCATGATACTTCCCAGTGAATCTGAGCTCTCTCTCTCTCTTTCTCTCTCTCCCTTTCCCTCTCTCTCTCCTTTTTTCCTCTCCCCTCCCCTACCCTTTCTCTGTGTGATTTTTATTTTTAAAATCTGAAGTCTTGGGCTGGAGAGATGGCTCAGTGCTTAAGAGCACTGATTGCTCTTCCAGAAGTCCTAAATTCAATTCCCAGCAACCACATGGTGGCTCACAACCATCTGTAATGGGATCAGATGCCCTCTTCTGGTGTGTCTGAAGACAGCTACAGTGTACTCCTATACATAAAATAAATAAATATTTCATTTTAAAAAATCTGACGTATAACTTGTTTTTGCTCTGGAAGAAGTCCTATAAAGTCTAATTACACTGGTGAGGTCTGAAGAGACTGGAAGGGAAGGACCTCCCCACAGCATTTGCAGCTAAGGCCTCAGATGTGGGGGCGGCCATCTTGGGTTGCTCCAACCAATCCCACACAGTGAGGGTGAATACCACCGACTAGTTCACGCTGGTTATAAACTACCTAGTTCCAGGGTGGTTTTGTGGTGGTGGTAGTGGTGCTTTGGGTTTTCGAGACAGAGTTCCCCTGTGTAGGGCTGGCTGTCCTGGAACTAGCTCTGTAGACTAGGCTGGCCTTGAACTCAGAGATCTGCCTGCCTCTGTCTCACAAGTGCTGTCTTACAAGTGCTGGGATTAATGATATGCGCCACCACCGACCAGCCCTGGGTAGTTTATAATATAGCAAAAGATACATACAAGATTCCTGGGCAGCCTTCTTAATGACTGCTTGATTCCTTCTGCAGACTGTCAGTGCCCAGTGTCTGACCATGGCTCAGAGAAGTGCTTGGGTCTCACTGAGTGGCTGGGAATGGGGACAAAGTTGGGCCTGTATAAAATGAATAGCCCCCTCTGACCTACCTAAAAGCTTCTTCGTGCCTGGGTGAGAAGCTGGGGTTCTGGGAGCGCAGGGGTGGGACAGAGGGTACTGAGTGGTTCTTTGTTCAGGTGGGCTCCCAGCCAGAGCCTGGGCGCACAGAGCAGACTGTGTGGGCTCCAGAACACTGAAACCTTGGGGGGTAAGGGGAGGAATACAAGTGGTGAGAGGCCTTGGCTACGGGAAAATAGGAATAATTAACCATTAAGACTGAGTGTCTTCAAAAGAGCGTAATTGGGGAGAATGAAGACGCACAAAGAAGTGATTTCGTAGAACGGGAACAGAGGGTTATTATCTGGAGACCGGTGGTAGAGGAGCAAGCGCTTAAATACAGAAAGGCCCCTTTCCTTCTTTGTGGAGGATTACAGTCGCAGTGACTGAGAATCGCTCAGCTCCTCGGACTTCCTGAGCCTCAGTGCTGTTCTAAGCACTGTGTGGCCGCTCCTCCAGCCACTCCGAGGTAAGCAGTATTGTCTCATTTTACAGAGCAGGAAACTAAGGTCGGGTACCACGGCCAAGAACACAGAGATGATGCTGGCAAAGCTAGGATTCAAGTCCAGGCAGTCTGGCTTCAGTCTGCACTCTCAGTTACCAACAATGCGGCTGAAGTCCAGCAAAATGGATATCCACGACTATCTTTCTCTGACCATGCCTGTACCAGGGTCCACTCTGAGTCCAGCAAGATGGCTCGGCTGGGCAAGGGTACTTGCTGCCAAGTCTGACAACCAGAGTATAACAACTCTGGACTCTACATAGTGAAAAGAGAGAAGTGACTCTCTGACCTCTACACGCCCCTACACACACACACACACACACACACACACACACATTTGAACATTAAAAACAAACCTCCAACAACAATGTCCCCAGCACAGTCTGCCCTCAAAGACTCTCGTGCCTCGGGAAACTGTTCTTCTCCATTCTTAGTCCCAGCCTTCATTAGAGTAATGAGATGGGATCTCCTGCCTCTTCCTTGGACACACGGCCTGTTTTCACCAACCTCCCTGGCACCATAAGCATAGGCGTTAGGGAGCTACTTTGTTCTGAGACAGTACACTGCCCGCTCTGTCTCTGTCTTTGTCCTTCCTGGTCTGCCTAGTCAACGGCTCAGTCCTCACAATCCTGTCATGAATGCACCGTCTGCTCTGCTCCTGGCCTTCCCTCACCCGTCTACTCAGAATGGTCGAGTTATACTGAGATTTGCTTTCTCTTCCTAGCTCTGTTCCTGTTTAGCTTAGATTCATGGCAAATAGGTGTTAGAGACCCCCATGTGCTAGAGACCTCTCAGAAGCAGCCATGTCTGGGGGATTCTAGCACTTTATCAAGGCTTGGAGAGAGAGAGAGAGAGAGAGAGAGAGAGAGAGAGAGAGAGAGAGAGAGATCCAGACTTCCATAGGGGAACAGCACAAATTGTGACTAACTGCTTTCTTTTTGTGATGGTTAGCAAACCTGCTTTTAGCTCAGGCTAGATTGGAACTTAAGATTCTCCTGCCTCTTCTTCCCAGGTTTGTATCCTTTCTTGGAGGTGTGGGTGAATAAATGGGATGGTTTGAGGTAGTTTCACTCTGCACCTTAGGCTGGCCTTGAACTCACCAAGTACCTTGACACTCTCATCTGGTCTCCCTCTCTGCCTCAAATTCTTTGCTTTTTTTTCTCTCTCCCTCTCTCTCCTCCTATTTCCCACTTTCTGTCTCCACCCATAGAGACTGAACCCAAGCATGCTCAACTGCGTCTTCAGGCCAGAAGCCTGCTTGCTGAATTCCAACAGAGGTTAGGTTACCAGCTTTGGAGGAGCCTCTAGAGTGCCTTCTCACTGAGGCCAGCCCTCCACTCTTTGGTCACTGGATCACTATTCCGAGGCCTCCATGGGGCCAGCTGCCCGAGAACTCCTGGGGCCTGTTAGACACAGGTGATTCTGTCTGCGGAAAGTCATCCAGGGCAGCTCATCCGCTGCAGGTCTCTGTAACACCACTTGAGACTGGATTCACAGTCATGCCCACTTTGAGCACTTAAATAAGATTCATTAGGGGTCATCAACAAATTCAAACTTAACTCTCTCTCTCTCTCTCTCTCTCTCTCTTTGTTTTTCGAGACAGGGTTTCTCTGTGTAAGCCTGGCTGTTCTGCAACTCATTCTGTAGACCGGGCTGGCCTTGAACTCAGAAATCCACCTGCCTCTGCCTCCCAAGTGCTGGGATTAAAGGCTTGCACCACCACTGCCCGGCTCTCTTCCTTTTTTTAAGATTTATTTTTAGTGTTTTGTATGTGTGCATATTTTGCCTGCCCATGTATCTGCGCACCACAAGTGTACCTGGTGCTGAAGGAGATGGTAAGCCTCCATGTGGGTACTGGGAATCGAACCTGTGTCCTTTGCAAGGACAACTGCTCTTAACCACTGACTGAGCCAACTCTCCAACCTCTCAGACTCAACTATCTATCTATCTATCTATCTATCTATCTATCTATCTATCTTGGGTTGGTTTTTTTTTTTTTTGGGGGCGGGGGTTTCGAGACAGGGTTTCTCTATGTAGTCCTGGCTGTCCTGGAACTCACTTGGTAGACCAGGCTGGCCTCGAACTCAGAAATCTGCCTGCCTCTGCCTCCCAAGTGCTGGGCCTAAAGGCGTGCGCCACCATCGCCCGGCTGGGTTGTTTTTTGAGACAGGGTTTCTCTCTGTAACAACTTTGGCTTTCCTTGAAAGCCAAGAGATCTCACTGACTCTCAGAGATCTCACTAACTCTCAGAGATCTCACTGACTCTGCCTCCTGGGTGATGGGATTAAAGGTGAACACCACTAGACCTGGCTCAGATACAATCATTAAGACAAGAATTTTACTTCTCAGGGCTGGAGAGATGGCTCAGCGGTTAAGAGCACTGACTTCTCTGCCAGAGGACCTGAGTTCAATTCCCAGCAACCACATGGTGGCTCACAACCATCTGTAATGGGATCTGATGCCCTCTTCTACTAGTGTGTGTCTGAAGACAGCTGCAGTGTGTACTCATATAAACAAAAAATAAATAAATCTTTAAAAAAAAATTTTACTTTTCCATCTTCACTCCCTCAGGATTCCCATCTTAGTTATGGTTCTATTGCTGTGAGGAGACATCATGACCACAACAATTCTTACAAAGGAAAATATTTATTTGGGGCTGGCTTACAGTTTCAGAGATTTAGTCCATTGTCATCACAGCAGGAGACATGGCAGTGTGCAGGCCAATCTGGTGCTGAAGAAGGAGCTGGGAGTTCTATATCTTGATCTGTAGGCAGCAGGAAGAGAACTGATTGGAACTTCTGAGCCCTTAAAGCCCACCCCTACAGTGACTTACTTCCTCCAGCAAGACCACACGGACACCAAAAAGGCCATACTCCCAACAGTGCCAAGCATTTAACACACAAGTCTATGGGGGTGGGGGGCAAACCTATTCAAACCACCACAGTTCCCAATATCAAAAGGGCCATAGCAAGGCTCTTCCAGGGATTCAGCCCTATGAGGGCATGTAGAAGTAAGATGTAGCATCATGGCAAGGTGCAGATTTAACAAAGAGGACTGTGCCTGCCTTTTTTTTTTTTTTTTTTTTTTTTTTTTTTTTTTGAAACACAGTTTTCCTGTGTAACTCTGACTAGCCCGGAACCCACAGAGATCAGCCTGCTCTGCTTCCAGAGCTGAGCCAACATGCCCAGCTTTGTTCCTGCTTAATTTTAAAGTGTGAGAAAACAGAGTGGAGCCAGAGGTACAGAGGCAGGAGGATCAGAAGTCAGCATCATCCTCACCTATACAGTGAGTTCAAGTCTGGCCTGGACTACTTGAGACCCCATATCAGAAAAGCCAATTCCCACTCCCCTCAAAAAGAAAATTAGGAGGTTATGAGGTTGTGGGGAGTGTAGAGAGCCTGGATTCTGTGACATCCTGAGTGAACGTGTACTATTGGCATAGGCACACCCATGTCCAGGACCCAAGGATCTGACCCAGAGAGAAATGGCCAAGCCTTCCTTGTGGTCCATGTATGGATGGTGATTGTGTGCAGATTATACCCACATACCTTTCTCCTCTGTGGATACTTCAGGCCTGAAGACTGCTTCCCTGCAGAGGCTGCTCCTCCTGAGATAAGCTAATCCAGCTGCAGCACACCCTAAACCTTGCCTCTCCATTTATCTGTATGTAATAACCCTGCCTCTTTATTTGGTTATGTGTCATGACCCCGTTTCTTTGTTTAACCAGGTGGCAGCTGGTTTATCAAAGAACATGCTATAGCTTGCTCCTTGCGCCTATAACCAACTTACATTATAGGGAACTCATCACAAAGGGTACTGAGGTTCGGTGTCCAGCCCTCATTGGATTCTCTCCTTCCTGTTGCCTGGAGCAGTGCGTGGGAGGCGTGGTCTCTTTTGTGACATGAACTTATAGAGGCTGTGGTTAAATTTATGTACCTCAAGAG
The DNA here is from genome assembly GCA_030674055.1 of Rhabdomys pumilio. Lineage (NCBI taxonomy): Eukaryota > Metazoa > Chordata > Mammalia > Rodentia > Muridae > Rhabdomys > Rhabdomys pumilio. Next base: position 34,158,206 of record JANHMN010000009.1, on the reverse strand, counting down.
AGGAAAAGGAAGAAAGGAAACACCAACTCACCTGTTTTTCCATGAAGATACTGGCAGAACAGATGAATGGATCCATATCTATGGTGGTTTGAATATGCTTGGCCCAGGGAAGAGCGTTATTAAGATGTGTGGCCTTGTTGGAGGAAATGTGTCACTGTGGGCATGGGCTTTAAGACCTTCATCCTAGCTGCCTAGAAGCTAGTATTCTGCTAGCAGATGAAGATGTAAAATTCTCAACTCCTCCTGTACCATGTCTGCCTGGACACTGCGGGGCTCCCGCCTTGATGACAATGGACTGAACCTCTGAACCTGTAAGCCAGTCTCAATTAAATGTTGTCCTTTGCCGGGCGGTGGTGGCGCACACCTTTAGGCCCAGCACTTGGGAGGCAGAGGCAGGCAGATTTCTGAGTTCGAGGCCAGCCTGGTCTACAGAGTGAGTTCCAGGACAGCCAGGACTACACAGAGAAATCCTGTCTCAACAAAACAAAACAAACAAACAAACAAACAAACAAAAATGTTGTCCTTTATAAGACTTGCCTTGGTCATGGTGTCTGCTTATAGCAGTAAAACCCTAAGACAGCATCCTTCATAGGTACTTTGATAGGGCAGCTTTGTCTGTATGTAACTATCTTTCTGGCCCCAGCCCTAGGAACAGTGGAAGAACCAGGTTGGCTCCCAGAAACAGCTTTGGAGGAAAATATCTTCAAACAGAGGGTCGAGAGCGGATACAGTTGCAGAGCCAAGGTATGGCAATGGGGACTGGTGCTGTTAAAAATGGGAAAGGGGAATACGAATCAAAAAGAGACAAGCCCAAGCCTTCGGGGCCATCAGAGTCAAGAGAACTGAATAACACAGGCTGAGAGCCCTGAGGTCTAGGGACTGAGGATGGGGTTATGTAGATAGGAAACAAAGGGCAGATCTAAGCAACAGACTGTCAGATCTCTTCACTCACAACTCCAAACACTGGAAGATGGGAAGTAGAGAGAGCCAGCACCAGGGAATGCCACTCAAGCAGGTCACAGCTCTGATTCAGTGAAAACAGCTGTTTACACAGCTCTTCCGTGGAGGTCAAGTCTATAGACCTGGGTTCTAGGCTATGGTCTCAGCAAAACCTTTCTGGAGGTCAATCAGGCAAGACGTACAGACACAGGTATTCTATGTCCATGGATGATAGTCCTAGTCTCTTGAACACAAAGCAAGGCCACATGTGACAGTTCCAGGGACCTTCAAAGTACATCAGTGCTTAACATCTGCCCAAAGTCAGGCATATCAGGACTCCTCTAGCACAGCACCTGGGAGGCAAGGCAGAAGGCTCATGAGTTGGAGATCAACATAGGCTTGTGTCCAAGCATGGGGTGGGGGGGAGGAGGCTGGGAGTTGATGCCATCCTAAGAAGAAACAGGAAGTAGTCTAGTAGTTGGTTCTTTGTGCCCCAGGAAAGGTCTATACAAAGATCTCATAACTGGCTGGGCAGTGGTGGTACATGCCTTTAACCCCAGAACTTGGGAAGCAGAGGTAGGCAAATCTCTATGAGTTCAAGGCCAACCTTGTCTACAGTGTGAGTTCCAGGACAGCCAGGACTACCCTCTGAAAACCTGTCTCTAGGGGCAGGAGAGACGGCTCAACAGTTAAGAGTACTGACTGATCTTCCAGAGGTCCTGAGTTCAATTCCCAGCAGCCCAGCAACCACATGGTGGCTCACAATCATCTGTAATGGGATCTGATGCCCTCTTCTGGTGTGTCTGAAGACCTTGACAATGTACTCACAGACATAAGATAAATACATCTTTAATAAAGAAAAAAAGAAAGAAAACCCCAAACCAAGACAAACCAAAAGAAAATATCTCACAACTGGGGAAAGGACAGTTACTTGATATCTGGCACTTTCCCACCTTGAAGAAACAAGGAAACAGGGCGTGGTGACAGAAACCTGTAATTCCAGGGGCTGGTGAGCTATCGCAGCAGGTAAGGGCCACCACCAGGTCCAAAGACCAGAGTTCAATCTCTTGAATCCATGTGGTGAGGAGAAAACAGCTAGCTCCACAGGCTGTCCTTGGAGCCACACATATGTTGTATTACAAGCACTGTAACATGCTTGTGCACATGACTCTCACAGACACACACTAAACAAGTAAACAGTGTAAGAAAGAAATAAACCAGTAATTCCAGCACTCAGGAGGTTAGGGCTTGGGGTCCTAAGCTCCAGGACATCCTTAAACAAACAGTTAGGGACAACTGGGGACGTTTGAATACTCATTTGGTAATCTTTTAAAAAAAGAACGTAGTGCATGTGCACGCATGTGTGTGCAGCATGTATGTGCTTGTACATGAGTGCGTGTGTGTGCATACATGTGTGCACGTGAGCGAGTGTGTGCATGGGTATTTGTGGACATGCCACAATTGCATGTCAGAGAACAACTAGTTCTCTTCCCCCTCTGTGGATTCCAAGGGATCATGCTCAGGCCCTCAGGTCTGGCAGTCGGTGCCTTTCCCTTGTTGAACCACGTCATCAGTCCTTATTTGGTACTTTTATTTGGTATCCTTTTATTTGGGGGAAGTATTATTAATTTTGCTAGGTCTACAAATGGATGTGGATATGGGCAGTGGTGGCACACACCTTTAATCCCAGCACTAAAGAGGCAGAGACAGGTGAATCTCTGAGAGTTTAAGGCCAGCCTGGTCTACAGAATGAGTTCCAGGCAGCCAGGACTACATGAAGAAACCCTGTCTTAAGCAAAACAAACAAACAAACAAACAAATAAAAAAGAATGAGTGTGGGAGCTAGAGAGAAGGCTCCGTGGTTGGAAGCTTACTGGTCTTGCAGAAGACCCAGGCACCTTCCAGCTCTGACATGGTGGTGACTCACCACAACCTGTAACTCCAGCTCCATGGGATTTAAAGCCTCTGGCCTCCTTGGACTCCTGTATTCATGTGCACATACTCTCACACAGACACATAGACACACACACACACACACACACACACACACACACACACACAATTAAAAAGAGCAAAATCCCTTTAAAAACTAAATACAAATTAAACATAAAAACACTAAACATAAGTATATATCACAATCAAGATGTTTTCCCTCCTAAACAAAATGATCCCTCTCAGCCAATGCCACTGAGGGCAGCAAGTTCACCAGTTCCTAAAGGCAATGTGAGTCTTTCTCAGAGCAGCCAAATCTTTCCTAATGTGGGAACGGCAACAACTGGTCTCCCAAGAGGCTCCCTGTTTTGCAATCTGAACTACAGAACAACTTCTTACACCAGCAAATAACTATGACCTGTAAGTCCCTGGGCCCAAGGCTCCTTGCCTCCCATCCTTTGTGGTCACCTCCATAGGAGTGTGACAGCACAGAGGGCAGAGCACGCTTTTTTTTCTTTTTTTTTTAAGATTTATTTATGTTATGTTCATGAGTGTTCTATCTGCATGTACACCTGTATGCCATTACAGATAGTTGAGAGCCACTGTATGATTGCTGGGAATTGAACTCAGGACCTCTGGAAGAACAGCCAGTTCTCTTAGCCACTGAGCCATCTCTCCAGCCCTCAGAGTATGCTTTCTAAGGTCACCACTGCCAGGTTAAGTTTTTGTTAAAAGTCTTACACTAGAGCAGTGGTTCTCAACCTGTCCATCGAGTCCCTCACAGGGTCCCACGTCAGATACCCTGCATAGCAGATATTTACATTATAACTTACAACAGTAACAAAATTAGTTATGAAACAGCAACGAAAATAATTTTATGGTGGTGGTGGGGCGGATCCCCACACCATGAGGAACTGTAGTAAAGGACTGAAGCGTTAGGAACGTTGAGAATCACTGTTCGAGAGCAAAAAGTCCATTAAACTTAAAGTAAGTCCTATGCCAGAATGGGGCAGGTAACAAGGTAGAGATTAAATAAGTTTATTATTACAAGAGGAAATGACAGTATTCACAAGTGCAGAGCACTTCTGCATCCCCTAATCTGATGAAGGCCTTTCTGACTGTCCCAAATTGTTCTCTGAGCCAGGTGTGTGATGCACATGTGTGACTTCAGCACCCAGGTGGCTGAGGCAGGAGGGCCTCAAGCTCCTGGGTAGAGTGATCTACGTAGCCAGGCGCTGTGGAGGTGGGAAGCAATTCCCTTCAGATGGCGAGCCCTATCGTGGTCATGCCCTGGCATATTGGAACAAGGAGCCACTCCTTTGGCTTCTAGCCCAAACACCTCACTTCCTTGGCAAATCAAGGGCTACCTGTCCTATTCTTTCCATTCCTAGTGCATTTGTGTCTCCTGAAATTTCTCTCAGGAACCACACGGGTTATGTGCTAATCTTCCTCTTCACCCTCAACTTGCCTTGACCCCTGTGGGATACCACTTTACAAACTGGATGTTGCACTTGGACCTGTCAGAAGCAATAGTAATTTTCCCACTCATAGGCAACAGGTTTCCAGGGTAGAGCAGATAGAAGGCCATACTTGGTCCTCTGATTAGAAAGTTCAATGCTCACTGATCTTTGACACAGAGCTGCTCGTGGTGGGCCTTCTCAGCAGGGACAGAGGTCATCAGTGGAAACTGAATCCGGGGTAGAGTAGTGAAAATTCTAGTTTCTTTAAAAAACCCAGTTATATTATGTGAATACGTTTTGTTTTAATCCCAGGTATGGGATAAGCAGCTGCTTCACAGCAGGTGATTATGATTTGCCTCATCCACTAGCAGGGCTGTGATTTTTTTTTTTTTTTTTTTTTTTTGCCAGTTGCAGATAATTTAATGCTGAAAACTCTGGAGAGGGTATAAATCCCAGAGCCCCAAGAAGGGCCAGGGCACTCTGGAAGGAGGCTGCTGCTCCTGGTTGCTGCTGTTGAGGTTTGACAAGAAGTTGGAGATATCTTGATGACAAAGATTGGATTTGCCCCAAGGAACTCAACACCCCTAATCACCAGGAAGTAATCTATTTTGTTGGCTGAAAGACATCTACAGCTCCTTTCCCCTCTAACCATCTTTCTCTCTTACCTAGTGTTGGGGGTCTGAAGGGATCAGAGTGTAATAAGTGTTAGAAGGGAGGTAGAGATATAAGGACCCAATAAAATACAAAAAAATAAAAAGAGCGCCAAAAGGATCTGGAACTCCACGTGGAGGCACCATCAAATCCCGGGAACTGGCGGCGGCAAATGATCTGGCTGATGAGCCTGCTGTGGGCCAAGTGCTCAGTGTCCAAGCTGCAGTGGCAGAGGCCATAACTGGCCTTGCAGTTTACCACGAAGGTCCAGCCTGAGGACTTCAGACTTGTGTTGGGACTTAAAGATGGAGCTGTAGGGCTCTCCAAGTGCTGTGAACATGTATGGGGCTGGGAAGATAGAAAAACCTCAATCGGACTTCTTACTTGAGAGAAAAGTGGTGTTGGGTTAGCAGGGAGTTAAAATCTAAGCCTGAGCTGCCTCTTGGTGCTGGGAGGTCAGCAAGCTCTTGGGTACCATGCACTGCTGTCTACAGAAGGGGTATCACTGGTTTTTTTTGTTTGTTTGTTTTTGTTTTTGTTTTTTCGAGACAGGGTTTCTCTGTGTAGCTCTAGCTGTCCTGGAACTCACTCTGTAGACTAGGCTGGCCTCGAACTCAGAAATCCACCTGCCTCTGCCTCCCAAGTGCTGGGATTAAAGGCATGCACCACCACCAGTGCCCGGCCCCAGGGACATCACTGTTAAAGATACAGGGGGCATGTCCCTTGTCCAGAGTCCCTCTCTGTTAGGGAACTCTTGACTGTTCATACAGTGATTAGTACCTAAATATAATTGCATTCCCTTCCACATATTAGAGATTTTGAAGCATGGTTTATACTCCTATGTCTTATATGTAGAACGAACGGTTTGACAAGCCTATATACTTATATAGCCAAACAACTCAAGAAATAGAAATTATGCCGGCGGTGGTAGCGCACGCCTTTGATGCCAGCACTTGGGAGGCAGAGGCAGGCGGATTTCTGAGTTCGAGGCCAGCCTGGTCTACCAAGTGAGTTCCAGGACAGCCAGAGCTACACAGAGAAACCCTGTCTCAAAAAACAAAAAACAAAAAACAAAAAACAAAAAACAAAAAACAAAAAAAAAGAAATAGAAATTATATAACCAAACTAATCAAGATACAAAAATTCCCATCATCACCCAAATGGCTCTTATGTCATTTTACTTCATCTCTATAGAGGTGAGAAAAGAATACAAGAGGCCTGGAGTTCTTGGCACGGGTGACCTAAACAGAACAGGTGAGATGGTTGACTCTAGACAAATCGTCACATCCCACCCCACTCTGGAACCTCAGAACCTGAAGGTATACCAAGTACCCTAGCAATTCTGACATTGTTCCTTGGGCCAGAAAGACATCCATCTACCAGTCACATGCATAACGACAGTATAAGAAAGGTCTAAGCCCGGGAGACGCTTGTTTTACCTTCATTCTGAGGAGAGGAGCACAGAACCCAGAGGCCCCAATTTCTACTCAAGCGCCGAGCTCGTCTACACAGTCCCTGAAGAGCAGCAGAGCCAGAGTACTGGCTCCAGCTGGCCTTACTCTGAGACTGTAAGGAGCAAACTGGAAAAGCACTTAAGAGCTAAGGGAGGCTCTCCCAGCTGGAGGGATTTACAGAGAAAAACATGTCCAAGAAAAACATGCGGTGCTGTTAGACACAGATCAGAGTTCAAAGAAAGTTTGGATCAGATCCTCCAAGCAAGTAAGCAGCAAAGAGAAGAGAGAGCCAGGAACTCTGGGTAGAGCAGGTTATTCAAGCTTCCAAGCATAAATCCAACCCCAAGCAGGGCACGTAGCTCCCCCTAGGGGATCGCTGGGTAGATAGAAAGCCCAGCAGAATGACGTCTACGGTATCGGACGCAGCCCGTGTTTCCTCCTTTTCCAGTACTTGGTAATCTTTTAAGCCAGAAAGAGGAGGTTAAAGGCTAGTGACCTCCTGCATGTGCCAAGGCCACTTGGTTCCACGCGCCAGTTTTCAAATTCATTCCATGACCAGATCAATGAGCTCCTTCCGCATTGTACACTGGCATGGGCATAACTATGCTGCTCGGAACGGGAGAGCTGCCTGCAAACGCCAGCTTTCATCTGGAGAGGAAGGAGAAAGGCAGAGGCAAACGGGTCTAATCTCATTTCCCGAGAGGGCCCGAGGCTCTACAAGCTTTGCTGTGACAGACACTGTGTAAGGGTAAGGGCCCAGCAGAGGGTTGGACATGCATGATCTCTGTGGACACACTTCTAAATCCGTGTTCCCATTGGAGCTGTGGTTAACAATCCCTTCTCTGGCTGGGCATGGCAGTGTATGTCCATAGTTCCAGCCTGCGGAAGGCAGAGTTCAAAGTCATTCTCACTATATAGTGATTTTGAGGGTAGCCTGGCTATATGAGAGCCTGTTCTAACAGTCTCTTCTCTCTGATTGAAGCCATTTCATTTTGCCTGGCAAGGAAATCAGTCTTCAGAAGAATCTTAGTATGGAGTAAGAAATAAAACAGAAAACCCAGCCCACAGTTTAACACCTAAAACATCAGCTTTATAAAGCCGGGAGGAGGGTACAGTTGTCAGGAAATTGGGGAACTTCAGATGCAGAAGGGAAGACGGGGCCAGCCAAGTTCACACTGGTCCATCCTTTTAGAGGGCAGTTTCAGTCAAAGCTAAGCAAGGGGCTGTCAGGAATGTTCTTAGCTTCAGCTCTTTGGGCCACATTATCCTCAAGAGCCTGAGTGGAGGAGAAAGAAGGTTGGGATTTTTATTTTCTCCCATTCCTTTCTGCATACCAAGCCTTCATACCAGGTCTGACCCTTGACTCAAACATCTGGTAGTTTCTAGGCAGAACAAGCCACTAATCCCTCTTTTAGCAAAGCAAGGAACTTCCCCCACCCTTCCCCCAGATTCCCTAGCCCCCCTCCCGGCCCCTCCCCCCCAGCTCTTAGCTTCTAGACAAAAGCCATAGGCTTCAGGCTCTGGTGTTGTTCTTGGCAAGGGACCACCTACATTCTAAGTGTTTTCTCCCTAAGCAGAGCTTCCCACTGATTTTGGGACGGGCAAGAAATATGGCCTGCCCACTCAGCTGTGACAGCAGGCTCCAGGTCCACAAAGACAGCCTGGGAGATATGTTTCCCAGACTGTCTCAGTGAAAGAGGTGTTGAAGGAATGAGTCCTTTCTGGACCCAGGATCTTGCCTGTCAGCATGGTGTCATGGGCTGTGTCCAGCTCCAGGCCATGGATTCTTCCTGTCAGCAGGGATACCCATCTGGACCCTGGCTTGGTCAGGAGAATGGGGATACACTCAAACTGCTGGGGGAACAGAGCAGCATGACATGCTATATGTGGGGAGCAGGGAGGGACCTGAAGAGCCATTCCTAAGAAGAACCCTTCTCCCTGAGGGCTGAAGCTGTGTGCTGTTAGGTTTGAAATCCCAAAGACAGGGGCTGGAGAGATGACTCAGCAGTTAAGAGCACTGACTGCTATTCCAGAGGTCCCGAGTTCAATTCCCAGTAACCACATAGTGACTCACAACCATCTGTAATGGGATCTGATGCCCTCTTCTGGAGTGTCTGAAGTTAGGTACAGTGTACTCATAAACATAAAATAATAAAAAAGAAATCCCAAAGACTGGGCTCTCTTTATAAGTGTTCCTACACTTGGAAGCCTAACCTCCGGGAGCTCAGTCGCCTTCACTTATGAGTATGCCTGGCTCTTGCAGGACATGAACTAGAGAAAGCCAAAACCAAGCAACTGGATCCCACTGCATTGTGTGCCCTCTGTTGTCTCTGGCAAGAGCAGAGAGTCGAAGACAGGTCTACCTGGAGCTTCCAGCTTCCAGCACTGGGTCTAGGATAGGTCTCCCCCATGGTAGCACCTCTGTCCTCCACATTCCAAAGGGGCAGAACCTCAAGTGTGGTCTGAGGGAATTATAACCAGTCTTCTGAAAAGTTGCCCACTCCCTCCTACAGTAGAGACAGGTCAACCCAGGCTGGCTTCACATTCAAGGGTCACATAAGAGGCCAGAAGACCTACCTATACCACAGCTCTCCTCACTCAGGGAAGTTTGATAATGTGTAGACTCTCCTATTTTCTCATTTTAGAAAACTGTGTTTGTGTGTGTGTGTGTGTGTGTGTGTGTGTGTGTGTGTGTGTGTGTTTGGTGTATGTATGTGTGGTGAATGCCCACATATGTATGGGTATGCTTGTACCTGAGGCCATAAGGAAGCCAGAGGACATGGGTGTCCTGTTCTATCCCCCTCTACCCTGTTCCTTTGACACAGTTTGTCACTCTCTGAGCCAGGAGCTAAACTGGAAGTTACCAAGCCCCAGGAACCCTTTCTTTCCATTCCTGCTTTCAGGTTTTGACTGCTTTGTTGACACACCATGACCAAAAGCAAGTTGAAGAGGAAAAGGTTTATATCTGGCTTACACTTCCACATCACTGTCCATCACGGAAGGAAGTCAGGACAGGAACTCAAACACGGTTAGAACCTAGAGGCAGGAGCTGATTGCAGAGACCATGGAGGGGTGCTGCTTACTGGCTTACTCCCCATGGCATGCTCAGGCTGTTTTCTTATAGAACCCAGGACTACTAGCCTAGGGCTGGCACCACCTACAATGGACTTGGCCCCTTCACCATCATCACAACTAAGAAAATGTCCTACATCTGAATCTTATGGAGGCAAGTTTTTCTCAGTTGAGGTTCCTTCCTTTCAGATGACTCTAGCTTGTGTCAAGATGACATAAAACCAGCCAGAACAGTCCTCACAGTGCAAAGGTTACTCATACTTAATGGGGATCTGAACTCAGGTCCTCAGGATTGCATAGCAACACTCTTGCCCTCTGAGGCAACTCTCTGGGCCTCCTCATTCTTCACCCCAATACCCATCCAGAGAACAAAGGGTCTGGTTTGGTTTTAGACAGAATTTCATTCTGTAACTCTTGCTGGTCTCAGACTTGCTTGCATAATCCTGCCTCTGCCTTCAGAGTGCATGGATCATTGCATGCAATCTAAAATCTTTTTTTAAAAAAAGATTTAATTTATTTATTTTATGTATATGAGTACGCTGTTGCTGTCTTCAGACACACCAGAAGAAGGCACTAGATTCCATTACAGATGGTTGTGAGCCACTGTGTGGTTGCTGGGAATGGAACTGGGGACCTCTGGAAGAGCAGTCAGTGCTCTTAACTGCTGAGCCATCTCTCCAGCCCTGTTAGTCTTATTTTAACGATCACATTATATTGGTGATCACACTGTCTTGGACAAAAAGTGCCAAGCAGAAATGAAGGGTCATTGGAAAAGTCTCCAGGGCCTATCAACTCATTCCTCAAAGAGAACTCCCCGTCTCTGGGTTCTTTTCTATTTACTTCTTTATCAGACTAGAAATTCAAACCCAGCCTCACAGGGGTGTTTCCATTTCTCTAGTACATAAGAAGTCACAGTTTTCCGATCCCGGGCTGGAATAAGTGGATGAGAGCAACCAAGTCAGCCCCCAAAGTGCCACAAAACTGCACAATATAACATTTCACCGTCAAGCATTTGAGAGAGTGTGGCTGTGTTTTAGTTATTTGTGCATGTTTAGATGCACGTAATACCTGACACGATGTTATATAGTTTGAAAGAATCCATTTTTAAAAGCTAGGATCATTTGTAACATTGTGTTTACCAATTTGATGTAATGTTGGGGCTTTTGAAAAGTCTTTAATGGCAAGTCGGACTGTTCCCAAGCTCCACAAAGCTATCTGAATGTTACTGGTTTGGTTCACCTGAAAGGAGGAAGATCACTAACCAGTTATTAGGCTCAGAGAATCGCTTTGACAGGGCTGAGCACCTCCCACGCACGGAAGGGACCTTCTACGAGGGCAGGAACGATAGTTTTGTGGGCTCAGGAACTATCCTCTAACACAGTTTCAGAGCCTTTAAGTGGGGCTGGGGGATTGGAACCTACTTGGGGATCGGGAAATTCTTTTGGGCTACTGCGACCTGTCCTACAGTTTTAGCAGCGGGACCCAAGGTTTTCAGCACATACACAAAAAATGAGAGTGAAGAGCTCTATTCTCCCAGGCGATCGGAAGCTCTGGGTAGTTCCGGGACCGAAGGGCGTGAACCTGCCATAGAGGCACTGGCTAGACAAAGGCTCCAAGGCGGGGCGAGTTGGGAACTGGGGAAACCTGTCCCGGCGACCACAGAGTGCGCCTCCAGGTCCCAGTGCGAGGAGAGCGGAGCAAAGGCGGTTTCAAGATCCCTGCAGACCCACAAGCCCAAGCAGTCCCGGGTTCGCGCCCCGAAACCCACCTTTCAGCGTAGCTCGCGCCCCGCTGACAACACAATTACTGCACTTGCTAGGTGAGGTCCGCGGAGACCGCAGACGCGCGGTGCCACCAGAGGGACTCTCATTAGGCTTGCGGCGACAGAAGGCCTGACTATGGGCGTGTAGCCAGGCCAGTTCTTCTATCTTCTACTGGGTGGCCACATACTGTGTCGCCGAAGGCAGTCATTGGGCAGTCATAAGCACTAGAGAAGAAAAGAATGCGGCACTGAAACCCAATGGGCGTGTTGGCACATGCCTTTTATCCCAGCACTCAGGAGGTAGAGGCAGGCAGATTTCTGTGAGTCCTAGGACAGCCAGAGCTACACAGAGAAATTCTGTCTCGAAAAAACAAGAAATTGAGAAAGAATCAAAAAATGAGAGAGAGAGAGAGAGAGAGAGAGAGAGAGAGAGAGAGAGAGACAGACAGACAGACAGACAGACAGACAGAGAGAGACACCAACAGAGCCTGTTCCTAGCGACCTAGCACGGTGGGACCAGATGCCAGATGGAGAGGGACAGGCTGCGAGGGTGGGCAGACAGGTATATGAAATAACAATGTAGGTGTTGGTGACTGGGCAGCTGCTCCTGTTCCTGATGACTCAGGCCAGTGTTTTAGGTAGTAATGGATGGTACTTCTACATTATTTTTTCCCCAGGGAGTGAATGCATAACTGTTTTCTGCTCAGGGCCCCTCTCTAGGCTGCTTATTAGCTGAGGTGGGATTGTAATGCCTACAAATGATAAACTAGACCCTTTACTAACTCGGGAGGGTTAATTGATATTTATCAAATGATTGCATATCTCACCCCACACGGTTTACTCTGGACATTTGCGTAAGCACATTCAAGAGGAGCCCAAGGCATCTGCCATCACTTCCTGCTTCAATTCTCATTGCAGTCCTGCATTCAAGCTTAGACATTTGAATTGCTCGAAGACTATCTGCAGTCGTAATGACTCTCTGCTGAGAACACAGGAAGATTCAGCCACTGTGACATCAGAGCAGCTGCTGCTTGGATTCCTGCAGCCATCTTCCCACAAGACTAACCATGCTCTTTGAAACTGTCCTGCAACATTCTGAACATCAATGCTTGTTTTCACATGACTCAAGGAGGTTAAAATCCAGTATATATAAAATCCAGGTCTATAGGTTAAGTTCAAATTCTGCAAAGTGTTCTTTGATTTCAAAGAACTGGGCTGAATGAGGCTGCCAGTTCTAAAGTGGAGGCATATGGGAAGGCACTGAGGAGAGCTTGGGGTGAGCACCCAAGTGTTTCTGCACCTGTCACTGCCCCTCACAAAGTCACAAACGTATTCTACTGAAGTCAGGGCTGCTAATGATAAGGGGAAAGCTTTTACTCTGAGCATGCGGTCATTCCTGACGTTGCAGCACTTGGGACTGAAGCAGGAGGAAGGAAGGGGGAGTTTCAGGTCACCCAGGCTACATGGTGAGCTGTTGTTCCAAAAATAAAATGAAGAGGAAGCTTCGGCTGGGGCTGTAGCTCAGTAACAGCACTTAGGAGGTGAAGGCAGAAGGACTGGAAATTCAAGGTCATCCTTAATCATGGAGTGAGTCTGAGGCCTCTGGGACCTGGGAGACCCTCTCTCAACAACAACAAAATGTCATCCAATCAAAATTGTCAGCTCTTCCTCAAACTCGCTGCACCTGCTAGCAGTCAGCCAATGAAAGATGTCCTTTCCTTCCTGCTGATTTGTCGCCTACAGCCCACAGATTATTGGAAATAAGCATCTGTAATGTCATTTGTGGAAATGGCACAACCTCTTGTCATACTTATTTACATCTGACCAATGAAAACTAAGCCATTCAGGGGCATAAGGATTTAGTTATGTTGTCTAAACCACCTCCAATCTAAAGTTTTATGTTGTTGAAAATATTTCATCCCAATCCAGGGTTTCTACTCCGCCTTTGACCATTCAGATCCTGGAAAAAAGACACACAAGTTTTATTATTTACAGTAAGCTTTAATCAGCATTAGAACTGGGTAGATATCTATTCTCTGTGGTATTAAAATCTATTTCCTATTGATAATTCCCAGTCATTACTATGTTTCATCTGGGCTGCTCTTAACTCTAATTGGCTGGGCTCACGGCCATGCTTTCTTGGCCCCTAACCCATGGCATCTTCTCTCCCTCCTTCCTCTCCCCTCATGGTTGTCTCTGATCTCTAGCCCTGGAAGCCAAGACCCTGCTTATCTATCTCTCTTCTGCCCAGCTATTGGCTATAGGCTTGTTTATTTACAAACCAGGGATAATTTGGGAGGCAAGGTCACATAGTGTCACTTGGGTCTAAATGCATACTCTCTCATCCCTGGGAGCAGCCAGGCCATGGGGGGCCAGTATGTGATTAAAAAAAAAATACAATATAAGCAAAAGCATGGGGGCCAGTATGTAATATTACAATATAAGTGAAAGACCAATCCTTAACAGTTTTATGTCTCACTTTTTAAAATTTATTGTTATTAATTCTACTACTACGACTACAACATTATTGAGACAAGGCCTTATTACATAGCTTCGGCTGGCCTGTAACTTACCATGTAGACCAGGCTGGCTTCTAATTCAGTGACCAGCTTGCTCCTGTCTCCAGATTGCTGTGGTTAAAGTCATGTGCCACCATACTCAGAGCTTCTCTCTCTTTATTATCATGTGTATGTGTGACCAGGGGGAGGGCATGTGAAGTCAGAGGGTAATTTTGAGGAATCGGTTCTCTCCAGGTTCTCAGAACTGGGCTCAAGTTGTCAAACTTTTGGTACCAAGCCTGTGACGGTTTGATTCCTGAGACCCAGGAGGTGAAGGTGGTAACTAACTCTTACAAGTTATCATCTGCAGACCTGACCCCACCCCCAGAGTCAAGGAAAACAGTGAGCAGCAGGGCCATGCTTTTCTGCCCACTCCGAGCCAGGGCCAAGCTCTGCAAGCTCTCACAAGAGTGAATTACAAATGCAGACACCTCAGCAGTTCAAGATGGTGCCTTACATGAACCTACATCCTTTCCCTATCATCATCTCATTGAGATCAGATGAGAAAGACTCCATTTCCCAATCTTTGAGAAGCACTTTTTTTTTTTTTTTTTAAAGATAGAGTCTTACTACTATGTATACCTGGTTGGCCTAGCACTTGCTATGTGGACCAGGCTGGCCTCTGCCTCCTAAGTGCTGATGTTAAAGTCCATGTGCCTCAAGTCTGATTCTGTGAGTTTAAAAAAAAAAAAAAAAACAAAACTTTTTATGGTATGAGTTTTTTTGTTTGCATGTATGTACCATATTCATGCCTGGTCCTGGAAGAGGCCAGAAGAGAGCCAGAGGTGTCAGATTCCTTGGAACTGGTTTACAGTTGAGCTGCCTGCCATCTGGTTGCTGTGAACTGAACCTGGGTCTTCTGCAACAGCAGCAAGCACTCACCCTTCACCGCTGAGCCATCTCTCCAGCTCGATTCTGAGTTTTGAAAGGACAATTTTGTGGAGGTAAATAGGTTCAGGCAAACTCAGTTGGTCTCCCCAGTAGGAACTGAAGGGATTTTCTTGTTTGTTTGCTGGTGTTACAGCTAGACAGGCACAGGGGACACAGGTACCCTACCTAGGACCTGCACAGCTAGCCGGGAATGGCAGGGTGCTCTAGTACAGCAGCAACCAGTGTTCACCTCCATCCACCTCAGCTGAGGAGCAGTGCAGGTCCCAGTATTACTTGATAACCTGTGACAGAGAGGAAGACGAGGTGACATCGTGTTACAGGTGGTCTCGAGTGATGAGTCAGCCACTTGAGAGCTCAGGCTAAGCCCCTTCCTTCAGGATGCACTTTCCCCTGCTCTCACAGAGCATGTATGGACTCTGCCCAAGGACAGACAGGACTCCAGCCTCACTGTTGAAATGACTTTATTTCGTTCACATCAAACTGAAATGACAGAACAGTTAAGGTTTTTTTGTTTTGTTTTGTTTTGTTTTTTGTTTTGTTTTTTTGGTCACTGGGTCAACAATGTTTGGCAGTTCTCAAAAAAGGACACAAGCCGAGTTCGAGGCCAGCTTGGTCTATACAGCAGGTTCCAGGTTGGCCAAGCCTACTTAGGGAGAACCCGTCTCAAACCACTTTCCTCCACCACCACCCTCCAAACAAACGAACAAACAAACAGACAGACAAAAAAAGAATGTGGCCAGCAGGAATAGAAATTTCTTTTTAACCAGAAGTGCACATAAAATAAGACACTTTAAAAAGTGAAAGTGGCAATTTAATGATAAAAAATACCAGCAGGAGAACAGAAAATGAACACTCTTTCACTCTGCTACAGGGTGTGTGTGTGTGTGTGTGGGGAAACTGGCAGGTTTGCTTTGAAGAATGTGTCCATAGGCAAAGCTGTGACAGCGTGCCTACCCCTCCATTCTGCTTCTGTGACGAAAGCCAAGGAGCTACGGGCAGAGATGCCCAGTTAAGTACCCTTGTTGCTACGTCATTGTTATGAGCAACTATAGGCAACACCTCGGGATCGTTGACAGCATCAGCCACCATGGGACACTATCAATAGTGTGCACGGCTGGGAGTACTGACAAGGAAGATGTTCCCTATTCTGTTAAGCAGAAAACAAGTTATAAGAGTACAGTACGATCTCATGTTTGCTTTGAAAACTATATTTGCATATACACATAGAAAGACACTGAGGATATACACATTACCACTGGCAAGCTCTGGCCAATGGAGCTGTGAGTTAATTAAAACTTCATACTGATTCTTTTTCTTCTTCTCTCTTTTTTTTTTTTAAGATTTATTTATTTATTTTTATGTGAGTACACTGTAGTTGTCTTCAGACACACCAGAAGAGAGCGCCAGATCACATTGCAGATGGTTGTGAGCCACCATGTGGTTGCTGGGAATTGAACTCAGGACCTTTGGGAGAGCAGTCAGTGCTCTTAACCACTGAGTCATCTCTCCAGCCATCCTTTTTTTTTTTTCTTTCTTTTCTTTAAAAGCTTACAGCACCTGGTATTCCCAGGCGGTTTCCCATCCAAGGACTAACCAGGTCTGACCCTGCTTAGCTCAGATCAGATGAGATCTGGCACGATTGGGGTGGTATGGCTGTAGACCATACTGATTCTTACAACGACTATGTATTATCTCTGTGATGTTAAAAGGAGGCAGAATTAAAAGCTTAGTTTAGCTCAGGTCCTTGGATTGTAAAGTGAGTGGTCATGTGTCCCTAGAGACTTCTGTCACTCCTTCTGACAGGCGGGTTGTCTCAGCTGCCCTCCTGCAAATGCCACAATGCAAGTGCTTATGTGTCTGGAAAACATGGTCTCTCCTTTGCCGCTTAGAGCAGATTCAGACTCTGGGTGGGGAAGGAATCGAGCAGGGTGCCAGTAAAACTATGCCCAAGACAAGGTTAAGAGGGACTTTAAGAGGGAGCCCTTAAAAATTTCAGTGAGGGGAGAACACCGAGAAAACAGATGCCAAGGAAGAAACTTTTGTTTAATCTGTAAAATTTTTATTTACTTATTTGTATGTGTGTGCCTGCTTGTCTGTATGTGCGCCACATTGGTGCAGGCAACTGCAGGGACCAGAAGGTGCAGACCTCCTTGAACTGGAGTTACAGGCAGCTGTGAACCTTCCATGGGGGTGCTAGGTATTGAACTCAGGTCCTCTGAAAGAGCAGCAAACTTTCTTAACTGTGAGTCATTTTTCCAGTTCCTACTTGTTTTTTGTGTGTTTGTTCATTTGAAACAAAATCTCATGTTGTACAGGCTGGCCTTGAATTCGATATATAACGGGGGCTGGCCTTGAACTCTTGGTCTGCCCTCACTTTCTAAGCACTAGCATTATGAGGAATAATGAGGTCTCTGCTTATCTCAATTCAGGCCCCCAGAGGAAGGGATGGTGACAAAGTATTTGAACCTGTTTATACAGTCCCTTTAAGCTACTGAATCACTCCGGAAGAGAAATGACAAAGTAACTGGAAATCATGTTGAAGATTTAAGTTGCCCAATAAGAAAAGGCGACACCAAGTCTGTAACAATAGGAATCTCGGTGGAAACAGTTTGCATTCTGAGTCGGTATAGACAGTTCAAGTGAACCAACATCCTGAGAATCCCGAAACCTACATTTAATGAGTGGTGCAGAGCCACCATTAAAAAAGTCTTTCCTAATAACCCAGGTGTGATCTGGCTAAGGCCTACCTCTTGTGTATCCTACACTCTCTATTCTGATTCCAAGACAGCCTGCTACAGAGCTAGGGCTGAGCTTCCCTTAGGGTTGACAACACAGACTGCAGTAGCAAGGAGCTAATAAAAAGAGAAACCTGACGAGATCTGAGGGGAGAAGTGTTACACTCACCTTCACTGTCAAATGCCACAGAAGAATGGCTCACAAGCACAGTACCAAGAAACGTGTCTAAGTGATGTGTTTCTGAATAGGTTTAAATACTGACATTCATAAATGTTTTACTTTTAAAAAGAATAAATTACCGTGGGTAAGAAGGTCACATACAATGAAGTTACTCTTAAATACTTGTATGCTTTATGTTTTTTGAGACAACTCTCACCTGGCCCAGGCTATGTAGCTGAATCTGGCCTTGAACTCCTGACCTTCCTGCCTCTACCTCCCAAGATCGAGGATTACAGGTGAGCACCCTCTTACACTTGGCTTCTAGAATGAGAAAAAGTGGAGTTTCAACTATTAGTGAGGGAGCATTGGACTTCCTGTCATCATGGCTAAAAGGACAACTACTCCTCTTGTTGAGAAGAGAGCCCTGGGTCACGGTGTGGCGGCGGAGCGCCAGGGACCAGACGGCACTGGTAGAGTAGCTGCACGTTCTTCCATGTTCCAAACGAGAAAGGGCTTCAGGACACGCTGTGACAGAGAGGACTAAGTGGGAGGCGTCTCTGAGGCCTGATGGAAGCAGGACCAGCCCTCTGCAGGTTCAAGGGCAAACACCAGCGCTCATCATTTAGATTAGTACCAAGAAGTCTGCCAGCACAGCTGACACACCAGCTCCAGTGTTGGTTCTTGTGGGGAGAGCTTTATAGCCAGGGTGGAGCCAAGTCCCTATCCCCTCAGTTACTCGTGGGAAACTCGTTCCAAGGCCACATAGAAGCTGTTCTTGTCATCTAGGCAATGCCAGCCGATGGGTCCAATCTCACAGTCTGCACAGACCAGGAACTTGATGTTGCCCACGTCCTTGGTGAAGCCCACGTTCTCAAAGGTGAACATGTCATTAACCAGCCAGTGTTCCTGGAGGAGGTCACCATCAGGACAGCTGCCGTCGGCCAGCTCTGGCTTCTTTCTCATGGAGGGGAGGAAAAGCTGCAGTGGGAGAGAACATATGGGTAGAAAAGCTGAACTGGCTCCGGTCACAACTCACTCCCATGTGCCTACACGGGACCCTGATGCCTAGTGGCTTTCTGGAATGGGAGAAAATAACAAAGTCAGCAGCCACCACATCAGGGCACGCACTAGGATGCTGGCCGCGCTTTCAGCACCTGCCCGGATTATTACGATCACTATTATTACTGTTATCATCGTCACCATCATCACCATCATCACCATCACTACCACCATCATCATCACCATCATCATCATCATCTAGAGACATGGTCTTCCATTCCTTGGCTGGTCTTTAATTCACAGAGATCTACCTGCCTCTGCCTCCTGAGTCCTTAGATTAAAGGCTTGCCCCCAGCACACATGGCTTGCCCTGGTTTTTGTTTTGTTTTTGAACTTTCACTTTCCATATCTTTCTTGATTCAACTGTGTACATATAAACCACACAGCACTATCAACAGTGTCTGCTTTCAGAACTGTCCTTTTGCCAGCCCACTCCTTCCCTCCCTGTGATGCTTTGCCAACTGCAGGCCAAATCATATGAGGACCTCTTCATGGTCACATCCCTCTCAACCCCCTCCCCTATTACCCCTCTCCACCCCACAAATTGCTACAACTGTCCACAACTTCCCATGCAATAGATGTATTTAGCTCTCAGGTTGGACGCAGTGTTCGGGCTGGTTTGAATCTGGCCCTATGTCCTGACTACATCACCGTGAGGCCAGCTTCAGGGTACTCTTTCCTTTAGCACGGTCAGCAGCAAGGTCTGATGGGAAAGGGAACCAGAGGGTTTGCTCTGAGACACTTGAGCAGCTGGCTTCTCTGCTTCACTGTCCACGGAGGTCACGGCATGCCATGGCCTAGTTTCCCCTCATTTCACTGTGTGTCAACCACACTGGCTGTCTTGTTTCCTTAACAAGCAGTAAGACGGTTCTGTCTGCACACTTGGCATGGCTGGTCCCTTGTTGGTTGGTATTCAGTGCAAACATAACCTCAGGAAGTCTCTGACCCACAATCTGAATGAATTCCATACTGCTTATCTCATATGTATATGCACATACATACACACACACACACATATGAAGAATCACTGATGCATAACTTGCACATATGTAAAGTGCACAGTCTGCCACATTTGGGCACATGTATGTGCTAGAGAAAATACAATACATATTTAAGATAAAACATACGCATCCCACTCATCGGTTTCCTCATACCATGCTCACATTTTCTGAACAATGTCATATTAGATTGTGTGTATGCAGTATATATGTGCATCACATGTGTGCCTGTTAGAGTCCCCGGAACTGGAGATACAGTTGGTTGAGAGCCACACTATGTGTGCTGGGACTCGGACCAGGGTCTTTTGTAGGAGCAGCCAATGCTGTTACCTGCTGATCCATCATCTCTCCAGCTCCTAAAAATGTCTCATTAATTTGTTGTTTACCTTGCTCCATAAAGTATCTGTTCCTGGACTGGATTAACTTTATAAAAAAGAAAATCTAACTTTAGACTTTGATATGTTATCTCCAAGATATTTTTTAAACTTTGGTTTGTGTGTGCATATGTTAAGTGTATGCAATGTTATGTTTGGGGAGCCCATGGAGGCCAGAGGGGGTGGCAGATCACCTGGAACTAGCTGAGGCAATTGTGAGCCACTGGATGTGGGTGCTAGGAACTTACCTCATGTTTTCTGGAAGAACAAGTGCTCTTAACAACTGAGCCATCTCTCCAGCTCCTACCCCCTACCCTAGACCTTGCAAACTTCAACCTACATGTCTTCTCAGTCTGCAATTGCTGGAAGCAATAGTGCATGTGTGCACATGCACACAAACACCCACTTTGAGTTCCTGTATGTGTAGCATGCACACTCTATACTGCAAATGCAACGCCAGCAAAGCTTATTAACCCTGCTCCTCTACATGGCTGCTGCCCTATCACCTGCTTTCCACCCACAATCCTTCTGAGACTGCATCTTGCTATTGCCTTGGCTGATCAAAACTCATCCTCCTGTCTCATAGCTGCCTGAGTACTGGGATTAAAAGGCAAAACATATACATATATATTTTTCTCTTGTTTTCGAAACAGGGTCTACTATGAAGCTGACTGACCTTGAACTCACCATGTAAACTAGATTAACACAAAACCCAGAGGTCTGCCTGCTCATGTCTCACAAATCCTGGGATCAATGGCATCAGCATGCTCAGTTTCTTCCTCTTCTTCCTATTTATTTTATGTGTTTGAGTGTGTGGACTGTATGCACATACATGCACCATGTGTGTGCCTAGTACCTGCTGAGGTCAGAAAAGGGCAGTGGATCCCCTGAAACTGGACATACAGATGATCGTGAACTAACATGTGGGTGTTGGGAACTGTACCGGCTGGTTTTGTGTGTCAACTTGACACAAGCTGGAGTTAACACAGAGAAAGGAGCTTCGGTTGAGGAAATGCCTCCATGAGATCCAGCTGTAAGGCGTTTTCTCAATTAGTGATCAAGGGTGGGAGGGCCCATTGTGGGTGGTGCCATCCCTGGGCTGGTAGTCCTGGGTTCTATAAGAAAGCAAGCTGAGCAAGCCAGGGGAAGCAAGCCAGTAAGTAACATCCCTCCATGGCCTCTGCATCAGCTCCTGCTTCCTGACCTGCTTGAGATCCAGTCCTGACTTCCTTTGGTGATGAACAGCAGTGTGGAAGTATAAGCTGAATAAACCCTTTCCTCCTCAACTTGCTTCTTGGTTATGATATTTGTGCAGGAATAGAAACCCTGACTAAAGCCGGGCGGTGGTGGTGCACACCTTTAATCCCAGCACTTGGGAGGCAGAGGCAGGCGGATTTCTGAGTTCGAGGCCAGCCTGGTCTACAGAGTGAGTTCCAGGACAGCCAGGGCTACACAGAGAAACCCTGTCTCGAAAAACCAAAAAAAAAAAAAAAAAAGAAACCCTGACTAAAACAGGAACCAATCCCGAGTCCTCTGCAAGAGCAATAGATCACAGACTGTCTACAGCGTCAGTCTGTCATCTTGTGGATAGAGTGGCAGAGCAGCTCCCATCACAGAGGACAGGGAGCAGAGGACCCCAATAACAAGACACCAGGCAGGGCACTGCTCAAGCATAAGCCCCACAGTGAGCTCGCTCCAACAGTCTACACAAGCTCTGAATTCACCACCGGGCTACACCAGAAGAGCCCTCATTAGGTAATCCTCACAGATCAGAGCCAGAGATACTCTATTCACCTCCTCGGTGTCTCAATTAAGTTGACAAGATTAATCATCACAGCCAGATGTAGTGGTGCACACCTTTGATCCCAGAACTCCGGAGGTGGAGGCAGGTGGCTGGCAGGAGGCCAGCCTGGTCTACGTAGTGAGTGCCAGCACAGCCAGAGCTACATAGTGAGACCCTGTTTTGGGGGGACACATTAATCATAACAGCAGGAATATTAAAACAATACTACTTTACATAGCTAAGATTCATGTTTGACTTGACTTGTGTGGGGTTTGTTTGTTTTTTTTGGCATATGTGTGGGATGGTAAAATTACAATCGACCATTTAACCACTTTAAAAGGTTGGTGTTTTTTTTTTTTTTCCCCCAAAACAGGGTTTCTCTGTATAGCCTTGGCTGTCCTGGAACTCACTCTGTAGACCAGGCTAGCCTCGAACTCAGAAATCCGCCTGCCGCTGCCTCCCAAGTGCTGGGATTAAAGGCATGCGCCACCACCACCCGGCTAAGGTT
>JANHMN010000009.1:34061249-34135860 GCA_030674055.1 Rhabdomys pumilio | reverse complement strand
TGGTGTTTTTATCATTTATTTATGTGCACATGTGCATATCTGTGTCAATGAATGCCACTGGTGTGTCTGCCTGTGGAGGTCAGAACCCTTGGATCCTTTGGCACTTCGGTTAGAGGGGGTTTTGAGCTGCCCGATGTGGGTGCTGACACCAAACCCAGGACCTCTGAAGTGCAGTAAGTGCTCTTAACTGCTGAACCACCTCCCAGCCCTCATCACGCCTCTGTGTACATTTCAGTACATAAGAATGTTCACAGGACTGTACTGCAACAGCCAACAGCCAGCACCAGAGCTGCTTCTTCATCTTTCCAAACTGAGACCGGTCCCACTGAACTGTCTCTCTCACTGGCCTTGAGAACAGCAACCACCGAGCACTGTCTTCTAAAGGAGTTCCAGGCATTTCATGTACGTGGGATCAGCCTGTGCACGTCCTTTTCTGACTGGCTTGTTTCACTTACTGTCCCGACAAGCTCATATTTAGTGTTAGAAATAACTCTAAGGAGCTGGGCATAGTGGCATATGCCTTTAGTCTCAGCAGAGGCAGGTAGAAAACTTTAAGGTCAGTCAGGGTTACATATTGAAGCCCTGTCTCAAAAGCCAACAACAAAAACCCAGAAAGCGGATTCGGGAGCAGCCAAGAGCACCTGCAGTTCTTCCGAGGACTCAAGTTTGGTTCCCAGGACCCACTGCAGGTGACACAAAACTCCCTGTACTCCAGCTCCAAGTGTCTGACGCTTGCTTGTGGACTCTGCTGGAACTTGCAGATGCATGCATAACACACATACAGACACGCACACACAAACACACCCATAAACGAAGGCACAAATAAACATAAATTTTTAAAGGACTAGTTAGCACAGAGCCCTTTAACCTAGCACTTAGGAGGCAGAGGCAGGCGGAATTCGAGGTCAGCCTGGTCTACTGAGTGAGTTCCAGGACAGCCAGGGCTACACAGAGAAACCCTGTCTTAAAAAACCAACCAACCAAACAAACAAACAAAAACAAAACCAGACAAAACAACAACAAAAGTTAATACAAATTTCTTGAGCCTAAGTCCTGAAAGGCAACAGCTTGCACAGCTGACAGGTAGCTCTCACAGCCTGAGAACAAGGATACAACCCTGTGATCTCATCTGGCTTTCCCTGGCTGCCTGAGTTTTGTTGCTGTTTTTCACTTAAGGTCTTCCTGCCCAGGGTGGCCTTTAACTCTGATCCTCTTGCCTCTGGCTCCTCGGTTCCTCATTTACTGTGCTCACCTGCCTGCATATTTAGTTCTATGCCATTTTTTTTTCATCACTACAGGTAGGACAGTGAACAGGGCCATCACAAGAGCCTTGCTGCCCTGGCCTAACCACATGTATCAATGCCTTGCTTCCCAGTCTCATCCACTGGCAACCATGAATTCATTCTTCATTTCTGAAAATTTCTCATTTCAAAAATGTTATACAGGCCTACCTGGCACAGTAGTACTCACCTATAATCTCAGCTATGTGGGAGAATCATGAGTTCTAGGCTGGCTGGGAAGCAAACTATCGGCTCACAGAGCTGTTTGTCTAGCATGCACAAAACCCTAGGTTTAGTCCCCAGCACAATATAAACTATAGGCTTGGTGGTCCATGCCTGTGATCCCAGCATTTAGATGAAGGCAGGAGCATTGAGAATTCAAGGTCATCCTCTCAGCTACACAGTACATGGGCAGTCTAAGCCAATATAGGTTACATGAGCCCTGTCTCACATTAAACACACACACACACACACACACACACACACACACACACACACACACACGGTGGGTGGGAAGGGCTTCATTCCCTGGAAAGATCAAGGCAGTGAGATCTTCAAGATCTTCAAATCTGAGTAATATAAAACTGCAGGCCAGCCTTCCAAGCACAGTGAGACTCTGTGCCAAATAAACAGAGGAGTGGGATCAAGAGAGAATCATACAAGTAGATTCATAAAGCTGGGAAGTGTTGAGGACTGGCTTTGTCACCAGCATAATTCTCTTTAGACTCATTCAAGTTGTCTGTATCAAGCTGCCAGTGGTGGTGTGATCCCAACACTTGGAAGGTAGAGGCAGGAGGATGGGGAGTTGAAGGTCACTGTCCACTACAAAGCAAGTTTGAGGCCAATTTGAATTATATGAGATGCTATCTGAAAACAAAACTAAAAGACCAGAGAGTAGCAGTTCGTCTGTGTTTACAGCTGCCTAGTACTCCATTCACCAACCGACAGCCATCCGTGCTGTCTCCAGTTGGTGCTATAATGAACGCAGCTGCTGCACACATTCATTACGTTTGTCACGAACGCAAGTTTTCATTTCCCTGGGAAAAATACCACAGAGAGCCTCTCATTTGTTTTTTTGCTTTGTTTTTTGAGACAGAATTTCTCTGTGTAGCCCTGGTGCTGTCCTGGAACTCACTCTGTAGATCAGGCTGGCCTCGAACTCAGAAATCCACCTGCCTCTGCCTCCCTCTGCCTCTGCCTCTCTGCCTCTCTGCCTCTGCCTCCCTCTGCCTCTCTGCCTCTCTTCCTCTCTCTTCCTCTGCCTCTGCCTCTGCCTCTGCCTCTGCCTCTGCCTCTGCCTCTGCCTCTGCCTCTGCCTCTGCCTCTGCCTCTGCCTCTGCCTCCTGAGCGATGGAATTAAAGGCGTGCGCCACCACTACCCGGCCCCCCTCATTTGTTAACTACATGTGGGGTTTTATAAGAAGCTGGTTGAGGTCACTGCCCTCAGGCTCTCTCTCCCAGGATGCTCAACCCAATACTATATATATATATATTAGACTTAGTTACTTTTACTTTATGTATAGCACCTCATGTATACACATGCCTGCTGTTGGTGGATGGCAGAAGAAGGCATCGGCTCCCCTGGAACTAGAGTTATGGGTGGTTGTGAGCCAGTGTCGGTGCTGGGAACTGGCAGAGGCAACAGGTTCTTGTAAGTGGTGCGCCTTCTCTCCACTCTACCCCAGCACAGTTTACACTTTCCTTCCTACAGGCCAGTCTTCTACTCTTCCCACAAAAGGTCAGACATCTCTCTCTTCTATATCGTCATCCTTTTTTCTAATTTCCAAACTCTGTGGAGTTTCCCTTTTTCTTTGCACAGGAGTGAGGGTCAGGGTGAGACCACAGCCCCTGCCCCCAGCAGTTCAGTCTGTCAGACCTGGAGAGGGAAGAGATACTCCTCTTGTTCCCAGCTGCTCCCTCAGTACCTCAGCACTTTACCCCTGCAAGGTCTCTCCCATTTGGTCCCTATCATGGTCACCTAATCAAGCTCTGACCACTCTTCTGCCCTTCCCATTGAAGACTGGTGGCGCCTGGCCCAGCCTCCCTTTCAGTCCCATCTCCTTACTTGAACATGAGCTTCCATTTACAGGGAGGACTCACAGCCATGGCTCCAGAACCTCTTTGGGCTAACGAAACTTAACAGCTTCTAAAACACTCTATTTTAAACTAGGAAATGTCACCTGTCTCCACTGAGCTTAGCCAACAACTTCAGTTAAGATTATTAGGAATCTGGCTGGAGACATTGCTCAGTGGTTAAGAGCAAGCACATCCTGCAGTTTCAGAGACAACGTTTGGTCCCCAGAATCCACGAGGTGGCTCAGAACCTCCTGTAACTACAGTTCCAGGGGATCTAAAGCCCTTTTCTGGCCTCCAAGAGCTCCTGCATACATGTAATATATACACATAAACAGGTAATGTAAGCACACACTTAATTAAGAACATTTAAAAGACTGTGAAAAATCTGAATTCCTCAGTTCCCGAATCCAACCTGAAATGCCCCAGTGTTGGAAACTTGAAGAGCACTGCCATGACATGAGCAGAAAATTCCACACTTGGTGTCACGGAGAGGGATCTAAGCAAAATACAAGCTCACCAAAAGTACACCAAAATGTCTTCAACTGCCGGGCGGTGGTAGCATACGCCTTTAATTCCAGCACTTGGGAGGCAGAGGCAGGCAGATTTCTGAGTTCAAGGCCAGCCTGGTCTACAGAGTGAGTTCCAGGACAGCCAGGGCTACACAGAGAAACCCTATCTTGAAAAACAAAACAAAAAAAACCCAACCAAACAAAAATGTCTTCAACTTATGTGGAATGGTGGATGTGAAACAAAAGAATTCCACATTTAGATTTGTCTCTCAAGCCTAAAATACTTCACCGTGTAATGGCAAAAACTTCCTCCACCCCACCCCCCAAATCCCACCCCTGAATCCTGAAACAGTTCTGGTCCAAAGTGTGCTAGGTGGCTTTTTGTCAACCTGACACAAGCTAGAGTCATCTGGAACAGGGAACTTCGATTGAGAAAATGTCTCAATCAGACTGGCCTGGTGGCAAGGGGCATTTTTCTTGATTAATCATTTATGTGGGAGGCCACTGTAAGTAGTAACATCCAGGCATCCATGACTTGCCATGACTTCCCCTCATAATGGACTGTAAGCTCATAATACACGTTTCCTTCCCACTTCAGGCTGTGTTTACCACAGCCACAGAAATAAACTAAGACAAAGTCAGTAGCAGAGGGTGGCTGGCCTATTGCTGTGATCAACATGTTTGGGAGCGGACCATGGAAGTGTTTGGAATGCTCAGACCATAGTGGGCTGTTCTGTGGGAGCCTGGGAGGCAGGACTGCTGAGAGCCAGCCAGCAAGCACCACTCCTCCGTGGCCTCTGTTCCAGGTCCCTGCTTTGCTTGAGTTTTTGACTTGGCTTCCCTCAATTAATGGACTGTAATCAGGACATGTAACCAAACAAACCTTTTCCTCTCCAAGTGCTTCTGGTCCAGCCTTTATCAAATCATAGAAAATAAAGTAGGATAGAAATTGGTCCTGAGCCGGGCGGTGGTAGCATACGCCTTTAATCCCAGCACTTGGGAGGCAGAGGCAGGCAGATTTCTGAGTTCGAGGCCAGCCTGGTCTACAGAGTGAGTTCCAGGACAGCCAGGGCTACACAGAGAAACCCTGTCTCGAAAAACCAAAAAAAAAAAAAAAGAAATAGAAAAAAGAAATTGGTCCTGAGAGTAAGGTATGAATATTTTATATGGGAAATCAATTTTATGACTAAAAAGAACACAAACTGCATGTTGCAAACAGGAGAAAAGGTGCCAATCAAAATACTGATCCAGGGCTGGGGATGTGGCTCAACTGGCAGAGTTCTTGCCAAGCAGGCATAAAGTCTGTCATAGGTGCAATACCCAGGAAAACATACTGGGGCGGTGTCCACGCCTGTAAGCCAGGGTTCTTAAGTTCAAGATCACCCCCAGTCGCACAGACAGTTCAAGGCTGGCATGGCTTTATAGGACTCTGACTTTAAAAAAACAAAGGACTAACAAAACCATAAAATTCTCATCTAGTATATCAATAATAAACCATTATTTACCCCAGACTAATAGCTTTTATTAAAACCAAATTACTTCCTACATTCTCACTATGTACACAGTCTAGAAATAGAAGATACATATGTGGACAGGACTCGGGCCCTCACAGTCTAGTGGTATAAGTAGCAAAAGGTACCAAGAGGAGGTCAACTGAGGTGGCAGAGGTGCCAGAAATTTAAAATGTAGAGTCTAGGGTTTCTGGACCTTAGAATTTCGGGCCAAAGAATTCTTAGCTGTGAGGGGTAGCCTGGGCACCACATGATGCAAGGCAGCAGCCCTAGTCCCTACCTAGTAAAGTCAGTATATCCCTTTCCAAGTCTTACCATGGAAATACCTATTATGTCTCTAGACTTTTCCCTTTAGAGACAAACCCACTCCCAGTTGGAAAACATACTGCCTTAGACTATGACATGGAAGGCAGAATCATCAGTGGGCCATACACGCATCAATGGTGGGATGGTTTTCATAGCTTTCCCGTGCGGAGACTACACTAGACTACCTTATAGATGAGAACACTATATACTGCCACTAAGTAGACCTCCTCATACCCTGTCTCTCTCTAGGTTCACTTAAGGGATGAAAGAACCTCTTTTTTTTTTTTTTTAATTTTAAAGATTTATTTATTTATTTTTACTTTTGAGTGTTTTGCCTGCATGTGTGTATCACACCCATGTCTGGTGCCCACAGAGGGTGGAAAAGGATGCTGGAGTCCCCGGATCCATGTAAGTGGAGCAACAAAGAGTTGTGAGACACCTGGCATGTATTTCAAGGACAGCCAGTGCTCTCTTAATCACTGAGCCACCTCTCTAAGCCTGAGAGGGCATCTTTTATTTGTTTTTATTTTTTCCTGTATTGAGGTCAGTCTACAGAGAGAATCGGACTGCTCAGGTATTCTCCCCCCATCTCCTGGGAGCACATCCTTAGGAGGGGTGAACATCAGCTTTACTGGCCTCACGGCCATCTCTCAACAGTCCAGGGTAATGACTAAAGAGCTATGCTCATGCTTTACAGGGATTCAGTTAAAAAATGTGTGTTCCAAATGATCTGTTCTCTGTAAAGGTCCTCTGTTGAGAAACAAAATATGATATGTAATATATAATTTAATTTGCTCACAGGTTCCCTTCCATAAAACATAAATTGAAAACACACGAAACAAAAACTTTAACTATAAACTATCTTCTTTCTTCCTTTGTTTTTGGTCTTTTGAGATAGTTCGTATCTATGTAACAGTCCTGGCTGTCCTGGAACTTACTATATAGACCAGGATGTCCTCGAACTCACTGAGATCTGCCTGCCTCTGCCTCACAGAACACTGGGATCAAAGATGTGCGCCACTATACCTGACTACAAAACTTCTTTTAAAAACTTCTTGACTTTTTAAAAAAGATGATTTATTCAGTTCATAGGATCTCATTATGTCTCTCTTTTGGCTTTGATCTCACTATGTATCCCTAAGTGCTAAGGCCCAGGCCATCACATACCATTCAAGAACATTTAAGTTTCTGTCAGTTTACACAAGCAGGCAAGCTGCTATATAGGACAAAAACTGTCCCATACAGGAGGCACAGTGCTCAAAGCTTTCACCCACCACCCCCTACTCATCAACTCGGTCAGAATGAGCAATCCCAAGCTCATGGAGGGTCAACAACTCTTCCAGTGTCAGTAAGTGCTCAGGTTAGGATCAGTTCCCTAGTTCAGTACCATCCCTCAGCAAGGCCACTAACTTTACAAAAGAAATGGGGAACTCTATTCCTGTCTGTGTACATCCTATTAAAACAGGGACTTCCACTCACACTACAGACAAGATCATCAAAACGCACAAGATGAAGGACACACTAACACTTCTTTCCTTCTTTATGAAAACGTTTCTGCTCTTGGAGCAGATACTGCTGTATATGACACTTCGCCACATGAAGGAACAGTGGCCCACCACCTTCTTACAGACCATTTATAATGAGAATCTGAAAGCAATTTACAGTTTGTAGTTTCCAATAGGATGATATGTTACACTTAAAAAAAAAAAGGCTCAGAAAAAAATTTTTTCCTTCAATTTTCTCTTTGGGGTGATGGTGGTTTAAGACAGTTATTTAAAAACCCTACTGTAAGTGGTACACACCTTTAATCCCCAGCAGTAGGGAGTCACAGCCAGGCAAGTGGATCTCTGAGTTGGAGGCCAACCTGGTCTACAGAGCAAGTTCCAAGCCAGCCAAGGCTACATAGTGAGACCCTCTCAAAGAAACAAACAAACAAACAAACAACAAAACAAAACAAAAAACCTAAACACACACACAAAAACACCCGGGGAAAACCCTTAGGATTCAGATTCCAGATTACTTCTTCTCATGAGCAGTATGCTTTCTCTCTTTCACTTTAAATAAAATTTAAGTTTATAACCCCTTCTCTCTCTCTCTCTCTCTGTCTCTCTCTCTCTCTCTCTCTCACACACACACACACACACACACACACACACACACACACACACGCTATATGAAAAAGTCCTAACTGTAAGAAAAGAATTGTTAGCCTTCGAAAATCTATTCGAAATGCGTCATCCTGGGAACTGTATCTCGCGGGGCGTAGGAAAGTTGGGTACTAGCAGTCACTGTGAATTCTCTCCACTAAACTTGATTCTGGAGCGCCTCTGGAGCAGCAAATGAGACAGGAAGCAGGTAGGGACTGAAAGATGGATGAAAGCTATGGTGGGACGGGAAACAAGTGATTCTTAGGTGCCCTGGGGCGACACCGAGTGGTGGCTGGAGATACACCTACGGGGTACAGCAGGTTAGCCAGAGCTCCAGGAAGCAGGAGACTGGGGTTCGTCCCTCAGCTCCCGCAGGGTACCCAAGGCCTGGGGAGGGTGGGCCGCCTAAGACAGGTGCACCTTCCGAGGGAGGACTCCGCCAGAAAGAACAGTGTAGGAGACCAGGCAACCGTGCCAGGACACCCGGATCCCGGTCGCCAGCCGAGTCAGTGGGGCGGGTCCTCGAGACGTGGGGCGGGGCTAAGACGCGCGAGGAAGGGCGCGGTCTCCGGAAACCTGGGAACCAGGACCAGCCTGAAGCCGCTGGGTCGCTCAGGACGGCACGACTCTAAGCAGCACCAAGCACTTTCCTACCTCCCGGCGAGAGAAAAGAGCAGTTCCTGGCTGCAGCACCCGAGAGCCGCAACGCTGGCACAGCACCGCCTTCCGGTTCCGGCCCTCGGCTGACACTAGTTCGTTCTGCAGCTCGCAGGGTTCCATCGCCGCGCCGCCACAGCATCAGCCACAACGGCGCACGCGCGGTCTGGGCTGGCTCACCCGGAACTACGCTGGCACGGCTCCGCAGGGGCGGGGCGCCGGTGCTTCTCGCTGTACCTCTGCGCAGGCGTCTGGATACTATTGCGCATGCGCCTTTATCTATTGCCGGACGGAAGTGTCCTTTTTCTCTAAACCCGGTCACCCGGCCTCCCTTAATATTGGCCTAAGCAAATCACTATTGGCTAGCCTTATCACTAACTCTTAGGATATTTACATTGCCTCGTGAGTAGATGGCGATAATTCGGGTCAGGCCACACCTCAGCAAGATTTAGCTACAAAACATTTGCTTCCTATGTAAGAAGTATGTAGAATACTGAGTACATTTCATGTTGGGAAAAAGTTGCGTGAAAATATTAAGCATAATGTCTAATAGTGGCCATTTATTAGGTAGCAAAGCGTTGCTTATATGAAAACGTACTAATTTCCTTAGGCCCTCGGGTATAGTGCACGAAGTAGGCTAAGATAAAGTTTGTAATGGGTCTAGGTTCCAGGGTGTTCCAAAGTCACAGCTCTTAACCTTCTAACTGGTCTTTGTATCTCTAGAATATTAGTTCTAGTGCAACCGTGGGGAACGAGACCAGGACATCAGAACGAGGGAATTAAGCCACCTTATTGTTCCAGAATGTGCAGTCTTGCTCTCAATGTCCCATATTACATGATGATGGACATTATGTTTGTGAGAATAGTAACCTGAGAAGGTCATAGACTCAAATCTAATAGAACAATTTCAGAAACAATACTGCAAGTGAAGCATGGGTTAGGAAACAACTCTGTCTACGGTGTTAGGTCTTTATCTCTGTATTTGTTTTTCGAGGCAGGGTTGCTCTATGTAGCCCAGGCTGTTCTTGAACTCAAGACAGATCTGCCCACCTCGGCTGGGATTAAAGACATGTGCAACCACTGCTCACTCATTTTTTTTTTAAAAGATATTTTTATAAATGTTTTGCTTACATGTAAGTGCACTGTGTTTGTGCCTGTGGAGGCCAAAAGAGGGCACCAGATGTCTGGAACTGGAGTTAACTGACTGTTGTAACCTCCAACATGAGTGCTAGGAACCCAGCCCAGGTCCTCAGAAAGAACAGTCAACAGCTGGCACTCAACCATGAGCCATCTCTCCAGATCCCCTAGGTATCACTCTAATTAACCATTAGGTTGTCAGAAATGCAAGATTTCAGACACAGGGTATAGTACACTAGAAAAGGGTCAAATTTAGGAATGATTTGCAAACCAGTGACTAAAGCATATTTTATGCAGAGAAAGAGACTGTACTAATAAGATGAGAATGGTAGAATATGCCCTATTAGCATCGGATGATGCATGTTAAGGAAACTGAACTTTATGGTACATGATATGGAAATCTATGGGAACAGAAACACATCAATATTTACCAATAATTGGCTCTACATTAAGTACTGTGATTGGGGGCTTGCAGAGGTGGCTCAGCAGTTAAGAGCACTGACTGCTCTTCCAGAGGTCCTGAGTTCAATTCCCAGCAACCACATGGTGGCTCACAACCATCTGTAATGGGATCCGATGTCCTCTGGTGTGTCTGAAGATAGCAACATTGTATTCATAACTAAATAAATACATACACAATTTTTTAAAAGAACTGTAATAACAACATCTGAATTTCAGAAAGAACTGCTGACAAAATAGAGGTGGGGGTTAAGGACATCATTTACCTTATATACCTCATAAAGCAATGGATCTCAACTATGACAAAAATGTGTAGAATTCAGATGATGATAAAAAAATAAAGTTTCCCAGGGCTAGGAAACTGATTGATCCTGAGTGAACAGCTTGCTTTACAAACAGAACAGTGCAGGCATGGTGACACTAGCCTGTAATCCTAGTGATGGGCAGAGACAAAATTTGGAAATTTGGGGGACTCAATGGCATACACAAGCCTAGCAACTACAGTTAGATCCCTGGAACCCACATAAAAGTCTGCGAGCTGACTTCACTGGATTGTTCTGACTATACACACATAGCTACCCTCATACTAAGTTAAAACAAACAAAAAAAAATCACAAGGTGGATGCTATCTGAGGAACAATAGCTGAGACTATCCTTTGCCTCTATCATACAAAGTGGGTGCTAAGACAGCTCAGTAGTTAAGAGCAGACACTGGTGTTCTAAAGGCAATGGTGTTGGGCAGGCCACAAACTTAAACTCCAGCTCCAGAGGCTCTGCAGGCCTTCTGGCCTCACAGGCCTACAACTGAGTGTGTACAGGTCACATAGGCACACACATACATATTCACATATGTTTCTTTTTAAAAGACAAAAGAACAAATGAATGGAATTCTGTTTATGAACATATTTTGTATGTAAAGCTGTGGAAATTTAAGAAGAATCAATGAGTTTTATATCCTGGTTTCCTGTAACTGTTTACTGGTGGCTTCAGTGCATAAACTGTGAACACAGCCCAAAATTCAGAAATCAGCACTGATGCCCAAAAGCTACTTACCAGTCCTTTCTCTTGTGTTTTCTTCTCCTACCCACCAACCTTCCCTGGTCCTCTAAGGTAAGTGAACCACATTTCACAGGCTGTGGTTCAATAAGGTGACACAATACATCTGTTAAAGACAGAGTAAACAAATAGCCTTATCCTCTTGTTCTGCTTTCTCTTGGCTCTGAGACTAAGAGAGACTTGTGGTTTTAGCTGGGTATGGTGGTACACACCTTTTAATAGCAGCACTGGGCAGGCAGAGGCAGGAGGATCAATGCCAGCCTGGTCTACACATCAAGTTTTCAGGACAGCCAGAGCTCAGCTGTGTGGCAAGCCCTGTACACAGCTATTTGTATGATTATATGCCATTAACTGAAGCAAACACAAGGTTACTAGGGCGACAAAAACCCTAAAATTCATGTATGCGAAAATTGTTCAAGGCTGCTTTTTTATCTTTTTGGTTTGCTTTTTGTTTTTCAAGTCAGGGTTTTTCTGTGTATCCCTGGCTGTCCTGGAACTCACTCTGTAGGCTGCCCTCAAACTCACAGATCCACCTGCCTCTCCTCTGCCTCCTGAGTGCTGGGATTAAAGGCACCACTGCCCAGCTCTATCTATCTATCTATCTATCTATCTATCTATCTATCTATCTATCTATCTATCTATCTATCTATTTTATGTAGATTCTCAGTGTGAAAGGACAATAAATTAGACAAATTTGGGTAAATATTTTACTGATGCTGCCAGAGAAGCAGCTGAGCTTGTTGGAGGCATCAGGTAAACATGCTGGATGACACACCAGGAACCTGGATGTCCTTCAACGTATTTGCTGAAGGCAGCACTACCCACAAATTCTCTTACAGCCATTTGAGACAGTCCATTTTTAATGTTTTCTTAAAAAAATACAAAGGAAATTAACTCTGTCAGCAAACACAATTCAAGGAAAGAGGAAAAGTGGGATTCCAGAGCAAATGGAAAGTGCAGCCAGTCTAGGCTGCACAGTCTCCTATTTGCTATACCAGTAATTCAAGAGTTTCACCATATGACACAGGCGCCTAGAGTGGCAGCTCAGGAGTACGGGCAGAGGTATAGAAACAAAAGATTTTCAATAGTCCTTGATTATTTTGTTCCAGGATGAATAAAATACACTGTAAAGACAGGTACAGAAGATATAGCAGGAAGAGAACTGAATGTACCACACACAGCAGTATTAAACACTCCTTAGTGGAAGTGTGCCCTTAAAACAATAGGGCAGTAATCAGGTACCTGAACTACTAGGCTGTAGCCACCCCACCCATCCCCAAATAAATAGTGTGGAGGCATAGTAACGTGGAGTGCTTGATCACCAGGAAGATGGTCTTTTCACCCAGTTAAAACAAATATTGCCACGGCTATAGGAGCCCTGGCAGGGACTAAGACGATTGTAAAATCACAGATATTTCTACTTTACCACAGGTATATTGAACTCTGCACATTTACAGCATCCCTTACTCTAACTTTTTCCACTGTTAATCTCTCAGTCTCCAATGCCAAGATGGTACAACATTTTACATTAGAAAGACCATGGAATCAAAAGTATGTCCTTTCCAGCCTTCCAATTTACACTTCAGTGATCTTCTGGGTTCACCCACATTCCATTCAGCTCCAGCCACTTATTCAAATATCTGTACCAACTCTGTCTCCCTAAGTGAGAACAGCATGACTCTTCCTTCTTGGCCTCTCAAATTTTAACAGTGATCTCTTGGTTTCCTACAGAAAAGAACTGTGGAGCCTTGAGCTACCTCTGTACTTAGAAAAGACATTTTTGCTTCTGAGAGGGAAAAGGATTTTGATTTTTACCAAGCTTATATAAACTGATTCCTTCCAATCACCTAGGATGGACATTGCCCACATCTAGCAGGCCATACTCACCTTAATTCTCTGTAATATATGAGGCACAACATACATACACACATACACACATACATTCTCCCAAGCACATGGTAAGCTAGAAACAGTAAGAAAGTGCTCCTCAGACCACAGAGTCATGATCTGGTTTCTCACATCCAAATGTGCATTCTCTTCCTTTGAGTACCTGTTCCCCATGCTTCTGAGCAAGATTACCAGTGCGAAGGAAGAGTGTGCATCAAGTAAGTACAATCGTCACAGCACTGGTGCCTGTAATCACCCTGTGCACACACTGAGAAATAAACATTCTGGAAAGGATCCTTGATTCTCCCACAAACTGTTCCTTGGAGTAGTCATTGGCTCCAGCTGGTGTTCAAATAACATTTACTTTTCTCGGAGAACACACACACCAGCATCACAACGCTGGGTTCCCATGGAGGCTACTACTTCCCAGCTGTCGATGATAGGGTCATAACACTCAATGCTGCTCAGCAGAGAATTCCCATCGTATCTGATGGCAAAAAAAAAAAAAAAAAAAAAAAAAAAAAAAAAAAAAAATTTCCCTCCTTTTAAAAAAAAAAAAAAAAAAAAAAAAAAAAAAACAGAAAGAAATGAGGTCTTCATCCCTTTACATACAAGGAAAGCAGCCCCGGTGCCCCAGTGGTTGTTTCCCACAACACACATTACGCCTCCATCCCAAATGGCTTCTTGCCTTGGATACATGATTCTAGCCCACTTTCAAAATCCTCACCCTGCAATTGCATAGAGTCTCCCTCGAAGCACTGTGGCCCCTACATAGCATCGTGGCGTGGTCATACTTGTGACAGTTGTCCAGGAATCAGTGCGAATGTTATAAGCTTCAACAGAAGAAAGGTGGGCTGTACCATCAAACCCCCCCACCACATAAATATGGTCATTCAGTAGGGCTACGCCAGCACCTGGGGAAAAAGAGAGCATTAGCAAATGAATGGCAATAAGCCTAGCATCTGAAGCCAGTAACAAACATGGTTGATAATGGCTGAATTGTGGAGATGAGGGATGCAGACGTGTCAAAGCACTAGAATAGAGTAATACAGCAAATGTTAGTGTGCGCATTGGTCGACCCTTAGGCTAGGACCTGAAATCCTAGCAGAAGACTAACAAATGTCTCATCTCTGCTTTCACTAATTCACAGTCTATCTGTCTTCAGCTGGCTACACAAAAAGCAGGAAGAAACATGTTAGTAAAAATGAGAGGAGCACAGGAGCATGGCCATGGCTCTGCTGTGATCTCTGTCAGAGGCAGTTAGCTGGAACAGCATTGTGTTTGCATCACAGTCTATTCCACTAAGAGTTCTTAGCTGTTATTGGGATGTACCTTAAGACAGAGTACTTGCCTAGTATATGCAAGACCCTGTGTGCAGTACTCAGAATTTTAAAAAGAAAGTATTTTTAGGCATTAGAGATTTTATGTAATAATTATTGCCATTTATTATCAGGTATATGTCACATATCTGCAATCCTGGGATTACTTGGAAGCTAAAGTTAATGTGAGCTACATACTACATACAGTGAAATCTTAGATTAAAAAAAAAAATCACCAATGTAGTGGTATAACTTGAAGCCAGAAGCAGGAGGATCACCTCATAGCAACTTGTACACTGACCAGGACTGCATGGTAGGACCCTCAAAACAAAGTCCATCCAGGTTTGTCAGTGCATGCCTTTAATCCCAGCACTCAGGAGGCAGAAGCAGGTGTAGGTGGATCTCTGTGAACTCAAGGCCAGCCTGGTCTACAGAGTGAGTTCCAGGACAGCCAGGGCTACACAGGGAAACCCTGTCTTTAAAACAGCAAAACATCAATGTCCAAAGAGTACAAAAAGCAAAGACACAGACCTCAGCAGGACAAACACATTTATTTAACATGGACTACACATACAAAATGCGGCTGTCAAACTACAAAAATAGAAAAAAAAGAATAAGAAATCACTGTCCTCAAACGGACAATCTAGCTCCAAGTTTAAACCACCTTCCTTCATCCTAATATTTTAGGGGAGGTGGAGGTGGAGGAGACTGGACTGTGACTCACATTCACAGTGGGTCTACGCTGAAGTAAGAACTACAGTTCTGTCCTACTGATCTCACACCCAGTAACTACACCATCACCACACACCCCGAGATTGACGGCACTTTCATTATGTCATAGATTTGGTCTTACCAGAACGCTTGGTGGCCATAGGTGTAACGTTAGTCCAGTGTCCTGTATGGGGATCATATTTCTCAACTGAATTTAATATATTCAAGCCATCATATCCTCCTGAAAGACAAAGTGGAGAACATTCCAAAGAGAAAGGTAGATCCTCAGGTTCATTTTAGTTGCTCTTCTGTGACTAACTCAACTGACTCTCTCAGCTCTATTTTTTCCAGAGGTCCAGGTCAGAGAATATGGAACATCCTACATATTGCTTACAAGAAAAACATAATCCTATTCATGGACAATATATTGAGATAAATCAGAATTTTTGTTAATGCAAGTGTATGCACTTAATTCTGTCCTCCAGAGTCTGGTAAGCACTAAGCTCTCTCCAGCCCCATCCCAGGCTCATACCTAGACAGTAGATTATTCCACTGGCCACTACTAGTCCTGCGCCCTCTCGTGCTGTCTGCATATCTCCCAGCATACTCCACTGGTCAATGTTTGGGTCATACCGCTCCATACTTGTATGACGCCTGCTTCCATCAAAGCCTCCAGAGACATAAATCATATCTGCTCAGAGTGAACAAAGAACAACACATTTATAACAACTTTTTTCTCTACAAATTACCCATTGTTAAGGTGGGGGAGGAGGGGATGCACACATGAATGTAACACTTGGGAGGTTCAGAAGGAGGTTCAGGAGTTCAAGGCCATTCCTGGCTACAGACTAAGTTAAGTTAGCCAGCCTGAGCTATCTCAGAACTTATCCCAAGTAAACAAATTCTTTTATTTCTTCAAGTTGATTTTTATTATTATTCACAAATTCTCCACTGTGTGCAGTAATTGTATATGGTACTGTATACTACATAAATTCCCCACTGTGTACAGTAATTGTAAATGGTATTGTATACTACATAAATTCCTCACTGTGTACAGTAATTGTATATGGTACTGTATGATACTACATAAATCCCCACTGTGTACAGTAATTGTATATGGTACTGTATACTACATAAATCCCCACTGTGTACAGTAATTGTATATGGTACTATATGATACTACATAAGCACATTCTTGTAAAGTATATTTTGTACTCTGAGCATTTTCCCCTTAAATGATGTCACTTAAGTCTCAGAAAGAAGAAAGGCAGTACAAACAAGCATTTAAAGCTCATGCCTGTAAGCCCAAGTCTGAGACAAAGGTAAGCTGCGCAGAAAAACTTAGCCAACTCCAGCTCAAGAAAATAAAAATTCTTAAAAAAAAGAGCTGGGTAGTGGTGGTGCACACTTTAAATCTCAGCACTCTGGAGGCACAGGCAGCCTGTGAGTTCAAGGCCAGCCTGGTCTACAAAGGGAATTTAAGAGCAACCACGGCTCCATAGAGAAACCCTGTCTTGAAAGACAAAACAAAACAAACAACTAAAAAGAAATACATTTGGAGACTGTCCACCTGGAGTTTATAAAAACCAGGATCAGTGCCCACTACCACATAGCACAATGAAACATGAATTACCAGTTTTATAGTCAGTATTGAAATGTCTACAAATAATGAATAGTTCTGTTAAAAGACATTTCTAAAGCAAGAATGAGTGTTTGAACTCAGACATTCAGTCATGCTCCTACCAAACAGTAAGAGAGCTGCATAAAGCATCGTTTGTTGTCAAAGCTACCTCCCAGTGTGGTGGCTCCAGCCAGGCCTCGCCGCACATTCATAGGGGCTACAGAGTACCACACGCCATCTTCATCTGCTGTGTAGTCAAGACACTCCACTGAACTGAGGCGCGAACGGCCATCATAGCCACCAATTACATAGATCCGGTCGTGTAAGGAAACTGAGGCCACATACCGTCTCTTTCGAGTGATACTCTGGATTTGGGAGAGAAGACGAATAATACCATTCAGATGGGCAAGCTCTAGCCCCCTTTCTTCCCCATCCTGCCATGGGAAACTCCTTTGTGGCTAGGGTTCATCCTGAAGAGGCTAGACGGTGACTGCCTACAGAGTGAAATGCTTCTGCCTCATTGTGTCGTTTACAAAAGACGTCATGGCTTTTTACTGTCTTCTCTAAGGCACTGGGCTAAGAGACTGAAAAGTACAGGCATGTTGCTAATCCTGTAGCCAGGAATCTGGAATACCCTAAAGGGTAATAGTCCAAAGGTTTTCCATGTTTCCTCAGAAATGGTTCTTGGTTGTACAGTACTGAAATACTGAAAGGAAACTTAACTTTTTCAGTTGAGCAGGAGTTAGACTCAACATAACAAGCTCAATCGAGTACCACATGACGAGTGTACAAGCTATGTAGCCTAAATGGTGGCAGCAGCTAAATCTGATATATGGCTACTGACACTTCTACAGTGACAACTAATCCAAACAGTCAGAAACTAAACTGAGTGTGGTGGTGGCACATGTCTATGATGCCAGCATTTGTCAGCCTGAAGCAGGACTGCCATAAATTTAAGGTCCATCTGGGCTATCCATTGAGTACCAGGCCAGCCAGAGCTATACAGCAAGACCTTATCTCAAAAAACAAGCCAAGTATGGTAACTCACATGTGTAACCCTGACCCTCAGAAGGGTAAGGAAAGCCTGTAAGTTTGAAGCCAGCCAGGATTACATAGTGTGTGTCAGCAAGACAGTTTTAGGAAGTAAGGAAGCCTGTAAGTTTGAGACCAGCCAGGAATATACAGTGAGATATCTCAAAACAAACAAACAAACAAACAAACAAACAAACCAGCAAGATGGTTTCTTGGGTAAAGGTGTCTGCTGCTAATGCTGATAACCCACATTTAATCCTTGAAAATTATTCTCTGACCTCCACACACATGGTGTGCCACAGACATGCCCACATGTGTGGACATACACAAAAACAATGGAATAAAAATGGAAAAACCCAAGAAAAAACCACTACTATCCAAAGAAAAGAAAAGCAACCATTTATTGGATACCTAACTATCCATACAGCATGGCTGAAAGGAACATGCATTTTGCTATTCTGAAGCTTTTCTACTCTCAAAGTTGGTCATTTATGAGCTAGTGTCAGGAACCAATGACATTTCAAGTCTGCTGGAAATGGTTCCACTATGACTTACTGGCAAAAAGCTCCACTCCTGTGTCTTGGGGTCATATTTCTCTACCACATCAATAGGAGACTGCTGGCTTCCGAAGCCCCCAACCACCAGAAGCACTTCATTGGCTCCTAAGGACAAAGGCAGGAAAAGGCAGGTTACTTCACCCTGGCTAGGTGATTGCTTACAGGAAAATATAAGAAGAAAGATTCAAACAGGAAACTGTTGTCTTCTTTTGGAGGCACTAGGTACAGGATCAAGGGCTCAGTGTTCTACCACTACCTATAACCACTCCTACACCACATTTAAAACTTTTTATTTCAAGACTGAGTCTTACTTAGTTGCTTAGGCTGGTTTTGAACTCCCTCTATATATAGCCAGGCAGGCCTTGAACTTGTAAGCCTTGTCTCAATCCCTGATACAGCTAGCTTACAAACCTATGCCACCAGGCCCACCTAGGATGCTTTTGTATTTGCCTGAGAAATAATCTAAAATAAAGCTTTTGTATTTGCCTGAGAAATAATCTAAAATAAAGCTGTGTAATAGGAAGGTATCTTTTTTATTTTGTGTTTCCATGTGTTTGAGAGTGTCTGTGTGAATAGGTTTGAATATATGTTTTGTGTATGTATAGACACTGGCTCTGCCTTGTATTTCCTGTGTACTCCCCTCTGTGTGTCTGGTCCTGTATTGTTCTCTGCCTTGTTTTCTGAGACAATGTCTACTGGACTGTGGAGCTCTGCAGTTAGGTTGAACAGACTCAGCAGCAAACTCGGGGCCTTCGTCTGGCCCTTTGCAGCACTGGGCTCCCGGTGAGTGCTGCCACGCCTGACACATGCTGGGACCCAAGGCCAGGCTCTCGCACTGCTGATGAGCAGCCTCCCTGCCGCAGGAAGGGACTTCTTTCTGAGGCTTTAACTTTTCAGAGTCTGAATCTCTGAGATGCACTCATCACCATAAAACAAAGTCCCGGGCCCCAAGACTGCTCCACAGCTAAAATCATTGGCTGCTAACCCTGATGACCTGAGGTCAATCCCTAGAACATGGCAGAAAGGGAGAACTGACTCCCACACAAACTGTCCACATGTGCACCCCCAATGCACAAGATAAATGTTAAAGAGAATAAAGACAGTCCTTTATTTTCTTACAGAAAGTAACAGCCTACATATCAAACTTTCCATCCTGAGTCTTATTTCTGGCCTTGGCTCTCTTCAAAGGGCAAAACCTTGGCAGAGTTCTTCTGGACATCTACTCTGATAACTCATGGGGAGAATAATTTGGTGGTGCACTAGTCAGACAATTCAGGAACTAGGGGTTTGCAACCTCTTGTGTCAGTGTCTCAGGTGACCATGGACTGAAGAGCAAATGCAGCCCCGTGTATCTGACGAGACAGACACAGTCAGGTAGCAGACCTGATAGCCAAAGCTTTCTTTTCTGCTCCCCTTCACCCTCATCCTTTTCAATTCCGAGAACAGGTTCCTCTGTGTTCCCAATTCCTGAACTCAAGTGTTCTCCCACTTCAGCATGTACCAGATTACAATTGGCTAAAACATGTTAAATGACACTATAGGGATATGATCAGAAAAATACAGTAAGTTTTCTATTGATTTTTTTCAGCCATTGTTACATTATGTAATTCCCATATTTAAAAATATCAACAAACAAAGCACATCAGAGGCAGGCAAACCTCTGTCAGTTCGAGGCTAGCCTGGCCTGTCTCAGAACTAAAGAAAACCAATCAAAGAACAAAAAAAATACACTTTTTTTTTTTTTTTTTTTTTGCTGTGACTTTGTTCAGCAGCTTGTAAAGGTCAAAGAAACAGCAGTAGGCAGGAAACAGATTTTGTTATAAACCCCAGAAAAATGACAACTGCCTGTCAACACAAAATTGTTCCATAAATACTAAAGTTCACAGTAGAATTTGGGCAGAGAGGTCAATATGAATCACATTTGTTTTTTATTGAGACAGTCTTGCCATGTAGTCCAGGCTAGCCTCAAACTCACCATCCTTCTGCTTCTACTTCTCAAGGACTTTTTACTGTAAAACATTTAACATGTTTTAGTCAAATGTGATTTATCACCATGCCTACCTACTTAGGGACTTCATGGGTTTACATGGCTAGGACTCTAGCTTACTGGAGTCTCAACCTTCATTATAAAGGACTTCATTGCTGGGCAGTGGTGGTGCACGCCTTTAGTCCTAGCACATGGGAGGCAGAAGCAGGCAGATCTCTGAGTTCGAGGCCAGCCTGGTCTACAGAGTGAGTTCCAGGACAGACAGGGCTACACAGAGAAACCCTGTCTCAAAAAACCAAAAAAAAAAAAAAAAAAAAAAAGACTTCATAATTTTCCAAGGACAGATCCTGTTTTGAGAGACTGCTACTAAGGCTTTACAGATAGCTTAGCTGTTAAAGGTTAGGCTCACAGCCAAAATATAAGACTGCTAACAAAGTAAGCTTCAGTAAATTCCAGTAATCACCAGTAACACCACCTTCTGTTTTGGGGAAGATGGACAAGGTCTAGGGATGTAGCTCAGAACGGCCCCAAACTTGTGATTGTTTTTTTCCTGCTCCAACATCTCAGGTACTAGAAATGCAGGTGTGTGCTATGAAGGACGTTTTTGTTGCTGTTCTTGTTTGTTTTGTTTTTAAGAACAGGTCTCTCTATGTAGTTCTAGCTGGCCTGGAATTCATTATGTTGACCGGGCTGGTATAGAACCCAGAGAGATTCAGCTGCTTCTGCCCTCTGAGTGAAGTTAGTATGTACCCCCATACCTGGTGTCAGATGATTCCTACCCTACTTTTTGTTACTCAGGACAGAACCCAGGCTCACATACGCTAGGCAAGTGCTCTCACTGAACTACCTCCCCAGCTATTTCTGAGCTTTCATCTTGAGACAGAGTGTCTGAATTTACTTGGTAGACCACGCTGATTACAAACTTAAAGTCCTTCCTGCACTGGCCTCTTGAGTAGCTGTGATTACAGGTGTACACCAGGATACCTTACGAGATTAATGTGTAAGCTGGTGCATGCCC
Organism: Rhabdomys pumilio; assembly: GCA_030674055.1. Classification (NCBI taxonomy): domain Eukaryota; kingdom Metazoa; phylum Chordata; class Mammalia; order Rodentia; family Muridae; genus Rhabdomys; species Rhabdomys pumilio. The sequence goes on along the minus strand of JANHMN010000009.1, from coordinate 34,114,590 downwards.
TTAGAAAACAAAAATTGACCCAGTCAGAGATAATGTCAGCATTTCTTCAAAGTTAACAGTTACATAAAACTAAATCTAAGTCCTTAAGGTTAGAAAAGAGTTTTCTGATCTGCAAAATATTTAAAGAAATGTAGACAACAGACTTATAGAGAAACTACTGCATTTTCTGGCTCATAAAAATTTTTATTGGCTTTAGTTCAGTTTAATAAGCAATTAATGAATGTGATTATGAAAACAAACCATACCTTCTGTCTTGGAAAGTACCCTAGTGAGTGAACCTCACCCACTTTACATGGATACAAGCTGGACACTTACTTTCTTTGAGCTCTAGACCCCAGTCTTGTTATTTTTAAGACAACAAAGGTAACTGCATGTTTTTAGGACTAATACTGAGGTGTGTAAACTAAACAATCTGCTAAGCTGCCCTTGCCATCACACCTGTAAGGTAAATGCTGTTAAAGCCTGGTGTGGTGTGGGTCTCTCCTTCTACCAATAACTACTCAAAAGTTCTGCCTTTTAAGGGCTGAGGACCAAACTGGAGGCTCCCACTGGAGGCAGGCCTTCCACCCCTGAGCTATATGCCTAGCACTTTCAAAAATGGGTTTTTCCCCTTAGATGCCCAGCCAGGACAGCTTGGTGCCTGTATTCCAGCTACTTAAGAGGATGAGGCAAGAGAATTAAGAACTTTAGATAAGATTGGGCTACAGTGCAGGATTCTATTTAAAAGAGACAGACAGACAGACAGACAGAGACAGAGAAAAGAAAAAGCTGGGGATAATGAGCTGACTCAGCAGGTATCTGGGGATAATGAGCTGGCTCAGCAGCTAAGAGCATAAAGGCATTTCCCACCCAGCCTGGACAGACACACCATGGTCTGTGCAATGTCCTCCCACTGCTGTTCTCAATACGTAAGAAAGAAAGGAAAAGGGGAGAAAAGCCCCCGCTGTGCACACTTGATTCCATGTTTCACTTGGTGCCACACCAGCCACGGCACAGCTATACTGTAATCTACTTAGTCATTCACTTCTCTACAGGAGGAGCTTAGGTTGTACACCATGTTTTTGGAACTATCAATAATTTTTGGTCAACCTACTCAGTCTTATGTACTGGATACACTGGGGATTATACTACCTCCATTCCACCCTGACACTTAGGATAAAGGCAGTATATGGTTTATATCATTTCACCTCAGTTCAGCAATATCAACATGTTAATACTATTTGTAGGACTAGGAAATGGTTACCATATATTATAATTAAAAAAAGAACATGGGTGTGGTGACTCATGACTGAGGCCAGGTCGTTTGAGTTCAAGGTCAGCCTGGACTACAGTGCACTAGCCTACCTAAAAATAAAACAAATCCCCTAACCCAAATCAAACAGCAAATGGATCTGATCTGGAAATGATGCAAATATTTTCCTGTAACTTCCGTTTTCACACTTTATTTGTTCCTTAATCTATCTATATGCACTGATCTCTATTTCTGTGTATAGTACATGATTCACAGTTCACATTTTGTCATACTGCAGGAATTAATACTGTTCCTAACAGGTTTTTTGTGTGTTTTTAATTTATATATGTGTTCCTGCATGAGTTTAAATGTACAAGTGTGCAGGTGTCTTTGGAGACCAGAACAGGATCTCAGATCCCCTGAACTGGAGTTACCGACTGTAGCCAATCTCCTGATGTGGGTGAGAGAGCAGTCAGAGCTCTCAACCCCTGAACCATCTCTCAAACCCCAATTCTTTTGTTTTGTTTTGCTTTTGTTTTTTGAGACAGGGTTTCTCTGTGTAGTCCTGGCTGTCCTGGAACTCACTCTGTAGACCAGGATGGCCTCAAACTCAGAAATCCGCCTGCCTCTGCCTCCCAAGTGCTGGGACTAAAGGTGTTCACCACCACTGTCCGGCTCAAACCCCAATTCTTTCTTCTACCTCTCCTTCTCTTTCTCTAAATATATTTCTGTGTGGTAGAATTTGGGGTGATTTTTAGTTTTTTGCTTCTATATATTTTATATACAGTATGGGTGACACTAAAAATCACTGGAGGTGGGCAGGACTGGAGAGATGTCTCAGTGATTCAGAGCACTGGTTGCTCTTCTAGAGGAAAGAAGTTTGATTCCCAGCACCCATTTGGTAGCTCATAATTGTCTGCAACTCCAGTTCTATGAGGATCTGACATCCTCATCTGGCCTCCATGATACACAAACATCCTCCATTGAGGCAAAACACTGACATATTATAAAACCAAGTAAAAATATTTAAAATGGAAGAATTTCATTAGAAACAACAGCAAAGAGGGCCACAGAGATGGATCAGTGGTTAAAAGCTCACACAATTCTTGCAGAGGAGCTTTGGTTTCTAGCACCCAGCTAGCTCATAACAGCCTATAACTCCACTCTAGGAGATCCGGTTCCCTCAGAAACACATATAAACACAAACACACATGAATAAAATAAATCTTAAAAACAAAACAAGAAAAACACTGGAAAAAAACACTGCTTATTCCTCTATCAATAGACAACTTGGTTATCAATATCCTAATATACATTAATTCTAAAATCAAAAATAGGAAAAGGAAATAATGATAAACCATTTGGGGCTGATGAGATGGTTCCATGCTAAGAATCTGTTCCTAGAACCCACATGGTGGTTCATAACAGTCAGGAACTCTAGTCCCAGGGGATCTGATGCCCTCTTCTTACCTCTGTGGGCACTGTACACATGTGGTACACAGACATGCAAGCAGGCAAACACTCAAACATATAAAATAAAAAATAAATAAATTCTTAAAAAAAATAAAAGTTAATGAAGTGCCACCTCATATATACAAAATAAATGATAGTCTACAAAACAGTTTTACACAGTGGCAAGAAGGCTCTTTTGACAGAGAAGTAATGGAAACCAAGATAAAAATAGCTAAGTATTTACTCTGTGTCAGTTAGGTATCTTATCTAAGTTCCAATTCAATCCTCCCAACAACCCACTGAGAAGAAACTAAGCCTCATTTTAGGGGTAAAAACATAGGATCAAATAACTGTTTTTTTAAAATATTAATTTTTTGATTGATTGATTGATTGATTGAATGAATGATTGGAAACAGGGTCTACTATTTAACCCAGGATGTTCTGGAACTCACTATTTGGACCAGGCTGGCCTTGAGCACAGAGGGATCAACCTAACTAGGCCTCCGGAGTACTGAGATTAGTGCTCTGTGCTACCATATCCAGTTAGGATCAGATAAATTGTTATCACCAACTAGCCACTGGCAGGGCTTAGATGTGAACCTCTGTCTGCTAACATAGTAGCATGTACATGACAGTAACCATTCCTAGCCTTTTCCTAGATTTCTTCATTTAATTGTCATAATTTTCTTAGAGCTGGATGTTATGTTGATTTCCAGTTCACAGACAAAGCATCTGAGGCTGACAGAATAAACTTCCTGTCTAAGGTAAGTAGCAAACCAGAAATGTGTACCACAACTCTGGCCTCACAGGTCAGGATTTTATCTATGATATGTGATTGTCAAAGCCCTGTAGTTTTAGGACTCTGTTTGTTTGACACAGTCTACATGCTGACTTCTAGCTTTGTATGTGCCAAGGATGAACTTAATCTTCCTACCTCTACCTCCCAATTACAGGCATTCCCCACCACAGCCCAAGCATGCTGTGCTAGGGACTGAACTGGGGCTAGGGAAGCATTCTAACAACTGGGCTACATCCCCAGCTCTAGGTCCTTCATTTAAATGCTTAAATAGAAATTTAATGTTACATAATAGATGATAATTTGTAAAATCTTTTCCTCTCTACTTTATCTAAGTTAATCTCCAATAGTTATGTACCAAAAAGACACTCTCAAACTACAGGAATTAAAAGCTTAAAATGGCAGCTACTTGTCTAAAGAGATTTTTAAAAGCAGGTTTGAAACAAGTCTACTGTATGCAATACAGATGTTATTTCCAACTATATCATACCCTCTGAAAAAGGAGTTGAAAGACACCCCCGAGTTTTGCCAGGAACACCAGCTTACCTAGACGGGCTCTTGTCCTGGGTCCTTGCATCTGACTTCGAAGTTCAGGCCTCAGGTGAAACTTCTTTGCTTCATCAACTAGATCCCTGCACTGTAAACTACATCGGATGAAAGGCTAAAAGACAGAAGGCAGAAGAAACCGGCCATTTCTAATATTGTAGTAACAAAATGACATATATAAAGAAGCAATTTCTGTTATGTACACAGATCAAAGCACGTAAGGATTAGTATGAGTCTTAAGGGAGTGGAGCATGCTGGCTTCACATCTGCAACTCCAGTACTTGGCAGGCTGAGATAAAAGGATTTCTGAGACTTCAGGCCAACTCAGGGCTACATACTGACTTCTAGGTATGATCTAGAGGGAGACACTGTCTCAAAAAGGCAAGACACACATTCTCATTCTCTCTCTCTCTCTCTCTCTCTCTCTCTCTCTCTCTCTCTCTCTCTCTCAGAAAAAAATGTCTTCTCTGAAATAACTGCCCCAAAGCTTGCTCTCTCCTTCCTTCCTTTGTTCTCCTCTTCTTCTTCCCCCTTTTCATCCTTCCTTCTGACAGTCTCTTCTGTAGCCAGGTTGGTCTCAAACTTACAACAGGGCATAAGATAACTTTCAACGTCTGATGTTTCTGCATTCATCTCCCAAGTGCCGAGTTATAGGCATGCATTCACCACTAGTCCAGCTTCCATATCTATATCCAGTGGTGCTCTAGATGGGTTGGAGAGATGGCTCACTTTGGTAAAGTCCTTACCATGTAAGCATGATGACCCAAGTTCTGTCACAAGAAACCACATAAAAACTAGACATGGTAGCCTATACTTGTAATGCCCCTACTAGTGGACAGATGGGCAGATCCCTGGGCTTGCTGCCAGCCCAATCAGAAACTCTGGGTCAATCAATAAGAGACTGTATCTCAAAAACCAAGTTGGATGATCTGAGAAACAGCACCAAAGATTGACCTCTGGCCTACATGTGCATGCATATGTGTGCTTATACACACACACTTACATAGGAAATAGATCTCTGTATTAGCATCTACCTCCACTCTGTACTCTGCTCTCTAGTCCTATAAACCACACCAGTAAGGTGTGCTACATGGCTACATGGCTACATGGCTGCTAGCTGGGATGAGTTCTGCTGACGGGCAGGCGCCTCTCAAGGTCTGCTCTTTCCCTTCAGGCTCTGAGACCCACTTCTTAGCCCAACTAGACTGAGAGCCAGTGACGGCTCGGCTGTTCTAGATCTGTAGTCTCCACTGGCTTTTACTGTTTCTCCAAGTGTAACTTTGTGAACAGCTCCTTTATATATACACAGTGAGCCTTCCTTAGAACCATACCATCTGTTTCCTGTTGGGATCTTCCACTCATATGAGCTCTACTTTATGAGTTTGACGCCACGAAGTTCAGTATGCATTGGAAAAGAAAATATGTAACAGCAGCAACTACTGCTGTACAGACATCTCTAAAGCTTCTGCATACGAACACTGGCAACCATGTATGAGGTGGGTAATATAAGTGCTGCTTCACAAAGAAAAAAATCCGAGTTCATCTCCCTAAGGGTCTCACAGGAATATTTGATTTAGGATTTCAGCACCAAAACACATAAAGACTGACTCAGAAGGGTGTGAAGGTTGAGCTTCATTACCAACTTGACTGATTTGGGAAACACACCAACTCTTGTGTCCATGAGGGGGTTTTCTGAAAGGTTTAGCTCAAGTGGTAAGACCTACCTTTACTGTGGCCACACTGTACCATTGGCTATGGACCCAAACCTAACAAAAAGGAGACATTCAGCTGAGCACCAGCTGTCTTTCTCTGCTTCGTGACTACGGCACAGTGTGACCCACAGCTTCATGGTTTTCTTCTGCCACGCCTTCTTCAGGAAGAACTATAGCTTAACTGAGCCAGTATAAACTCACCCTCCCTTCCTTCCTTCCTTCCTGCCTTCCTCCCTTCCTTCCTTCCTTCCTTCTTCCCTCCCTTCCTTCCTTCCTTCCTTCCTCCCTTCCTTCCTTCCTTCCTTCCTCCCTTCCTTCCTTCCTTCTTTCCTTCCTTCTCTCCTTCCTCCCTTCCTTCCTTCCTCCCTTCCTTCCTTCCTTCCTTCCGTTGCTTTTGTGGAGTATTTTATCACAGCAATAAGAAAACTAACAAATAGAGGTCTTAAGAAAGAAGGGAAAATGAGTTTGAAATAGGTCATTAATTAGCCTGATTTTTTTTTTTAATTTGGGGGTGTGTGTCCCAGTATTTGTTTGCTTGTTTGAGACAGGTCTCATGTAACCTAGGCTGGCCTTGAACTCTTGATATGCCTGCTACTTCTACCAAAGATCACAGGCTCTCACTACAACAGGCCAAGCAAATTTTGCAAAGTAAACAACTAAGAAACTATTTTTATGGTTAACTTTTAAAATGGTCAGGTCCTGGCCAAGAAGTAACTCAGTTACTGGGCTTCACCTAAATGTTATAGACCAGTGCATGGCAAAGTACAGTTGTCAATTGAGGAACTGACTCCATGGGATTGGCTATATGTGGGGGTGGGGCATTTCTGACTAGTGACTGATGTGGGAGGCACCACTCCTGATCAGGCAGTAGTTCCTAGTTGTATCAGAAAGCAAGCTAAGCCAGCAATGAAGCAAGCCAGTAAGCAGTGTTCCTTCATGGTCTGTCTCTGCTTCAGCTTCCACCCCTGCCCTTGGTTCCCTTGATGATGGACTGTAACATACAAGGAAATAAGCCCTGCCCTTCCCATGCTGCTTTGTGGTCATGGTGTTTATCGAAGTAGTCCATGTAACACGGTGTGTGTGTGTGTGTGTGTGTGTGTGTGTGTGTGTGTGTGTGTGTGTTACAAAACACTGCTGCAACTTACGTTAGAGAAATACTTTTATAAAAGCTCAACTGCATCAAACTAAGTAAAGCAGACTTACTAGAAGTAAAACCATGCAGGGTCTGACACACAGCAACTTTTGTCTCGTGTGTTTGTTTTCAGAGCAATTTATAACAGTTCATGTTTAACAGAGACTAGTTTACAGTTTTTAGAAAACATTCAGAGGTACATAAAACAAAAAGATAATACTGCACAAAATTAAATTAAATTATGGATTTTCATTTGTGACAGAGGCCTAATTTGCCAAGCAATAAACATTTCTTATGCCTAGAATGTTCCTAGCTTTCTCTCTCTCTCACCATTCCTGCTGAAGGGAACCAGGAGACTCTGCCTACATTAAAGCTGCTGGTTTTGAGTAGTTAGGTTGTGGCGTTAGTGGAGTGTCTGATGGCAGGTGGCTTATGTGACTTACCTCAGCATCAATTACATCTGTAATGTACCTGGGGGTCAGCAGGGGCATCCGAACGTACTGCAGGAGGCCAGGTAACGACTCTTCTCGCTCCTTCTTGGCATGCTTCACCCAGTTGATAACAGCCTCAAAGACCGGCTCTTCAGAATCCACCTATCAATGCAGATTACACATCACGCACGGACTTTTACTTTCCCAGTGAAAAGGTGTCCCACAAACTGAAAGCAGCCATGCTCACGTTCTCCTCTGTGCTCCCTGTCCTCCATTACTGATATTTCCCATCTTCCAGAAATACAGAGGTTCTGGGAAAACAAGCTTTTCAGATACAGGAAGAGAATTACATGTGATTTTAAATGAACTAAGACAGTATTTAATAAATGATGAGTCACGTGTTGGCCTCCCTTTCAGAACTGCATCCATTCTTGAATTTTTGTCTGGTCATTTCTGCAACTTTAGTAAATAAACATGGAAGAGGAAGTCTGTTATCCTAATTAAAACTGAAATAATTTTTATTCATAGTTGCCTCTGAAGCAAGAACTTCACTTTATCATCATAAATAACACTACAGTTTCCAAAGTATGGTCAGTCAGCATTTAAACAACTACTATGTGTTAGATTCTGTGCTGTTTTGTCATGTAGATTCAGATCTTTGGGAAATTTAGATCATACATGATAAATAGATAGAGTAAGAAACACCCTCTAAAGTATGTAGTATGCCACCAGAAAAGCCACAGGCACTGTTAAGACCTAGGACTTTCCAAAGGCAGTCACCTAGGTGCAGGACCCATGTACTCTTGGCAGTCTCTGGGCATTTGTAATCTGAGGCTTCTTTTGAACCACTGACTCTGACTGCATGAAAGCCAACCAATACACCTCGTATACCTTTTCCCAAAGAACTGTGCAACTTTGCAAAGCATAAATGTTTGGGCATGTTCTGTCATTTTATAAATGTACTTAACTTCTACTAAGTGCCAGGTACTGATTTCACTGATGATGATAAACCAAGTCTAATCCCTGTAGGGCAGACTCTGCCTTCACCTTATCCACCTGTGTTATCCTTCCAAGTGCTGGGATTATAAGTAAGTACTGCGAACTATCAATGAGTATAATCATGTGGTGATTAAAATTATGCAGGGAAGTAGCAGAGCTATGAGATAAAAACAGAAAATTTCTTCATTTAGACTAGGTCAGGAAAAGTCTCCCTCAAGTAGCAAGCTGAAATCTGATGGAGGAGTAGCAAATGACCTGAAAGAATAACAAGAGAGATAAACTTTTTTTCATTTGTTAAAAAAAAAAAAAAAAAAGCCGAGCGCAGTGGTGGTGCACACCTTTAATCCCTTTAATCACCTGGGAGGCAGAGGCAGGCGGATTTCTGAGTTCGAGGCCAGCCTGGTCTACAGAGTGAGTTCCAGGACAGCCAGGGCTACACAGAGAAACCCTGTCTCGAAAAAACCAAAAAAAAAAAAAAGAGATTACTCAAAGGGTCAGATTACACAGATTACACTGATAATTTCAGCACTTGGAGGGTTGAAACAGGAGGACTGCCTACATAGTGAGTTCAGGGCCAGCCAGGGATACAGAATAAGAACTTATCTCAAAATCTCCAAGAACACTCTATATCAGAAAAAAAAAAAGAGTGCACCAGAAGCTCTAGAGCTGCACTGTCACTGCAGTGTCATTAATGAGAATAAACAGCACAGCTTCTTAGCAGTACTAGCTACATTCCAACGGCCACCCAACAGCAACATGCCTAGTGGCTATCACACCAGGCAAGGACATTTAGTCCATCTTGAAAGGATTTCTACAGGTCAGAACTGACCTAGAGCAGAGAGAACTAGCATATAGGGACATTTTAGCTGATTAGCCTGGTAGGAAGAAGGGTGGGTGGTGACAGAGTCTGCGGTAAGCACCAGGCTGCTGAAGGCAACCTAATAAGAGCTGGATATCATTTGAATTTTCCCAGTGGGATAGTAATAAAGAGACGTTTGTAAACACTGCTGTGGTGACCATGGGTAGAACATTTTAGAAGGGGCAAGAGCTGCAAGATCAGTTCTAGTCTTCTTCGTAAAACAGGCTAGGCTCCAGTTGTGGCAGTCTTGGAGAAATATGTGAGAGTTCAAGGTGATCCAGCTTACAGACAGATGATAGGAAGGATGCAGGATATTTATTATTAAGAAAAATTTTTCTAGCCAGGCAATTAATGGTGGCACACACCTTTTGTCCCAATACTGGGGAAGCAGAGGCATCTCTCTAATTCAAGGCCAGCCTGGTCTACAGAGTTCCAGGATGGTCAGGGCTACACAAAGAAACCCAGTCTTGAAAAAATCTAAATTAGGGCTGGAGAGGTGGCTCAGCGGTTAAGAGCATTGCTTGCTCTTCCTGAGGTCCGGAGTTCAATTCCCAGCAACCACATGGTGGCTCACAACCATCTGTAATGGGATCTACAGTGTACTCACATACATAAAATAAATATTAAAAAAAAAAAAAATCTAAATTAAAAACAAAAATAGTTTTCTTTTGTCTAAAAACAAATAAATTAAAATTTCAGAGAAAATGATAAATGTGCCTATGAATGCTAATGATTCATAATGGGGAAAATAAATATTCTTCACAAAGGTTTGTTTTTTTTTTAATGTATCAGACAAGACACTTCCAATTAATGCTTGGGACAGTCCTGTGTACTATGTACTAATATTTTTAATGGGTTTTAATCATGTGTGATTAAAGTCATTAAGACACACTGCTTCCCACTATTTAAGTGCTGCTGGGACTGCATGTTGTTGTTTGAGATGGTGTCTCACAGAACACAGACAGGCCTGGAGGCCTCCATCCTGCTACCATTGTTTTGCTATCAGTTATAGGGTTACAGACTACCACCACCATGCCTGGTTCCTATTGTTTTATAAGAGGAAGTACTATGTAGCAACTGGAAGTCAAGACATCTGGTTCCAGTTTTGTGCTGGTTTTCAGAACAGGGAAAAAACAAAACAAAAAAACCCCCAAACTTCTGTTGTCATTCCAGGGGGTCAAGGGGAGCCAGTCTTGATATATGAGGAAGGAAAACTACATAAGAGAATGCTCAAACTGTTTTTCATCTTGGCCTCTGAATATGGCTAGCTACTTGCTCTCTCTGTTCCATCTTATTTATCCAGAATCTATGGTCCAAAATGAATGATTTTGTGTGCTGACTCCTTAGGAGGGCAGTTAGAAGCAAACCTGGTGCTGAGCTCACCCATAGCTTAATGTCTGCAGGAAAGGCCTTGGGAATTTGTGGCCTGATTTGTTTCTGGTTTTTTTTTTCTTTCTTGTTGTTGATATTGTTTGGAAAAAGGTTTTCATATAGCCCAAGTTAGTCTGGTACTCAATGTGTAGCAGAGGAAGGTTTTAAACTGTATCTTCTGCCTACATGATGGAAATACAGGCACGAGCTAGCATACCCAGCTTTTAAATTTTTCCCCTTCCTTTCTTGTTGGTTTCTGGAGTCAGGGTTTCTTCTAGTCTCCAGTAGTAGTAGTCTAGGATGGTTTTGAACTTCACAGCTCTGCCTCCCGTACACTGGAGCTACAGACGTGTGGTATCACATCTAGCTGCTTGCCTGGATCTGAATCGTGGCTCTATCACTCACTACCTACAATGGTAGGATGGTTTACCTCTGAGCCACAGTTTCTGATGGCTGCAGACAGATCTGAGGATCAAATGAGGTGGATGCCACAGGACAGACTGAGGCAGGGTCCTACAGTGACACAGTACTTCCCTACCGTGCCCAAGACTTACCGATTGCAAACTCTAACATGGAAACACAAAGAATCAAAAAAGGAGGTGGGAAGAAGGAGAAAGAGAGTAGATGCACGAAAGGATAAGGATTTTTCCCGTAAGTACTCAATAGGCCTTTGACAAAATAACCAATAGTAAATGCTAAGTACTATTTTCCTATAGACAGCAGTGCTTAGTACCATCACTGTGTCTTCTCACACACAGACAAATCAAGAGCCATGACAGGTATGGTGGCACACACCTTTAATCCCAGCACCTGGAGACAGAGGCAGGTAGATTTCTAAGTTCAAATCTAGCCTGATCTACACAGAAAATTCCTGTCTCAAAAAAGCAAAAATTAGATTATTTAATAATAATAATTAAAAAATATAAAAAAGGAGTCCTATTTTTCTATGTAACCACTGGCTCCTAAACGTGAAAAATACACTTTGTAGCCGTGCACTTTGTAGCCGTGCCTCGCAAGGCCCTGCACCACTGGGATGAGAACAAGACCAGCACATCTTTGACACATCAGCACCTCTAGGCTGGTATAAAAGTCAAGTTGGGGAATAATTTCTGTCTAGGTGCAAACAATATACCAACTGTTCTCATCAGTTTTGTCTTACAACAGTTGTTAAAGAAAGACGTATAGCAAAAATTGACTAAAATTTAATAAAAGTATACTTAACACTTTTTACTTTGTAACATACATACCTGCTTTGTAGCCAATCAGAACAGAGACCATATGGTTTACACAAAGTGCATCACTCCTATGGTGCCTTTTTTTTTTTTTTTTTTTTTTGAGACAGGGTCTCACTGTTCCCTAGGCAAGCTTGTGATCCTCCTATCTCAGCCTCTTGAGTACTGGGATTACAGATACATATTGGTACGCCTGGATGGTCACAGAATTTCTTTAGGTAGCAAACTCTCCTATAGCATGCCAAAGCATTAAACCCATTCTAACACTTTCTAATGCACCTCTTATATAAGCTGAGGAACAGACGCTCAGTAATATATTTCAGTGGAGAAACAAAACTCAAGGGGAACATACACACAGGACTTGGCTCTCTGAATATCTTTCTCCATAGATACGCAAATCAATTAAAACTTTTGGCACCAATATGGGTATCTGATTATGAAGCCATAATATGGACACAGTCACTGCACCCTGCTCTGTAACGCTAAGGAAACTGTGACACCCAGCCCAGTCTGTACCTGGATCTCATCACACTTGATCAGCTTCTCCACCTCTCCTTGACTCAGGAGGATGAACTCTTCGTGCTGCACCACTTCAGGAAAATGCTTCTGGCTAAAAACCTCAGCTGCTTGCATCAAGTCAACGCAATTGTGAGTTTCAGCAAAATCCCGGATACCCAGGCAATTAGATGGATCCAACTGACTTTCTAAGAACTCACAGCAGGCTTGTTTCACACCTAGGACAAACACAGGTAGTGAACAAACTTGAGGATACTTGGCTAAGTGTAAAGTGGCCTTCCATTCTTGGACTTTAACATCTTCTCTACAGTTATCAGAGGAACCCTGGCTCTACACCTTAACACACGCACTAGAACATTTATGGTCCAAGCATTTAAACATCAGCTGTCTTATGTACTATGTCACCTTTAAAAACCCTTTACACTTGCTTCTGCCATGTCTTTAAAATGAGTGTAGCAAGTCGGAACTAGTTTCAGGAACCATCAGATTGCTGCAAACTCTCACCTCTGGAACCAATCTAAAAATAGTAACTTAATTTACTATGTTCTTATTTTTTACTCTAGACAGTTGTTTTGTTAAGATTTACTTATTTTTATTTTGTGTGCATTAGGTCTGCACACATGTAACTACACCATGGCATACAGTGTCCAAGGAGGTCACATTTGTCCCTTGGAACTGGAGTTAAAGGCAGTTGTGAATCATCATGTAAGTGCTGGGAACTGGACCCAGGTTCTCTGTTAAGACAAGTGCTCTTAACCACAGAGCCGTCTCTCTAGCCTCTACATCAAACTTATTTTAAAACTCCAGTAAAGAAAAACAATCCCCTGCTGGGCGGTGGTGGCGCACGCCTTTAATCCCAGCACTTGGGAGGCAGAAGCAGGCGGATTTCTGAGTTCGAGGCCAGCCTGGTCTACAGAGTGAGTTCCAGGACAGCCAGGGCTACACAGAGAAACCCTGTCTCAAAAAAACGAGAAAAAAAAAAGAAAGAAAGAAAAACAATCCCATAACTCTTTGAGCAATTCAGAATAAAATCTTGGATTGTAGCTTAATAGAAAAGCAGCATTGCTAGTCTAGCATCTCAGCATGTGCAAGGCCCTGGGTTCAATCCCTTGCACTGGAAAAAAGGAAAGGTCCAGTGCATGAACTCAGTTCTTGTTGTTTGGTTTAGGTTTTGAGGCAGAGTCTTACTATGTAGCTCTAACTGGCCTAGAGCTCATGGTGTGCACCAGAATGGTCTGGTCTCAACTCACAAATATTTGACTGCATCTCTCTCTCTGGGAGTGCTGGGATTAATGGCGTGTGTCATTAAACTTGACTTAATTTTCTAAGTCTGCACTTAGTGTGCTCCACTTCAGTCTTGCATGACAGGTGGAGAATGAAGACTGGACATAGAGGTGCAGTAATTTCAGCATTCAGGAGGTTACAAAGGAGCATACACTCAAGGCTAGCTTAGACTACACACACACAGTGATACTCTTATCTAAAACAGACCAAACCAAACAACAGTAAGAATGTTTCAATTATATGGATATATAATTGGAGGTTGAAGAGACAGACTGGCTAGACAACTGAAAACATAGTATTCAGGGGGCAGAGGCAAGAAGACAGAGTTAGGACCAACTGGGATACAATTCAGGGCCAGCCTTGTCTACATAATGAAGGCCAAAACAAAGAAAAAGTACACAAACACACAGACATACAACACACACACATACATCAGAAACTGGAAAGAAGACCATCTCTAATGCAGTGAAAATTATATTTTAAAATTTATTTTATTTACTTTTTTTTGAGATATGGTCTACTTATGTAGTAGCCCATGCTGTTTCTCCTCTCAAGTATAAGATAAGTTTTATTTTATTATTTTTTATTTGTTTGTTTTATTTTTCTGAGACAGAGTTTCTTTGTGAAGCCTTGGCTGTCCTAGAACTAGCTCTGTAGATCAGGCAGGTCTCCACCTCACAGAGATCTACCTGCCTCTGTCTCCTGAGTGCTGGCATTAAAGACATGTACCACCACTGGCTAGCATAAATTTTCAATAGATATTTTTAAAGCAGACATAGCATAGAGGTGCGTGCCTTTCAGAGGCAGAACCAGGTGGATATCCTTGAGTTAGAGGACAACCTGACCAGCAAGTTCCCAGACAGCCACAGTTACATAGTAAGACCCTATTTCAAAAACCAAATACAAAAACAAACCAGGGGACTGGAGAGATGGCTCAACAGTTAAAAGCACTATTACTCTTGAAGAAGATCTAGGATCAGTTCGCAGACCCCAGAATGCAGCCCACAACTGCCTGTAACTCCAGTCTGAGGGGATCCAACACTCTCTTCTAATCTCTGTGGCCATCAGAGGTCATACATTGAGCATAATAATATACACATTAAAAATAAACAATAAAAGTAAACAGAAATAAATCTTCTTAAAAAGATATTTTATATGATTCAGACTTAAAGATACAAAAATGTTTATAAGGAAAAGCCCTCTTAGCCTCTCCATGCACACAGACATCAAATGACAAGGTAAAAAGAATCTATGTAGACATGAAAAGTATCAGTTTCTTGACAATTTTTACTATGTATATATACATATATATATGTGTGTGTGTGTGTGTGTGTGTGTATGTGTATGTATGTATATTGTATGTATGCTGTATGTATATATGTATGTATTAAGGAAATGCCTCTATTCTCCATTCTGCTTTGTTTGGCTGTTTAATTGGTTTATGTGTAGGGTGCTTTGGTAGCATGTGTATCTGTGCACCGTTTTCAGGCCTGGTGCATTAGGTTCCCTGGAAATGGAGTTACAAATAGTTGTGAGCCACCAGTAGGTACTGGGAATCAAACACAGATTCTTCTGAAGAACAGTCCATGCTCTTAACCTAAGTCATCTCTTCAGCCCCTTTTGTTCATTTTAAGATGTAGTCTCATTTTATACACTAAATTGGCTTGAAACTTATGCAATCCTCCTGTCTTAGCTTCTTAAGTGCTGGGATTATTGGTGTTAGCCATCATACCTGGCTCTTCCATATTTTCAAAAACAGAAAAAGTTAAAAAAGTTTAAATGTTTTCTTTTACAAGACCCAAATACTCTTATGTGGAGAGATTCTTTTGCATGGCTCTTGACTATATCTGATCTTCCATGCTCAAAGATTCAAATATCATGCTTCAAGACTGATCTCTGAAAGTCTCTTGATTAATGTTACATCAAAGAAAACACTTCCAGGGCTAATGTGTCATGAACAAGGACACCTTTTATTGTCTGTACCTTTCAGCTGGAGAAGACAGGCTGCAGGGAGCAGTTCTTGAACATTCTCCACTGTCACATGTACTGTTTCTGTGTACACGAAGTCCAACAGGATTTCCATGGTAGAAGCAGTTAAACCTTGAATGTCAACATATGGCTTCCCCTTCTCTGAAAGCTGAAAATTCATGAGTAGGAAAGGATGGTACTTTTAATTCCACAAGGTAAAGACAGAACCCAAGTCTAAGAGCATAAAGGGATGCTGGTACTAATTAAATATACATCTTTTAAAAACAACAATCTGAGGCTGGAGAGATGGCTCAGTGGTTAAGAATACTCTGCTTGCTGGGCAGTGGTGATGTGCACCTTTAACCCCAGCGCTCAGGAGGCAGAGGCAGTAGATCTCTTGAGTTTGAGGCCAGCCCGGTCTACAGAGTGAATTCCAGGATTGCCAAGGCTACACAGAGAAACTGTTTCACAAACAAACAAACAAACAAACAAACACAAACAAAAAAGGATACTAGTTGCTCTTCCAGAGGACCTGGGTTCAATTCCAGCACCCACTGCAGCCAACAATCATAACACCTGTTTCAGGTGATCTCCAAAGACACCAGGCTCACACATTTGAAAAAGTCATACATGCAGGCAAAACATTCATAAGCATAAAATAATTTTATACAAAAGTTTAAATTATAATCTATTTGATTTGTATCTGGCAAATATGACACATATTTGTAAATCTTCAAATAAAATGAGCAGCTGGCTGTATCCCTAGGAGTGAACAATGGAATATCAAAATTTCTAGAAAATTAACCTGATTCCATATTAAAACCAACACAGATGTCTTAAAGAACAGAATACAAAAGTTTCATAAATATACCACTATTGTCCATGTGCCTTTATGATAAGACATCTCTCTTCTCTTCTTTCCTCTCCTACACACCCCCTATATGCTATGTGGCTAGCCTGGTTTTCAGGTTGTAGCCCAAGCTGTCCTTGAACTTATAGCCACCCTCTCACCCCAGACTTCTGAGGGCTGGCATTACAGGCATTTGCCACCATGTATGGCTAAAATAGAAATAGTCAATGAAATTTCATGAGAATAGGACTCTGAGATTTATAGCTACAACCTCCTCCAAGATTACCACATTCCTCTCATCTGCCCTCAGACTACATCTGGATAGACAAAGAACATGAGCTCTTTCCCATCTTGCAATATGGCTGGTAAAAAGGCAGAGAAACCTGATACGAAGGAGAAGATACCTGAAGCCAAGAAGTCTGATGGTGATGCTGCTGCCTCTGGTCCCTGGGCCACTTGTGCAGCCAAAAAGAATAACCCTAAGGTTAAAAAGCCCAGGAAAGTGAAGCCCCATTGCAGCCGAAAACCTGTCCTGGTTAGATGAATTGGCAGGTACCCCTGATCAGCTTTGTATTCCAGAAAGGCCTTGTACAAAAGTAAATACTCAGCTGCCAAGACCAAGGTTGAAAAGAAGAAGAAAAAGGAGACGGTCCTTGCTACTATCACAAAAAAACAGTTGGTGGGAAGAAGAACAGTGGCACCCAGGTGGTGAAGCTTCAAAAAATGCCTAGGTACTATCCTACTGAAGACGTGCCTCAGAAGGCGCTGAGCCACGGCAAAAAGCCCTTCAGTCAGCACATGAGAAGGCTGCTCCAGCATCACTCCTGGGACTGCCCTGGTCATCCTCACTGGGCACCACAGGGGCAAGAGAGTGCTTTTCCTGAAGCAGCTGGGCACTGGTTTGCTACTTGTGACTGGACCTCTTGCCATCAACAGAGTCCCTCTGCGCAGAACACACCAGAAGTTTGTCATTGCCACCTCTACAAAAGTTGATATCAGCGAGGTTAAAATCCCCAAACACCTAACTGATGCTTACTTCAAGAAGAGCAGCTGCGCAAGTCCAGGCATCAGGAGGCCGAGATCTTCCACACAGAAAAGAAATAGGAGACTACAGAGCCGTGGAAAGGCTGATCAGAAAACTATGGACTTGCAGATTTTGTCAAAGATTAAAGCTGTTCCTCAGCTCCAGGGCTACCTGCGATCTCAGGTCTCCCTGGCAAACGGGATGTATCCTCACAAACTGGTGCTCTAAATTGCTTACAACCTAATTAAACAGCTTCATATGTTAAAAAGAAAAAAAAAGAAAGAAAAAAAAAGGAAGAAAGAACAAGAACATGAAGATCCTCTGTTAACACTGCCTGAGCGTGGGGGAGGGGCAAGAGGACTGCAGTAATAGAGAGCTGCTCTAGGCTATGCAGTGACATCATATATCAAAAATGAGATCAAAAGCAAATGCAATAGCAAAACCTCAGAGCCTTAGGGCAGAGACATGGAGATCCCATGACTCTCTTACAAGCTCAGGGTTCAATGAGAGACCATGTCTGAAAAAGCAAGGTGGAGAGGTTAAGGAAGACATGTGATGTCAAGTTCTGGGCTCACCATTCCCTCACATGGGTTAGCACACTCATACTCACATGTGCTCACACATATAAACTCCTATTCTAACACTCTTATGTACTTCCATTATAAACTAAATGGCTTTGTCATACTTGATTTCTCCATCAGCTCAAAGAATAACAACAACAAAAAACATTCTTTAAAAAAAAATCAATCCCTCTTTATTCCCTGCATATGAGGGAGTAGGGAGACTAGGACAAAGACAGAACTCGAGGCCAGCCTGGTCTACAAATCGAGTCCACGACAGCCAGGGCTCTGTTATACAAAGAAACCTTGTTTCTGAAAACAACAACAACAACAACAAATCAATTTCTAGCAAGGTGTTGGTGCATACACCTTTAATTCCAGTATTCTGGAGGCAGAAAATGGATCTCTGAGTTCAAGGCTAGCCTGGTTTACAGAGGGAGTTCTAGGACAGCCTGGTCTACAGAGGGAGTTCTAGGACAAGCACAGAAAAGTCCTGTTTAATGTTTAAAAAGAAGAGAAAAAAAGGAAGGAAGGAAAGAGAGAAAGACTCATGTATGAGAAGAAATGAGGGCCCCCCACCCCCACAAGATTCCAGAGATTTCTCAATGTTGACAGTGCAGACAGATGTTCTCCAGGATGACAGCAAACAGGACATGTACTGTTTTAGCTGGACTGTATTAGCAGCTGGCAGTCTTAGTCCATTTCAAGCTCAGCACTTCCGGTTGATTACAACCTAATTAAACAGCTAATTAAACTCCCTACCCAGCTAAATGCCAATGCTTTGGGGGCAGACATCATGAAGAACAGTAGAGGCTAGAGATCTGTGCTGCTGTACTATTCAAGATGGTTTTTAAATTAGCCAGGACTACCCAGAATGGCCTGACTGCTTTCCATTTCTCCTACCAGCCTTATGACTGAGCACGGGAGTCAGGAATTATTTTTTATAGTCACATGCTGTAGAGGCAAAGCCTACTCTATGTAGTATTCTCAAGTGATGTGACCTTGACAAGGCATTTGTTGAGACCCTTCATCTGTAAAATGAAATGGCAATATTTACCCCTATGGTAAATGACAAACAGGGCAGTATAATAACTGGGCCCACAAATATAGCCGCTATTACCGTGACACTTCCTCTCTTATCTGGCTCTAGCAGCTACTTCTTCATTACACTAACAGGTACTTTTTTAATTTTTACCTTATGTACATTGGAGTCTTGTCTGCATGTATCTCTGTGTGAGGGTGTCAAGTCTCCTGGAACTGAAGTTAGACAGTTGTGAACCATAATGTGGGTGCTGGGAAATTGAACCTGGATCCTCTGAAGAGCGGCCAGTGCTCTTAAGCACTGAGCCATCTCTCCAGCCTCATGGTGATGGGTACTAACTGAAGAAAACACTGGTGGTTAGAGATACTTTTTAAAGAGTCTTATCATAGCCAGGCACGTTGACACACCCATAATCTCTGTACTTGACGAGGCTGAGGCAGAAGGATAGAGTATTTCAGGCCAATATGGGCGTTAAGATTCTTTCTCAAAAACAGATGCACACATACCAGAGGCTTGGAGAGACTGTTAAAGCACTTGCAGCACACATCAGGTGGCTCACAACCACTGGAACTCTAGCTCTGGGGGATCTGATGCCCTCTGGACTCCAAGGGCACCTGCCTGAACATGATGCACATAAAACTTATGCAGGCACACACACACAACTTTTTCTAAATCTTAAAAACAAACAAAAAGCCAGCACAATGAAGTAATTCAGATATATGTCTAAGTTTAAATATGTAATAATCATTCCTATAACTCAGACTTAAAATACTCATACAAACTAGTTTAAATATTCTTTTCTTTTTATTTATAATAAATATTTATTCAGTTTATGTGAGTACACTGTCACTGTCCTCAGACACACCAGAAGAGGGCATCGGATCCCATTACAGGTGGTTGTGAGTCACCATGTGGTTGCTGGGAATTGAACTCAGGACCTCTGGAAGAGCAGTCAGTGCTCTTAACTGCTGAGCCCTCTCTCCAGCCCTAGTTTAAATATTCTTACTTTCTCCTTTTAGAAACTTTTGAGCCAGGAGGTGGTGGTCTATCACTTTAATCCCAGCACCTGGGAGGCAGACACAGGCAGATCTGTAGGTTCAGAGCTGGCCTGGTCTACAGTGTGAGTTCCAGGACAGCTGAGATTACACTGAAAAGCTGTCTTGAGAAGGAAAACAACAACACATACAAATGGACAGAGCAAGAGCATGCATGCACAAACACATGTTCAAGTCGGTTCCTTCCTTCTACCATGTGGGTCTCAGGGACTGGAATCTGGTCCATGAGGTTTGATGTAAAGTATCTTTACTTGCTGAACCATCTTGCTGGCCCTCCTTTTTTTATTTTTTAAAGCAATTTTGGTTTTGGAGAAAATGTCTCATATAGCCTCAAAAAGCCTAAAACTCTGTACATAGGCAAGGATGGTCTTAACCTAGTGGCTTTCTGTATACTGGGCAATCATTAGACCAACTGAGTTAAGTCCCCTGCCCTTGTTTTTGAGACAAAGTCTCACCGTGAGGCCAGTCTTGGACTCCTGATTATATTTCCACCTCCCAATTGCAGGCAGTACAGACATGTGCTACCATGCCACGCTAAGTTAGTACTGCACAGTCATTCACTGAATCCCCTCTTCCCCCATTGGAAGTCACACTGAAATCTGCATCAGTAGCATAAATACTCATTTTCTACAATTATTGATGATCTTTTTTTTGGGGGGGGGGGGGAGAGTTTTGAGACAGTGTTTCTCTGTGTAGTCCTGGCTGTCCTGGAACTCACTCTGTAGACCAGGCTGGCCTTGAACTCAGAAATCCACCTGCCTCTGCCTCCCAAGTGCTGGAATTAAAGGCGTGCGCCACCACTGCCCGGCATTATTGATGATTTAAAGAAGCGTGCCATCACATGTCTTATTCAGAGCTTACCTATTTAACTAACACATTATACAGATTCACTGGTGTACCAGACTATGTTTTTTCATTATTGAGTGCTTTTACACAGGTGTTCTTCTGTAGCTCAGACTGGCCTCAAATTTATGGTGATCTTCCCGCTGTCAGGACTGTGTGAGCCACTATATCTGGTTTCAAATTTATACTTTATTTATTGAGTACTTGTCAGGAAGTTCTAACAAGGAAGAGCTTCTACGTTTTTGACTGAAGAATGGTGTGTTGGAAACATCCCCTTTGATTGAGCAGGCCCTTCAAAAGACATACAGGACAGTGAAGAAAGAGCTGGCCAGACAGAACAGCAAGATTAACCCTGGTGACCACTTGGCAGACAAATGTCATAGCTGAATCACCAACACAAGCTATTTTGTCCCTTGAAATGAGAGGACTGTAAGGTTACAATGTGAATTTCACTTACGTAGCAATGACTTGCATTTACCTCACTAGTGAACATGGCACAGAAATAATCACTGCAGGCAGCCAGCACAATCCGATGGGCAGGGAAGTCTTTCTGCTCCACTCTCAAGGTCACATCACAGAGGGTGTTGCTCTTCCTGAGGGAGTTCATTGAGTTGAGGATGGACTTAGCATGAGTGTTTGTCATTATGTCTTTAGGGGCCATAATGCCGCCCATCAAGCACTATAGAGAAAGAACAGAGGAGTCTTTGGTCAATGCAGCTACAAGGGGAAAAGAATAATGAAGAAGTGGGAAACCAAACACACAATTAGTTCTACAAATTAGGGAACAAAAAAGGCTTCCTTAACCACAAACTTCCACAAATACGATGCACTTTTGACCCTGACACCACCACAATCTGGCCAACACTGACTCCAGTAAAGGTTACTTCTTCTTTCTCCAAATTTCACGTTCTACATCTTTGGATTCAACCAAGCAAGGAGAAAAATATTAAAAACTAAAGAGCTGATTTGGAACATGTACAGATTTTTATCATTTCCCCTAATGAATACTATTTTAGCATTACTACTGCTGTGATAAAACACCCTGACCAAAAAACAACTTGGGAGGAAAGGGTTTATCTGGCTTACATATCCTGAGTCACAGTCTAGTGAGGGGAGCAGAGGTGAGAACTAATATTCCAGAAGGGAGGAGATGATGCAGAGACAGTGTCAGGGTAGCTTACTGATTTGCTCCTCATGGCTTGCTCAATTTCCCTTTCTTTCCTTCTTTTTCTCTTTCTACTTTCTTTTCTTTTCTTTTGTTTTCTTGAGACAGAATTTCTCTGTGTAGTCCTGGCTATCCTGGAACTCACTCTGTAGACCAGGTTGGCTTGGAACAGAGATCCGATTCTCTTTGCCCTCCAAGTGCTGGGATTAAAGGTGTGCATCATCACCAATCAGCTAGCTCAGTCTACTTTATTACAGAGGCCTCCCGTCCAGGAGTGGCACAGTGAGAAACTCCCTCCCAGACCAATCATTAATTTAAGAAATGCCCTATCAGCTTGACTGCTTACAGCCTAGTCTTCTGTAGGTATTATCTTAATTAAGGTTCCCTCCTCTCAGATGACCATAGCTCTTATCATGCTGACGTAAAACTAGCCAGTACAAATACAGTACAGTAAGTTTACTGCTTTAGACATGACAGTAATCCAGAACTTGTCTTGATGTACATGGGGTGTGCATGAGGTATATGCAAATTCTATGCATTTGACTCTACATGACCTCAGAGTGGTGTGGTGGTGTATCCCCTGCAACCCAAGCACGCAGGAGACAGAGGTAGATTGCTACAAGCTGTAATTCACCCTAGTCTACAGAATGAGTTCCGAGCCAGCCAGAGCTCCATAAACAAACAAACAAACAAACAAATAAATAAACAAACCAACCAAAGAAGAGCAGCACACTCAGATTTTGGCATCTATGGATTCCTGGAACCAATTCCCTATGGGTATCAGAGAATAACCAGAATTGCAAAGTTCACTTGTGCGCATCAGTTGAATAATTATGTATTTGAAAGGCAATGTGAGGAATACTTTTCTGAGTGGACAGACTTTAACCATAGGCACTGGTTTGCTCCTCGTGACTTGCTAAATTTCCTTTCCTTTCTTTCTACTTTCTTTTCTTTTGTTTTCTGTTTTTGGCTGTTTGGTTGGGGGGGGGGTGTGTGAGACAAGGTTCCTCTGTGTAGCCCTGGCTGTCCTGGAATTCATTCTGTAGACTGGGCTGGCCTCGAACTCACAGAGATCCACCTCTCTCAGATTCTCCCTTAGATTTTCCTCCTCAGAACACTTTCTGGGGAATGCAATGGAGGTGCTTATGAAAACAGTCTTTTATTTGAGGATGCAAAACTTTCTAAAATGAACCAAGGAAAAAAGAAACTATCCTTCCAAAGTCCACAATCCTAATTTCTTAAGAGTAAAACAGATTCTAAGTTGTCATTTTTCGTTTAGTAGCTACATCAAAAGCACTCAGAACACTCCTTCCAACAACTCTGCAACATCTGTTTAAAAAAGGAGATGATTTGCTAAAAAAAAAATGTTTTTTTTGTTTTTAAAAGGTTTGCTTAAGTCAACATAGTTTCAATTGTAAGATGCAAGAAACTCGGGATTTGCTGAATTCTCAGTAAGTATCTGAAGATTATGAAGATTTCCTGGTGTCTTAGCACAGGACCCAGCCTGTGACTGAACTTTAAGATTTGTCATAAATGACAGTAACCTCAGGGCAGCAACCTTCCTTCCAGTACAAAGCTTGACCATATATTCACCTTTCTGAAACGACACATTCTAGAACAGCTAATATGTGAATAGAAGGGTTCCATTCTGAATCATTCTAGAAGGCTAAAATTAAGAGGTAGCACACACACACACACACACACACACACACACACAAAAGGAAAAAGAAAAAACGTTCTCCCCTGAGAATACTAAGGTTACCATCAAGTATTAGAGCGACCTAGGTAGGCAAGGAGTTAGATATGCGGTAATCATGGAAAATGAAACTGTATTTTGGTAGCTATGTCTCCTGCTTATGTACGGACTACACTAAGTCTGCCCATGGTCAGAATCTGTGAAGCTGTATTCGGAATGTATCACTGTATCAGAAACCAAGACAAAGGATACTTTACAAATTGCTAATAACCGCGTTAAAGAGTCTGTATTCTCAAAAGGCACTGGCTTCATTACAATGTGTTGCAGTTTCCAAACCCCCCATCGCGCACCTTGCTTTTTTTCAAGATTGCTGGGGGGTGGGGAAGAATGCGTGAAGACCACGTATAATTTCAGAGGGAAAGGGGGTTATCTTACCTCCATGCACGAATATACCTTGCACCTCATTAATACTCTTAAGAAACTTCTTTAAAACCCCAATGCACTACTCCTACCTACCTTCGGAGGAAGCCCACTCCAGTCTTTGAAGTATGTAGCTTTGCTAAATAAACGTCCCCTTAACTGTTTCTCGGTTGAATTTTTTCCTTCCAGGTTAAACCTTCTCCCGGGGTAGGCGGCAGCTGCTCGGGAGAAGCTGCGAAGGCAGCGCTATGCCTGCAGCGCCCCAGAGCGTCTCCTCCGGACCCGGGGGGGGGTGGGGGGGGTGTACCAGGGCTGGGGGAAGGCCGCGCCCCCGGCTGATGGCAGGAGGGAAAGGCCGTATGTCAGGGCCGTGCCCACTCACCAAGGCTCCCGGGCCGCCCGAGCGGAAGTGCTGGGCGCGGGGCTCGCAGGCGGCTGAGCAGCCAGAGCGCCGCCGCCGCCGCCGCCGCCCGGACCAGCCGCTGCGGAGCAGTCTCCGTGGTAAACTCTGGGCTCCAAGCTCGGCGACCGCGCGGGGTGATGACATCACGCCGCGGGAGGGGCGGGCCTCTCCTGGGTTACGTCACGTTAGGAGGCAGAGCCGAGAAGTCCAGCGTACCTGAGTGCTCAGAAAAAAGAGAAGAAAGTGAGTAGGGTGGACGTGTGGAATAGCGAGCTGGAGGCCAGAAAGTCCTGAGGCTGGCCGTCCCTGCGCAGTATGGCAGGCGGTAGGCTGCGTTACCGTCACACTCTGGATTTCAAAGTTCTCCAGGTCGGCTTGTGAGGAATCAGGCCCCCCTTCACCATAGGGAAGACTTTTCCCATCCCGGATAACCACAGAGTTTGTCACCGTGAGGCGATTGCTTCCTTCACTTTAACCAAGGAAAAGGAACTTGCGGATTGACTGAGCTACCAGAAATTGTTCGATGTAGGGGAAATTGCAAAGACCCTTCTCAAAAAAGACGCCATAGCCACCTCCACTGCCCTGACTCACCATGGTCATTCATTAGTGCTGAGGTTCTTAGGACTTTTGTTTTCGTTGATTTTGACTTTCTGCCTTGTGGCTGAGAAGGGAAAGATGTTTCTTGTTCCGGCATATATGAATGACTAATTGGATTATCCAGTTTTCCTTTATACAAGATTTGGTTCTTAAGGTAATAAAGTAGTCAAATAGGCAGCTTCTTAGTTTTACGTAGTATTTCCTTCATGTCATAGCTTCCTGATCCCAAACTGTTCCTGACAGTTAAATATGGTGGATAGAGTGCAGAACTGATAAAAAAAGAATCTATTGAGGGCACTCTGGAAATATTTGTTAAAATGATCAATGCAGATATATTTTGTTTAGTTTTTGTAGTGTAGTCATCAGACTGTCGTGGCAGGAATGCCTCCCCACCAAACTTCTAGAGCATCTTTGCCCTTTTTCCTTCATCTAGGCAAATGGTTTCCTGATGAGCAGAAAAACACACAAATTCAAGAATTTCTTTGAGAGAAATTTATAGGAATTTTAGTTACTAATGCTTCCGATGGGATGCAAGAGGTTGTTTGCTGTTAGGGAAAAGGGCCCTTGGCGAAAACTGCAAATTGTTACATAGATTGCAATAGAAACAGAAGCTGGTATTAAAGGATTAAGAGTTATGTTGGCCAAGTCCAGAACACTGAGGAAAATGAGGAAGAGAGCTTGTAGCTGAGGTGATGCAGACAAGCTAAACGTAACTAGAAGGATGGGGCTCTGGGCCTGTGAAGGGAAACCGTTGAGTCCCCTTAAGTCCGTTGAGGAATAGATGCAAGACACTATTGTCCTCTCATATAGTCTTATTTCTGATGTTGCTGACTGTCATACACTAAAATGTACGGATGGCTGCTAACAGTGGGTTTTACACAGGAGACTACTCACACTACCCCAAAGACAAGGAACTCAATATGAGAGAAACAAAAAAGAGTGCTGCTACATCTTGGTGCCTGTGATAGAAGTAACTCTCTGCAATGGAAAAGTTATGAATTGTTTATGTAAATGTGGGGACAAAGAAAACATAGTCTAACTAGCAGCCAGCAAGACCCCTGGAAGGTCGGGTAGACTCATGTTTGAATGCTTAGCCATAGGGAAATCAGCCTTGTCGGGGAAAGTGTGTCATCATGGGGAGTGGGCCTTGAGGTTTCATATGTTCAAGTTTCATCTCCTGTGGCACACAGTCTTCTGCTACCTGTAGGTCAAGAGGTAGTACCCTCAGCTCCTTCTCCAGCACCAGGTCTGCTTGCCTGGATGCTGCTATGCTCTCACTATGATGTTATGGACCAAACCTCTGACCTGTAAGCCAGCCCTAAATAAATGTTTTCTTTTATGAGAGTTGATATGGTCATGGTGTCTCTCTCTTCACAGTGATAAAACCCTAAGATGGGTACCAACAGCTAACAGCACAAGTTAAGAGATAGAGAGCTTCAATCATCCCTAAAAGAGCGGGGAGCTAGTTAATAGCATCATCTCTCTGGTTGGGTTGGGTTGGGATAACATGCATAGAGTATGTGAGCCCTCTACTGGCTTGGCCCATAATAGCCAGAGGGTTAGCTAAGATTTATGTATGAATGCTTCACTTGCATATATGCCTGAGCACCAGGTATAAGTGCATGACTGGTGCCCAAGGATGTAAGGAGAACGTATCAGATCACCTGCAACTGGAGTTATGGATGGTTGTGAGCTACCCTATAGCTAATGAGAATTGAATCTGGGTCCTGTGCAAGAACGAGCGCTCTTATCTGCTGAGCCATCTCTTCAGTCTGAATTAACGAATCTTGATAGAAATTACCTCAGTTTTTGTCCAATTTCTGCCACTGTCATAAGAAAAAAACAAAACCCTATAGACAATCAAGTTTGGCGGCTTCTCCTTGTCTTGGAAACCCCTTCCACACCTGGGACTTTCTTTTACTTTCCTTTAGTTTCTCATTTTTCCTTTATTTCTCACACTTATGCAATAAGGTTTTTACAGGTTTGTTTGTTTGTTTGTTTGTTTATTATGTATATAGTGTTCTGCCTGCATATATGACTGCAGGCCAGAAGAGGGCACCTGATCTCATAAATGTTCATTAGTTACTATGGTTGCTAGGAATTGAACTCAGGACCCCTCTTTGGAAGAGCGGCCAATGCTTTTAACCTCTAAGCCACCACTCCAACCCTATACAATAATTGGTAATAAAGCCTGCTTCTACTTTGCATACTTCCACATGACACTACACCACTAATCTTCATTAGCGTTAGACAGTGAGCTTAGAGCACTGTCCCAGGTTGATCTCTGGTGACTGTAAGTGTCCAGTAAATTAGGTTACTGGGTTATAAAGTTGGTCAGTGAAGGACTCCATCATTCTCAAAAACCTGCATCATTTCTGAAGTTGTATTTTTTTTTCCCTGACTGAAAATGCATGGGCTGTGGGTGTAGCTTAGTAGAGGGTGCACAGGGTCCTGGCTTAATCCATAGCACTGGCATAAACTGATCATGATGGCACATGCTTGTAATCCCTGCACTCCAGAGGTAGAAGCAGAAAGATGAGAAGTTCAAGGTCATCCTCAGTTACATGGTGAGTTCAAGACCAGCCTAGACTACACAACACCCTAAAACAGAAAAATGGAGAGAGTGTTAGTTGCTTTTTGTTTTTCCATTGCTTTGATAAAAATGCTTGACAAAGCAATTTATGTAAGGATCTGTTTTGGCTCCCAGTCCTGGCAAGGAAGGCATGGAAGCAGGAGTGTGCAGTAGCTGGTCATGTTCAATCAGTATCAGGAAACAGATGGTGAGTTTCACCTGCTGCCTCCTTTTTATTCACTCACAGATCCCAGCCCATGGGATACTGCTTCCCATGTTCAAGGTGGATGCTCACACCTCAGGTTAATTCTCTCCAGAAACACACTCAGACCAGAGCACCTAGAGGTTTGGCCTAGGTGATGAAAAATCCCATGAAACTGACAAGCAAAATTCTCCCAGGCAACCTATAGAGTTTAACCTATAGTTAGTTTATTTTTTATTGATTGATAGGAAAGGGGTAGAGTCAGAGTCTTAGTATTTATTTTTGGACTTAAGATGATAATTTATTTACTCGCATAGTAACTTTCATGTACAAATAAATAGGAATCTAGGGCATCAGTTAATTAATAAAAAATACATAGTTGGAGAAAGAAGGCCATTGTTTCTTGTTACCAGTTAGAAGTTCTTATAAAAACAAAGAAAGAAAGTATAATTATACAAGGAATTTTTAATCAATCTGAGACTTTCTTTTTGAGACAGGGTCTCATTATATAGGCATAGCTAGCCTAGCGTGGTATTCACTATATAGAACAGATGAGCCTAGAACTCATAGAGATCTGCCTGACTCTGCCTTTGAAGTGTAAAGGTTAAAGGAGTGTGTTACCACCACTAGTGATAATAGATGAAGTGCAAGTCAGAATGCTGTGAATTCAGAGGTCCAATCTGTAGGAGGAGCTAAGGTGGGAGGAGTAAAGAGAGGAAGAAGAGGAAGGGAGGAGGAGGAGAAGGAAGAGGAGGAGCTAGGAGAGACTAGAGGAGAGAGAAGGAGACAAGAGAGGGAAATGGAGGCTAATGTTTGCTTGTCTGTAGCAGTCAAAGGTAGTTGGTATATCTAGGTTGGGTATTGGGTTATACCTCGGATTGTAAGAGTATCTTGTTATTGATCATTACTAAATATATAAGCCTTTGGATAAACTAAGCATTAGACTCTCATCTGTACCAAGCCTGTGTGGTTGGTAGGATGGTCCGGGCACTGCCCAGCCTTGCAGAGACAGTGTGGAAGATTGTCAGAGCCATCTCCCACGCTGGCGTCTAATGGGTGGCAGGGCTGGTGTTTCTAGCTGGCCTTTTCTAGCTGCAGCGCACACATGGCCTCTGGCCACATGGCTGAGCTAGGCAGAGACACCGCAGCTTAGATAGTTGTCTTGACCAGTGGCCGCTTTTTTAAGTAATTACTACAACACAATCCTGGCTATCATCTCCAGAAGAAAAAAAAAAAAAAGAGTGTCCTTCTGAAGGCACCTGAGTTGGAAGTCACTGGTATAGGACTAGAGAGAAAATTGGGTAGGCTCAGCAGGTGAAGAAGCTTGCCACCAAGCCTGAGGACCTGAGTTCCATCCCTGAAACCCATATGATAAAAAGAGAGAACTGACTTCTGCAAGTTATCCTCTGTGTTAAGGCCTAATGACCAAGCCAACTCAGTCAGTCAACAGGGTCTTGAGGTAGGGAGTGAGGACTGAAAAGAAAAAGACAATTAGACAACATTATAATGTAACTCCAGCCAGTGCTGAAGCTGAAGCAGCTTTATTTTTTTTCCTGTCTGCTGTTATACCATTCTAGGTGCATGCAAAGAACAGGGTCAGTTCTAGATCAAAGACAAAGTAGTCAAGGAACAAACAAAGCAATAAACAAAATCCTGTGGTCACTGTGTCTAGGGTTTATTAAGATGACCAAGATACAAGGAATATAATACAATTCCTCGGCTGTATTCATCTTGAGCCTTGTCCTAGCTCAATGTCAAATTCTTGCCAAATTCCTAGAATCGGCACCAAGAGCTCTCCATACCTAGGTAACTGTTGCCTGTCTAGCTAGCCATTTTGTGCTGTCACCAATGTTATAAGGAACCTTTCTCATGTGCCAATAATTGGAAACTTTCACACACCCAAGTTGATTGCATATTCTGTTAGAGTCTGTGCTTTGGTGCTCTTGGAAACCAATTACAATAGAGGTCAGTTAGAACTACGTTGTATAGTTAGCTACAATAAGCTTGGACTTGAAACGACCACCGGGCTGCACTTCCCACACCTGTGTATAATAAGCTGCCCTGGGATGGACCCCAACATAAGAGAGACACCCCACCAATAGAAGAAGCCATTTGGAATAAGACTTCCATTTTGATTAAGGGTCCAGTAAAGTTTTAAGTTCCCAACACCTCTTTGGGAACTGACATCCTACTTGACAGAAAGAGACATGTACATGGGTAACTGATATCCTGGTTGGCAAGTTAAGACTGTCATGGCAGGAAGCACTCGTGAATACCAAAAGACCACCAAGGAGACGTTTCCAATATTATAGCACTAGGATCTCTTTATTATAAGCTCAAGCTTGGGCTCTCCTCTAACCCAACCCTGACACAGCAGAATGGGAAGGGAAGGCAGAGCAGCCTCAAACCCTCAGCTGGACAGGGTTTTATAGAAAATGGAAGTAAGTGAGGGGAGCAGGGGCCTATCCTAGTAAGTATCTAACTGAATGTCTATAACAAGTGGGTACTCTGAAGCAAGACCATATACAACCACAAATTGTGTGAAAGTACATCTGAAACAATCACCACCACAGTTGAATGACCCAACCACTGAGAACAGGAGACAGCTATAGTGTTCGTGTCATATATATAAAATAAATAAATAAGATCTTTAAAAAAAACTGTAATTTTTAAGGCTTAAAAATCTTAACAGAGTTGGGAGGCAGAGGCAGGCGGATTTCTGAGTTTGAGGCCAGCCTGGTCTACAAAGTTCCAGGACAGCCAAGGCTATACAGAGAAATCCTGTCTCGAAAAACCAAAAAAAAAAAAAAAAAAAAAAAAACTTAACAGAGATAAAAATCATAAAATCCCAATCTTATGAGTTACTAATTTATTATAAACTTTTAAAACAATGATAAGACATAATTTAATGACCTTATAAATGACCTAATGTTTTTGATGTGCTCAGAATTGTATTTGTAGTCATGTTAAACACAAATGTAACTCATTTACAGAGAAGATTAGATGGAGAGACCCGTTTATAAAACAAGTAACTGAAAACAAGCTTAAAGTAAATTTAAATTTTTGTTTAATATAAACTAATACTCAAAATTAGGTGAATTTAAAAAACTGGTTATGGAAAATTACTTACTTGAGCAAAATGGGTTGAATTTACACTTTCATGGCAGGACATCCCCAGGCCCAAGCAGTACACTTTCCCTTGGATGCGATACTTACCCCATCAGAGTAAACTGCATGCCAGCCTCGTTATAAGACAAGGATACAGGGAAAATAAGATGACATGGCAGAAATCTGCTGCCCTGGTCTGCTCTGTAGGCCAGACCCCCCCCCCCAAAAAAAAACCCAAACAAATAAAAACAAACAAAAAACCTTTTCCTCATCCACAGGGAAGATGAATTAGTCATCTCTCACGTGACCAGGGATGGACTCTCTAGCACAGTGGAGGATCTTAGAGTCTGCACCCTCATCTTAAAAGCCTCCAATAACAGAGAGGCAAGTAACAATTACTCTGAACTCAGTGTCTCCGTAATTGACATATAAGAATGCTGTGTAAAGGGGAACCTTGTACCTCAGCCTGCCATACTAATTCAATTGGCTATGCTCTCTATCCTATATTTCATTTTTTCTCCTCTTAGTAAAAGCTAATTCTGGGGCAGAGTGGTAGTTCCAGATTCTGTAAAAAGTCCCTAAGACAATTTTAAATAATTTAAGACAGACACTCTGTCATAGGACCAGTGTCGCAGTAGGCTAAACTCTGGACACTCATTTCAACACTGAGTCACAAGTGCCATCCTGTGGACCCACTGCAGTTGGGTATAGAAACCAACAAGGCCTGAAGAGGAAGACACCTGGTCTGTGGTCATAACTCAGACCAGCCTCTCTGAATCCCCTTCAAGAGAAGGATGAAGACCAGCTCTCCAGCCCTGTTCCCATCACAAACCCGGAGCCTGCATGCCTTCTTATATAGAAAACTTAGAAATTCAACACGAGATACTTGGAGACAGAAGCCATGAAGCCTTTTTCTTTCTTTGGACTCATGGTAAAATGCTTCTGATAGGGCTAACCATAAGAAGTTCCCAGGACTGGACTTTAACACAAATTTTGACTAGCTTTGCTATGTTTAAAAATAATAGGTCCATAAGACATTATCTGGTTTCCTGACCATGCGTACAGATAAACAGTTGGCCCTCGTAAATGATTGATAAAAAAAAAAAGACCAACAATCCCAGGTTTCATAGCTGGTTTTACTGGCTCTATGGCTGACTACTTTACTCATAGGCTTTGTGGGTCATCTTGTCCTTCTTCTAGGTCAGATATCAGGCTGCTTAATGAACTGGTTGTTACCCAGTTACCCAGTACCTTCTTCACAAAAATCAAAGATTTGAAGGTCAAAGAAAGAGGAGGATGAACTGCCCAAAGTAACACCATGTTCCAAGGCTACTTTGACCCACATCTAGCTAGGGTTTATATAATTGTGGTCTGGGTGGTCTTTGCCTTTAAAATGAGGTACCCCTGAGCTTTAGCACCAAGAGTCTTCCTGAGGCTTTGGTTTGTTCTTGGTCTCTGGGAAAAGCTAAAGAACTAATCTGGCCTTCTGTGCACGGTGGTCTGTTACTTTCTCACCTATAACAGTTATGACAGTGTTGAACCCTTTCACAGTGCTGCATATATGTAGGACAAACCCACACCCCTGTGGAAGGAACCACCGTGGGGTAAGACACAGCAGGTCCAAAACGAGCATTTAAATCCTATCCCACACACAAACCCCTCCAGCGGATACAGAAGGCTGCAATCTTCAAGATAGAAAAGAGATACTAGAAAACAAACTTGAGGAAGGAGCAAATGTTCCAGAAAGGGGGTGGGGGGTAGTAGTTTGTTACTTAAGCTACACTTGCCTTTGGTAGGTAACTCAATCTACAAATACTAAAAGGAATGCTTAGTTTGTTTTCCTCAAGGGGAATATCTGATATTCACAAGCTAGTTTTGATTGTTTAGCGCATGCTAAACAATTAAGTCTCAGGCAATAAAGAAATCCTAATGAATATGCAACCTACTTTAATTGGAACTGAAGGAAGACATAAGCTTTAGGGAGGGTATGTAAGAAGAGTGTTGCAGCTGGGGACGGGGCATTCCTTGGTGGGGAAGAGCTGAGTTTGGACCTCTAGGGGAAGAAAGAAAGAAAAAAAGAGAAAGTAAAGAGCAGATGGGTGTGGCCATATTTGGCAATAACCCCAGAGCTGAGGGGGAGGAACTAAGGACAGCACAGCCAGAAAAATGGTGAGCTCCTGGTTCCGTGAGAAACCTTGTTTCCAATGAGTAGGGCAGAGGGTGATGGAGTAGAACACCAGTTGTTAGAACTTTAAGATGTTACAGGTTTGTAGAAAGGAAGCCAGATAAATTGCCCTTCCAGTAAGTCTTATTAGAATTTTTAACATCACGGTCATAGGCAGCCATGCCAAGGCCTTAAAAGAAGCAAGACTGCAGGCCAGAGGAAGAGCGTCTTTGGCTGAGAGCCATCATGGACAGCATGCCTGAGGTCTTAAAGAGAAACAGCCTTCTAGTCCCTTCAGTTTTAGGAATTATTAGGAGAGTTATAGCACCCCACCACATACAGCACAATGGGGCCCTGAAAGGAGAGACAGACCCATCAGTTCCAGGGAACAAAGGGGTTTCTTGCTCTTATAAGTTTCCTGGTGTGGGTGAGGGTGGGGTGGGGGCAGATAGCAAGGCATCTAGCCTACCTGGTAAAAGTCACAAGGCATCAAGAAAGTCGCAATTCAAGGTTGTCTTGTTTTGGGTCTAGGCAGTAGTAGGGTCTGCAGCTGCCGGGGTGGGGTAGGAGCATGGGTGTGAGGGGTGGGGGTGGGGATGCTGAAAACTTCTCGAGCTGCAAGGGCCACAGCAAACCTATTTATGAACTCTGAAGAGGGAGAGGCTGAGGTGGGAGGCCTGGCCTGAGTTGGAGAAGAGAGCAGCAGCAATGCTCAGCCTGCTGTCCCCCAGCCTCCAAGCATGCTCAACTTCATCTCCACTACCCTGCTTGCCATCAAGATAATAGATTAAGCCCCTGAAACTGTAAGCAAAGCCCCAATTAAATGCATTCTTCTATAAGAACTGCCTTGGTCTCTTCACAGCAATTGAACAGTGACCAAGACATACCCCACTAAATAAATATTTTTTAAAAAATTCCCCAGGTGTCTTGGTGCATGCCTTTAGTCCCAGCCTTCAGGAGGCAGAAGCTCTTGAGTTCGAGGCCTGTCTGGTGTACAGAGCAAGTTCCAGGACACACAGAGTTCTAACGCTACACAAAGAAACCATGTCTGAAAAAAAAACTAATGAAAACAAACAAACAAACAAACAAATATTAGAAGTTGTGTTGAACTAAGGACTATCCTGAGGAGTGTGACTTCTCTGCTGGCACCTGTCCTTCTTTGCCTTTCAGCTTTAGCCCCCCTTTACTCTCTTCACTAGTAATTCATACACAGAACAAAACTCTGTATCAGTGGGGAAGGTTCTTTTGGCCTCTTTTAAGATTTCTCTTACAGGGAGAAATGACTCTGCTATTACCTATATTTCCTGAACAAAAATTGGGCTAAAAATCTGATTTTGAAGTTTTTGAACCCTCTCAGTACGCCGAGGTTGGCTGATAAATTTCTGATCACCCTATATGTGGGGAGCGAACAGAAGGCGGCTATCATCCTTGCAGCCATCTTGAGCCATATACCCTGACAAGAGACTTGTTTACAACAGCCTATAACAGCTGAGCACACTCTGATAACATCTTGTTTTAGATACCCAGGGTCTTCCCTTGGGTGTGTGAGACTTAAAGGTGAGTCTTAAGGGTGGGACTTAGAAGTGAGACATATAAAAGGTGAGAGGCAGGCAGAAGAAGGAATTAGAACTTGGAAGGTAACTTGGAACTTGGAAAGAAACTTGGAACTGGGAAAGAGACTAGTAACTTGGAACTGGGAAAGAGACTAGCAACTTAGAACTAAGAAAGACTTGAGACTTATTACAGCTGGAACTAGGATAAGGACTTGAGACTTATTACAGCTGGAACTAGGATTAGGACTTGAGACTTGGTGCTAGGAACTAGGGACTTGGTTGGAACAAGGGACTTGGAGAGAAGAAGAGAGACTGAAGAATAAACAGGATTGAATCACACTCTATCTGGTCTCCATTCTTCGAATCTGTCCTCACTCTCTCTCTCTTGCTGAACCCTGACCCACGGACTAGAGCAGCTTGAGGCAGTGTGGGCTCTGACAATTTAGCCCCCAAGGCTTTTGGCACTTCGGGTTCCGACATTGATAGAGTGGTCTGAGACATTTTGGTCACCAAGCGTGGGGCAGTGTGGTTCGAAACACCTATACACCTATAAAGTCATATACCCTGGGTATGGAGAGATGGCCTAGTGGTTAAGCACACTGATTGCTCTTGTAGAAGACACAGTTTGGTTCCCAGCACCTACATGGTGGCCTGACTCCAATTCAAAGAGATCTGATGCCCACTTCTGACCTTCACAGGCGCCTACACATACATGGTGCATATACATATACATAGGTAAGGCATTCACATACAAAATAAATAAACTTTAACAAATATACTTAATTAATACATCGACTTTTAATTAAAAATTACATTTGTAAAGGGATCTTCCTCTCATGAATGAAGGGTGATTCCTCTACATCTTGTGTGTTTGTGCAAGTACCATGTCAGGGAATGCATGGGAAGGGAAAAGATCAGAGGTAGGAGAAAATGGGCTCTCACATGTCACCTTCTGACCTCCACATCTGTGCCATGGCACCCCCCACTCCCCACAATAATCAGAATTTTAAAAATGAGAAGTTGTGTCAAACTCGGGCTAAATGTGGGAATCTAACTTCTCAACCCTATTCTCCTCTGCCCCATGATGACATCATCTGCTTTATTGTCTCCCCTTTATTCTTTCTCTAATAATCCATAAACAGAACAAAAACCGTAATCCACAACTGGCATGACCTGCCACCTGCTTGGCTCTTGGGCTTGAATTCAGGTTATCAGAACTGCTTGCACGCCTGCCTCCCCCAACCATGTCCCTAAGCCCTGATTAGCTCTGTCTACACAACAAACACCAGCTTTTGATCTTTATGGGTTTCACTGGAAACTTCATGCTTCAAAGAAAGGTTTCTACCTTGTTTATACTGAGTACACTGTGATTTGATGCATTGAGCTCTTTTATTGGTATTTGCAGGAATTGTTGATTCCATGTACTCTAAAGTTTGACTAACTAACCTTGACTGGTTTCATTGTTATAAATTCAGATTCACATTCCTTTTTAAACGGCTTTACTTCATCTTGTGTGTGTAGACCATAGGTCATTCCTCACTCATGTAAACTTAGTCTAAAACCTTCTAGTTTCTAATGTGATCTGAATTTTAGGGCAAAACACCCAAGTCTGACAGCCCTCCCAGGCTTGACCACCTGTCTCACTGTACCAATTAAAGACTTGGGTAACGCTAAGAGGAAATTTCATCAATATAGCTGTGCTGGGAGAGACAAATGGAGGGGCCCAGTAGTCCCCAAGTCCATTTTTGGAGGACTGATGTTTTAATTTTGAGTAGAGAAAAAAAATGAAAAAAAAAAGTGAAGGGGTGCACAGACTGAGCCAGTCTTAGGGAGGCGTGGGCTCCATCACCCTGAGCTCTGGTGCCTGATGCAGCAAGACCCTAAGAAGTCCTTCATCTGAGGAGATGGTCTTGGTGCCAGAGTGCATCTGCACCTTCATAGGTAATTGACATTATGCGATAGCCAGTCTATCCTGGCTTTTTGTCCCTGAAATCCAAGGTGACTGAAGGTTTAACATAATCCCTTACCTTCATGTTTCATTAAAATTAGCTGCTCAGTGAGTTAATGTGCTTACATTACTAACTATATCCCATCTAATCAGGATTAGATTTTATCTGAACACCTCCTACAGGAGGATAGAAACACATCTTCCTGCCAAGAAAACTTCCCAAAAGAGAAAAAGAAAACTACAGGATGAGCCAGAGATACTAGACTTTAATGCTTCTGCCTGTGTTTCAAATACAGATTTAAAACAAAACAAAACAAAAAACCACAGTAACTTTATTAAGAAAAAATGTTTTTACAAACTGAATGTAAGCTCCTCTTGTCCTAAAGGATTTTTTTCCCATAATAGAAAAGGT
Organism: Rhabdomys pumilio; assembly: GCA_030674055.1. Lineage (NCBI taxonomy): Eukaryota > Metazoa > Chordata > Mammalia > Rodentia > Muridae > Rhabdomys > Rhabdomys pumilio. The sequence continues at coordinate 34,077,447 of JANHMN010000009.1, read as the reverse complement.
GAGGGCAAAACTAGAAAGTCAAAGTATGAGATAAAAACATTTGTGAGAGATAAAAGCTATGACTCCAGCATTTAGGAGACAGAGGCAGGTGGATCTTTATAAATTCAAAGCCAGCCTGGTCTACAGAGGGTCTCAGACCTGCCTGTGTTATATAGAGGGACCAACTTAAAAAAAAAATTTCTGGTGGTACACACCTGTAATCTCAGCTACTCTTGGGGCTGACTCAGGGTTAGCTTGGACTACGGAGTGAGTTGAAGGACAGTCTGATCAATTCAGTGACATTCTCTCTCAAAATAAAGGTAAAAAGCAGTTTCTTAGGTCTATAAAAAACATTGATATAAAGTTAGCTAGTTAGGGTTCTATTGCTGTGAAGAGACACCATGACCATGGCAACTCTTATAAAGGACAGCATTTAATTGGGGCTGGCTTACAGGTTCAGGGGTTCAGTCCATTTTCAAGATAGGAAACATGGCAGTGTGCAGGCAGATGTGGTACTAAAGGAGCAGAGAGATCTACATCTGGGTCTACAAGCAGCAGGGAGACTTTGGTACTGGCTTGAACGCTGAAGCCCCAAAGCCCACCCCCAAGGACTACTTCTTCCAATAAGGCCATGCTCCCTAATCCCTGTCAAGTAGCACCACTCCCTAATGTCCAAGCATTCAAATCTATGAGGTTCTGGGGGCCATTCCTCATCAATCCACCACAGAAGTCAAGCCTAACTTCCTACCTACACTGTTTGTACATTTCCATTTTTAAATACTGGACTGAAGAACACGAGTTTAGTTTTTCCCCTTTCCTATATGAAACATTTGATACCTGATGATAATTAGATTTTATCTAAATTTCACATACAGCCAAAATAGATCCCAATGCTAAGTCTGCGAGCTTTCAGATTGAGTTGAAGTCTTCCTTTCCCAGAAAAGCCACCATCGCAGCAGTAGGAAAAATTCTATTACAAAGAATTATTCATGGTGCTGGAGAGATGGCTCAGTGTTTAAGAGTGCTTGTTCTTCCAGAGGATTTGAGTTTTGTTCCCAGCACCATGTATCAGCTCACAACCACATACAGCGTCAGTTTCAAGGGGTCCACACTCCCCTTTCTGGCCTCTGCTGGCTCCCACATACATGGGCTATCCGCAAGTGCACAAGTGCCACGTGTACACCGTTGCCCCCTACCCCCAAATAAAATACATCTTTTAAAGACATTTTTGAGACAGGGTTTCTTGGTGTAGCCCTGGCTGTCTGGAAACTTGCTGTGTAGACCAGGCTGGCCTCAAATAAGAGCCACCTGCCTCCCAAGTGCTGGGATTAAAGTTGTGCATCATCAAAACACCTGGCCTAAAAAGAAATCCTAAAAGGATATTTTGCTATTTGAGCCAATGTTGCTAAAATGAGTAAATATTTTCATTGTGCTTATTCCTGGGATGGATTAAATAGACAAATGGCACCAACAAAATTAACTGTCTGAGTGACAAAATTTCTTAGCTTTATTTTAGTAATTTATTTATTTTATATATTGGTATTCTGTATACATATATGTCTGTGTGAGGGTGATATTCTCCTAAAACTGGAATTATAGACAGTTATTCCCAGTGTGCTCTGGGAACTGAACCACTGTCCTCCCGAAGAGGAGCCAGTGCTCTTAACTGCTGAGCCATCTCTCCAGGCCTTAGTGTTTGGCTTCTTTAGCTAAAGAAATTCTCATTTGTATTACTAAGTTTTACCCCCATTGGAAGCCATGACCTACTTCCTTTATAAAGGGAATTTTATGAAACGGACCAAGACATAAGCCATCTCTCCTAAAGGGAGACATCACACGTTATAAGGGCTGTTTACTATGGTAACTGTAAGTTCAGACGTGGTTACAGACATTTGTCATGGTGAACTTCCAGAAGACAAGGAACTAAGTGAGCCACTGCAAAGATCAGATGACTCTGCCTGTTGGGAAAGACATCACAACGAAGACCTGGCTAGCCTGGATAGGAAGGGGCCTGTGACTAGTTAACACCTCAGGTGTTGCAGAGCAGCAGGACTTAAACGCACGCGTCTTCTCACTTCACATGTGGCCTGATTCTTCTGGGGACACATCCATGTAGATGTCAGACAAGCTGGGGACAGCTTGCACATTTCTCTCTCGTTCTTCCATAACACAGTTAAGACCTTTTGTATTTAAGACCTTTGGTGTTCCCCAAATCACCTACTAAAACCAAATCTCTACGTTAAAAGATTCAAAAATTTTACTAACTTCATACAAGAGTTCTCATTCAGTATAATTCAGGAGAAATCCAGTTTTTAAATGAACACAGATCTCTTTTAAACCTTCCAAAGGAAACTTCATGGGGTGTGAGGAGCTATTTCTATTTACATTCAAGTTCCTACAACCAAATAAACACATAATCATCTCCCTAATAATAAAAGGGGAAAACATACTAACTACTTCCAACCAAGTGGATCACGGCGACTTACTGATACTAAAACAGTTAAAAATATAACAAGTTAATAATCTGGTAAGCCCTCTAAGACTTTCACCTATCACAGGAACACTGTTCTCTATTGACTCTTATTAATAAGAGATACACCAATATTCCAGGTTCTTTTTATCCAAACCTTACAAGACTACCAGTTTCCAATGGCAACATTATGGGTTTGTTGTTTTAAAGTCAAATTGACTCAATGTTAGAGAAACAAACAAACCAACCTCTTTGGAGGCATAATAGTCTATTTCAGAACAAGCTATATTTGCTAAAAATAATGAAGGGCATACCTTTACAATTTTATGTTAGACGCCCAGTGTGGTGGTGCATGCCTTTAGTCCCAGCACTTGGGAGTAGAAGCAGGTGGATCTATATGAGTCTGAGGCCAGCCTGGTCTATAAATCAAGTCCAGGACAGAGAAACCCTGACTCAAAAAAAAAGAAAAATGAAAACAAACCAAAAAACCCCACAAACAAAACAAAATGATGAAAGGCAGGATACATTGATAAGATATTCACTGAAAAAGAAAGACAATTTGTAAGGAGTAGTAGTAGCACAAACCTTTGATCCCAGCATTTGAGAGGCACAAGTAGGGCCAGTCTGGTCTACATAGCAAGTGTCAGGCCAGCCAAGGCTGCAGTTAGACCCTGTCTCAAAAAGAAACAAAAACAAACCACCCAAACCACCCACAAACAAAAACCCAACAAACAAAGAAAAAATTTTTAAAAAAGCGGGACTTGAAGCTGGAGAGAGTTCAGTGGCTCCGAACACTTCCTGTTCTTGCGGAGAACCTGAGTTCCTGGCACCCACATGCTGGTTTTCAACCATCTGTAACCCCAGTTTCAGGGGATCAACTCCCTTTTCTGGCTTCCCTAGGTACTATATGTACATGGCATACACCTGTGCACTCTCTCACATACATAAAATAAAAATAAATCTTAAAAAGAAAAAGAAAAAAACCAAGTTATGACCTGTGGTGGCTATTCCTGGTTGTCAACTTGACTACACCTGGAATGAACTACAATCCAGAATTGGAGGTCACACCTGTGATCCAGATCTTGAGACTGGAAGACACAAGTTTCTGACTTGGATCTTGACACGGAGATCTTGAGGCATAGTGACCATGCAAAACTTAGACCAGGCAGGTAGTACTCGCCTTTAATCCCAGGAGATGTAGACAAGATCTCCAAATTCAAGGTCAGCCTGAACAAAGCAAGTCCCAGATCCAGGCATGGAGGTACATACCTTAATCTGGGCCACACTTTCTGTTGGAGGCCTACATAAGGACATTAGAAGAAGAAAAATTCATTCTTTGCCTGCTTGCACTTACTTGCCAGCACATCTGTTGGAGCCTACTTCTACAGAAGACCAGCTGAAACAATTAGCCTCATGGACTGAGCAACTGCTAGATCCTTGGACCTCCCATCCACAGCTGCCCACTGTTGGGTTAGTAGGACTACACACTGTAAACCATCACAATAAATTCCCAAAATATAGAGAGACATTCCATATATATAAATATAATTCCATAAATTCTGTGACTCTAGAGAACCCTGGCTAATACATGACCTACAAGACTTTAAAGGCCCATGTTTCCTGATGAAACAAATCACCAAGGTGCCCCATTCTGCAGTTAGCAAGAATTGAAAGAATACTAAACAATACTTGTATTACGGGAAGTAGATGGAAAAAGCAGACCGGAGCCTCGTTTTCTTTTCTGACTGTAGAGTGTTATGTTCACAAAATCTATAGAATCCCGATTCCTCACAACTCTGGTTTCCTATTTGTATCTCTGTCGCTAATATTTAGTACGTGGCGAAAGGATAGTTTTGTTGGGAAAGATTTAGAAATACAACTAGGTCTGGTTTCTTCTGTAATATGACTGTATCTGATGATAACAAACTAGGGAAAATGAAATCACCTGTCAAAATTATTTGTACAACAAAGGCTAATGTTTCCTAAAATTGGAACTGGCTACTCCCCGTGAGGTTGTGTTTATAGAATCCAACTGACCAGAAGACTAAAATATTAAGCTGGGCATGGTGGTGCATGCCTTTAATCCCAGAACTTGGATCTTCTGCGACTTCAAGGCCAGCCTGGTCTACAAAGTGAGTCCAGGATAGCCAGGACTATACAGAGAAACCCTGCCTTGAATGATAATTTCAAATAGCAAATACATACACGTCACAGAGTATAAATAAATGACAGGTGAATACAAGACTGACACTTGGGATGGGGTATGATTTTTAGAGGGTGTGGTGAATGCCTATAATCCCAGGATTAAGGAGGTAGATGCAGAAGTGCCAAGAGTTCAACACCATCCCTGGCTCCACATCCAGTGTGAGGCCTGACTGTGCCTATCTGGTTGGAGGGAAACGGTTTCTCCTTTTCTGTCTTCTTCATTTGAGACAAGACCACAATGTTGGCCCTGGCTGACCTGGACCTCGCTGTGATGAAAAGCATGCACCTCCACAGCCACCTTTGCCCCTTTGCTTTTAATTTCTAGTTCCTGGGTTACCACTTGAGACTAAAAAAAAAAAAAAAAAAAAAAAAACATTTTTTTTTTTGGTCTCCTGACCTAGGTGAATTGTTTCTTTTTTTGTTTTGGAGACAGAGTCCTTGTAATCTTAGCTGTCCTAGAACTCAGAGATCCCTCTGCCTCTGGCTTGCTGTGATTAAAGGCATGCACCACCGCACTGGGCTAAATTGTTTCTTCAAAGGATCCTTTGTCCTCAGCTGAAAGCTTGTACAGTGTTATACACAGTTCACTGTAATTCCTGGCTATTCCCCCAACTGCTTATTTGCTGAGTCACTGGCAGCTTACACTAGCCAATGAACAGAACCTCTTAACCAGGTTCAGAATAATTAGCAAAGGTATGAAAGAGTAAGTTAGCCTTTGGTGAGACAATCACAGTAAACAGGTGGGCTTCTGTGGGTGGGTGGGGTGTGTATGAGGGAGGACAGACATTCAGGCCAACACCGCCTCAGGAGTTGCTCTTCAAGCACTGTCTGCTTTTTTTTTTTTTTTTTTCCTGACAAGTTCTCTACCCTAAAAGTAGTCAAGAAGGCAGGTCTGCTGTGTAGGGAACGGTGATCTACCTGTCTCACTCCCCAGTTCTGAGATCACAAGTACATGCCAACCCTTCCCTGGTTTTTCTACATCTACATTTTTCTGCAGTGACTGATTCTCTAGAACCAAGAAGATAGTGTTAACAGAAGTAAGCTCTAGGGTATACCTCAACATTAGAGACTCTTGTAATAAATACGGCCAGACAGTGGTGGCACGTGCCTTTAGTCCCAGCACTGAGAGGTAGATGCAGGAGGAGCTGAGTTTGAGGCCAGCCTAGTCTACAGAGTGAGTTCTAAGACAGCTCTACGATAGCACAATGATTTTATTTTCTGAGACAGTCTCATGTATGTAACTACCTCCTTGGTGTTGGTATTATAGGCATGACCCACCATGCCTGATTTATGTGATAATAGTGATGAAACCCAGGGCTCTGTGGGTGCTAGGCACATACTCTACTGTCTGAGGGCCACCCCCAGTCTGCATAGTAATTCTCCTGATCAGGAGTCTGTATGGTACTAAGCTGTGTTTGAGCTCAGAGGCTAGGAACTGGTTATACTCATTTGCTGACCACACACGTCTCGATATGATTCTGATTTGTGTCTCAGGAGAAACTGGAGTCCTCACAAACCTCGAGCCTGGGGAGTTGTGTGCAAACAGTTGAGACAACACACGTTAACTCTTTGAATGCCAAGCGTTGTCTGTACTTTCTTTTATTATCACCATAGTCTTTGCATCAAGATACATAGCAGTGATAGCAGGTTTCTTTTTAAAGCTTAGTATTAAATATTAAATATCTTCCCCATTTTAATTTTACATTACTCTGCCAAGAAAAAAAAAAAAGGATTTAAACTCAAGTTACTTGAAGCCTGGACATACTTCCATGATTAGCCGGGCTACATCAAGGCGTGGCTTTGTTTGTCCTAGAAAGATGGGACCAGGTTGTAATTGGTTCTGAAAAGTGTGCTACAAAAGTGGATGGCCCGTTATCAGCCAGGTTACAAAGTAAGGATGGGGAAAGGGAGGGGTATTCTCTTCAAGAAAAAACAAAACAGAATTTCTGAAGAATCCCAGTTCATAATTTTTTTCCCAAAATGGCTGAGGAATGGGTAAAATCTCAACATGAGCTCCCACGTCCTATCTGAGGGAGCAGCAGTTGCCTTGCTGAGGTGACTGCCGGGAATGCACATGGGAAGTGTACTGCCCCGAGGCTTTGACAGTGAGCTGAAGCGTCGCTGGTACTGACTTCTCTAAGAGGTTTCTTCTAGAAACAGACAACTCAGACTCTTCCTCGTACGCACTTCAGCAAAGAAGTTATTTTTAAAAGCACTTGGGAAGTTCCTCCTCCACCCCTCAGGTGGGAAGGCTCAGAGAAGGGAGTCGTCGGTACAGCCACCTTCTAGGCCGTAACGGAATTCCTGAAGGTTGGACACCCCATAGAAGTGGACGAAAGCTGCTGCCACCACCAGGACGTGAAAAATCTGATGAGACTGGAACTGTGGGAACAAACAGAGATCCGCCTTTAGGATGGAGGAGTCGGAGGAAACACTTGTCTCTTCTGGTTTCTCCTTAAAACTGCTTTACGTCATAAAAATGATACTTGTTCTAGAGCATTCTAAGAAACTCTCCGAGACCAGGGCTGATCTTGCTCATCCTCTTCCTTCAGACACAATGAGCATTCAAATACTTCATGACCCAAATCTCTTACCACCTTCTACTCAGAGCTCCGACCTGGGCCAGTCACTCACCATCACAGGCACCGCTAAGAGTCATTCCTTACCCATATGTCAAATTTTCCAGGAAAGAAGCGCTCAGGAATCCGAGCGGCATAAAGGCCAGCTCCGGTGATGTACATCACAGCCATGAGGAAGAACCAGCCCATCTGGCCCACTGTGGTGGCCTTGACAAAGCCCTCAGCGATAGTAAAGTGCATGGTGGGTACAACACCACTCAAGCCAAGTCCCAGGAACACTCCTGAACAGAACAGACATGACCGTCAACAGGAAGTAGCTACATGAAGGCACTGGAATCTGGAATTGATGTATTTACAAAAAGCAACTATTTTTCTTATGAACTGTACATGTTTAAAAAAATTTAGGACCTCTTTTGACCTCTGTGGGCACCTACACACACATGGCAGACACAGATTCACACATATACAAAAATAAATAAAATGGGGAGCTAGCATGGTGGGGTACTCCTTTAATTCCAGAACTCAGGAGGCAGAGGAAGGTGGATCTCATTTAGTTCCAGGCCAGCCTGGTCTATACCAAGTTCTGGGTCAGCCAGCAGTAAGACACTTTCTCTCTCTCTCTCTCTCTCTCTCTCTCTGTCTCTCTCTCTCTCTCTGTGTGTGTGTGTGTGTGTGTGTGTGTGTCTGTGTCTCTGTGTGTCTGTCTCTCTCTCTCTCTGTGTCTCTCTCTCTCTGTCTCTCTCTCTCTCTCCAATACAGGGTTTCTCTGTGTAGCCATGGTTGTCCTGGAACTCACTCTGTAGACCAGGTTGGCCTCGAACTCAGAAATCCGCCTGCCTCTGCCTCCCAAGTGCTGGGATTCAAGGCGTGCACCACCACTGCCCGGCTGACACTTTCTCAAAACATACAAAATTTAAAAAACCACAGACACAGACAACATACACACAATAGATAGATAGATAGATAGATAGATAGATAGATAGATAGATAGACAGACAAATAGGTTTGTTAAAAATCACCTGATGATCAAGTTGGTATAGACCCAAGCCAAGACCTAGTGTGGCTCCAAAGCCAGAAGAGTAGGTTTCTCATTAAGATCATAGAAAAAGATGAAGAGATAGCTTGGTAGCTTGGTGTTGTGGTGTTTGCTGCTCTTCCAGAGACTTCCCAGCACCCAGTTTGAGCGTCTCACACCTGCCTGGAACTCCAACTCCAAAAGATCTCATACTCTGTGACAGCCATGGTTACATACACATACATACACACTAGGACATACTTAACCCCTGAGGTCTCACCCTCTCTGTGGCCTCCACGGGGACATGCACATACATACTAAGTCACATTCAACCCTGAAGCTCAGTTCCAGATCTGTCTTTTCTGGCCTCTATGAGCACATGAACAAATACACAGTAAGACACATAAATAATTCATCTATTATTATTATTATTATTATTATTATTATTATTATTATTATTATTATTAAAAAACCTGCACATGCCAGGCAGTGCACTCCCAGCACTTGGGAGGCAGAGGCAGGCAGATTTCTGAGTTCGAGGCCAGCCTGGTCTACAAAGTGAGTTCCAGGACAGCCAGGGCCACAAAGAGAAACCCTGTCTCAAAAAAACCAAAAAAACCAAAAAAAAAACCTGCACAGAATCAAGCCAGTCAAAATTCCAGCATAGACTGGGGGGAGAGGTTCACAAGGTCCCATCCCGTAGGAGCTAGGGACAGTTGATGGATACTGGGAAAGTGAGTCATTTTTCTTTGAGGGGAGTGGCCACTGGGAGGCTGTCCATGCTTCAGTGGACTGAAGGGTGTGATGGCTCCACACCCTGTGCACATGGGCAGCACTCACTGACTAATGGGTGACGTTAAAAACAACAACAACAGCAAAAAACTCAAAAAACCAAGGCGGCATGAAGTTGGAAGGGGACAGGCAGGGGAGGTCTGGACGGAAGCTGGAGGAGGGAAGAGATAAAACCAAAGTACACTGTGTACAAGTACAACATTCTTAATAAAATCACAAAAGACTGGAAGAACTAGAAACCTGGTCATCTGCACAGATAGATAGAAGTCTATACTCAGAAGAGCAGTTGCCTGAAGCTGCAAGGACACATGAATCTGTAACAAAGGAGGGCTGAGTTCTTGTTCCCACACCGTATAGGACGGGGGCAGGGACTATCTGCTCTACTTTGCAGAGAAAAGCAGATCTCCAAGTTCAAGGACAGCCTGGTCTATAGAATGAGTTCTAGGACAGCCAAGGCTATACAGAGAAACCCTGTCTTAAAAAAACAAACAACAACAACAACAACAAAAAACCCCAAACAAACAAAAAAAAGTGTGGCTCAGCAGTTAGGAGCACTGGCTGCTCTTTGATAGGACCTGGGTCAGTCCCAGTACCCACAAGGCAGCTCACAACTATCTATATTCCAGGGGTCCAATATCCTCTCTGGCCTCTGCAGGCACCAGGTATGCAAGTGGTGCACAGATACAATGTATGGGCAAAAACCCATACACATAAATTAGAAAAGGAGTTAAGGCATCTGAAAGCTAGTGGTAACTGGTGGCATTGCTCCACGTACTAAAAACTTGAGACTCTAGATGAGTCAACATGAAGGAAGATGTCTCAATGCTTGCTATCATATCCGTTGCTACTAATCTTTATGCTCAAAGTATTTTATTCATCAAACCAGGTATTCCACTCCTGGTAAGATGTGCCGGGGTGTGAAGTTTTTTTATTTCTGTTTGTTTTGAGATGTATATTGGTTTTATTCTGTATATTGCCCTCGATGCGTTGGAACATATGCAATCTTCCTCAAGTACTGGACGACACGCGTAAATCACCACACCTGGCCTGGGAATGCTCATTTTCAGTCCCTTGTCTTAGTGCTTAGGATTCAGCCACTAGAACGACTGTGCTTGCTATATTTTTAAAGCAGCAAAGCATAGATACACTTGAAGCTAACTGACAAGCTGTATCATTAGCACTGGAATACCACGGGAAAACAGCTTGGAAATTTTACACCACTTTTTGAGTTTTTTTTTAATTTAATTTTATTATTTATTTATTTATTTATTTTGGTTTGGTTTTTCGAGACAGGGTTTCTCTGTGTAGCCCTGGCTGTCCTGGAACTCACTCTGTAGACCAGGCTGGCCTCGAACTCAGAAATCTGCCTGCCTCTGCCTCCCAAGTGCTGGGATTAAAGGCGTGCGCCACCAACGCCTGGCTACTTTTTGAATTTTAAACATAAATCAGTTTGTGTGGATTCTGTGACTAAAACATAGGGTTGAGCTCAGTCAGAGCATGATTCAACATTCCTGAGCGTTTCAACACTGTCCTCCCACCTGCTCAGCCCCCTTCCCTTTTCTCCTCCCCACTCTGCTAGTATTAGGGACTGAACCCCAGGTCTTGCACATACTAGGCAAGAGGCAAACACTCGTCCTTGAACTATTACGTCCAGCCGTTTTATCTTTTATGTTGAGACAGGGTCACCTGGCTGGCCTTGAACTTGATCCAGTCACATCAGTCTCCTGAGTAGTTGGAATCGAAGCGGAGGTTCTCAACCTGTGGGTCTAGACCCCTTGGAAGGTTGAACCACCTCTTCACAGGCGCCTCCTAGGACGACCAGAAATCACAGATATTTACATTGCGATTCCTAACAGTAGCAGAATTGCAGTTATGAGGCAACAACGAAAATGTCACGGCTGGAGATGAGCACAGCAGGAGGAGCTGCATTAAGGGGTCACAGCGTTAGAAGGGCTGAGAACCCCTGCACTAGAGGCATTTGACACCGAGCATGTTCCTACTTACCTGCTCTTGTCTGCCGGTGCTTAGGAGTGGCAAACCGGTCCCACTGTGCCACAATGATGGCAGAGATGCCCAGGACACAGACGATGGAGAGGTAGATGAGCCGTGGCTGTGGGGAGCAGTAGAAGGAGTAGTAGAGCCAGGGGACGAAGCTCCCCATGATCAGTAGAGCAATCCCTGAATAGTCCAGTCTAAAAAGAAGCCACAGATCACACGTGAACAGGAGAGAAGACCTGTGGCTCATTACCCAGTTAACTGTCTTTCACCTGCTCCCAGACCTGACCATCTGGGTCTCAACAGTCCCTATAATCTATCCTGTACTCAAACTCCACAAAGTTGAGAACATTTTGCTTTCCGGTAAAAAAATTCTCTAAGAGCTGGGGGGTGGTGGCACATGTCTCTAATCCTAGCACTAGGGAGGCAGAGGCAGGCGGATCTCTGTGAGTTCCAGGCCAGCTTGGTCTACAGAAGAAATTCCAGACCAAAAAAACCTCTAGGAAGGGCAGGTGTGTGGCGCATACCTGTAGTTCCATCACTTGGATAGTGGAGACAAAAGGTTGGGGAGTTCAAGGGTACAGAGCAAACTCAAGTCCAGCCTGGGCTACATCAGACACTTTTAGAACATGACACTCAGGCTCTGGATTGTTTCCCCAATCTGATGGAGTTCTAAAAATAAAACCCATGGATTAGGAGCGTCATTAGGGGATTTTTGTTTGTTTGTGAGACAAGGTCCCTAAAAGGCCTTAAACTCATTAGGTATCCTAAAGTGAGTTTTAGTTCATTCTCCTGCCTCTGCCTCCCGAGTGCTGGAATTACAGTCACATGCCACCATGCTCCACGTAAGAATTACTTTTGTCTGTCCTGTCCTGTCCTGAATGACTTTCTCCTTTAAATTACTCATTTGTGTGTTCACTACTGCCAGAGTGTGGAGGTCAGAGCTGGTTCTTGCTTTCTACCATGTGGGTCCTGGGACTGAACCTGGGTGGTGGCGTTTTTTTATCCACGGAGTCATCTGACCAACCTCTCCTTTTTTTGGAGAGAGCCTTACTCTCTATCCCAGGCTGACCTGAAATTAACTATGTATCCTGGGCTAGCCTGAAAGTCACAGCAATTTTCCTGCCTTAGCCCCTGAGGCTGAGATTATAAATGTTAGGTCTGGTAACCTATTTTGTCCTTTATGATTTTAGACAGGTTCTTGCTATATCATTCAGGCTTGCCTCAAATCTCTGAGCTCAAGTGGTCCTCCTGTCTCAGCCTACTGAGTAGCTTAGAATACAAGTGCATCCCACCCTCCTTGAAACTGACACACTAAATAATAAAAATGTACTCTCATTACTGGAGTTACTGGGAGAAATAAATAATCTACCACTATCACTAAGAAAGCAGGAACAACCACTACCCAAGTAAACAGAGCTCCATGCTGAGCTAAGGCCATGGACTGCGCCCGACAGATAGCTGATGCTTCTAGCACCGTCTGGCCAACAAGATAAGCTTTGCGTGGGGTCAGAGCACTAGCAGTCTGAAGCCCAGACTGCCTGCCACATATCACTTGGCCCCAGTCAACAGAAAGATAAGCTAGTATTAGGTACATGGTCTTGAAAGCGATCCATCAGCACCTCAAGTTTCACAAAAGACATTACTGTTTCTGCAGAAAATATATCCCAGAATAGGTTTCCATCTGCTGAGGAGGTCGTGGGATGTTTATCGTGAAGTTTTAGTTTTTATAAGAAAAACTTCATCATCTTACTCTAACAACAGAAGAGAAAACTTCATTTCCTTGGGCACAACAGGTTCTGTTAAGAGGTCCAGCAGCTCCAAGTGCCTGCTCAGTCCTGGGACAAGATGTGACAATAATGCACGTGGTCTCTGCTATGGCTGGCCTTTCAACTTACTTGGAAAAAGTCCTAGAGACCTTTTCTGAATGACAATAGACGGTGTGGAAGAGCCAGGAGAAGCTGAGGCAGAGCACTGCACCCAGGAAGAACATCCCAAAGACCACCTTCTCCTGTAGGGGAGCCATGAAGTACATATTTGGTCTGAGCATGGTCAAGATTCCCAGAAAGAGAAATAGCACAAAACCTGCACAAGACAAAAAAGGAAAAACAACCCATGAGGAAACATGGACTGTCTACACTGAGGCAGCCACTGTTTCTATCACTAAACAGGGGAATTAGCTAGGAGACTGCCATCAGCAAAACAAACAAACCAAGACAGACAGTTTTATTATCTCTTACATAATTTACTTATTTTTATTTTATGAATATCTGTGTTTTGTCTGCATGTATGCATATATGCCTGTGTGAGAGTCTCAAATACCCTGAAACTGGACTTACAGTTTCGAAAGCCACATGCATGCTGGGAATTGAACCTGGATCCTCTGGAAGAACAACCAGTTCTCTCAACCACTAAGCTAATTTCTCCAACTCTGACATTTTTATTTTTGGGACAGGGTCTCATGTATTCCTGGCTGGTCTACAACCCCTGTGTAGCTAGGGTGACCCTGAACTTCTCACCTTTCTGCCTCCACCTCCTGAGATTGCAGGCATGTGCCACCATGCCGTTTACTCAGTGCTAGGAAGCAAAGCCAGGGCTTCTTGGAGCTCGGCAAGCACACATTCTCAGTAAACAAAATACTATCCTGTGAAATGGTGGTAAGTTAGGAAACAGGAACAGGAGTTCCCACTACACGGATGTTCCAGCAGGAATCAAAGCCCACTAGCAGGGCCATTCCCTCGTGTTCTGGGCCTTCTGCCCTGTGGTGCAGACCAGCAATCAACTGTCAGGGAAGGTAAACAATAACCTAAAAGGTCAGACTCCTGATGTCAATTATTCAGAGAAATTTTATTCTCTCCCCATGGACAAATTCCTTGGCAAAGCAATAAATTCCTTGTTTATTTGTCTTTGGTTGGCCTGGAACTCCTATGTAAACCAGGTTGGCCTTGAAGTCACAGAGAGCCAAGTGCTGGAATTAGAGGTGTGCATCACCAACAGCAACCCAAGACTAGAATGCTGCTCAGTGGTACAGCACTCATCACTACAAACTGGATTTTTTCCTCATCTAAATCACTCACCAAGCAGATGTGTCCAGATGTTGCCAGTTTCTGTGTGGATGCGGAAGATGCTCTTGAAGCAAGCCCGAAAGGAGGGCATAGGTGGTCTGTGGCCGTGCAGCAGGTAGTCATTGTCTTTCAGCCAGTCAGGAAGCACGTCGTACGGGATGACTCTCCAGCGTCCCTCCCAGACCTACAACACACACGATGCCTTCAGACGGGCTGCAGTGAGAAGCAGCTTTCCTGGGAAAACCGCGCTTCAGATGGATGGACTCGGAGATACCAAAAATAGGAAAGTGGGGCCTCCAGGGGATTGGCTGATATTTTGGCCACTTTATGAGAAACCTCCTTTATGTTCCTTGAATTTTTAAAATTAATATAATGAGAGAAGACAAAGAAATCATAAGCATGTTTTTCACAAACACAAATGTTTCCTCTGATGTTTTTCTAGAGTCTTCTGGCTCCTGCCCCTCTGTCCCTGTTTACTTCTCTCAAGTTCTTACTATGCTAATTCTGCATCTTTGTAAAGCAGGAATTCTTCCTTCTTCATTTTAAAAGTTATATTTATATATTTTATATGTATATGTGTGGGTATACACGTGCAACAGTATACAGGTGAAAATCAGAAAGTTCTCACAAACTTGTGGGAATTACTCTCTTTTTTTTTTTTTACCATGAGGATCAAGGGATTGAACTCAGGTCATCAAGCAAGTGTCCTTCAACACCAGGTAGGCCAGGTAGAAACATCCCAGACAAGCCTGCCCCTCCCCGTCCCCCTTCCCTTTCCCGATCTAGGCTACACCTTATATACAAACTCCTCCATCTTCTCCATGGCATGGTGGGCTTGCAGAGGAAGCGTCAGTACCCGCACCTCCTCCTCCTCTTCTTGAGGCACTGGGCATGTCTGTTCTTCTTCAGCCTAAGAAAACAAGCATCAATCTAGACATCATCTCCTAAACTAAACATTTCTGAGGAGATGCAAACTCACAGCATACTACACAGCCTCTTCTTCGGAAAGCTGGACCTCCACTCCCAAGCACGATACTTACTGAGTTCGCTACCGTTGTCTGAGATTCTTACTTTGTCTATGCTGGAGTGAAAGTTCAGTTTGGCACACAGGAGGCAGACAGACTAGCACTGGAAGAACACAGGCTTAGTGCACTAGGCCTAGATATTTTTTTAAATTTAGTTTCTTCTCACTTATTTAAATTTCATCACAGGTACATGTTGCCTTAGATGTTATGTGCCTGTTCTCTTAAAACATTTTTACAGATTTTACTTGTGTGTGTGCATGCGCACGTCAAAACAGCTTAAGGAACTTGGTTCTTTCCTTCTACTTTGTAGGTCCCAGGGATCACATTCAGTCCATCACACTTGACAGAAAGCGCCTTTACTCACTGAGACCTCTTGCCAGCCTCCATTCTCTTTTGAGGACAAGTAGTCCTCAGCTTTCTCCAAATTCCCAAAGTCTTCCCGTCTACTAGTAATTCATTCATTCTGTCTGTCTGTCTGTCTGTCTGTCTGTCTGTCTGTGTCTCTCCTTCCTTTCCACCCCACCCCCGCCCCACGGTCTCGCCATGTACCTCTGGCTGGTTTGGAATTCATCACATAGACCAGACTGAACCCTCAAACCAAGAAGATCCACCTGTCTCTGCTTCCTGAGAGCTGGGATTCAAAGTCTGCACCATCACACTCAGCCCAGTCCACTAACTGTGGCAATCTTACTTGTCACTCTCCAATCATCTACTCTGGGGTTGCAATCATGACAACTGTGGCCAACCATGATGGCATCTACTTTTAATCCCTTCACTGGGAGTCAGAGAAAGGAGGATCGTTGTGATTTTGAGGCCAGTCTAGTCTACTTGGTAAGTTAGTAGTAAGTTCTGGGCCAGTCAGAGCCGCATAAAACAACAACTAAAACAACTGCTCCTGCAGGCCCAGGTTCATCTCACAGCACCAGCATGGCGGCTCAGTCTGCCTGCAGCTCTGGACCCGAGGGATCTGATACCCTCCTCTAACCTCCACAGGTTGTTGTCGCACGTGCTGTATGCTTTTCTCTCTCTCTCTCTCTCTCTCTCTCTCTCTCTCTCTCTCTCTCTCTCTCTCT
>JANHMN010000009.1:34059371-34061239 GCA_030674055.1 Rhabdomys pumilio | reverse complement strand
TCTCTCTCTCTCTCTCTCTCTCTCTCTCTCTCTCTCTCTCTCTCTCTTCCCTCCCTCCCTCCCTCTCTCCTCATAAAATACATATTTCTTTAAAAATCAAAATGTTAATCACTTTCCACCCATGGCCAGCAACTCCAGGCATATGGGTCCTTTGGACTGCTCTACTCAAAGCAGTAGTTGAGCCCTATCTATCTATCTATCTATCTATCTATCTATCTATCTATCTATCCATCCATCCATCCATCATCTATCATCTATCTATCTATCTATCTATCTATCTATCTATGCTCGAATTAAGGACATTTGCCACTGTACCCAGCTAAGCACAATGTTTATTGCTGATGTTGTTTTGGAGAAAAGGTCTATATAGCTCAGGCTAGGCTCAAATTTGCAGTCCTCCTACCTCAGCCTATCAAATTTTGCGATTAACAGCATATGTTACCATACCCAGCCCCCAAGAAAGTATGTGCCTTAAAGAGAAAGACAGAGATAGACAGAGACAGCAACACAGAGCTGTCTCTGATCCAGGGCTCCAGAACATAGATGGGAAGTCTGGTAGCTCACTTTCTCTGAGCTGTGTTTACACTCTCTCCTGTGTAAGACCCTGAGCCCTCTAATCCCTCTTAGAGTTTATGGTGAAACTTTAGCTTGCCCTACTCTTTCTCTCTTCTCCTTAGAAACAAAGGTTCATTCAGGGTGGCAATATATTGCAGTTTTAGATCCAGCTCCCTTAAAGGACATGTCCCAGCCTTCCCATAAAGAACATGGCTGCATTCTGCCTGGGTGCTACCTGGTCTCCCCTTACTCCTCCAGAGGGAGGAGAGCCGTTCTTCCGCCGCTCCCTCCCTCCTTCATGGTGCAGGGATGTGGGTGTGATGGGGGAGCCTCCACATGAGCTCTGCACTGTAACTTCTACAGTCTTTTACCTGAGAGAGCCCCACTTGTCACAGTGGGAAGAATTTTTGTCTATTACACTAACTCACGTCCATTTAATGATTACTTATTTTCCTGCAGTTCTTCAGCTGGACACTGAGTTTACAAAAGTTCTGGGTGCTCTTTTGGGAAATTAACTCCCAAAGCTCAGAGACAAAAATAAAGACATCTAAAACAAGCACAATAAAGACTGGCACAGAACTATTCCCAGGGTACCATGGGTAATGGAAGTAAGGGGAGATCTTAACCAACAGACTGAAGAGGCTCAGGAGGGCACTGGTCACGGGAGCAACTCTGGAAAACAGCTTACCTTGGCTGGGCTGGTGGCTGCCCGCTTGCCCTTCTCCTCCAGCAGGGGTCCCAGCTCAGCCAGCTCCACTGTGTCAGCCTCTCTGTTACTAGAAGGAGCCCCATTGCCCTGTGCCACAGCAGATCCTTTGTGGGAAGACATCTGGCTAGTACTTCAGTGCCTTGCAGCTTCAGCTTGAGGAAAGGTTGGGGTCTCTCAGCCCCAGAGGGCAGAGATCTTCCTGTGATGGTGGACACTGGAAATACAAACGTGACAGCACTGGATTCATTTCTGTAATGCTACGCTGACTACAAACACAACAGCACTGGATTCATTCCTGTAATGCTACGCTGAATGTGACATATCGCTTACCCTGCCTCTAACTGTAGAGGCCAGCTCACTGTTTAAATAAAGTCTACTGTCTTCTTAGAATATTGTGTTTCACCAGAAACTCCTCAGTCTTACCTATATACATATATAAAATCTCATATACACACATATAATCTTATATATATAAAATCTCATATATATATGATCTCATTATATATAAATATAAAAAAACCCCACCTAGTTCTCTGCCTTCACAGGTTCTATTGTTACTGTACCAAACTGTCAACATCACAAAATGGGTACTGAAAAGACTCTC
>JANHMN010000009.1:34031871-34056871 GCA_030674055.1 Rhabdomys pumilio | reverse complement strand
ACCCACAGTTTTGGTCTGAATCCGGATTTCAAAGTGACTGAATGGGGCACATGCCAGCCAGCAAGCATGATTTATTACCATACCTAACTGGTCAAGGTTGGTGCCCTTTTTTTCCACCGTGGGGCTTTCTCTTATCCTTTCCCCCAGAGTAAGCCAACTCATTCACTGAATACTTAACAATGCAGTTAGTTCTATAAGGTCCTCTGCAAAACAGAAGAATTAGAACGGGTAAGTTAACTTGTGACATGATCTCACTGCTCTGGCAGGACCGTGCAGGAAGAGAACTCTAAGCAGAATGGTCACACACTGTTTAAATATTCTACCAGAGGCACAAGGATGGCACAAACTTCAGCTTGTACAATAAGAGTCCAAAGACCAGAAACAGAATCCAAGTTGGTAGTTTTGCTAGTTTCTTTACCTGACCAGAAAGTTGAGACAGGAAAGGAAGAGAGAGGGACCTGGCAGAGAAAAGAACAGTAACATTAGGCCTGAAAATATCGCTGCTATAGCGTGGACCATTCACCAACTAGAAATTACGAGCATCTTAGGCTGCTCATTTAAATCAACACAAAGCCCTAAGGTGTGAGACTGATTCCAAGAGACGGCATTACACTCTGTGCCTGCCTCTAAATCCTTATGCATTTCAGAGGAAACATCCTTTCTCTAAAATGGGCCACACCCAGCACAGCAAATTATAACTAGGCCTAACTCAAGAGGGCATTTTTGTTGGGATTTCTTCCACTCAAGCTAATAAACTTTTACCACTAAGCTTCCCAGCTGGATAAGTGTAAGCTGTTATACACTAAAGCTGTGGAGAAGGAGGGGCATTTGCGTTCCTACGAACAAGATAATCCTGCACCAAAGTTGGAGAAAAAATTGAGTTTTAATCACCAGCCAATTAGCTGGAGAGTTGCCCTTAGAGGTTTTGAAGATAATTTATTCTCTGAAGCAGTTTCCAAGTTTTCCAGGCTATGACACATACTTTCCCTGGAGTCGAAGGCGCAGAGCTTCTAGATTTGATCTAAGGTTCCAGGCACTTTAAAGAGTGTGTGGGTGAGTTGGGGTCTATCTATGCAGCTGGATTCTCATTATTGTAAAGACCAGCCTAGTAGTCCAGACAAAGACCCATTTTCCCCTCTACCCAGCCTGTTAGGGAGGTTGATTTCATTGCTCCACTGGGGAAAAATGAGTCAAGGCAAAGGTCTATGTTTGACATTCCCACACTGCCTCACTCTACTTGATGCCAAGCCACTGCCTCAAAGTCTGAGGGGAGACAAATCACAGTCTAACTACTTCGAGGCTCTCCTATCTCAACAGAAGAGAATAGGTCTTTTTAATCTCACAGACAGGCAAACGTCCCTACGGCCAGACCCACAGAAAGGAGGAGGAGGAAGAAGAAGAGGAGGACAAACAGGATGGATTTTTCATGTCATTACCTCAGCTCTTTTTGAGACAAGGTATTGCTTCGTTGTCCTGCCTGGCTTGGGGTATCCTAAGTAACCTAAATTGGTCTAGAAACTCTGGTAATCATCCTACTGCCTCAGACTCCCAAATGCTGGGCTTACAGGTATGTCCCATGCCCTGTAAGCTGCTTTAAAAAAAAAAAATCAAGCATATTACAAATATTTGGTCAATATAGTTGCACAGTATAGCACTCACAGTAAATTGTGTACCCCCAAATTCACTTCAAAACTATCCCCAAACTCACTTTAAACTGTGCACCTCCAAAGTCTCCCTGAAGCACAAGGAAACTGGTGGATACTTGCTTAAAAGCCAATCACCTGGAACTGGTTTGACTAGAGAGTATCTTTGCTATTCAATTTGCAGAGTTATAAAGTTTGCTACAAATATAAACATTAGTCATACCCCCATTTCTAAGCTGCCAAATGGGGCGGTTCAGAATGGTGAGAATTGTCTAATGAGCAGACTGGGGACAAAGAAACAGTAAAAACAAAATGTAACAAGTTTGACGAAGACCAGTACCAAACAAAAAAAAGTACCATATTACTCAATAAAGCTCCTAGATATGAAGGTGACCACACAGCTCCTCACAGTGCCAAGCAGACGGCAGGATAATGTTGCCGGGTGTATCAGAGAGCTTCAACTTGGCTTTACATTACTTCCTACAGGAGCAGGGAACAAAGTTACCTGCCTACAACAGGGTAAATTCTGTCCTTTCATCTGAGAGCATCTATTGAGTACTATAAAACGTACAGTTCTGGCTGTTGCTACAGAAAGAAGGCAAAGCAGAGCAAGAAGCTTGGAATGGTTGATGTCCTTTAAGAAGGCATTGCTAAGCCAGGCAGTGCTGGCGGTGGTTGCGGACGCCTTTGATTCTAGCATTTGGGAGGCGGAGGCAGGTGAATCTCTTGAGTTCTAGACCAGCCTGATCTACAGAATTCCAGGACAGCTAGGCCTACCCAGAGAAATTCTGTCTAGAAAGCAAAACAACAACCAAAAGGGGGTTGCTGAGGGCTGCTGGAGTGTTGACCGAATGGCTAAAAACACTCCTGCTTTTCCAGAGGACCCTGCTTTAATGCCTAGCATTCACATCAGCTCAGTTTTGAGGGAGCCAACCCATCTTCAGTGGGCAACAGGCATGCACATACAGACCAAACAGTTGAACACATTTTAAAAAAATCTTAAGGATGTTTATTGAATAATTTCTTTTCTGCTTCACTTGTTTCTTTTTTGTTTTTGTTTTTGTTTTGTTTTTGTTTTTCGAGACAGGGTTTCTCTGTGTAGTCCTGGCTGTCCTGAAACTCACTCTGTAGACCAGACTGGCTTCAAACTCAGAGATCCACCTGCCTCTGCCTCCCAAGTGCTGAGATTAAAGATTAAAAGTGTGGGTCCCTACCACCTAGGGGATAATTTGTTTTCTAATAGCATCGTTATGATGCTAAGAGCTAACAGGTTCTGGAGAACCTGAGAAGAAAAGCTTCACTTTAGCTGAAATGATTAAGAAAGCGTTTGTAGACCTATCTTAAGATTTGATAGGTATGGACCTCTGAGGCAGGGCATTCCAGGGGGCACAGCCGTGTAAACGTGTTTACATGGAAGTATGGCTACCCAGAGCAGTGAACAATGCATTTTCCATCTGGAAGCTTAAAAAAATGGGGTCACTCTGAAGTGATACAACTTAGCCTATCATTTTAAAGTGCTGTAGTCTGGGGGGGGGGGGGGGCTATAAAATTAAGGCTGCTTCCTAGGATTCTCTTTCAAGCAGATAAAGCCACTTATTTACTTAGTCCTTATAAATCTTTTCGTTTCTGGGCTACTGTGAACACCTCAGCTCGAGATTCTCCTGTGCGAGTAAGTGCAGTTTTTGAAGGTTCACATCAGTGTCCAATGCTTTACTGATAACACCAGCTTTTTAACACTGATTCTCAAGGATCTTTCACAAAAAAATTTATACAGAAACTACTTCTGTAATAAAGAAATGCAGTGGCTGCAGGCTGGGAACCCTGACATTGTAATCCACTAAGCGCCATCCGGAGTTCCTGGCAGTGTACTGATGCTATAAACTCCCAGGAACAGCGACGGCACCATTGCAACCTGCCCTGAACTATCAAAAGAAAAAAAGCAGTGAGCACATCCTAACATGACTTTGGTTTGGAAAAGAAACACCCATTGCCATCTTCGTTTGATTTACCACACAACTGCAATTGCTGGGTTTTCTGGTCCGTCGGCTAAATACTCGAGGGAAATAATCTGATTATTATAGCAGATCCCATGGTCTCTTAGTGCTCCGCTGACATCTAAAACTATGTAAACTGAAATTTGTTCAGCTTCTTCAGCTACGAAGCGCCAGAAATTGACGGCGAGCCACTTTATTTTCTTAAAACCAAGTGCAAGACCCAAATTCTCAAACAGGCCAGCAGCCATCAACCCTAGATTTCTGAGAAATCTGGTCCTTCCCAACACTTCGGCATCTTGTTTACATTCTAGCTGAGTATTACCTTAGGCCTGTCGACTCTCCATCAACCTCCCCGCTGACCCTATCCAGGAGGGAGCCCCGTCACGTTTGACCAGCCGATCGCGGTTGGGGGCCTTAGGGTTCCCGGCCACCCAGGGCCGGTGCTCCCGCACCCAACTCGCAGGCTCAACTTCGGGGATGGCGAGCAAGGCTGGAACACAGCCGTCTCCCGCGAGGCTGCGGAGGCACACTCGCGGACTGCCGAGTCCCGACGGCGGCGAGCAGCCCCCCGAACGGAGGCGGTGCGCGGTGGGAGGGGCCGGAAATGTTTACGGAGGACCTTTCGGAGGGCCGGGCGGCGAGCGGAGATCCAGGGGCGGGCCACTCCCGCGCTGTCCCCTCCGGAGCCTGCAGGACCCGCGCCCCGCCCACCCCAGGACACTTACGGCCTGGCTGGCTGCCTCTGCTGGGGGCCGCGGGCCCGGGCGCTACATCCCGCGGCGCTGGAGGCGGCCTGTGGCCGAGGGGCGCCCGATCTTCAGCGCCCTGCCCGCGCCGGAAGGGCCGCGCGACCGCACGCGTCACCTCCGCAGCCGCGTCACCTTCCCGGCGCTACCTCGCCCCCTCCGATCCAGGCATTCCTGCGCGTGCCAATCATCTGGGCGCGCTCGCGCTCGCCCCGCCCCGCCTCTGATCTGACCAATCGCTGGCTCTGGCTGTCCCAGCCTGGCCTCACACTGGTGGACTGCAAAAGCCTCTTCTCCGGGCGTACACTGGGCGCGTGATGGAAAAGGGAGCAGGGAGAATTAGATCAGACGCTGGGAAGAAAAGCAGAGTTTCCCACCACACAGCCTCGCTTTTCAGCTCCGAAACACTTTTTCCCCCTTTTCTGACTACTGGGAATTGTACCTCTAGGCAAGCCACTGTATCTCTAGTACTGAAACACTTTTTTTTCTTCTCTCGGTACTGGGAATTCTACAAGCCACTATATCTCTAGTACCGAAACACTTTTTTTCCCACCTTTTCCAAGACAGGGTTTCTCCTTGTAACCCTGGCTGTCCTGGAACTCGCTCTGTAGACCAGGCTGGCCTCAAACTGAGATTCGCCTCCTGCCTCTCAAGTGTCAGGATTAAAGGTGTGTGCCAACAACGCCAATCCATACTTTTATTTTTGTTTGAGAAAGGATTTAATTTGCAACCCAGGTTAGCCTTGTACTGGGAGCCATCCTGTCCAGCCTCCGGAATGCTGGGATTGCAAACGTGTGCTACCATACACAGCTCCGAAACTCATCTCCTAATCCCTCCCTCTCTTTGGTATGCTATTTATGTAACGACTACTATGAATCTAGTACTCAACTGGATTTGACTTTTGGTTCCTGTTATTTATCAGTAAGGGAGAAGTTGTTTCAAACAAGCTTAGCTTGAGAATTTTCTGCACCAGCCCATGTTCCCATGTGACCCAGAGAGCACATCTTAGAGGACAGTCTAGAGTGTGCTTCGCTGCTGGAGCTGAACCACAGAAGATGGATGTCCCAGGAGAGTGAAGTAACCTTTGTTCTAGTTAAAAACATGGGCTGTGAATTCCTGTAGATCGTTTCCTTTCCTACCCAGCTCATGATCTTTATACATTACTGAATCCTTCCAAATCGTGACTTAATCTGGAAGTGAAGGGAAATAGTGCTACTTCATCAGGTTTGTCATGATTAAGGACAGTCCATGGCAATGTCTGCATGATGCCTGGCAAATGGTTAGTGCTTCCTGACAACTAGCTATAATATATTACCTGCTGTAAAAAACCGGAAACTTCTGATTGAGCTCACGTTTCTTCCGCATACCCCCTCCCCTTAAAAAAAAAAAAAGTTTTAATTGAAATTATTTTAGCTTTTAAAAAATCTTTTTGGCCGGCCAGAGGTGGCACACACCTTTAATCCCAGCACTTGGGAGGCAGAGGCAGGTGGATTTCTGAGTTCGAGGCCAGCCTGGTCTACAGAGTGAGTTCTAGGACAGTCAGGGCTATACAGAGAAACCCTGTCTTGAAAAAAAAAAATCTTTTTGTTTGTTTCTTGGAGAGTTTCTCTGGATAGAGCTTGCTCTCCTGGAACTCACTCTGTAAACCAGGCTGGTCTCACACTAAGGGACATCAGCCATGTGTGCACCACCACCGCCCACAGCATGGCCCTTGGCAAGCTGACTTTAAGCTACTCTCAGCGTCTCATCTTCTTCCATCTTCCTTTGGTATCTTGGACCTCATTAACTTCCTACTTCTCTCTCATGCCTCTGGCTTTGCACCCTGATCCTTCTGTGAACTGCTCTTCTCTCACAGGTTCCCAAAAGATCCAAGCAGTTTACAGTGCTCAGTTCTAGGTTTGCTTTGGCTTTGGCTACAGATGGTTCTAAATTTAGCTTCAGGCTCTGCCAACCACTGACCAGCTGTACTTCTCACACATCCTTAGTCTCCAACTCACAGGATTAGCATATTATATTGTGCAATGTGGGCAGAATCCAAGTCTGCTAACAAGATGTAAACTCTTCCTCTTTCTCAGGCCCTTCCTATTAGGCCTCTAGTGTCCTAGGACCCAGCTCTGCAGTGGTATTGATCACTGTGTGCTGTGATTTCAGACTAAAGGAGTTTGGGGGAGAAAGCCTATTACCAGCTATCCTTGGTCACAGCTGTTACTTTAGGATACATGCTTGCTCACATGATAGATCCTTAATAAATGTTTGCAATCATTTCTTCACAAAACAAGGACTAGTAAGCATCCATACAGGACATTCTCTGCTGGGATGCTTCAACAAGTTCAACAATCCTAAGAATTTCGTTCCTGAGGGTGAGGTGGGTCAGAGCAGTGGCTTACACATACCAGGTGATCAAGATTAATATTAGATGGAAT
Source organism: Rhabdomys pumilio (assembly GCA_030674055.1). NCBI lineage: Eukaryota > Metazoa > Chordata > Mammalia > Rodentia > Muridae > Rhabdomys > Rhabdomys pumilio. Next base: position 34,050,065 of record JANHMN010000009.1, on the reverse strand, counting down.
GACACCCAAGAGAATTTACTGAAGAACCTGTTGTCACTGGGGTGTGTGTGTGTATGAATTCTGAGGGTCCCATAAACCTTCTGTCAGGGGCTCCAGAAACAGAAACGCAGCAACATACAAAAAACAAATGCAAACAAAAAAAAAATGTTGAGAGCCTGGAAGAGATGGCTCAGCAGTTAAGATCACCGGCTGCTCTTCCAGAGGTCCAGTGTTCAATTCTCAGTGCCCACATGGCAGTTTTCCAATGTCTGTAACTGGAGATCCATGGGATCTGATGCCATCTTCTGGCATTCTTGAGTACTACATGTATATGGTGTATAGACATGCATGCAGGCAAAACACCCATGCATATAAAATAAGATGAAAAGCAAAACCAAAAAGATCTTCCTAATGAATCCAAAGCATTGTTTTCTCCCAATGAGACCAACAAAGAAGCCACGCCTTCAGCCCTATCCTGGGAGAACTGAGTAGATTGGATCAGTTCTCTAACTTAGATAGCTATTTAGGACTCATGGGCATGACAGAGGCCAACTCGATCCAGTCACCAAATCTATTCAGAGCTGGTGATGTCAGGTTACTTTTTAAAGACATCCCTTCCAAATGGAAAGGCAACTCTTTGTTTTGTATGCCCAGTACCCTGAAGGATGATAACGTGAAGATGGGTAAACAGAAAGGGGGGAAGACTGACCAAGTTAAGGGACCACAGGGAGGAATATCCATACTCTAAAAAGCTCCCCTCTAACTGTGTTTTCTTCTCTCTACCTCTAAAGCCTCCAGGGAGGAGTTGGGCTCTGGCTCTGCAGAACAGCTGCAGGAACGAGCCCTGGGTCTGGTGACAGCTCACATTTCAGCATATGGCACAACTCCTACGAAGCTCTTTAAAACACCCAGGAGATTCTGAGCTGGGAGCCCTTCCCTTCCAATGTCCTTAGGCATTAGGAGACGAGGACCCCAGACACAATGACTCCTTGAGATCATCAGGGCCTCAGCTCCATTTATTTGAACAGTCAGATACTCCTTGTATAAGCAGCAATCTTAAGTTGTGGGTAACCATTTCACTCCAGCCTGGGCAGGGGCTGAGACACAGAGACACAGAGACACACACAAACACACACACGTACGTCAGCCTCCTTTCTCTGAGGTTTAGAATTCAGGAATATAATTCCTTTCCTACAGTTTCTGTAGAACTATGTCTATAAGCCCACTCAATCTGTACTCATACAAGCAGTGGATGAGGTGATGAGTATGGAGCAAAATGTATTGCCCAGTCCATTCCTTTCATCACAGACACAGAGGTGACCATGATGCTCTCAAAAACTAGGCAGCCTTATATCACATGTACATACTGCCTTCTTTCTGGCCCTAGAGACTGCTCCTTGCGCCTCATCTGGACCTTTTATCATAAGGAGATTAGGCTAAAGGAAGCTTCAAGGGAGTGATTTAGCTTTGACCTGCATCTACCATAGCTGAGGGAGTGTTGTTTCTGCAAGCATCCAGATTCTGGGATGAGAAAGGCTGATGCTCTCAGCAAAGATCCTAGGCCTCTTGGTGTTCAAGAATTGACTAGGGACAACTGCACACATGAGATCAGCTAGGGAGGCTTCTCAATGCTCAGTAGGTGAATCGCATCTTTTGTGAATAGCCCAGCTTATCCAGGTTAGGGTGGCAGGCCAGCTGGACCATAGGTGGTGGCCCGCAGAGCAGCAGCAGGACATCTTCTGCTGGGGCGGGCAGGTGCTCCTGGATCATGTCAGCAGTAACGAAGCCCTTGCTGTAGGTCCAGTCTGGAGGACAGGGAAGAGAATACGACACGTGCTTCAGGGCCATAGCAGCAAGGGAATGTGCTGCCTGCAGGACATGCCCTTGGGAAGACTCGGAAGGGACCCCGAGAAGGCCTCAGGTTGGAATAGCAACTACAGCCACATCCCTGCCACCCACCTGAAAACAGGATCCTGAAGCAGAGGGATCAATTTGTGCACCTAGATTTGGAATTCTGGCAGTGTCGGGAGGGATCTGTTTTACTGAAACCAGAACTCACAGAGGGGCAAGGCCTTGATTTTGATAATGAGGGACTATTTAGATGTTCAGAAATGGCAAGATACCTTTGGGAGGATAGTCCAGAGTGAACCAGAGCTTAAAGCGATTAGGATATTGGGCCTGCAGTTCCTCTAGGTCCTCTCGTAGGATTATGTCCTTTTCAGTCTGAAATGCAAATGGGGAAGCAGAGACTTAGAACCCTCAGGTCCATACCAGCAAAGTCTTTTGCTATGACAACCTTCCAACAGAGAAGGAAAGGAATACCAAAGGCATGCTCAAGTTCTAGGGAGAAGCCAGACTTGCAGTATGTTTAGCACCAGGAAGTGGCCTTCATTTACACATTACAAAGGAATATTTAATATGTGCCCATGAAGGTCCAAGGACCTACGGTCAGCGTGAGACACCTCCATCTTCTCTTGCTTCTTAGGCTTAATACTAGGTCCTTTTTCCTTCTTTACTTTTTTTGTTTTAAAGATTCATTCATTTGTTTTATGTAAATATACTATCCCTGTCTTCAGACACACCAGAAGCAGGCATCAGATCCCATTACAGATGGTTGTGAGCCACCATGTGGTTGCTGGGAACTAAACTCAGGACCTCTGGAAGAGCACTCAGTGATCTTAAGAGCAGAGCCATCTCTCCAGCCCCTCTTCTTTACTTACTTTTATTTTATGGGTGTTTTGCCTGCATGAATATAAACGCATTGCACAAGTCCTATTGCTCTTGGAGCCCAGAAGAGAGTGGCAGATCTCTTGTAACTGGAGTTAAAGAAAGGTGTAAGCTGCCATTGTGGGGGCTAGAAACCAAATCCTGGTCCTCTCCTTGATCCCCCTCATTCCTTATTGTGATAAAGGATCCTGGATTCACAGAGGGACTTCTAGATAGATGCTAGAATAGGCCCTGAGCCAGTTCTGTCTGTCTCTACCCATCTTATTCACACAGCCAACGCGAAGCGCTGGCTCTCAGAAAAGCAAACCAACCTGGTTGGCAAAAAGCAGAAAGCACTGGGTTGGATCTTCAGGGACTTTCAAGATGGCCCGGATCAGCTGCAGCATTGGGGTGATTCCTGCATGAGGATACCCCACAGTGAGATGTACTATGCTTTCTCTCTGTGTCACGCTACTTCGCTGACCAACCCTGTCACCTCAGAGTTTATCATCACACTGTGTGTGTTCTGCTCTAGAAAATCCTCTGACCCCCGCCTGCATGTTCACCAGGACCAACTTTTCTGAACCTTAAGAGTCACATAAGAAGACAGTGTAGAATTCCTTCTAAAGAGTTCACCTAAGGCACTTGCTCTGAGGGCCCCTTGGAGGTAGGCTCTCAAACATTATAGATTCGGCCTGATGATGCATGCCTTTAATTTCCAGCACTTGGGATGCAAAAGCTGTCAGATTTCTGTGAGGACAGAGTTCTGAGCCAACCAGAGCAACATAACAAGATCCTGCCTCAAAAACACCAAAACCAAAACGAAACAAAGTCACACATATATTCCTAACATTTCTTCTGATTAAGAGTTCTGGAACACTGCTTAGAGAGAGTAACAGCATGTTCTTCAGAATCAGGCAGAATCAGGTTTGAATCCTACCCGTGGCCATTACTAATTAAATAGCCCTATAGAAACCGAAGCGCTAGGAATCTCCATTCCCTCATTTGCAGATGGGAAAGGCTCACATTTCACATACCTATTTACAGGGTAGTAGGTATCCAACAGAGAGTCCTGCTATATATAGTACTCTTTTTCTTCTGTGATATCGAGGATTGAACATGCTAGGTAGGTGCTCTCCCACTGTGCTCACTAAACTGTCCAGGCTTGGTTAGAATATTTATGTATGCAGCCTAGGCTGATTCTTGTGGTCTTCCCGCTTCAAACTCCAATCCCCTGCACCACCAGGCCTGGCTTTTTCCTTCTCAGTTATTCATACTTGGTTGATTCTCTCAAAGTCATTAAATCCACTCAGTTTGTGGGAGATCCTCCTGATTTACAGCTCTCCTTCTGTCTGTGAAGTTTTGTTTCTGTTCTTTCTACTTCTTTACAATTTCAGCTACAGGGGAAGTGTAGGCCGTGCTGGTCCCTAGATTAATGACTTGTCCTCTATTACTAAACATCAGAAGGAACCTGCAGAGCAAACCCCAAGAATGCTAAGCAAAAATGTCCCTCCAGTGATACAGACCTGTGCCACCAGCAATCATTCCCAATTTCTTCGCCACTCGCAGTTCAGGTGGAGATTTTTTGTTAGGCTGAATGTTAAAATTCCCTGGGAATTTTAACAAGCCAAGAGTTAGACTCAATTCAAAACAGGAACTAAGTAAACAAACAGAAGGAAAGCATGCCCTAGGCTGTTTTAGCAGCTGCTATGAAATCTGATCTTGGGACTTGAGCTTGGGTGGAGGTTTGAGTTAAACAGACCTGGACAATTACTCAGAAAGGACAATGGCGCTGGGCTGTCTGCTTGGACACAGTGGGGGCACAGAAGCCACACCTAAGAGGTCAGTGGTCACCGGGCAGTGGTGGCACACACCTTTAATCCCAGCACTTGGGAGGCAGAGCCAGGTGGATTTCTGAGTTCGAGGTCAGCCTGGTCTACAGAGTGAGTTCCAGGACAGCCAGGGCTACATAGAGAAACTCTATCTCAAAAAACAAAGACAAACAAACAAACAAACAAACAAGAAAGAGCCCAGTGATCCCACACAGCCTAGAAGAGTCAGAGCCAGGGAGGGTAAGGGAGGTGTGTGGAGCAAAGACCTCTGGCAGAGGATTGCTCCCTGGCAAGGGTGGTAGGCTTGGGGCCAGGGTGAATTTTATTTCCCTAGTGGTTCAGAGCATCACCAGAGACAAGGCACGGTACCCAGTTGTTCCCTTGGGAAGAGCTAAAAAGCTTTCTCTTTTGGTTTTCAGCCAGAGGGAAGAATCTTAGGTGAAGGAAGGAGAGGCTTAGGTTTACTTTGGTAATCTCTACAAGGTGAAACCTGCTTTTCTGTAGCATGGGTACTTCAGGGGACTTTGCACAGGTACACCCATGCACAAATGCAGATTTTGGTGGGAGGTGGGTGGGACAGGAAGGTTGGGGATGGAACTGAGCCTGGGGATCTGGAACTGTAGGAACAGGAGAAGGAAGGAAAGGACAGATACTCACCTTTCCCAGCATAACTGAGCAACCCACTCGGCCCCCGGAACTCCACCACATCCCCAATCTTTAAGCTATCCAGGTACTGAGACATCTTCCCTCCTTCAGGAAATTTGGGGTGCACACCTTTCAGATAAACCTGATGAGGCAAGGAGGAAGAAAATGCCACATTTGAGATGTAATAAAAACCAAATCAGAACTTATTACACCCAAAAATCTTTTCTCCCTTCCCTTAGACCCACAAAGAATTCATTATTTCCTATTGTCAGAGGAATCTAGGAACCTTCTAAAAATCCCAGAGTCTCTAGATTCCTTTTCTTTTGGTGTGTGTATGCACATGTATGCATGCATGTGTACATGTATGTAATATGTGTGTGCTCATGCACACCTGCCCTGGCAAGTGTGGAGGGGCCAAACAACCTCAGATGTCAGTCTGTGTCTTTCATCTTGTTTGAGACAGGATCTTTCTTGTTCTTGAAAGGCTAGCTTCCCACAAACTGAGTTTCTGGTAATTCTCAGGTACCCATTTCCAGGAGAGACATGCTGGGATTTCAACTTTTGCATGGGTCCAAACTGAGACTTGTACGGCAAATGCTTTACCCAACAACCCAGCCCCGAGATTTCCTTTCCATACACTTACCTTGATGACAAGGTCTACATAGCCTTGGTCTTCATCACTGGTGACAGGAGTGTAAGGCCTGATGACCAGACTGCCATCAATTCGGGCAGAGAGGTAGACATGCTTCCCTGGGAACCATGGGGAGAGTTTACGTAAGCTTCAGTGGATGTGCTGTGTCCTGTCACTTTTCAAAAGACTCAGACTTGAGAGAAAAGGATGCTTTGCTTCTGGATGTGGGTTCAAGGAACTGTCCCACAGAGAGGATTCCTCAGCAGTATCTCTTGCCTCCTCCCACCTTTGAAACTCCCTCATCTATCATCTACATCCAGGACCTTAGCAACAGCAGGTGACCAGAGGATTTGCATAATGGGAAGAAATTTAGTGTTTTCTGGGATATGAGTCAGGTTATAGTAAGTCCTAAGGAAAGAGGAAAAATGACTGGAGGTTAGAGATGCCTAGGGGCACAGAAGCCACACCCTAAATGAGTGGCCCCTCACAGGCTGAAGGAGTGAGGAAGGGCAATGCGGTGCACTGGAAAAACAGCTAAGCAATAACTCGCCCTTACAGGATGCCAAGGAGAGAAGCCCACTCCCTTTTCCTTACCCACAGGCAGCCCCAGAATGTGGTGGGCGGTGGGCAGGGCAAAGCGGAACCTCCTGGTGTTGTGGCTCACTGTCTAGAGGATGGATGACAAGATGTTTCATCAAGCAGGTCTGGCCTGCCAAGTCTCTTGGAGCAATCCAACCACCTTGAATATTAGCCCTCAAACTAGGCGAACTTCGGTCCACTCTCCACCCTAGCCCCCTTCTTCACAACTTACCGTCTTGTCTAGCAATCGCAGCAGGTACTTCTCATCCGGGTCCAGAAGAGTAACCTGCGGTCGGCGGGATCTTCGAACCAAGTAGGTACCCAGAGCCAGGCCGAGCAGAGTAAGCAGCCCCACCCCCAGAGAGGCTAGCAAGACCGGGCTCTGTGGATAGAGGAGGAAGCGTGACCGCCACGCTTAGGAAGAGCCAGAGAGTGGGTGCGGGAGCAGGGGTGGGGATCCTGAGGTCCAGCGAGAAAGCATGCCAAAACCGCAGAAGCGAGCGAAGCAGCGAACCCAGCCCGTAACCTGTGCAGCGAGATTCCAGCATCCAAGGTGGGTATAGCACAGCCCCGTAGGGCAGACTGCCCAGAACCAGCTGAGGCGGTGACCCCGGGCTCAGGGCACAGAACCAGGGTCTTACCGGCTGGATCCCCATGACCTAGCGCCGCGTACAGCTCCGGTGGGGCAGACAGATCCCACAATGCGCCGCGGGGCGGGCCCGGGGGCGGAGCTCTCCGGGGCGTGGTCTATGGAGGAGGGTCTGACCGAGGCAGGACTAGCGGGGACTGTGCCCCGCCTTTTCCGTGCAGACTAGGTGGTCCCAGAGCGTGGGTATCTTGGCAGTCCCAGCTCTTCCTTTCTCCTCTCTGCCTCTTAGACCTACCCCAAAGGATGACAGTTTTGTCTGACATGGAGCCAGGCTAATTAGTGTGATGAGAAATCTTTTAGCCAGTTTGAGAGTCTCACGGAAAGTGGAGTGTTGAGCTTAAAGTATAACAGGAAGCTTTCAGATGGCAGTTATTGTTTCCCAGCAGGCTGCTTTGCCAGACAATTGAAGTGCCTAGCAATGTCTCTTTCAGGAAGAGTGTCAGGACAACTTCATTTCCTAGTCAAACAAAACAACTGATTTTGTTACAGTATTAGTTCATCAGAATCAGTCAAAGGGGCTGGAGAGGTGGCTTTGTGGAGAGCTTACTGCTCTTGTAGAGGAGCCTGGCTCGGTTCCCAGCACCTATATAGACACTTGAGCCGGGCACTCTAGTTCTAGGGTTCTAGTGCTCCCTCTGGCATCCTCAGGCACTACACACACACGGTGCACATACACAGAACTACAGTAGAACTACACAGGAATGTCTCTAGTCCTTAGTGGCCTTGTGACCTGGGACAGACAACTTACTCCATTCCTCTGCATTTACTTATCAATAGGCGAATGTACATCAGAATCCTTGGTTCATAAGGTTATTCTGAGCCCTAGTGAGGTGTTCTCTTATTAAGTGTAATGCCTTTCAAATAGCAAAATATTAAATAGATAACAGCTACTACTAGAGCTCAGAAACCAGCAACTCCATTAGGGATAAGGAAACTGGAAGTAATAGACATAAGCCACCAGGAACTGCACATTTGCCAAGATGACTATGCTGTCTCGCACACATTTCCCAAACAAAGGGATATTTCCTATTTGAGATACAGTGATGGATGAAAGGTCCATACATGTCACACTATCAACATAAAAAAACGAATTCCTTCAGGGCAGTAGGGACAATGGCGCCTTGGTTTTCAGACAACTGTGAGTAATCTAAGAAAGACTTTGTTTTCTTCTTCTGGGCTAGCTGAAAATGTAACTCAGATCTGGCTACATTCTTGTCAGAATCTTCAGAGCAGCTAGAACACCATCTAAGGGAAAGTCAGATTGTGACAGGGTGTGGCGAAGTGCCCATCAGTGCACAGAAGGCTGAAAGTGGGAGGGCCACAGATCTCTTCCTTTCTTTTTTAATTTTAAATTATTCTCTATTTTATGTGTGTGAATGTCGTGTGTGTATGTGTGTGTGTGTGTGTGTGTATGTATGTATGTATGTATGTATGTATGTATGTGTATACCTTGTGCCCAAAGAGGTCAGAAGAACTGGAGTTGAGATGATTGTAAGTCACCTGGCCATGAACTCATGAGCCTCTTGCCTCTGCCTCTTTAGCATATCCTACGGGTGTGCACCACCACAACCATCCTTGTTTTCTGTTTTGAGAGACCCGTGGGATTATGTTCTGGAGCTTCCCCCCACCTTGCTGAAGCTGAGAAGCCATACCCACTGACCTTTCTACTGCTCGGTTCTGTCGAGTTCCAGGTTCTCCTCCTTTTACTGGGTGGGATGTGGCAGGAAAGAATACTTACAGGGCACACAGTTAGAGTTCAACTCCAGGAACCACAGGACCAGGTATGTGAGACTGGCTTAACCTGGAGACTGTGTGGTCTCAACTGTCATGTCACATAGACAGGAAAAGCCTTTCAGATAAGTAGACCATAACCACAGAGGGCTGACAAAAACATGCCCAGCCGAACAGCTGTGTACCCCTCGGGTCATTCTGCAGGTCACTGCTCTGGTGGCGTACCTCTGCTCCCCTTCTCTTCCTCCTCTGAAGGAGCCTTAAAAGAGACCACTTATATAGTATGGAAGGGTGAGCAGAAGCTTTACTTCAATACCCCCACACCATCCTATTGGCTTAAAGAATGGTTTGACTCAGCACCCCATGAACCACCCCCCACTTACCTAAAATATCCACAATACTGACTGTGCTGTTTAGTTCTAAAAATGAGGCCCATTAGGCATGGTGGAAAGAGGCTGCTGTGTGACCTGAAGGCCTTTCTGGGCTCAGAGTCTATGGTCCCCACGATAGCATCCAAGATAAATTCCACCTTTCTGGGACTCAGTCATTTGCTCTTTACTCCTTTGGAAGAAAAGATGTATTTCTGGATTTTTATCTAGCTTAATCCCTACCCCCACCCTGTGTGTGTGTGTTTCTATGTGCTTACACTTGTACATAGATATATATGCCCATGGGGGTGAGAGGTCAGCCTGTAATATTGTTCCTCAAAAGTCCACCTGGTTCTTTGAGTCAAGGTCTAAGCAAAAAAGAGCAGGCATTCTTAACCCTTGAATCATCCCTCCAGCCTCCTACACATAAAGGAGAAAATAAAGCATAAAATGTAATATGAGGAAGAAGTGGACTACGAGGATATGTTTCAAGGTCTTCAATAGAGAATTAGATACACAAGTCCTGTTGGGGCATCATAGGGTACAAAAAAAAGAAGTCCTGGTTATGCTAAGACATGGTTAGAGACCGGGAAAAGTGACAATGACAAAGCAGTTGACACTTACAGAGCAGCTGCAACATCCCAAGGACCTGCTTTTCCCATCCTCTGAGGACAACAAGCCACAAGCTGGATACTGTGTCAGTAATATTCTCCACTTCTGAGGACAACAAGCCACAAGCTGGATACTGTGTCGGTAATATTCTCCACTTCTGACCAGGTTGAGTGAAATGGAAGATAAACAAATAATTTACCAGGATCCACTAAGTGTCAAAAAAAGTCTCCTAGCATATACAGGGCTCTGATCTTGAAGGCTAACAGCTCTACTCTCTCTCTCTCTCTCTCTCTCTCTCTCTCTCTCTCTCTCTCTCTCTTTTTTGTTTGTTTTTTGAGACAGGGTTTCTCTGTGTAGCCCTGGCTGTCCTGGAACTCACTCTGTAGACCAGGCTGGCCTCGAACTCAGAAATCCACCTGCCTCTGCCTCCCAAGTGCTGGGATTAAAGGCGTGTACCACCACCGCCCGGCTCTACTCTCTCTTAAAATATATTTCTCTATGCAAATTACATAATATATTCTAAAGTAGGATAGTGTAACAAAGTTTCATATGTCAATCATGAAACATCAGCAATTGTTAACTCAAGCCAGGCTTTTTTTTTTTTTTTAATATCTCTGTCCCCCCAAACACTTTTCTACTCTGAGGTGTGTGTGTGTGCGCGCGCGCGCATGCCTGTTGGAGACCAGAGTTTGACATCAGGTATCCTCTTCTCTACTCTATCATATTTCATTTACTTAATCACTTATGTTTGAGATAGGATCTCTTTAAGTTGTTCTGGCTGTTCCAGAACTCACTATCTAGACTAGGCTGGCCTCAAACTCAGAGATCCATGCGCCTCTGCTTCCTGAGTGCTGGAATTAAAGTGTTTACTGCTATACCCAACGTCTTCCATACTTTGGAGATGAAGGTCAGTCACTGAACCTGGAGCTCATTGATTGCCTGTACCAGCTGGCGCAGAAGCCTCAGCATCTTCTCAACTTCCATTCCTAAAGCTGAAATACTGGGTACACACTACCACACCATCTTGTCCCATGGCTGCCGGTGATCTGAGCACAAGCACTTTTCTGTTGAGCAATCCAATTTGCTCAGACCTTCTAGTTTATTTGTCTGTTTGATTGTTTCTCTGTGTGTTCCTGGCTATCCTAAAACTCACTCTGAAGACCAGGTTATCCTTGAGCTCAGAAATCTGCCTTCCTCTGTCTCCCCAGTGCTGAGTTTAAAGGCGTGTGTGACCACTGCCTGACTCTTTCCAGTATTAGTTTTAAACAAACCCTATGTTTTATATATATGTGTGTGTGTGTGTGTGTGTGTGTGTGTGTATGTGTGTAACAGTGGTATTATGGCTCTTTTTAAGGATTTATCTTTTCAAGGTATACACTAAAATATTTAAGGGCATACACACACACACACACACACACACACACACACACACACACATATATATATATATATATATATATATATATATAGAGAGAGAGAGAGAGAGAGAAAGACAGAGAGACAGAGAGAGACAGAGAGCACGCCATAATACCACTATTACACATAAAATAATTGCCAATAATTGCTAATTTTATTTTGTAAGTTGTTATGCGTTAAAGTAAGCTTTTGATGTATAGTTGTATGAATTTTAGAGCATGTATCGATTTGTGTAATTACCACAATCAAGATTTAGGACTAATTTTGTCACCTCCAAAGCTTCCTTGGTTTTTTTTTTTTTTTTACTTTATAATCTCAATCTTTTGTTCTTCATAGATAGTAACTTTGTGTGTAATGCATGTTAGTGAGATAGTTATTCAATTCTATATATGTATGTGTGTATATATACATATATGTACATATTATTTTGTGTAAGATAAACACATAATTATATCTGCCAATTTAAAAAATACAAAACAACTCATTTTTCTGATAGCATAAGATATTGTTATAGTAATAGTTTATCTTTAAATTTAATTATTATTTACTGTTATGGGTATGAGGTTTTTGTCTGCATGTATGTCTGTGCAACTCGTGTATACAATGCCCAGGGTGGTCAGAAGAGGGCATCAGATCCCCTGGGACTGGAGTTATAGACAGTTCTGAATTGCCACATGGATGCTGGGAATCAAACTCTGGGTTCTTTGAAAAAGAAGCTAGTACCCTTAACCACTGAGACATCTCTCTAGCTCCAGTGATTTATCTTTTCTAAAAGATTTCTTGTCATTTCATGTGTATGGTGTCACGTGGAATATAAAAAAAAATGCAGCTATGCTAGTACTGGCTATGTTCTAGTAATGCAGCTTTCCCACCACCAGGCTCTCCATGCTCAACTCACTGTTCTCCCGCAGAGGATCCTACTCACATTCCCAGCCATCCACCCCCTCTGGTTAGCTGTTCCAAATCCCCATAACCCAGTAAAATCAAAACTCTAGAAACTTGTAACTTATAAGTCAGACTTATATCAGTCAATTCTCAGCCCACAAAATGTCCACACAATGAACTCAAAGCCAATTGATATTGATATAAACTGCCTACCTAGATAAGAGAAATTGTCCTGCAATTATCCATCCCTTATATGATATTCATAGCTAGCTGTGGTTATTTAAAGCCACGTAGATCTTTCTCTTCCTCCATCTTCCTTCCTTCTCCCTGTGTGTTCCTATCTCCCCTGGCTCTAAAACTCCCAGTCTGCCTTCTTTATCCACTGCCCAGTCATAGGCTCTAGCTTTATCTTGTGCCTGTCCTCACCTGCATACAGACAGCAATCCACATATGGGTGTTTTGCAAAGGCCACCAAAGGGCATCAGATTCTCTGTAACTGTAGTTCAAAATGGTTGTGAGCCACCATGTGGGCCCTGGGAACTTAACCTGTAGCTGCCATAAAAGTGCTAAGTGCTCTTAACCACCGAACCATCCCTCTGGTGTTTTTCAGTAAAATTAATATGTCAATACCAACAGATAACATGAAAAACTGAGAAATACATTTAAAAAAAATACTTTTAAATAATTTCTTTTTATTTTATGTGCATTGGTGTTTTGCCTGCATGTATGTCTGAGTGAGGGTATTGGATCCCCTGGAACTGGAGTTACAGATAGTTGTGAGCTGCTATGTGGTTGCTGGGAATTGAACTCAACACCTTTGGAAGACTAGTCAGTGTTCTTAACCATTGAGCCATCTTTCTAGCTCCTGGAGAATAAATTTAACAAAATAGTTACAAAACCTTCACACACACACACACACACACACACACACACACACACACACACACACGGGGGGTGGGGGGGAGGGAGGGAGGGAGGGAGAGAGAGAGAGGGGGAGAGAGAGAGAGAGAGAGAGAGAGAGAGAGAGAGAGAGAGAGAGACTCTCACTGTGTGGCCTTGGGTGACCTAGAACTCACCACGTAGACCAGGTTGGCCTGGAACTTCCTAGAGTGCTGGGACAGGCTTCCTTCTATGACCTTAGCCTATCGTCCATCTCCCTGATAGAAAAACTCCGCAGTGTCTGCAATACACTCATGTATATGTCTTCCATCTCTGCTTCCGCCTCAGTGCACAGGCTCCTGGGATAAGAGTCTATCTGTTTACTGACATGTCCTAAGTGCCTTGAACAGTGCAAATAATGAAAGAAGTAAGAAAGGGCTCTGAGAAAAAAATTCACAAAAGACAATGTAACAGCTGCTGCTAAGTGAAGAAGTCAGTGCACTCCCTGAACACTAGGGAGCTAGCTGCTTAGCAGACATGCCAGACCTCCCTGGGGAAGCAGACATTCTGAGCTTCATGTAGCCACACTTCCCCTTGCCCTCCAGTCCCTGGGGAAGTCTAATGAGGAATGACTCACCGATCCTTGGGTGGATGCTACACACACAGAGGACCTGAGTCACGGCTGAGACATGCTAACCTAAGCTCTGATTTTACAAGGGGACCACTGTCAAACTTGCCCAACGTCTGCCTCACGGGGAGACATTACCTTTATTATTGTGGTTAGGGAACAAACAGATCTTCTCCAGGGAGGAAAGAGAATTCTCCCTGAGCTATAATATCACTGGTGAGGCAGCCTCTAAATCTCAGAAGAGGGAGTCATGGTCTTTATAAACAAACCTGCCCTGTGCCCTGGAGAAGACATTAGTTTCTAGGGTTGTTTACAGCCTGGGGGTGGGATGGAGTGGGGTGTGGGTGTGGGGCATAAGTTGGAGGTGGCTCAATGGTCAGAGTGTGGACCGCTCTTGCAGAGGACCTAAGTTCAGGGTCTGTTTTCGAGCACCCATGTCAGGAGGTTCACAAATGCTCTTAATTCTTTTCCAGAGTGATCTGAGGCCTCAGGTCTTTGCTGGGACATGCACTCATGAGAATGTGCTGACGCCAATATGCAGACACATACAAGCAGACACATGATTAAGAATGTTTTTTAAAATCTAAATAAAAAACCACATGGTCGCCGAGTGGTGGCGGCGGTGGCGGCAGCGGCGGTGGAGGCAGCGGCGGCGGCAGCGGCGGCGCACGCCTTTAATCCCAGCACTTGGGAGGCAGAGGCAGGCGGATTTCTGAGTTCGAGGCCAGCCTGGTCTACAGAGTGAGTTCCAGGACAGTCAGGGTTTTCGAGAAACCCTGTCTCGAAAAACCAAAACCAAAAACAAAAACAAAAACAAACCACATGGTGGAGACACATGCCTTTAATCCTTTAATCCTAGCACTTGGAAGCAGAAGCAGGCAGATGAAGCTCTAGGAGTTTGAAGCCAGCCTGGTCTACAACGCATACACAGAGAGACCCTGTCTCGAAAACAAAAACAAAAGCTAAATCTAAATTTAAAAAGTAAACTAAAAAAGCCAGAGGGTTAGCAAGGTTTAGTTTTTTGTTTTTACTTGTCTTTTGCATGTTTGTTATGGTCTCTGATTTTGTGTTTTTATGAATTTTATATGTGTGTATGTGTTTCTTCTGCTTTTTCTTTTTGTCTGTTTTATTCTGGGTTGTTTATTTGGTTCCGAGAGAGAGAGAGAGAGAGAGAGAGAGAGAGAGAGAGAGAGAGAGGAGTTGTAAGGCTGAGATAGTGGGGAATGAGGAGATGAGGGAAGGGAAAACATGATCAGAATATACTACATAAATAAAAAAGTAAACAATGTAAAAACACTCTCATTTGCATTTTATTGAGGTTTTTTTTATCTGTTTTATTCATTGTATCATCTTCCTGCTTTCTTTTCTTTTGTTCTTCTTCCTTTCTCTTTCTTTCCTTCTTTCTTTCTTTCTTTCTTTCTTTCTTTCCTTCTTTCTTTTTTGAGACAGTCTTTCTATGCAGCCCTGGCTATCTTGGAACAAGCTCTATATACCAGGCTGGCCTTGAACTTAACCAGGTCCGCTTGACTCTGCCTCCCCCGTGCTGGGATTAAAGGCTTGTACCACCACATCTAGATCTTTTTTTTTTTTTTTTAAGACAGGGTTCCATGTAATAGCCCTTGGACACCTGACTTCCTAATACAGCTTGTGTGTGTGATGTGTGTTCATGTGTGTGTTTGTGTATGTGTTTGTGATGTGTGTGTGATATATATGTGTGAGATGTACGTTGTGTGTGTGTTTGTGATATGTTTGTATGTATGTATGTTTGTATGTATGTGTGTGTTTGTGATGTATATGCGTTTGTGTCTATATGCATGTGTGTGTGTGTTTGTGTATGTATGTATGTTTATATTTGCGTGTGTTTGTGTGTGTGTATGTGTGTTTGTGAGTGTGTGTGTTTGTGATGTGTCTTGTGTGTGTGATGTCTTTATGAGTATATATTTGTGTGGTTCTGATTTGCTTGTATGTATGTTTATATGTGTGTGTTTGTATGTTTTTGTATGTGTATGTTTATTTGTGTGTATGTTTGTATGTATATGTGTGTGTTTATGTATGTTTGTGATGTGTGTATATGTGTTTGTGTGTATGTCAGTGTTTGTATATGGTGTATGTGTGTTTGAGTGTGTGGTGTTTGTATGTGTGTATTTGTGTGTAATGTGTATTTGTGTGTTTATGTATGTATTTGTGATATTTGTGTGTATGTGTATTTGTGTGTGTGTGGGTGTATATTTGTGTGTGTTTGTGTGTATGTGTGTTTACATATATGTGTGTTTGTGATGTGTGTTTGTGTGTTTGTGATGTGTTTGTATGTGTTTATATGTGTGTGTTTTTGTGTATGTGTGTATTTATGTGTATGTTTGTGTATGCGTATGTTTGTATGTGTATGTTTGTGTATGTGTAATGTGAGTGCACATTAGGAAGCAGAGAATAACATATTGTGATGTTCTTTAGGGGCACTTTGCTTGTCTGAGACATCCGTCCCTGATTCAGAACATGCCCACAGACTCACTTACCTACACGCCAATGGTATGGAGGTTCCCTCCTCTCAGTTTTACCCAGCTTTGTGTCAGGTTGACAGGAACCAACTGGCATAGGGTCCGTTTTGGAGAATAAAATCCATGATCACTGTATTCACAAGGAAGGGACATTCTTGGTGATTCGATGGATTTATTCCTCCCTCCCTGGACCCAGTTGTAGAGACACCTCATGTGACCTTCTAATAATCTTCTCCCTCCACTTCAGTCCAGACTTTGATCTTCCTGATCTTGACGAGGTAGTCATGAGATTCTGTCACCAGCAATTTTATACAACTAATCTCCTTCACAGAATCTTCTTCATAGTATACCATCTGATCCAACTGACCTCTCACCAATGGTCCTACCAAGTTATAATGAGCACAGCGTTTGGGGTAATCCATGGGGCTGTAGCCCAGCAAGACTTGCCCATGATTTAATAAGTTCAACTTATTCTCAATAGAGCCTGTCTCCACTGCTACCCTGATGACTTTTTGTGGCTTATCTAGAACTACCAGCAAGTAGTTGTGTTTTAGAGCGTCCGAGACCCAGAAGCAGTCACCATTGAGAATGTAGACATACTGCGCATGTGTATTCCAAAGTGAGAACATGTTCGTAAAGACAGTAGCAGCAGGGTTGTCTGGTTCGCCCAAGTCTTTGTCTTGCTCCACAGAAAAGCATGTGTCTTCAAACTCAGAGTCACTGGTCATTCGGTAGAAGATGGAGGGATTGAGGCGGATAGGGACATTTTGAGATAAGAGAAGCCTGAATTCAGAGAAAAGCAAGTGAGTGGAAATGTCCTTGGGGAAGAGGAGCAGGAAGGAGACGAGGCGGGAGAGGTCCTCAGTATGGAAAACCTTTCCGGAGATTGCCATGCTGGAGAAGTCTAGGATCACCCAAGGGAGCTGGTTCCAGGCTTCCAAGACCCAGAAGATGTTAGACAGAAACCTGGGGGTGCTCTGCACATTATCCCGTAGCAACAGGAAGTATTCAGAGAGGTTGCGGGCAAAATTCATGAGAAGGGCAAAACTTGTTTTCTGCCTAGAATATAGTTTTCCACAGGGGGAGGTATGATTTCTGCTCTTTGCTCTGGAGCCACCCAGCAGACCATGGACCACAAGCAACTTCCCAGATTCAATGTGAGGCATGAAAAGACCTGAAATGTTAGCAACTGTTTGGTTGAGCCATTTAGGGTCAGTATCTGACAGGAGGACCAATATCAGCATATACTCCAGGTCCTGTTCTGAAGAAGCTTGGAATAAAGATGTAATGGTGTCCAAGAGATAAGTCCTGTTTCTATGCTGCACTGAGATCCCCACTGTCAGCAGCCCTAAGGAACACAGAGATACCCTCAGTACTTCATTCAGTAAGGTGGATGGATCCCAGGGCTTTCTTCCCAGCCCCTCACCAAATGCCACTTCCCAAGCCAGACTCACATCATCTCCTGGGGTTATGGGAGTTGAATACCTTTCTCAAAGCTATAAATTTTAATACTTTGAAAAGGCTCAGTGGGGGGAAGCTTCATGACAATAAGGTTCTCTTTAGAATGGAACTATGCAACTACTGCCATTTAAGCAAATTATCTTAGCCTAGCCTTGGCCTTCCAAGTTATCTCAATTACTACAGACTACCCAGCCCTGGACTAGAAGATCTCCAAGACCCTTTAAAACCTCACGGCTGGCTAGTCCTGTTCACTGGGTTGTGCAGTTCAGTGACCCATAAGTTTCCACTACCTTCTTTTCTGTCTACCCACCTCTGTCCCAGCTACCCCTGGCTCCTTTTCTATCTATCTTCCCAGTCCCAAAAGCTGGGCATGAATAAGTATCACCCCAGGCTCTCTCACAGAATTACTCTGGCCTTTTGGTCCTGCTGAACATTCAAGGGGGATCAGGTGGGATCAGCTCAGTTCTTCAGACCCCGTTCTCTTTGTCTGGATGAAAGACCTTAGCCTGGCGGTGGTGGCTTGTGCCTTTAAGCCAAACACTCAGGAGGCAAAAGCAAGCTGGTCTCTGAGTTCAAGGACAGCTTGGTGTACAAAGTGAGTTCCAGGATAGGCAGGGCTACTCAGAGAAACCCTGTCATTTTTAAAAAGAAAGAGAGAGAGAGAGAGAGAGAGAGAGAGAGAGAGAGAGAGAGAGAGA
>JANHMN010000009.1:34009338-34031861 GCA_030674055.1 Rhabdomys pumilio | reverse complement strand
AGAGAGAGAGAGAGAGAGAGAGAGAGAGAGAGAGAGAGAGAGAGAGATGGAGAGAAAGGTCGCATCTGGCTTTTGCCAAGTCTAATGGCTCCTCCCACATACTCACTCTTTGGCTGGAGAGCGGCTCCAACCAGAACTGTGTAGGTGGCATGCTGGAGAACATGGGAGCTTTTCTGCATCTCTGTGAAGTATTTCAAATGGTTCGTGATTTCGGAGCTGATTTCCTCTTGAACTATCTGCTGTATCATTTTCTTCTTTTCACTCTGAGTACAAGTGATATATCATCAGCCCCAGGGGTGATTCTTAGATCCCCTGGAGACAACTGGGGGGCATGTCCTCTTTAGGGGAGATTGGATGAGCCCTAAGATCCATTACATACAATCTGTCAGAGCTTAGCTTGCTGCTCTCCCCACCTGGTCTTGAGCCTCCACAGAGCTTTCCAGCCATAGCCACCCGGCCCTGGAATCCTGTAGAGGGAGGGAGGACCTATCTGCCAAGCCACTACCCACCCACCTGACATTGCTTTATCAAGGTCAAGCTAGCAAATGTGCTCTAACTGAGCTCAGGCCTCTGCTAGGTTCTGAAAGACAGAGCCTGGCCCTGCTTTTAAGGTCTTCCCCACACTAGCTCAGCCTGAAAGTCCTTTTACTTGCTTAGTCTTACTACACACAACTAAGCCACCCAAAGCCTCTGCAACCCTGTGTGTGTGCTGAGGGTTACACTGGGAAACATCACTTCCGGTTTCTCATCTGAGAAAGGGCAGGAATATCATTGGCCAGTGGCAGGTGCAGTGAGGAGGCCCCTGTGTCCTGTTGGTCACCTCCTCTACAGGTAGCTGTGCTTCACCCGTTCTTTATGCCTGGAGCACCTGCTCCTCTTCCTGCCCTCTCCAAATCCTATCTCTCTCAAGCCATCGCAAAGGTAACGTCCTCTGTGACACTGTCTGGATTCTTCGGCCACTCCTCTTTAGTGGTCAGATGCTGAGCCTAGAGGCCAAGTGGGAAGACCCCTTTTCTGTGATGGGTGGTGAAGCCTCTATCCCTGGTCCTCACCAGCAATGTGTTATATTGCTGCTCCGCACGTGCTGCTATATTCTCATGAAGAAAGAACCCCAGGATGACTAGGGATGCCAGGACTCTGATGTACCTCCACAGGCGTCCTCGCATGGCACCAGCAGCAGCTGTGGAAGGAACAGGAGCAGCAGCAGATCCTGAGGGTTTCCTCTCAGAGAGCATGGTGCCCTCCCCACTAGCGTGCCACATCCCGATCCCACCCTTCCTGGACAGAGCTTTCCCAATGCCTGATTATTATCTTAATCTTTTCCTCCTAAATTTTCTCCTGCTCCTGCTTTTAGCCATCTCAGGAAAGACAACCAACCACGGCTTGATTCTGTGAAGCTCCTGCTTTTGGTATGCTCCCAGGCCAACTGGAAGGGATATGTTGCCAAGAAGAAAAGAAGGAGGCTATAGAGATGGGTCCGTAGGTAACAGCTCTTGCTACCAAGCCCAATGACTCAGTTCTATCCTTAGGATCTGTATGGTGGAAGGAGAGAACCAATTCCATTCTGTGCATGCGGCCACATATGTCTACACACAGACTTAAATAAATACATGTAACATGTTATATGACTGACTTCCCTACATGATCCTGCTGTGTGAACTCTGTTCCCAGATATCTTTGTTTACACCCCTGGTTGGAATGCCCTGAGCAAGATGTTCCTTCCCTCCTCAGCAATGCAGCTTAGTGTGCCCAGGACATTATGTAAACAGCCCCATTTTGCCATCTGGATCCTGGGCACATCTGTGATAGCGATGAGAAATACTGAGTATGTTTGTCTTTGTTTCTCCATGAGCTATCTGGAATAAAAGTTTCACAGAAGGGCACTAGCTTAGAGTCCTCTACTGTAGTGGGCTGGCCTGATACTGCTTGTATTCTAATGCTAATTTGGGGCCTTCTAGACTAGTTGCCCCCAGAAATAGTCCCCAGCTAAGAGACTGAGTGACCCTGCCCCCAAGTTATTTCTGATTGGTAAATAAAGATGCCAACAGCCAATAGCTGGGCAGAAGAGATACAGGTGGGGCTTAAATTTCTGGGTTTGAGGAGGACCATGAGGAAAGAGAGTGCAGGAGGAGGAGGAGGAAGAAGAAGTCACCATGGGTTACATGAATCATAAGAACAGACAGAACCCTGAGTGCTGGCCAGTTGGAGTTAAGAGTAGCCCAGATGAAACATAGTAAGTAATATCTCGGGGTTATGATAGGAAAATAGATTCTAACAGCATGGAGAGTAGGTATTCGCTCAACTATTTAAGCTTATTGTAAATATAAAGGTTGTGTGTGTCTTTTGTCTGGGAACTTAAATAGCCAAGACTGGGTAGAAACCTCGGGGCAGGATTTAAATAATTTCTACAACACTCTAGTTCTGTTGAATCTCAAATTCAATTTCATTTCCTTGGCAATGGTCACTGGCAGGTTGTGATTACACACACACACACACACACACACACACACACACACACACACATTTTACGTGCATGTAAGTCTGTGTCCTACGTGTGTCTGATGCATGCAGAGGCCAGAAGCGTGTGTTGAATCCCCTGGAACTGTAGTTATAGATGGTTGTGAGCCACTGGGTGGGTGCAGGGAATTAAACCTGGGTCTTCTGGAAGAACAGCCGGTGCTCTTAACCACTGAGACTGTCTAGTTCCCATAATAATTTTTTTAAATGAAAAGGAAATTTAGGGTTAAGTATTAAATTCAAACCAACATCTTCTGGTAGGGGGTTAGTGATAAATGAATTAGATCTCATCTCTCAAATCCATACTTACTTTTGTGCCTGATTCCACGATTATGTTAGATAGATTATAAGGTTTTGAATAAACACAAAAGGACTTGGTATGCTTTCTTCATTGTGGACTGCTAGGATCCATAGAAACCTGAAAGAAACCAGAAATTCCTAAACAGGACCATATTGTCAATATATGTGGGGTGTAATATCCATAGAAGTCTTTCTGGCTAGTAGAAAATGCTGTTTGAAGCTTTACTGGAACAGAATTTTCTCTGAAAACAACTCAGTGACGAGGGATGCAGCCACAGAGTGGCTTCTCTGAGGCTGCTAAAGTTAGTCACCCCTCCGGGGAAACCCCACCTAACAACCATTGTTCAGCCTGAATGGGTGCCATGTGTCAATCCTGCCTTATGTCACGCACCTACTTGCTGAGGTGAGGTGGAAACATAGTTTCACAACCAGCCTTCAGTCTTGTGACTTGAAATTTGAATATTACCTGCTGGTTTGAGTCAACAAGTGTGGATGCTGAGTTGTCCTTTCCTTATCAGAGGGCCCCATGAGCTAGTCGCTGCTCTGTGCTGCCTGGTAGATCACCATAAAATTGTTCTCAAATATCCATTTCTCCTTTGTGCTTAGAAGTGTCCAGTGGCCTTCTGAAGTTTCCCCTTCTTTCTTTTTATCTGTTCTTTTTTTGTTTGTTTGTTTTGTTTTGTTTTGTTTTTTTGAGACAGGGTTTCTCTGTATAGCCCTGGCTGTCCTGGAACTCAATCTGTAGACCAGGCTGGCCTCAAACTCAGAAATTCACCTGCCTCTGCCTCCCAAGTGCTGGGATTAAAGGCGTGCACCACCGCACCACCACCGCCCGGCTTATCTGTTCTTTTTCACTGCTGAGATTGTATTTCCAATAGTATTGCTTCTTTTTCCTAGTGGTAATCTGAGTGAGAATGCCCCCACTCCCATAGGTTTATGTTCAGATACTTAGCTCCCTGTTTGTGGAACTGTTTGGGAAGGATCAGGATGTGTGGCCTTGTTGGGGGAGGTGTCACTTGAGGGGTATTACTGGGGGGGGGTTGAGCTTTGAGGTTTCAAAACACTGGTGCCATCCTCTGTTGTGGGCAATATTTAGAAAACCAACTGCTGGGTCCCGATCTGCTAGCTATCTGGACCACCCCCGAAGAGCACCCCACAAGATAGAGACCATGGCCCAAAGCATAGATTTTGGGCTAACCTCATCACTCTCATGGTTCTCTGCTAAGCCCCAGATGATACCCGCCATGCTCACGGTTCCAGTAGAATGAAGACTCTTAATGCTTAAAGATTATCCAAAGGATTTTATATATTTGGAAATGCTCAATTAACAAGATGCCCACACAACTAGAGTTGTTACCTAATACCTAATCTTTAGATATAAATAGTTACCCAGGACTGCTCTCGACCAGTTTGTCTGCCTCCATGGTTGCCATCTCACCCTGTCTCCCCTCCCCTTCCTGTTCCTGACCACTCTTCGCTGCTTCCACATTAGTTCCACCTCAATTACCGAGCTTTATTGCAAATGTAGTTGGGGGGGGGGATGTCCCACTACAATCCTCAGGTCTCTGCTTTGTGGCTGTGTCTCAAGATGTGAGCACTCAGCTACTGCTCCAGTGCTTGTAGACCTGCTGCCATGCTCCGTACCGTGATGGTCATAGACTCTACCCCTCCAAAGTGGTAAGCCATTTCAGTGGTAGGCCAGCAAAGTCTTTCTTCTATCTTCATAGTATTTTATGACAGCAGTAGAGAAGTAGCTAAGACACTCCTTCTCCTTCTACCTTCCTCTTCATCTCCTCTTTTTCTTCCTCCTTTTCCTTTTCTTCTACCTCCTCCTCTTCCTTTTCTCTTCCTGGTCTTCCCCAAAGGACTCATTTTTACCTTCAGCTTTATAATTCATCTCAAAAACCTTTACATGCTGGGCGGTGGTGGCGCACGCCTTTAATCCCAGCACTTGGGAGGCAGAGGCAGGCAGATTTCTGAGTTTGAGGCCAGCCTGGTCTACCGAGTGAGTTCCAGGACAGCCAGGGCTACACAGAGAAACCCTGTCTCGAAAAAAAACAACAACAAAAAAAACAAAAAACAAAAAACCCTTTACATGTATGGAATGAGGTAGGTGCTGAAGTTCTTTTTTTTTTTTTTTTTTAAACTCATATCCCATTCTTCCAGTACCACTGTGGAAAGACTCTTTAAATTCTTGTAATATGTTAACTGAATATGTTTGTGTCTCTTTTAGTTTCTCTGCACTATTTGATTATCTTTCCTGTTACACACACTATCTTTGCTCCCCCTCCAAGGTTGTGTAGGACTCTAAAGACTCAAAACCAGGGGACGCGCTCCCCCAGAGACACTCATGGATGCCATTCGCTGCAATAACATGAGGTTTATTGATAAATTGATAAACTGATAAAAACCAGTGCACTGGGGTTCCCTTGCATGCCAGCAAGAAGAACCCCGAATTAAAGTTGGGAGCAGTTTTTATACCATATTTACAGGGCTCATAAGGGCAGTTTTACCTCTTAATCAATAACTACAAAGGCTGACTTCAACAGTTGTTCCCAGGCTTGGTTTCTGTTCCCAGGACCAGTTTCTAAGTAACTCAAATTTGCACCTTATCTTTTTACAACAAAGAAGGTCAGCTTAAGTAGCTTCTGTTTACCCAGGTTTACTGTGTTAAGGGCTCATAAACTCCTATCTTGGGTCTTTCTTCCTGGAATGTTTGTTTGAGTCTTTGAAATGTGCTTCTGCCGGGATGTGTCCCTGGGAGAAGTTAATGTTTGAGTTTAAAACCGAAATTGGAGCTTTTTATTAATCTTAAGTTTCTACAGTTGTAATGGTGATTGGTTTCTCTGCAGTTTTCTTACAGATGTGTAGGCTGAATTTTTATATAGAGGGCACTTTAAGGTTCTAAGCCTCTTTATTTTCCCTGTAGATGGCTGTATTAGTTATCTTACATGCTGCTGGAACAAAATTAGTTAACAAAGCAATTAAAGGAAGGCACTGTTTATTTTGGCTCACAGTTCAAGGGTAAATCAGAGTGGCAGAAGCTTGAGGTGGTCTGTCACCAAGAGGTTCGATTCTCAGCACCCACATGGCGGCTCACAACTATCTACAACTTCAGTTCCAGGAGATATGATGCCTTTTCTGACTTCTACAGGCACCGTGCATGCTGCATGTGGTGTAGAGACATACACACAGACAAAACACCATACAGATATAAATAAATAAATAAATAAATAAATAAACAAACAAATAAATGTATTGTGGGAATGATGGTACAAATAAGAACCCAATAGAGGAAAACACCTGGAGTTGACCTCCAGTTTCCATAGACATCCACATTCACTGCAGGTATATGGGCACCTGATGCACAGGTGCACAAATACTTGAACAAGTACACATACCACACACACACACATATACACACTAAATAAAACAAGAAAATTTCTGTTCTGATTGTGCATATTAATAGAGTCCTGGGTTTAGAGCTCAGACTTCTGGGAATAAAGATGTCAGGGTACCCCATCTTTGGGAGACAGGTCTCTGCCTGCTTAAGGTCCCACAAATAAACCTATAATAAACTCCTCTCTAAAACTTAAATAAAAATATTTTGTGGCTAAGCTATAAAAAGAATATTAGTAAAATACCCAAAGTTACTCCTATTGGGAGCTTTCTCATTCTGATATTCCTAAATGTAAGAGTGTGGCATGAGGCAGGAGCTACCAGAAACCATATAGGAGGGTCACAAGTTTCAGGCCAGTCTGGAAAACTTAGTGAGTCCTTGTCTTAAATAAAAAGTAAAGCAAAACAGGGTGGAAGTGCTGGGGTATAGCTCAGTGGTAGCCAGTTTAACCAGCATGCGTACAAGGCCCTGCTTTCAATCCTTGGCAGTGAATTAAAAAGACTAAAACACAAAATAAAACAACCAAACCAAACTGGGCATGGTGGTTCACGCCTATAATCCCAGCATTTAGGAGGCAGAAATAGGTGGATCTCTGAGTTCAAGACCAGCCTGGTCTACAGAGTAAGTTCCAGGACAGCCAGGGCTATACAGAGAATCCCTGTCTTGAAAAAAAAAGAAAAAGAAAAAGAAAAAGAAAAAAAATCCAGAGAGAGAGAGAGAGAGAGAGAGAGAGAGAGAGAGAGGATGTTCTGCTAAAGTAAACACGTGAAAGAACATGTGGTAAAAAGTTCTTTGATAACAACACGCATGTTTTGGTCTGCCTTACACTGAGTAGTTGAGCTATATTTGTTGGGACTCCATAGAGAGAAACACACGAAAAAACTTCTGGTTGTGTGCTGCAGTTTCTCACCACTTCTGTGGATTCGGGCTGATTGGCAGTGATGTCAGCTGAGACAAACACACATGCTGAAGCAAAACATGGATGGGCTGAGGCAAAACCACGGGGGACACATGATGTTTAGAGAAGAGTATAAAAGGACAGTGACAGAGGCTCAGCTTGGCTGCTTTTAGAGCTAGCTGTGCAACACTTGTGGGTCTCGAATCTTTGCTGATCTTTGCTTCTCTGAGAGAGAGAGGCACACTTGAGAACTTCTCCTGGGTTCCTCCTGGTCCCTCCTGCTGACTTGAGCTGAGGCTGAGGCCTGGTTGTCTCTGCTGGGTGGTGCTACCACTGTAGACTTGTGTTTGCTATCCCGACTACCGAAATGGGCTGCTAGTGTATCTATCCGTGGAGTGTTAGCGAGTAGATCGAGCTCACGCTACTGACCTATGAACAGAACTGCTGATTTCCAGACAACACAGACGGGAGTTGCTCCAAAGAACCTTTCTAAACAGGTCCACTTCCCCTGTCTTCCACTACCTCTGCTGGGTGCTGGGCTAATAGGGAGGTTAAAGCGTTTAAGAACCATCATTCAAAATAGGTTTTGAAAAAAATTAAAGTTACACTAAACATTCAAACACGAGTCTATGGGGGCCATTCCCATGGAAACCGCCACATTCCTTATGCAAACCGGAGCGTTACAAGAACATATAATCAGATAGCAGCACCTACCCTGGCAATGCCAAGATGGTTATAAACAAGATTATAATCAAGTAAGTGAGGGAAACTCATGTGGTGAACTGAACTGATGCTGAGAAAAACATCCGATGAAGCTTAGTAAAGCTCAATGCCTATTCTTGGCTTTCTGAGTTTCTTTCCTAAGTGTGTGTGTGTTTGTTTGTTTTGGTTTTGGTTTTTGTTTCTCTCTCCCCCCTCCTTTCCTCCCATTCTCTTTTCCCTGCATTTCTCTCCTTGAGACAGAGTCTTGCTATGTAGCCCCGGCTGGAACCTGAGACCCTCCTTCTGCTCGGGAGTACTGTGTTTACAGAAACATGTAGCATGCTTGGCTTCAATGTCTGTTCTTCCTCTACTCCTTGGTTGCTAGGGGATCTATCAAAGGATCATAAAAAGAGACTCAGACACACCTCTTCCTACACTAGACGGTGAATAGGAATCACCTCTGTGAGGAATCAGGCTGAACTTAAAAGAACTTGCTTGCCTTCACCTGGTCTCTATTGCACCTAAGGCGAAAGGCAGGAAGCCGGAATCTCTTCCACTCAGAGTTTGTATGCACATTGTAGGGAATGGTTCTCATTCACACTTCCTTGAGGAGATAAGGAGGGATAACTTGGGTAATGAATCAGGAATGGATATGTGCCAGGATCTTTAGTAGCTATTTGTGGTTGAAGAGTCATGGAAGAACCACAGACTCCTTTACACTTTTGACTCTGGAGCCAAGAAAACATTGTGTAGGTTTTGTTTTTCTTTGTATGTCTGGGCATCACCCAATGTTCTAGAGAGAGAGAGAGAGAGAGAGAGAGAGAGAGAGAGAGAGAGAGAGATACCAGAAACCTCTCTTCCTCTAACCAGTATTCCCGCCAGAGTGCCCACAACTCCACCCCTCTACTAGTAACTCGTAAGTCTAAAACAGATTTTAATCAGGATTTATGGTGTGGTTCGGTGAGGCATTAATCTCTAGTCAAGTATTGTAAGAAGAATTATTTATTCTAGCTGGCCTATATAAATGACACATGGTCCTGGCATTTTATTCACAAGCTGTAAGCCTAGATGGGGCAGGTTTTGGAGCTATTCTAATTTACATCCCAGCCATATGTCCTTTGTCACTTATTGTTTAATCTGGCCATGAGCTCATGGTCCATCTCCTCTTATTGTAGCCTTCTCCTCTCCTTCTCTCATTTCTTCTCAGATCTGTCACTCAATCCTTAAGTCCTGCCTTTCTTTCCCTATTACCCAAATCACAGGTTTTAGCCTTTAATAACCAATTAACTTTAAATTGGGGATCAGGGTTTACATAGCATCACTTGGTGTACATGAAGGGCAACCAGGTCTTGGGGTACAGAATTTAACATTTGAATACATAGCAGCACCAGAGCAACTGCCAACAAAGTACTAATTACTTTCTTCCTCAGGTCTAGATACATTCACTAAAGGGATCAGAGCACAGTTATCCCCATGCAGAGAGGAAGTCAGTTTGTCCTTTCTGAACTTGAATCTCAGGCATGCCTCTTGTTTCCTGGTGTAGTAAGTAGTTTTAACTCTCCCATAGTTTATTTGCTTGTGTTTACTTATTGACACAGGGTCTCAGGTAGCCCAGGCTGTCCTGGAACTCACTATGTAGCTGAGGATGGTCTTGAACTCCTGATGTTTCTGCCTCTGCCTTCCAGGTGCTGGGATTACAGGTGTGCACTGCCAACTTTCCCATTGGTTCTTCTAGCTGATTTCACTGCTGGTCCTTTCTCTGTATCTCTAGTGTTTGCTTGTGTTATGAGGTACGGGAGCTGTTGACCTAAAGTCTGGACCCCCTCTGATTCTGTTGCCACCATTCCCAACTTTCTCTCATTCTTTTGTTTTGTCCTCTCAGTTGAGTAGCTGAGAAAAAAAAATCATAGCTATAGTTGTGTTTATAAAAAGGTAAGGAGTGCTGGCGGTGGTGGCACACGCCTTTAATCCCAGCACTTGGGAGGCAGAGGCAGGCAGATTTCTGAGTTCGAGGCCAGCCTGGTCTACAGAGTGAGTTCCAGGACAGCCAGGGTTACACAGAGAAACCCTGTCTCGAAAAACCAAAAAAAAAAAAAAAAAGGTAAGGAGAGAAGGAATATGTTTGGTGGAGGTGCAGCCACATATGGGGGGAGGGGGTACCTCCACAGGCCCATGCTGAGGCATCCCTTCCCCCTGAGGGACCAGCCACACAATAGTATAGTATAGAACAGAGTTTATTCAAGGCATGGGGAGGGGAGTTGAGAGGGTAGTAGAGACAGAGAAAGGGGGAGAGAGAGAGAGAAAGAGAGAGAGAGAGAGAGAGAGAGAGAGAAAGAGGTAGAGAGGTAGAGGTGGGCCACTGGGCGAGAAGACAGAGTAGAAGCAAGAAGGCAAGAGCAAGAGAGAGCGGAGGGGGCTCTAACTCTCCAGTGCTGGGATTGAAGGCATGTACTATCATGTTCAATTTTTTTCTTTTTATTATCTCTAATTATCTGTGTGAAAGGGGCTGGGGGCACTGTATGTGGGCATGTGTCCACAAGTTTGGTCATCTTAGGAGGCCAGAGGCATAGGATCCTCACAGAACTTTAGTTACAAGTGGTTGTTGAAGTAGAACAAAGACCAATTCCTGGACACTGATTTATTTAGTGATTTACTGAAAGCACTGTTGGTACTTGCTTATTTGCCAAGCATAATTTCACTTACTACCAGGAACAAGATGACCTGGAGAAATAGCTAAAACCATGGGTGGTTGCCCTTAACAATCTGTTGACTGCCACTTTGGCTTTTGTGAAATCCTCCTGGCTTGCCCATCACCCCTGGTAGTGTTATGGGGTACCTGAAAAACAAAACAACATGTGAGGCCTGCATCAGTCAAACTATGTGACCTGTTTATCCACCACTGGTGGGGCTGTCCCAGGCAGAGTAGGGGGAACCAGCTTCCATTTTCGATTTGTTGGAGTTTTTAAATGCAAGACCTGCAGTTACAGTGTATACAGAAAGGCACCTACAGACATCTGCAGCATGCACACATTGTTTACAGAAGTGGAGAGCAGCAGTTAAGTGGTCAGGCAATTGTCATAACCCTTAGGTCAGGGATACATTGTAAAAGAATATATTCTAGGGGGCTGGAGAGATGGCTCAGCAGTTAAGAGAACTGACTGCTCTTCCAGAGGTCCTGAGTTCAATTCCCAGCAACCACATGGTGGCTCACAACCATCTGTAATGGGATCTGATGCCCTCCTCTGGTGTATCTGAAGACAGCTACAATGTAGTAATATACATAAATAACTCTTTAAAAAGGGAATTTATTCTCGTAATTTACAGCTGGTCTACCTGATCAGAGACCAGTTTACCCAAAATAATTCCAGCACTTAAGGTATTCCTGGGAATACTTTCATGAGATGGCATAACTATAGCTCAGTAGCCCACCACAGTGGTTTTAGAGTAAAATGAGAGCTGGGTCTAGAAGAAAGCCTTTCGTGAGCTGTCCTGGCTTTGGTCCACCAGTGACATCACCTTTCTTCCACTCTCACTGGTCTCAGATTGCCTGTTCCAGAAAGATTCCC
The DNA here is from genome assembly GCA_030674055.1 of Rhabdomys pumilio. Lineage (NCBI taxonomy): Eukaryota > Metazoa > Chordata > Mammalia > Rodentia > Muridae > Rhabdomys > Rhabdomys pumilio. Next base: position 34,020,478 of record JANHMN010000009.1, on the reverse strand, counting down.
ACAACAGTCCTATAGCTAAGTGGGTGCTGGGTTTGGAACTGTGGTCCCCTGAGAGAGCTGTACATGTTCTTAGCCACTGAGCCATCTTTCTAGCACCCTCTCTCATCTTTAAAATATGAGATATACTTACTATAAACTTTGAAATAAATAAATAAAAAGAATAACAAAGGTGGCTCAAAGTCTCAATGTCAGAGATAGCCTTTTGCTAAGATCTGACTGAACAGCTTGGTCACAGTGAAAAGGATGGCTTGAAATCCAGGGTTATGGTAAGAGAGGTCACATCACTAAGAGGCTCTCTGTCAGATAGGAACAGAATTCCCGAAATATGACAGTTCTCAGGAGTAAAGGGGAGATAAGCCTGTCTCCACAAACAGGTCATCTTCAGTTTCCTAGGATATTCCTCCTTCTGTATCCCAGACATGCTATCTCTTTCCCCTAAAAATACTCAATACCTCGATATCTTCCATGCCATTCTAAATAATTAGTAGCTCCCCCCAACAAACACACACACAGTGGTCATGGACTGCTGTGGATAGCATGTGCATTTAGTTGCCAACTAAAAAACAATGGGTGCTGGACATGTTGGCTCACACCTTGACTTCCAGTACTTGGGAAGCAGATGCAGGCAGGTCTCTGTGAGTTAGAGGCCAGCATGATCTACATGGTAAGTTCCAGGTCAGCCAAGGCTACATGGTGAGATGCTGTCTCAACAAACAAACAAACAAACATTGGAAAAGAAAATGTGATGTCGCTAAATTCCCGTCACTTTAATGAAGCTACAGTTGTATTGTCCCCTGGAGCGATCTCCCTTTAAAGAACGAATTCTGCCATGAGTCATTTTCCAGCAGTCGATGATACTGCTTTTCTAAAGTCATTTGCTCAGAATGTTAGTTTCCTCCCTCTTCTTTCTTTGTTGAGTGCACTTTCCCTCTCCTTTTTCTTGTCCCCTTCTTGGTCCTTTTTATCTCTCTCAATGCTTCCTGTTGAGAGGAGTGGGTTCAGCCTTAACTCCAGGGCACAGGGGACTTGGAACTTGAGTTCAGGCTTCTCATAGAGCTGGGCAGTTTGCTTGGAGGGGATGACCAAGCCAGCTACTGGGGGACACTGTAAAGGCCTCCTCTTATATTTGCCTTCAGTGGTGAGAGGGGGCTTTCCTAGGTGGAATAAACAGAATATATTTCCTTGACAGAACAATGTATGGAGAAGCAGCTGCTGGAGGCTTCTTGGACTTAACATGGTGGCCAGTCATCTGGGGAAAATGCAAACACGAGCCATAGTCGCTGACTTGGTGAAGCACCTGCCATGCCATCCTGAAGATCTGTGTTTAGATTCCCAGGACACACATAAAACTGAAGACTGGTAGGGTGTGCTAGGGACGGTGGAGATGGTGTGATGGGAGAATTTCTGAAGTTCATTGCCAGTCAGCCTAGTGGAATCAGTAAGTTCCAGGTTCAGTGAGAGAACACATCTTTTAAAAATTAGGTAGAGACAGATTGAAAAAAAAACACCCAAAGTTGACTTTTGGCCTTCATACACACACGAACCCCCTTCCCGTGTACACAGACACAAACAAATACCCATACCAGACCCTGTGCAACAAACCACAGTGAGACATGATTTCACACCCATTAAGACAGCTAGAATGAGAAAGACGGACAGTAACAAGAGGTGGTGGGGATTAGAGGAAATCTGATGCCTTCATGGTTGGGAGGAATTTGAAATGGTACAGCAGCTGTGACAGTTAGTGTGGCAATTACTCAAAAAGTTATAGATAAAGTCAGAGGTCATGGCACAGGACTGAAATTCCAGTACTGGGGACACTGAGGCAAGATGTTTGTGAGTTGTGAGTTAAAGGTCAGTCAGAGCTCCATGGGAGACCATCTCCAAAACCAAACACAAATGTTAGCATTACCACATCAGTTTTACTTCTGGTCTATACTCAAGAGAACGGAACTGTATGATCACCCCAAGATTTCTATGAATATTCAGGCAGTCTTATGCAAAACAGCCCAATGCCCAGCCCAGAATGGTGGTGCAGACCTGTAATTCTTATACTTGGGAAGTGGAGGCAGGAGGGTCAGGAGTTCAAGACTACCCTCAGCTATAGAGCAAATTTGAGGTCAACCTGGGTTACATGAGACTTGTCTCAAAAAAAAGTTATTGACAATAAAAATAGCCCCCTGTTGGGAGCAGCCTTGCTTATACACAAGGCCTTATGAAGGCCTAAAATCAGCAATAGACCTTGTGGACAGGTAGCCTTGGTGGAAAGTACCAGCTTAGATAAGAACAAGTGAACCATGAACAGAGTCATAGTGACCTGTTTCTTGCTTTTTCACCCAGCTGATACTCTGTTCTGGAAGATATCTGTACTCCCCCTGAGAACACCTACGCTTCTGCGTCATCCCCTTCCCCACATCCTGCCTTTTTGTGTATATAACCCCTGTGTGAAAAAGTTAAAATCAGCAGTTTGATCAGCCTATAGACAAGCTGCTCGTTCTTTGTGTTCCCTGTCCTTCAGCTCTCTCTTCCTGGTCTCCCGGATCCTAGTTCACTGCCCTGTGGGCTGGAACAGCCCCCCAAAAACAATTCAAATTTCCATCAACTGATAAATTCATAAATAAAATATGATATTTCATCCAATGATGTCACTTGGTGTAATAATTATATTTATATTGCTGTAAATGTAGCTGATATACCACATACCTGACATAAACAACTTTAAGGAGGAAAATTTTATTTGGGGCCAAGGATTCAGAGGGTCTACTCATGGTAGTTGGCTCTGTTGATTTGGGCCTACAGTGATATAGAGTCTCATGCTCTGGGTTCACATGGTGGAGGGTACTCACTGCATAGCTGATGGGAAGCAGAGAAAGGGATGAAAGGAAGCAGCCAGGACAAAACTAAATCCCTAAGGACAAGCGCTCACTGACCCAACTCCTCCAGTCAGGTCCCACTTACTTCCCACTACCTCTTGGCAATAACATCAATTTTTATTAATCATACAAGTGATAATGCCTAAGCCAGATCTCTCAGGATTCAGCCACCTCACCACTGCCTACCCTCTGGCAACTAAAGCTTGAATACATGAATCTGTGGGGACATTTCACATTCTAAATCAAAACATTCTGTGTTTGTCCCTGAAATGGCTCGTGGCTATCTTATAATGAAAAAAAAATCACATTTAGTTTATCTACAAGAGTCTTTGAAGTCTTAAATAGTTTCAACATTATTCAAAATTTTAAGTTCAACGTCTCTTTGAGACTCAAAGCAGACAAGAGGTGGTGGCTCATGTCTTTAAACCCAGTACTCAGGAGGCAGAGCCAGGCTGATCTCTGACTCAGGCCAGCCTGGGTTAATGAGTTCCAGGACAGCTAGGACTCCATACAGAAAATCTTGTCTTGAAAACAAACAGAGAAAGAGAGAGAGAGAGGGAGAGGGAAAGAGAGAGAAAGAGAGAGAGAGAGGGAGGTTTGCTCTCTTCTAGCCTGTTTAGGTCTCAAGTAATGGCACAGAGACATATTTTTTTAACAAGCTGCTGGCACCATGCTGGGCATGTTCTGAGCTATTGTAGCCCAACTAGTCTATTAATAACCAAATAAATGGCCCCTCCCCCAAATTACTACAATAGAGAGGCTCAGAGACAACTCTAGTTTCAAGACCATGTTTAAAAAAAAATCAAGAAACCCTGGTGTAGTGGTACACACCTTTTCTCAATTTTCTCTAACCATTCAGAAAATGTAGAGAAACACTTTACTTAAATCTACTCGTTTATTTAAAAAGACATTACAAGGAACACAAGATGAAAAGACACAACTCTTAGGATTCTACACACACACACACACACACACACACACACACACACCACAAGACTGGTTTCTTTGTGTAGCCCTGTGTTCTGGAACTCGATCTGTAGACCAGGCTAGCCTCTCTGCCTGCCTCTGCCTCCCACATGCTGAGATTAAAAGTCTGCGCCCCCCCCCCCCCCCCCCCAGCTGGAACCCGTCCTTTTCAAGCTTCCTTATAAGCTTGTGCTTTTGATTGCTTGTTTGAGGTAGGGTCTTACAATGTAGCCCAGGTTGGCCTCTAATTAATTTGTGGCACTCCTCTGCCAAGGAGGAGGAGGAGGAGTGGGGCAGCAGGGTTAGGGATAAGAGTGGGAAGCACCATATATCATGACCTTGGGAGTTAGAAAAAGAAACTTTTAGTGGCAAAAACATGTTTCTGTAGCTGTTGGTGTGCTTAGTTTTGCAGTCAGGTTTCATGAAGGCCTAACATTTTGATCCTCTAATGAGGCTCTGCTGCCCCCACGTGGTACAGACTGCCCAGACACTTATGTAAAGAGCCGATACTATTTTAGACTAGGCTTTTATGGTCTTGTGTCCTTTTTTTTTTTTTCCTCCATTTATTAATTTATTTATTTTCTTTACATCCTGATTGCAGCCTTCCCCTCTCCCCTGGTACGCCCCTCACACGGCTCTTCCCCACTTCTCCTCTGAGAAGGTGGAGACCCCACCTGGGTATCCCCCGGACCCTGGCACATCAAATCTCTTCGGACTACATGCATCCTTTCCCACTGAGACCAGACAAGATAGCCCAGCTGGGGGAGCAGGATCCACAGGTAGGCAACAGAGTCAGGGACAGCCCCTCTCCTTTGCTCCAGTTGTTGGGGGACCCACAGGAAGACCTAGTGTACATCTGCTACATGTGGGTGGGGGTCCGGGAACAGAGGGTGGGAAGTGGGGGTGGTGGGAGGTGGGAACCTAGGTCCATCTTATATATGCCGTTTGGTTGGTGTTTCAGTCTCTGGGAGCCCCAAAGGTCCAGGTTAGTTGACTCTGTTGGTCTTCCTGTGGAGGTCTTATCCCCTCCAGGTCCCTCAATCTTTCCCCCAACTTTTCCACAAGACACCCCAAGCTCCATCTAATGTGTGGCTGTGGATCTCTGCATCTGTTTTAGTCAGCTGCCAGGTGGAGCCTCTTGTAGGAAAATTATGCTAGGCTTCTGTCTACAAACATAACAGAGCATTCTTGCCCATGGGATGGATCTCAAGTTGGGCCAGTCATTGGTTGGCCATTCCTTCAGTCTCTGCTCCATCTTTATCCCCGCACTCCTTGTAGGCAGGACAAATTTTGGGTCAGATGGAGCTACCCATGGAGGCTACAGACAATGCTCTTGTTTATACATGTAAGGCCTTTAAAAATTGGTGTTTAACTTTCAGTATCTCACACTCTCTACAACCCCCAGGGACAGGCTATTATGGAGAGACTACATTAAACCTTAAAGGCTCAAATATTAAAGCTACAAAATGGAGATTATGACCACTCTTCTCCTTAGCTCGGTAAGTGCTGGCCACCGGCATCAGCACGACCTCAATTGCCAGCTCCACACTTGGCTCTCCTCGGTTCACTCTGTGCTGTTGAAGTTGGCTTTAGACACCTAATTTTCTAGAAAACACCAAGTTGATTTCTAGAGTGGTTGTACAAGTTTGCATTCCCATCAGCAATGCAGGAGTGTTCCCCTTGCTCCACATCCTTGTCAGCTTGTGCTGTTGCTTTGTGCTCTTGTAGTAGCCATATCTTAAGTAGCCATAGATAACTAACCGAGGAAGAGATGAATTAGCCAGCTGCTGGCTGGCTCTCCCAATCCTGACACCATCTCTCTCTGGGTCAGTTACAAAAGGAGAAAGTAGTCATAGGTCAAACACATGTATCCAAGTAAAACTTTATACGGTTAGAGATCATATTTGAGTTGCAGCCCTTCCTTGACTTGCTGGTCTGGAGATGAGATTTTTAAATGAAAAGAAAAAGATGTATTTTATGTGTACAAATCTTTTGTCTGCATGCAGTTCTGAACACCATGTGTATTCTTGATGTCTGGTGGAGGTCAGAGAGAGTGTCAGATCCCATGAAATTGGAGTTGTGTGTGGGTAGTTGTGAGCCACCATGTGGGTGCTGGGAACAGAACCTGCTCTTAAATACTTGGTTATTTCTTCATCTCCCAGAGACGAGATTTTAAAAGTTTAGGTGCCTATAATCTTTGTTATTCGGCCAGATCAATTACCTGTTATAAAACTTAATCAAGGATTCTCTTGTGAGAGTGTTAGTTCAAATACTATACTATACTACTGCTTGTAGTCATAGCTGGTGTTTATTGAGTTCATACTAAATACCAATACTAAGTTAAGCACTTCCCAGATAATTTCTCACTTACCTGTCATGACTCAATGAAGTGGGTACCATGATTCTGTCTGTTTTACATATTTAGAGAGTAAGATGAAGTAACTTACTTAGAGTAAGTTTTTGTTAACAGGAAGGAAAATGGTTCAAACCCAGACAATAGCCCTAAGGCCCCATCACTAGGCTACTCTTCTTGTTCTTATTTAAACTGGAAACACTTCAGTCGGGAGGTATCAAAAATGACATGGTGCCCGCAGGCTTCCTGTAACACTGTGAACTGTTCAGGTCTAGTGTGGTCCCATCTTCGGGCTGCTCTCTCTAGCTAGCCCCTGCAGAGCCAGGTCTTGCTATGTTTCGAGCTCTGGTTTGCTCTGGCGCTAAGCCCAAGCTACATGGCCCCAGCTAGGCGTTCCCATCTCACAGACCCAACTCCACAGGCTCCACTGCACTAGATCTAGCCCCATGCAATGACTGCCAACCTCATGGTTAGATATCATAATACCTAGTAACATGGCAAAATCAAAACTCTTAAAGCTTATAATTAACCAGTCAGATTTATATATCAGCAAATACTCAAATCACAAGATGCCCATACAGGTTAGACAAGTTATCCCAATTATCCTAACCTTTTGATATCATATCTACCTATGACTAGTTAAAGCCACACCGGTTAATGTCTGCCTCCATTTTCACCTCCTCTCTCTCCTCCACGTCCCTCTCTCTCCAAGATATTAGCTCTGCCTCCCTTTTCCCTGTCCAATAACAGGCCCCTTGCTGCACCAATATTTAAATATATTGGACAAGGAAATTCCTGCCACAAGTGAAGACTCTGGACAGCTTGAGCATGACAAACATGGCTCTGGTAGATCTTGCCCTTCTCCCTGATTCCTTCTGCCTTGCTAAAACCTGTTTGATTACATTCCTAAAGCTAGCCACTAAGGTCTAGCTTCTCACTGGACACTTCCTTCCCCTGAGGCTTACTACCAAGGTCCAGCTATCAAAGTATTGAAGTCCTAGCCGGGCAGTGGTGGCACATGCCTTTAATCCCAGCATTTGGGAGGCAGAGACAGGTGGATTTCTGAGTTTGAGGCCAGCCTGGTCTACAGAGTGAGTTCCAGGACAGCCAGGGCTTCGCAGAGAAACCCTGTCTCGAAAAACCAAAAACCAAAAAAAAAAAAAAAAAAAAAAAAAAGAGTTGAGAGTTGCCATGGGCATGGTGTCTCTTCACAGCAATGGAAACCCTAAGACAACAAGCAAACTAAATTCTTAGAAACACCTGAAGTCCAGCAACAGAAAGTCCCCTTTGGCTCACCTAATTAACACGCCCAGTTAAAATTAAACACCTCATCCTAACACAGGGTTTCTCCTTGTACCTTTATAAACTGCCATTTAACTAAGAGCCTTATTTGTTTCCTTTATCCAGAAGCAGTCCTTTGTCCCCACTGGGTCAAATATCCTTGTCACCTCTCCCTTGTTCCCTTCCCCTTCTCCCTCATCCTCTATCTCCTGTTTTTGTCTCTTATTCCCTGCCCCCCTGTCCCCCTGTCCAAAAATTTTCTTTCCTTTGTGCTGAGAACTTGGTCTTGGGGGTTCTGTGCCTATACTGATTGTAATACTCAGCAGGTGAAATCAAACTAAATGAACTAGTTTTTAAAAAAATCACATAGTTTAAATAAGGCTAACAAACCCAGTCACAAGCACTTTTAGTTAGATTTAATTAATATACTTTTCTGATGCCACTAGATTCTCACACAGATTCTGCCCATAGCTTTGAGACATTATGGGAATTTATTAAGTAACCTTTCTTCCCATTTGTTTTCTGTCTTACAAAGTTTCTCCAAAACGCCATTGTTTGGCCCCATATTTGCTTGGTATATTGATTTTCTTTTTAGGTTATTAATGTTCATTTTAAGGGTGACATAGTATACTGGTTTTAGATATGAGCTTGGGAGATAGTCGTCTGCCTGAAATCTCATCTTGCCATTTGCAGGCTAGGGACTTCAGAAACACCGGCTGGTCTGTTAGCCTTTTATTCTACTAGGACGAGCTGCCTTGGCTGTGACTCTGCACTGTAATCTGTCTTCCTAAAGTAGAGACAAAATGTCATCAGGCTGGGTGGGAAGCACCCACTGAGACATCTCAGTCCACATCGTGTCTTTAAATAACAGCAGCCACAGGCTGGATAGTGGTGGCACATGCTTTTAATCCTAGCACTCCAGAGGGAGAGGCTGGTGGATTTTAGTGAGTTTGAGGCCAGTCTGGTTTACAGAGTGAGTTCTAGGACAGTGGAGGTTATACAGAGAAACCCTGTCTTGAAAAAACAAAACAAAATAACAGCAGCCGCAACTCAACTATCATTGATACCACCACCACAGTAATAGCTGGTGTTTACTGGGTGCTTGCTGTATGCTATTTTAAGTGCTTTTTATGAGTTGATGTGATCATTTAGTTATCCTGTCAAGCAGACGATATTACTTGTATTATGTAGGTAAAGGATAAAGTTACATATATAATAAGTGGCTGGAGAGATGCCTCAGAGGTTAAGAGCATTGACTGCTCTTCCAGAGGTCCTGAGTTCAATTCTCAGCAACCACATGGTGGCTCACAACCATCTGTAATGGGATCTGATGCCCTCTTCTGGTGTGCCTGACAGCTACAATGTACTCATATAAATAAAATGAATAAACCTTTAAAATAAAATTTAGTTCTGAGGCTCAAACCCAGGTCATATGCTAAGCAAATACTCTACCACTGAGTCTCCTCCTCCAGCCGTTGGCTTTTTGAGACAAGGTCTCATCCAAGCTGGCCTTAAGCTCATGACCTTCTGCCTCTGCCTCAGAAATGCTGGGCTTACAAATGTGTTCTGAACCTATAGATTTTTACCCAAGTAAGTTTAACTTCACAATCTATACTTTGTTTAAATTTATTTTTATTTTTGAGAAAGCTCTTGTTAAGTTCTAGCTTGGGACTTACTGCAGTAGGGCAGGTTTCCTCAAACTCACAGAAGTCCCTTGCCTCTGCCTGCTGATGCTAGGATTGAAGGCCTGTGCCACCTGTCTGTATCCTTTCTTTTGAAAAGTAGGACACTGAAGAGAACTTCTTTTAATTTTCCTGTTACTGGACTGCCTCCAATAGAACATTGCACTGATCAAAGATTCTGTAAAGAACCAGCATAGGGTTTTAAGAAAGGATCTTAAAAGGCACACAAGTTAATATTTATTATTAGTACAAAATAAAGTTACAATGTAATGCCAGGAGCACTCTGGACATAATCTAGAAAGACAGAACATATTCATTCTTTCTCTTTTTACATATTGGCCTTACATTTTCCACTTGGTTGAAAAAGACTTACTTTCCCCCTAATAGCTAGGTTAAGCAACTTCCATTTAAATACAATAGTAACTTGGGTAACTTTACAGTTTATCTTTTGAGAAAGAACCTGTAAATTTGGGTCTGATCATTAATGCAATCAATTGAAGTTTGTTTTGTGTGTGTGTGTGTGTGTGTGTGTGTGTGTGTAAGCCCTAGTGTGTCAGTAGCCTGTGTCTACATCCCCAGTGAGTCCCCATAGCTACTACCATAACCTCAACAGTCGTTGACTTTTATGTGGAGGTTGAGAATAATAAAGTTCTTTCTAAGCATCTTTTATGGTAAACACTTTATAGTGTAAGCATTTTCCCAGCCAGTGATTGTTGCTTTTTATTGAAATGAGGAATAAAAGACTTATGGGTTCTTTGTTCCTCTAAAGTGGCTGAATACTCCAAGAAATCTTGTTTAAGATTTTTCTCAGTCAAAAACTGAAAAAGGAACTAGCATGCTTTTCATTTCAAAGGGCTCAAATGAGAGAACATCTTAGCTAAAATCTTTATGTTTTTTAAGCAGTTGATGGTTTATTGATAGGACCTGAGTCTCTTGCATCCTTGATTCCCTCTAGACTCCTGGGTGTGAGCATTCAAGAGTGTCACATGAGCAGAGCTCTACAGGCATGAAAGCTTCATTAATTTTTTACTGGTAATGTGAGATGAGAAGGCTCAGTGCTGACCAGCTGTATTTTGAACTCAACTACAGACATTAATTATGTATACATGGAAAATAATTTGGAACAATTGTAGGCTGTTAGACCTTTGCTTCCTAATTCTAGATAAATTAGAGTATGATTATAACCAATTATGTTGTTTCAGTTATCATTCCCAAGTGATCCAAGCCTTACTCCATGATCCCTGGTGGTAGAGAGTTTCATAATTCTAGTAAAAGTTATGTACTTTGCTCTGAATGAACTTCTGTGCACAGTACTAGTTAGAATAAAATGGAGACCCCTTCGAGGTGTCTTATAGCACATTCTCTGAATAGGTCTAGCCAGATGGGGTGCCTGTTTCTTAAGCCAGGGACTGTTAACACTTTGGGAGCTGAAAGGAAACTAGAAGAAAAAAAAGACACAACTCGGGACTTCTCTTTCAATACAAAGGAAATATATTTTCTCATCTATCCTAGAATTTGCTTCTAGATTTTTTGTTTGTTTGTTTTTTGAGACAGGGTTTCTCTGTATAGCCTTGGCTGTCCTGGAACTCACTCTGTAGACCAGGCTGGCCTCGAACTCAGAAATCTGCCTGCCTCTGCCTCCCAAGGGCTGGGATTAAAGGCGTGCGCCACCACTGCCCAGTGCTTCTAGATTTTCTATGGATGGAAAAACCTTTTAAGAATTTCTTCTATTTTGAGAATTCAGATTATTTATTTACTTATTTTTCAAGCAGCATCTCTTGTAGCCCAGTTGGCTACGGAGGACGACCTTCACCTTCTGATCCTTCCTCTACTATCACCTGTGTTGGGATCAGGCGTTAACCACAGGTCTGGAGAGAGAATTTCAAAGCCTTTGTAAGCAAAATTATAGTGAGCATTTTGATATTTACGTTCAGGTTACTTGGCGTAAGTGGGAAAGAGAGAGTGAGGATAACAAGGTATATGCA
>JANHMN010000009.1:33985891-34009328 GCA_030674055.1 Rhabdomys pumilio | reverse complement strand
CTTGGCGTAAGTGGGAAAGAGAGAGTGAGGATAACAAGGTATATGCAAGCGATCTGCCGAAGTGGACCGCGACATAAACTGTTAGTTCTAATTAACGCGGTTGGAGAACTGGGTCTGAAACACCAAACGTCCCGGAGAGGACGACAACGCACACTCCGTCCAACAGCCTGCCATCCTTTGGGGCTTCCGCTACAGCTGTCGGCGCCGGGCGATGACGTCACCGGGCCCCGGAGGTGATTGGCTCCCCGAGAGGGGCGTCGGCAACCAACGGGACCCAGAGCCCTCGCCGAAGTCCTCGCGATAGCCGCGGTCTCGGTGCGGGATGGCCGTGGAGCCGGGTGGCGGTGCCCCGCGGCTCCGGGAGCCGGCTCTCGGGGCCGAGACATGGCCCGGGGCCCCGGCCAGCTAGGTGGGCCTCGTCCGGACACCGTCACCATGCCCAAGAGAGGAAAGCGGCTCAAGTTCCGGGCCCACGACGCCTGCTCGGGCCGAGGTGGGCGAGGGGCGGGGCCGGGCGGCGGAGGGGGCTGGGCGGCAGGGTCCGGCGGGGCGAGACTCCGCGGGGAGCGGCTGCGGAGACTTTGCCCCAGTCTGAGGAGGCCTCGGCGCTTTGCTCCGTTTCAGTGACCGTGGCGGACTATGCCAATTCGGATCCGGCGGTGGTGAGGTCTGGACGGGTCAAGAAAGCCGTGGCCAACGCTGTTCAGCAGGAAGGTAGGCTTTCGTGGATCTTTTTAGGCCCAAGCTTGTAAGACAGCATTAGGTGTTGTATTTTCCTGGAATTGCGTCCTGGTGTTTTTCCTGCTGCCCTTTGGGCATCTGGCCGTGAACGTGTTTGCTCTTCCACTGTTTACTTTATCTTATCGGGGATGGGATGGGTGTGTGTAGCCAGGATCAGCCGAAATGTTTTTGTTTCCTCTTTGAATTAAAACCTACTTTGTGACCAGGTCGGGTGAGCATTCCTTAAATGTCAACACTGGAGAGGCAGAGACGGGTGGATCTGTGAGTTCAAGGCTAGCCTGGTTTACATAGCAGTTTACATTGTGAGATCCTGTCTCAAAAGAACAACCAAACCAAAACAAGAACAAAATCTCCCACACAACTTTATATACTCTTAATTCCCACTGTCACTCCTTGATATCAGTCATATATATATATGTGTGTGTGTGTGTGCAAATATAAGTATGTGCATATTTTACCACGCAGTTGACATCTATTGCTTTGGCATATTTGTTGGGAGCCGACTTTTAGTAGAAAGCGTCTAGAAAGCAGCTATCATCTTTGCAGCCATCTGGAGCCATATACCCTGATGAGAGACTTGTTTTTCAGCAGCCTACAACAGCTGAGCACACTCTGACAAACATCTTGCTTATCCCACATAGCTTGTTTTGCTGTTTAGTGACCCCAGCTGCATGGTGCACGTGGTAAAATGTCTTCACCTGTGTTCTCCTGCTTGTGTTTATAAATACCCAGGATTTCCTTGTAATAGGGTCAATAGGAGTCAAAGGGGGCAATAAAGGAGTAACCAGACTTGACTACACACTCTGGTTTGTCTCCATTCGTCTCTTGCCTCTCCATCTCTACTCTCTCTCTTGACCAGAGCACTTAGCCTCAAGCGTGGGGCAATGTGGACAGCAACATAGTGCCCCTCAAACATGGGGCAGTGCAGATCTCAACACATACTGTTTTCTTTTTGTCATGTTTGTCTTGCTTTCAAGATTTTTGCAGATGGGACCAAGTGCATTTCATTCTCTTCCTGTTTTCTCCTAGTGAAATCTCTTTGTGGCTTGGAAGCGTCCCAGGTTCCTGCAGAGGAGGCTCTTTCCGGGGTGGGTGAGCCATGTGACATCCTGGACAGCAGTGATGAGATGGACGCCCAGGAGGAAAGCACTCAGGAAAGATCAGTCTCTAGAAAAAAGAAAAGCAAGAGACACAAAGGTACAGACTGCTTTCCTGAGGACTGAGCTCTGTCTGTGGTGATTGATGTTGTCGCTCTTCAATGTAAGAGGAGATCTAAGAGGAGATTTTGCTATTATACCAGTTATTGTCAGTGATAACCTTTCTTTCTTTTCTTTCTTTTTTTTTTTTTTTAAGATTTATTTATTGCTGTATGTGAGTACACTGTTGCTGTCTTCACACACCAGAAGAAGGCATCAGATCCTATTACAGATGGTTGTGAGCCACCATGTGGTTGCTGGGAATTGAACTCAGGACCTCTGGAAGAGCAGTCAGTGTTAATGGCTGAGCCGTCTCTCCAGCCCAAAATGAGGTCTTACTGTGTAGGGCAAGCTGTTCTTCCACTCACAGAGATCCCCATGCCTCCGTCTCTAGAGTGCCAGGACTAAAGGTGTGCACCACCTGCTTGGCAAGACAATTTTCAAGTATATAATAGAGTGATTTTACTATTTTCCCAGGTGTTCTGCTGTGACCGTGAGCTAAGTGTAGAACATTCTGTCACTCCGAAAGAATTTCCAAACCGTTAGCGTTACTGCTTCTGGTGCACAGCACCCCTGCCTGGCCTGATTTCATTCTCTGCAGATACGTCTGCTCTGCCATTCTGTACAAACGGAATGCTAACATACTCTTTCAGGTCTAATTTCTTTCATATGGCTTAAAAGTGTTTAAGGTTTATTCATATCGAACGTATACCAATAGTTCATTTTTATTGCCTTTTGACTACTTTGCATTATATAGCAACTTCAGGGGTAAGTTTTATGTGGGTACATGTTTTCATTTCTAATAGGTAATGAACGTCCATGCAATTTCTGAGTGTGTGGTAATCTGTGTTTACGATTTTGAGGAATCAGTGAGGTGGTTATATCATTTGATGTTTCTAACAATAGCATATGAACAGTTTTCTCCCTGAGGCAGGGTTTTCTGTGTAGCCCTGGCTGTCCTGGAAGTGATCAGGCTGACCTTGAACTCAAGGGTCCACCTGCCTCTGCCTCCTAAGTGCCAGGATTAAAGGAGTGTGCCACACTATGCCTGACTTTTTCTTTGTTTCTTCATTTTAAATTAAAATATTGCATTATAAGACTCCCTTCAGATAGTCAGAATATAATCACTTATTAGACAAGTGATTCATGGCATACACACTCTTGAACATCATTTTTCTTTTATTTTCTTACTTTACTTTCTATTAGTTACCTCTATTCTATGTTGATTATTTTCTCTTAAAAAGAATTTTAAAATTTATCTATTTTGCATGTGTGTGTTTGGAGGGCAGAGTAACAGTAATGTGCATACCAGGGTATACAGGTGGAGATCATTATCTCCTTCTATCATGTGAGTCCTAGGGATTAAACTCAGATAGTCCGGTTTGGCTGCAAGCACTGTTACTGCAAAGCCGTCTGGTTGCCCCCACCCTTTAGTTGCTAATGAAGCCATTATATCCACTATGCAACAGCTATACATTGATTACTATTATGTTTCAACCTTTACTTCTCTAGGAATTTTGAGCAATTCATCATCTCTATAAATGTTTTAGTAGGTATTCTCAAAAGAGAAAAGTATCTTCAAAAATACTGTTGTTAGCCAGCAAGTAATCTCAGGAGGTGGAGGAGGATCAGGAGTCCAAGGCTAAGGTTAGCTACATGTTGGAGGCCAACCTGGGTAACATAAGACCCTGCGAAAAGCTAAAAAAAACAGCAACAAACTTGGAATGCTCCAGAGCTGTCTCCGTGGTTAAGAGCACTGGCTGCTCTTCAGAAGAGCCATGTATATCTGTTACCCACATGGAGGCTGTCAGTCATCTGGGAACTGTCTCCCATCCCTGAGACATACAACCTTTAGCAGTAGTCAGCTTTGTAAAAGTCATTAATGAGCCAGATGTGATGGTGTGTGACTTTAATCCTAGCCCTTGGGAGACAAAGGCAGGTAGTTTAAGGTCAGCATGGTCTACATAGTAAGTTCCAGGATAGCCAGGGCTACATAGCAAGAGCCTGCCTTGGAGATGAGTGATTATTTAAGATCAAGTGTTTTCCTGGTGTATGTGTTAATTCTAATCTGAGATCTATAGTGAACCTTAGGGATCAAGAGAATAAGCAGTAATTAGATCTAAGGCAGGAGGAGGAGGCAGGAAGGATACATCATTAGGGACTGACTGACGGGGTAATAGAAAAGGGCTGGAATGGGGTTCAGGCTGAGTGCTTGTGTAACAAGCATGAGACGTAGGTTTGCTCCCAACTGCATAGACCCAACATGGTGTCATATGCCTAGAACCCCAGAATTTAGTAGGTGGGGACAGGAAGAGAAGATGTTGAAGGTGTACCTTGGTTAAATATCAAGTTGGAGGCAAACCTGGTCTACCTGAGACTCTGCTTCAAAACAAAGAAACTAACAAAGAAACAAATAAAAATAAAAAAAGAACTGTGTAGAGTGTTGCTAGTGAGTATATGTTGTAATTTACTTTTTCAGTTGTTAAGGTTATTTAGCTTACATTGTTCTTTTTATATAACTTTATTCTTTAAAGAACTAAAAAAACGATTTTTGAGATTTATTTTTATTTTATGTGTGTGGGTGTTTTACCTATGTGTGTGTTTTTGTATCACATGTAAGTAGTATCCTGGGTTTTTTGTTTTGTTTTGTTGTTCAGCTTGATACAAGGTAGAGTTATCTGGCAAGAGAGAATCCCAGTTGAGAAAACGCCCCTACCAGATTGTTCTGGGAGCGAGTCGTGCTGTGTTTCCTTGGTTGATGATTAACATGGGAGGGCCTAGCCCACTGTGAGTGGCGCCACCCTATCAAATGGTCTGGCTGATTAGACGACTCAGCTGTAATACTTGCTCCCATGCCTGACTCCCTGAGTTCAGTCTCCAGGACTCACATCAGGGAGGAGAGAAGTGACACCTACTTCTCTTGTCTCTGGCCTCCATGCACATGCTATGACCCTTGTGCCCTAAATAATTAAAATGTAATTTAAAAAAAAAAAAAGTCAGACTGAGCAAGCCTTGAAGAGCAGACCAGTAAGCAGCACTTCTCCATGGCTTTTGTTTCATCTCCTGTCTCGACTTCCTTCATTGAGAAACTGTGACCTGAGAATTGTAAGAAGTAAACCCTTTCCTTTTCATGTCTCTGCTTATGGTGTTTACCACAGCAATAGAAACCCTAACTCAGACGAACAGTAAATGTTCTTAATTTTTGAGCCATTTCTTCAGCTCTAGTATCTGTTTTCTTATTACTACAACAGGCTTAAATAATAGTTTTCTTAACTCTATTGAAGAATTAGTGTTGATTGTTAAAATATACACAAAGGAACTTTGAAAACTTAGTACACAAGTAGTAGTTTTTAAAGGTCTTAGATAGATGGGTTTAATTGATAAAGCACTTGCTGCAAAAACTTGAAGGTTGAATTCAGATCCCCAGTAGTCAACTAGGCTTCTCTTTCCAGATAACTCTACCTTGTGTCAAGCTGAACGAAAGAAATTAAAACCCCAAACCACCCAGAACACTGTCCTTTCAGGGGACCAGTATGATATTAGCATCCGCATCAGGCAACTGACAAATGCTTAAAACTCCAGCTTCAAGGAACTTGACATCCATTCTGGTCTCCATGGATTCCTTTATGTACATGTATTGGGTCTATAATCCTGGCAGAGCTGGGACAGGGATAGGATTCCTGGAACTCACTGGCCATCCTCTTTTAGTTAGCTGGTGAGCTCCAGGTTCATTTGTCTCAAAATATGAGGTAGAAAAATGATTGAAGAGCATGCTGGATATCGACCTCTGGGCTCTACACACACATGTACCTGCCCACACATGTGGCCATACAAGAAAATGTATGCACACATGCATGTACATACAACAAAGGCCTCAAGGACATTAACTCTTTACTTGGGCAAGAGAAGACAAAAAAGATTTTAGCAGCTGGAATTACCGGGAAACCATTGTCGTGAGGAACTTCCTTCGACCTGTTTAAAACCCTTTCTTAGCCAGGCATGGTGGCACACACCTTTAATCCCAGTACTAGGGAGGCAGAGGCGGGTTTTGAGGCAGTCTGGTCTACAGTGTGAGTTCTAGGATAGCCGGGGCTACGTAGAGAAACCCTGTCTCAAACAAACCAACCAACCAAGACAAACAACAAAAGCCCCCCTTTTTTTAATTGTACAAGCTAGGAGGGAATTGGAATGAATACCTTTAGGTGTATGTGTAATAGTCACAGAATTATGTTCTTTTTCTTGTTTCAGAAGACCTGGATGGCGCTGGAGGAGAAGAGTATCCTATGGATATTTGGCTGCTGCTGGCTTCTTATATCCGTCCTGAGGACATTGTGAATTTTTCCCTGATTTGTAAGAATGCTTGGACTGTCACTTGCACTGCTGCCTTTTGGACCAGGTTGTACCGAAGGTGCGACCTCCGAGTGCCAGTGTTTGCTCTGTAGTTGGTTTGTTGCTGTTTGTGATTTGGAGCTCTGCCCTAAGTGATGGGCTCCTCCCACTTGGGCTCTTCCATGCCTTGGCATGACCTAGCTTTGGGTTTGTTGATACCTCTCTAAATCTTATGTTACTGATCCATGCAGGTGATTGCCTTCCCTATGGCTGCCACCCTACCCCTTCTAGGATCTCTTTTTTTTTTTTGCGAATGGTATTCCTTCTGGTCCCAGAAAGAACTTAGACTTCTCCTGTAGAGGCATATCTTACTACGGGATCAGTCAGTGCTAGGTTGTCGTGTGGGGTACAGAGGTCTAGTGGACTTTATGAACCGTAGGATGTGGTAGGGATGGATAGAGAACTTGTTGACATGTCAGACAGGGAAACCCAGTGGCTCTTCTGCGTGACAGATTTGTTTTGAGCAGTTAAAGCATACTACATGATTTCCAATTCAGAGGCTTATAATTCTGTAGAATCTGAAATAGTCCAAATTTAAATGGAAAAATCTATAAGGTTACTAAGATGAAGAAGCAAAAGTCATGGATAATGTGATGGTATTTGTGAGAACTGAGCAAGCTAGTATCCACCAGTGGAATAGTGGAATAAAGTTCACATGGAAGTTGGAAGTCCTGGGAGACTTGAGTAGGAGCAGACAGACAGGTTACATATTGGTAGGAGTCATGTGTCATGTTTCAGGCACTACACGCTGGATGCTTCTCTGCCTTTGCGACTGCGACCAGAATCTATGGAGAAGCTGCGCTGTCTCCGGGCATGTGTGATCCGATCTCTGTATCATATGTATGAACCATTTGCTGCTCGAATCTCCAAGAATCCAGCCATTCCAGAAAGCACTCCTAGCACGCTGAAGAATTCCAAAGTGAGTGACACTTGCTATTGGGGTTGGACTAGTGGGTTCTTGTATGGCTGGCCTGTTCCTGAGTCTTGTTTGTAGCTTCTTGATGGGGAGGGTTGTTATTCCCAACCCGTTAGGGGACTAAATGTAAACTTGTACGTTTCAGAAGTTTCCTTTTTCTGACACATTCCTGCTGTGCTGGACTGGTTTATGCTATCCTTCCTTAAAGCTTTCTTATGCTTTTAGCTAGGAAGAATACTTGAATGGTAGATGTATACTACAGTTTTCACAAAATGCTTAGTCATGACACAAGTAACACAAGGAACTCAACTGATTTTCTGTTTCTAATGTAACCTCGGCATCTGAGATTTCACTTCTTTCTTGACTTCCTTTAAGGATTCAGGTATAGACATCTTTACTTGCTAAGTCCCTGTGCCAGGCAGGCTCTGGTAGTTTGTCTCAGAGACTACAGATACTCTAATTCATAGATCTTAGGATTCCAAAATCTTCCTGTATTTAGGCTCCCTTTATTCTAGGATTCTCTGCATAGTTTATATCCATGCACTGTATGTAAGTTTCTGGTATTCTGAATAAGTACGTCTACTAGTCCTTGGCCCGTTTTTCTCTCCCTGGTGAAGTCACTTTTACCATGCTAGATGAATGTAGTCGTTAGAATTATTTAGGCAAGGTGATGTCTTGGCCCGTATCTTCCTCACCTGAGGATACTGTGTAAATTTCTTACCTTTGAATTTGCAGGTCATTGTTACCTCTGTTCTACCACTCTAATCCATTCTGTAGCACTTCCTGTTCTTGTGCTTTGTGCCTTTATGCTCATAGACATTATGTGATCTTCTCTCCTAGTTGAGCTCTAAGGTTATATTAATTCCAGGAATTAAAAGGTACTACTGTTGGAAACTAATCAAGATTCCCTTTCCAACACATACACATGTAGGTCAGCAAACTGTCAATAATGCTAGTTGATGGACTTAGGGCAGGAGTAGTGTGATACATGAATAGAGTTTGACCCTGAAGCTGCTTCTGATTGTACTGTGAGTGGACAGTGTCCCGTCTCACATTTACAGTGTCTTCCTCCCTAGAAGCATTTAATACTCTCCGGTTAACTACAAGGAGGGTGGTAATCATTACAGTTAACCATGCCAGGTAATGGAGCAGGACAGCATTGATTGGGCAAACTCCTCATGCTTGACACATCTTAGCGGCTCCAGTGCGCAATGCAAGGGCTACTGCTTAAAGTCTAAGATACCATATCTTCATATCCTCATTACTATGTCTTTTTAAAAATAGATTAGGAAGCCAAAGTAGATTGAAAAAAATAAGCTGTTAATCCAGGTAGTAAGCACAGGCTACCTGGCAGCCTCTGTGTTGTTCCGAGCCTCTGAAGAGGCTATGGGTCCTGTAGTGGCAGATGCCTGGTGCATGGCCTCAACTTACATGCCTGTAATTGCATGGCACTCAGTTGCCAGCATGCCTAAAGGAAGTTTCCCATTTCCTGGACTCCAGCTTTTCGTATTTGATCCCCTCTCTCTCTTTTCAGTAGCATAGCTTGTGTGGGACACTGGAGCCGTTGTGATGGCAGCAGAAGTGTTTTCCCCTAAAAGCCAAGCCCATTATTTTTGATGGAGCAGCAGGACGTACAGGGCATGTCTGAAGGCAGGACAGCTGGCACGGCGGACGACCCACCCCTTGTCCCCTGGGAGGTACTTCACTTCTTGTGCTTAACCCTAGCTATAGCCTGACTTCATTGAGGGGCTTGCTTTAGACTGAATTCAGCTTAGCTCATTGGTTTCCATAGTAGCTGTCTGTTCCCAGAAGGTCCTGAGTGGCTTGTTCCTGTTATATATAGGGCTAGCCCTCCTTGCCTGCTTTGTGGCCTTGTTACCATCTTGCCTGGTGGCTACTTGCTGCCTTTATATTTAATGTAGAACAGTGGCTGCTGAATCAGAGAAAACGCCCCACACTGTGGATGTATATCTCTGTCTTTAAAGATGAGCACATAGGGGTTGATCTTACAAGCGCTGAGGTTGACTTGTACTGGTCCCTCTTCTCCTTCCTGAGTAGCACTGTGACGTCTTCATTCATGTTGCACCAGTGTCGAGTTGGGGGTCTGTGTGTGCCAAAGGAAATCTCCGCATCAGGACGGTAGCTGGCTTTAGAGCTCTCAGATATTTTTGCTAATTAAATTTTTTGTTACTTTATAATATATATCAGTGTCACTCCCTTAGTTTACTTTTTCTTTCTTACAGTGCTTACTTTTCTGGTGCAGAAAGATTGTTGGGAACAGACAAGAACCAATGTGGGAGTTCAACTTCAAGTTCAAAAAACAGGCATGTGCCTTCTCTTTGTCTCTACAGTTTTATACATTTATTTTTAAAGGCTTGTTTATTTGGGTGATTGGATGGTTCAGAGGATAAGAGAGAATACTGCATTTGTCAGAGGACCCAGGTTCTAGGACATTTAATAATACCCTCTTCTGACCTTTTAGGGATCACACTCATGTATACCCATGCCCACACCCACCTTAAACTTAGGAGCTGGTTTATTCTGTATGAGGTTTTTTGTTTGTTTGTTTGTTTTGTTTTGTTTTGTTTTGTTTTGTTTTTGAGACAGAGTCTGTGTTATCTACATATCCCTGGCTGTCCTGAAACTTGCCGCATAGACCAGGTTGGCCTCAAACTAATAGAGATCTACCTTCTGTCTCTCAAGTCCTTGGATTAAAGACCTGTGCCACCATATCTGGTTTGTCTATTGAGTGTTTTGCCTGCATGTATGCACGTGCACTGTGTGTATGCCTGGTACTTGTGTTGGCCAGAAGAAGATGTCAGATTCCCTGGAATTGGAGTTGAGGACAGTTAGCCTCCATATAGGTTCTGGGAATCAAACCTTCATCTTCTCCAAGAGTAGCAAGGGCTTTTAACTGCTGAGCCATTTCTGCATCCTTCAGATATCGTATTTAATGAATTTCACCATGTCTTAATCCCTTTGTGCTGCTATAACAAAGATTATTATTGGGTTATTTATAAAGATTGGGTTATTTATAAAGAACAGAAATTAATTTCCTCATAGTTCTGGAAGTCAGGAGATCCAAACAGATTCTGTGTCTCATGAGACTCTGGTTCCCATTTTCAAGATGGTACCTTACTGTATCCTGTGTATTCTCACATAACTGTGGTGGAAGGCTGAAAGGAGCTGAATCCATTTTTGAAAGTCCTTATTGTAATAAGAGCCTTCACCCTTTTCATGAAAAGAGGAGTCTTTATCACCTCCTAAAGGCTCCATTTCTTATATAACATTAGGTTAAATTTCAAAATAATTTTTGGAGGGAACTGTTTTATATTGGAGAAAAAAGATAGCATCTTCAGGTTATTACCCAAGGTAAACCTAGACAGATTACCAGATCAGAAAACAGCTATAAAATCGTGTGAGCGAGTGTGTGTGTGTGTGTGTGTGTGTGTGTGTATGTGTGTGTGTGTGTGTGAAGATATGAATTTGGCTACCCAAAACCCATGTAAAAACTGATGTGGTGGCATACTTCTGTAACGCCAGTGCTAGCAAGTGGAATAGGCAGAATTCTGGAGCTCCTTGGCCAGCCAGTTAAACCAGTTGGATAGCTCTAGGTTCAGGAACAAACAGACTGTTCAAAAATAAAATGGAGAGAGAGAGAGACAGAGAGACACAGAGAGAGAGAGACAGAGAGGGGGTGAAGAAGGAGGAAGAGGAGGAGGAAGAAGAAGAGGAGGAGGAGGAAGAGGAAGAAGAAGAAGAAGAGGAAGAAGAGGAAGAAGAGGAAGAAGGAAGAAGAGAAGGAGGAGGAAGATGAAGCAGCAGCAGCAGCTTAGCTCGCACGTGCACGTGCACACATATCTGTGCTCACATATTGCACCCTCACCCCACATACATTTCATGAGCAGCTGAAAAAAATGACTATTTGTGGTATGTTAGTTGGTGTCTATTGCTGTGAGGAGACACCATGGCATCAGCAATTTTTATAGAAGGAAGTATTTAATGAGATCTTGCTTACAGTTTCAGAGGTTTATCCATTAGCATCATGGAGGGAAAGATGGCAGCATGCAGTCTGACACAGTGCTGGAGAAGGAGCTGAGAGTTGCATGTCATATTTTCCTATTAATTTATTTTTAAAACATGGTTCTGGTGAAGAAATTTGACTTTCACATCTTTGTAAGAAATTCACATTTTAGCCGGGCGGTGGTGGTGCACGCCTTTAATCCCAGCACTTGGGAGGCAGAGGCAGGCGATTTCTGAGTTCAAGGCCAGCCTGGTCTACCGAGTGAGTTCCAGGATAGCCAGGGCTACACAGAGAAACCCTGTCTCGAAAAACCAAAAAAAAAAAAAAAAAGCACATTTTGTGATATCAACTAGACACCTTTCTCCACTGTGGAGTAGCCCTAGCAATGGAGAAATGGGAGAGGAGACCAGAATTACTGCAGGAAATTGAATGCTGAGAGTCCTTTAGTTCTGAGACTTGTGAATCCCGTTTTATGGTTTTTGGAATCTGGAAGTTACTTCTACATCTGCCCTCTTCTGCAGCAGACACTCGGAAGCCTGGTACATCACGTGGAGATTGGAGAGTGGCTGGTAGAGCCATCTCTTGTCAGAGAGTGGAAATAAAACACACTGTGGTATTTGCTAATCTATACACTCTCTTAACTAGGAGATTTTGATACCTGCATGGAAACCAGTATGTATACGAAGAGCAGATGACAAAAAATTTTACCACATTGATTTTAGTTGACCCGTTGGTTTTTCCTTCACAGCACCTTAAAGAGCATACATGTTTCCTCCAAGCCACGAGATTAATGCTCAGCTCTGCTTAGTCCCCTAGATTAAAGAGCAAGTGTATGGAACGGTTGCAACCACCCATTCAATATCAAGATGTTCATACCAACCCCGACCAGGACTGCTGCCTGCTGCAGGTCACCACCCTCAACTTCATCTTTATTCCTATTGTCATGGGAATGATATTTACCTTGGTAAGTGAGCACTCAGCCCTTTTGTAGAGTCTCACTGTATATATGGTTTGAAAAAGGATTTGCAGATTTAACTACTGGGAAGAAATTTCTGAAGAATAATAAAGTTCAAAATTAAAACCAGATTAACACATGGTATACCCCTTCTCTCCCATCAACTGACTGCACACACACCAAAATAATGATGATGATGATGATGATGATGATGATGATGATGATGATGATGATGATAACAACAGCAGCAACAACAATAAAAACCCTAAACATCTCCCTAGGTAAAATAAAAACAAAACAAGTCTGAAGTTAGATTTGCATATTAGAAAGGCAGATAATGGAGAGAAGCTAATTCTATTGAGAATGTTTTATCTGTCTCCTCTGAGAAAAGGAAGGCTTGTATCTTCCTGTGTGTCCTGAAGGGAACATGGATAGACATACACATGAGCACTGTTAGGCCCTTGGGCATCCGTATGCTGCTGTAGTGGAATATTAAAATAGATAACTAGCTGTGTCCTTGTGTGAGGCTTTGATTCTTCAAAACTTGCCCAGTAATTAGGTGAGTAAATCATAGATGTCTCTTAGCCTATACTTTTTATAGCTGAGAAATATTTAATTAGATAGGCAGACAGAAAGTTTGTTATTTATTTGTCTTCTCTGTGTCTTAGGCTTATGTTCAGAGATGTTTGGAGTCCTTCTCTATGATGAAAAAGCTTAATTTTTAATGATAGATAATGTGTATATCATGAAGAACTTAAATAGTGCATACATTTATTCAGAAAGTAGAGGTAACATAGACTTGCACTGTCCTGTAATTACAGTTAACTTTCTGGGCACTGTATGTCTGTTAATAGGTTCAAATAGATATCCTGTCTATTTGTAGGTAGTTTCCTGAGGTTGAAATGTGTCATTCTGTTTTTATCATCGGTCCTTCTCTCTCCTTTGAGGTTAAGCTGTTTTAATGACCTCACTTGTGACTCATGTTCCATGTATGGCATACTAATTCTGTAGAAACCTCCATATAAATACATGAAGACCTTTATACAAAAATGGGACGGTCTCGGGTTTTACAGATCTTGCCTGTTCATCAGTACATTATCAGAATTCCATCTTTATCATCCTGTGTGTGTAACAAGTAGATGGCTTTTGTGGTAGTGTGTGTGCATATATCCTAAATCATTTATCTGTAAGACCCTTTAACACCATAGATACACAAAGCAAAGAAAACCTTAACAAGTATCACCCTGGACTTCTGTGTCTTTATAAATGTGTTGATGGTGTAACTTAGGAGACAAACCTTGAGACTGAATCATTAAGGTACATTGTATTATGTGTAGACCATCAGACTGAGTCACTAAGGTACATTGTATTATGTGTAGACTATCTCAAGGAGAGCCCAGAGACCAAAGTTAACTACTAAACATTTAAATTAAGTGCTAAATGTGCCTTTCTCTTCTAGTTTACTATTAATGTGAGTACAGACATGCGGCATCATCGAGTGAGACTGGTGTTCCAGGATTCTCCTGTCCGTGGAGGTCAGAGTCTGCGCAGTGAACAGGGTGTGCAAGTCGTCCTGGACCCCGTGCACAGTGTTCGGCTCTTTGACTGGTGGCATCCGCAGTATCCATTCTCCCTGAGAGCATAGTTCCTGCTTCCCATCCCTCGGGATGGCTTCCAGTCTAGTCCATTAGTAATCAGATTCTGTTTGGAAGGGGCAGCTGGATTGAGTAGCTGATTAGTGATGCACAGGCTGTTTGGGTTCCTGGGGCTCCTATTACAGGAGGTGGAAAGGTTGAATCAAGAGGAAAACCAACTATGATTATAAACATTTTAATGTAAAATTTGAAAGGAGAAATCTGGCCTCATATTCTGTGTTAAGCCTAAATTGGTGCTGTTGAGTTTGTTCTCTATTCTTTTATCTCGGCAAATGGATGATCTTTCGTTAGGGAAAAGTTAAAGTCTTCTCTTCAAGGAAGAATGTTTTCCCTTACGGATTAGAAGAACCCAGAGGCTTAAAATGGTTGCTCCAATGTTGCTGCTCCTCAAATTCAAGTGACTATTTTTTTCTTTTCCCTTTACCCTTCTCCAGAAATAAAGCAGGTGACAGGGTTGTCAGAATCTTACAAGATTGACTTGTGCATCTTTTTTAAAAACTGCTTTTTGGATATTTATTACATGAATATTGATTGTTTTGATGATTTTGTATTTTGAGTTTTTGTTTTATTGCATGAGACTTGATAGTGATGGTATTATTAATTATGTGCCCCTGGTACTGTTCTCAGAACTTTATAGATTGTGTCTCTCTCTAATCCTTGTGTCTTGCAAGGTAGTTGAAACCCTTCCCATTTTATGGTTGAGAAACTGAATCATTGACTTACCCAAGGCCAGAACTACTGGTCCATACAGCGCCAGGATTCTGACCCATATCTTTTTTGCTACACCACAATTTCAAAGGCCAGTCTCATTTTTCTTGTGGTACATAGTGGTAGAGTAGCCGGAGTGTGATGAGAGAGTAACACAGTGAGTTACTTGAATCTTTCAGATAGACATGCCTTATCTGAAAGGGAAGACAGTTTAGGAAGAATTGTGGTGTTTGTGTTAAATTGTTAGGCTTTATAATGCTAAAGGTCATTTTCAAAAAATACATTGCATGTTGAAAGCAGCTTTCAACTAGAAGCAATTAGTAGCTTTTCTCTGCCCTGTCCTGTCCTTTGATATCTTTGTTTTCCCTTTTTAAATCATCCTGTGTACATTCAGGATCCTGGTCTTCTCTTCATACAGAAACGTTGACATCCTCCTTTGTCAAAGTTCTTACTGTCACTGGCATGCTCTGAGGAAAGGATGGGTGGGTTTTTATTTCTTTCGTTAAGAAGAACGTCTTACTGCTTCCTTTCCCACCTGGATGTGGCATGAGATGCGCATTAAGAAAGTACTCTCATACTCAAGATCCGAGTTCATCCTCTAGCACTGCAGTCCAGCCTCCCTGCCCCACAGAAGTAGTCCTTTTGAGACAGGGTCTTGCTGTGTAGCCCAGGCTGGCCTTGAACTTAATCCTCTTCCTTTAGCTGCCTGGAGTTGTTGGGATTATAGGCGTGAGTCACCAGACAGGATAAAGACAGAAAATATTCTTTAAACATAAAAATATTGTGGGGTGGATACTATTGTGAGCTAAACTGCTAAATCAGTATGTAGGTTTCTATCGCCTTCCCCACCCCATGCTATTTAAAGACCATTCTTAAGCATCTGTTTAATACTGTTGCTAACAGCTAGTCTTACCCACACTGAGGGGAATACTGTCACTGGTTGAACAGAAAGTGAGCCTGGGTCAATCAGAAACAATAACCAGAATTTGGGTACTTAATTAACAAAAGCAAACAAAAACACAAGGACAATAAGCACTTCACAGATCTCTGCAATCAAAAGTTGCCTCTGAGGCAGAAGCAAAGAAGCACACAGTCTGGAGTTCCCTGAGCAAAAGGTTCCACGGAGCAGGGGAAGTTGTCCTTGTGGATTGTGCGTCTCCCATTTAGGTATACCTTAAGTGGGTGAAATAAATGTGGCTTAATTGTTTTCTGGCTCAACTTTCGAGTTCTTGTGCCAAACTCCATGGTATGGTAGATACTATATTCTCCCTTTGAAGTTACTGCCTCTGTGTTCTTAACACATTGCCAACACTTTTAAAGTGGTTCTTCATGGTTACCATGGCTTCAGTCTTCCTCAGCATTGGCTGAGTTGCCTTTTCTGTCACTGTTCATGTTTTGTTAATGGAAGGGTGTGAGGAGTGTCAGGGCTGCCTCTGTGAACACTAGACTACCTAGAGAACGGTGGAAACTTGGTATGCTCTGGGTTTAAAAACTGACTAGTGTCTTTCTCTTCTTGTTGTGAATGTTCTTGTTCAGAGTTTAAGACAAGTAATACAGATTTAGCTTCTCTCAACCCCTATCAAAATGAATTTCCTTGCTGTTCTCTAAAGATACAAGGAAATTTGAAGATATTGGGAGAGTGAATGAAAGACTGTTAACTGACCTCAGCTTCAGTCTTAGAGGACGCTGCTGTTACAAGATGTGTATAGATTTGTAACTGCCTAAGTGCACATTGTATAGATATAGACCAGTTCTCTGCTGCTGGGTGGAGGCAGCACAGGTTGTCTACATAGGAGGCAGAAGCAGGTGAATCTAGGAGTTTAAGGCCAGCCAGGGTTGCACAGAGAAACCCTGTCTTGAAAAACCTAAAAAAGGAGGGGGGGACAAAGCAGTTTTTCACACTCATAACAGTGCTTATGGGATGTCTGTGAAGGATTTGAGTAGGCACTGAAATGAAATTTCACAAACCAGATGGAAAAGATACATTAATAGCCACGGGGGCAGGGAAAGGGAGCAATTCAGGAAAATCGGTTTAGCTAAAATTTGTCAGAATTTTGGCATTTGAGCATGTTTTCATAGGATGTATATATCAGACAAACACTTCATTTTGTAGTAACAGCGTTAGGGCAGTCACATGCCTAAAAGCAAGCCACAATTCACTGAAGCACATACTATAAGAGTATCTGGATTTCGGGTTTCTCCACTTAAAAATACGTGGGAGAGAACTGGTGTGAAAGGCGACAAACGACTGGCCATTTAGGGAACAGGCTAGACTTGGGAAAGTGAGTTCAAGAGGGTAGAAGCGGGTAGGATGTGCTTTGCATTCCAAGTCCTGGGGCCAGAACATCTACCAGATTAAATGCTTGCCCTGCCCTCTCAGGCTCAACCAAGATGGCGCACAGCATCAAAGCAGCGCCTTTGTCACGTGTGATCCAGGACTGGGGAGCGCCCGGGCGTGGGGGGCGTGGCCTCGGGGAGAGCTGTCCAGGCCCCGCCCTTGGGGGGGTGGGCCCGGGGTATCCACGGAGGAAGGGGGCGGGTCCTTGAGGCCACTGTACTGGGCGGTGGAGGCTGCAGCTACCTTTGCGGGCTTGCCTCTAGGACGCCTCGCACCGCTGAGGTCGGGGGCGGCGCCCTGCTGCCGCTGGGCCTTCGGCGATTCCACGCAGGTGAGCACCCAAGCCCACTCTGCGGGGAGAGATGCCCCTTTCCCCAGCTCCAGCTCCCCTGAACAGTTTGAGGAGGAGTCTCTCTGTTAGTGCGCCTTGGGAAACAGCGTCTTCTGTGGTCTGGATATATCTCTGCGGGGCGCGGGATTCGTTGCCCCTTGCCTTTGCTGTGCCCTGTGCCCTTGGGGATGAGGACGGGGGTCGATGCCCGTTTTGCAGGGAGGGCGTGGAGTTCGCCTTCAGCTCCATCTGCTCTCTGGGAGGGGGCAGCCGGGTGGACTGCGCCCCCACATCCTCTCCAGGAGAGTCGGAGCAAAAGCGCCTCTGGGCTTGGGGGCCAACTCTGCTCCTTTGGGCGAGCGCTTGTGAGAGGCTGAAGTCTTCGTTCTTTTCGGGGGTCTTCATCCTTCCCGCGTGCCTCTCTACGCCCTTGGTTACTATCGCCAGCTCTGCATTCCTTCAACTGTCAGGCTGTACCAGAGATGCCCCTGTCTCCGCAGTGCTGGGGCGGTGGGGTGGAAGGAATGGCCAGCCGAAGGCCTGGTTGGGGGTGGGGATAAGGGTGGGCGCAACAGCAAAAGACGTTCGTAATAGAGATTACTGAACTGGGGTGGGGGTAGGAAAGAGGAGCTGATTAGTGAACATAGTAGGGGTATTTCTCAGCACGGGTATTTGAGGGTTTTATGGTGGGTAGGAAGCGAGGTCGGCCTGGAGGACTTGGAAATATGTTGTAGGTGGTTTCTCTGAGAAGGAGGAGGGATCTAACACTAAGTGCCACTAGGTGCTGATGTCACCTTTGAGGAGAGATGTGCTGGAGAGAAGGAGAGTTGAGGCAGCTCCTCAGTACTTGTTCATGGAGAGCAAGTGGTTAAGGGGGCTGTGCTTAGCCTGATATGTCCTCCTGGTGTGAGCTTAAGAAGGCTGCTTCAGGAGCCAGGTTTCAGGGACTCCCTGCAGTCCTTTCCAGAGTTGTTGGAATTGGCTCTTAGTACTTTATTCAATATTGAGTAAACATTTATTGGGCACCTGCTACATGCCAGACACCATGCTAGATAGATACTTGCTCATCTAAAAGCAGGTAAGGGCCATGGAGCAGCTAAATGGTACCCGAAATAGGCACACATCCCCTGTGTACAATTCAGTTATACTGTTAGTGGAATGGCAGAAACGAAACAAAACAAGAAAAAACCCAACTGGATTTTAACCCACAGCATCCCCACAACTGTTAACTGGCCAGATAGTCTTTAGTAAAATGACAGCTTGAATGATTTATATTGGCTATTTTCTTAGATTTGGGGCTCAGATCTGAGGAGCTTCCCAAGATAAATGATGTCTCAAAGTAAAGAGGTGAGGGATAGCACATTGATTTTGGGGGCTGTGGGGTGGTCCTAGACACTGTGCAGTAAACACACCAGCCATCTCCAGAAATGAGTGGCTATAGGGGACCGGCGTGAGGGGAGTTCTCATCAGATGGTTTAGGCCTGTGCTGTTGGGTAGTGAGCATGTATATGATGTCAGTATATGAGCTTTCCCTCAGCGGCTGGCTTGTGAAGGAAGGGTTGGAGGGATGGAGTAAGGCAGGCAGTTGGGCTTGTGGGTCTCCTCTGAGTAATGACTGAAATCTTAGACCTGGAAAGAGTTATGAGGGTTTGCTGTGGGTCCTTTGTGAGCCTCTGAGGAGAATAGGGCTAGAGCTGGGGAGGAGATGGTTAGTTGGGCCGGTCTGATGTTGAGGCAGGGGTGAAGGCACAGGAGGGCCAGGAACCTGGGCCAAAGGGGTTTTAAGGTACAGGGAAGCTAACTGAGGCCTTGTTATGCCTGCAGTACTTTTCCACGGACCTCCAAGAGCTATATTGTGTTAAGTTGGTAGAGGATTTGCTATGGAAAAGGTGTGCTATACTGGCTGAGCAGTATAGAGAGGTTGTGTGTGCGTTTGTATGCGTGCGCGCGCGCGCGCGTGTGTGTGTGTGTGTGTGTGTGTGTGTGTGTGTGTACACATGCATGGTGTGTATGTGTGTGCTTGTGCAAATGTATGCGCTGAGAATGGAATGGAGACTGAGAAAGACTGAGAGTGTAAAACCTGCCAGAGTCTGGGTCCCACTTAAGGAATTGGAAGAAATGGAGGGAGGGAGTGGGGTCAGAAGGAAAGACAAGTGTGTATTGCAACCACATAAGTCACCATCTGTCCCCCCCCCCCTCTGGCCTGCTAGCTCACTGACCTATAATTAGCTCTGGAGGGCATACGGTGCTGGCTCTTAGGAGTGTGGCACTTTGAGCGTCCAGCAGAGTCAAGAACACTCAGAGGGGCTGTGGGTCTGTGCTGTGGACCACATCCGAGGAGCACGGCCCCTCTGAATTCTCCAGTCTGAGAAGGGCTCTGTATTGCTGCAGTGGGAAAGGGCCTTAGGGACCTGAGAATGTTACTAAGGGAGAGTTAGCTGGTGAGGCAAACAGCCGTGGGACAAGGGGCTCTGAGAGAGCATTCTATGAGACAGCAGACCCTAAGGATTCACTTCTGTCTACCCCTGGCTACTGCCTCACTGCACAGCGTGGCTGCCGCCTGGCTTACTACTCCCATTGCAGATGGGCTGAGGCTGTCATATGGGGTCTTCCTTCCTGTGTTTTCTAGCTGTCCCAGAAGACAGTTCTAGCACAGGGCAGCTGTGTGCCTGAGAGAGTTGGGGACTGAGAGGCCTTGGCCCAGGGTCACTTTTTCTGAGAGTTTCAGTTGCTCATACTCCTGGTGGGGTCTAACATTGACCCCAGCGTAGAGCAGAGACTGGTCAAACGTAGCTCTGTATTGCCCTGATGTTTCAGTATGTCTGTCTGTATCCTCCCAAGAAGCCTGTTACGTATCTTACAAGTTTTCTGTAACAGGACTCTTGGAGTGAGTATCGAATTGAAGTGGTCTGTCTTCTGGTTCCCTGGGCTATATGAAGCAAATTCTCCTTGCAATTAAGATATTTAACCTGCAGTAGAGACGTGCCCGGGACTCAGTATCATATTGTTACATTCCATTGGGGGAACTGGAAGTAGATAACATGAAAATCCCTAAACCTGTCATAAAGCAGAGTGTTTGGGTTTAGGTTTATGACCTTGAATGTATAGATTT
Source organism: Rhabdomys pumilio (assembly GCA_030674055.1). NCBI lineage: Eukaryota > Metazoa > Chordata > Mammalia > Rodentia > Muridae > Rhabdomys > Rhabdomys pumilio. The sequence goes on along the minus strand of JANHMN010000009.1, from coordinate 33,988,963 downwards.
GTATATCTATAGAATGTATAGATTTAGTATATCTTAGATATTTTTAATTAACTATAGAAATATGTAATGTATTATATGGCAATTTAAAAAGCACTCATCATTTTTAAAAGTTTAAAAAGATTTTAATGTAATGTGTGTGGGTGCTTTGCTTGTAAGTATGACTATGCATCATGTGTGTTCCTGGTGCCTGTGGAAGCCAGAAGAGGGCATTAGGTCCCCTGGAACTTTGGCATTATAGATAGTTCTTTGCTACTGTGTGAATGCTAGGACTTGAACCTGGGTCCTTTGGAAGAGCAGCCAATGTTCTTAACCATTGAGCCATCTCCCCTGCCCCTGAAATACACACACACACACACACACACACACACACACACACACACACACACAGAGTTCGTTTTGAAGACAAGGTCTTTCTACATAGCCCTGACTGTCTGGATCTTACTATGTAGACCAGGCTGGTCTCAAACTCACAGAGATTCACTTGCCTCTGTCTCCTGAGTGCTGAATCAGAGTGTGTGTCAGCATGCCCTGCTTTGAGATAATATTTTTGTCATCTGAAGTAGTTGGTTTGTATTTAGAGGCCTTTGTTGCTATCTTGCCAAGCTAATGGGTCGAAGTCTCACAAGTTATGAGTGTGTGTGTGTGTGTGTGTGTGTGTGTGTGTGTGTGTGTTTAATAGGATCTCATATAGCACAGGCTGTCATCAAACTTGCTGTGTATTTGATGATGGCCTTAAATTTATGATCTTTCTGTCCCCATACTCAAGGGCTAGAATTACAGATGTGTAGTTCTGTGCACATCTGCTGTGCTCCATGTTGGCCACTGTTTTCAGATAGATGATTGTCTTTTTTGAAGGGAAATAGGTTTCCAATCACTTTTAGCAGCTACAGGTTTGTGTGTGTGTGTGTGTGTGTGTGTGTGTGTGTGTGTGTGTGTGTATGTGTGTGTTGAGTAGAAGATGATCAGTATAATGGACCTTGGTGGATGCTTCAGAAGACTGCTCTTCCATGCTCAGAAGAGTCTGGCTGAGAGTGGACAGCTAGGAAGCCTGGCTGTCTGAGATGGGCTTAGGACTGGTCCATGCTGATTGACATTCTGAGAGATGACATGGGGTGAACCCAGCCTTCTCTTGTGGACACAGAGACCTGGGCGTGGAGACCCTGCAGCACATCTCTAATAGGTTGAGGTAATCAAAGGGAGGGTTGGGCCCATTCCTTCAACCTGCCCATTCCTGCCACCCGAGCTCACATACGACCAGTGTGGTATGTCTGAATCCTTTGGCCCTGAAGGGGCAGAACACAGGGATCAAGAGGAAGGTTTTATTCTTGCATCCCCACCCCTCTCTCCATTCCTCACAGATATCCTCACATAGTTTTACTTAGACTCTTCCAAGACAGGGCTGGAGAGATGGCTCAGTAGTTAAGAGGACTGGTTGCTCTTCCAGATGACCTGAGTTCAGTTCCCAGCACCCACATGGTGGTCCCTGACAATCTATAATGGGATCTGGTGCCCTCTTCTGGTCACATACACGTACATGAGCTTTCATGGGCCCACTGTCCTTTCAGGAGCATGTGTACAAGAGTTCTTACCTCCAAGGTGCATATGCCTGCCATTCCTACGTATACTGACATGCTCACACACCATTCCTGAGCCCCGGCACAGTACTGTAACCACACCCGATTATGGCTCACTGTTTATGGCATGTTTACACACTCACCGACTTTCACGCATATGCTCAGGCCCTGATTGTCACGACTGTCTCTTACCACATTCTCATTCTCTTCCTAACTCTTACCTGGGTACACACACATACACATACATACCAAGCATTCTCATGGCCACATGCTCACATATTTGACTATGTAAAGACACACGACCTCCTCATCCTCTGTTTCATAAACACACATATGCACGCGCACATGCACGCACACATGTGTGCGCACACACCCCTTTTACAGTGCTTGCATTGCTCAGTGGCTCTATACTCTGATACCTCAGACAGCTGTCAGCACTCTGACCAGGACTGTTTGCTGCAATGTGATATCTCCTTAGTCTTAACCCAACACACTAATGCAGTGACCTCTGAGCATTTTTCCCTCCATGCCAGAGAACCCTGTTGAACATTTGTCCCACACAGATCCCTGGCTTTGAAAGATTTTTATTTTCCAAATATACCATACGTGTTGCTTTGCTTCTTCTTTTGAAAACTATTTGGGGACACTTGTTTCCGTTGATGGCTCTGGTTAGTAGGAGATGCCTGGGATGGTTGTGCTTGGTAATGAGAGCAGGAGAAGCTGAGGGCTGTGTCCAGTATCCATGAGATGTCTGGAATGTGGAAAATGGTGACGGGCCCCAGTGTTAGCTGTGACTGCCCCAGGTCTACTGCTCTGTTGCCCTGATGCTCTAGTTCTCTGGTTGAAACTTTTCATTTTAGCAAAACAGGAGAATTGTATTTAGTATCTTAATAGATGATACTTAAACCAGCAATTGTTAAACTACATGTTAGACTAACATTCCTTTAATACAAACGAAACCTTAATCAAGTGTCCTGTGAAACAGATTTATAACAATGAGACTGAAGTAAGAAAAGGGGATTTGTGGGCTGCCGAGATGGCTCAGCGGTTAAAGTCTTCATGCCATCCATGCAGACTTGACAACCTGAGATTGACCCTCAGATCCCACAGTGGAAGGAGAGAATTGACTTCTGAGAGTTACCTCCACAAGCATACTATGGCATACACTCACCCGGCCTCACACACATCTCACACCTACAACAACTAGAATTTAAAAAGATAAATAGAATTTAGAGCCCTTTGAGTTGGTTCCACCCTGGCTGTCCTTGAAAATACGCCCTATAAATGTAGCACTCAGGCGGCTGAGGCAGTTGGATCTCGAGTTCAAGGCTAGCGAGTTCCAGGGCAGCTAGGGCTACACAGAGGAAACCTGTCTCAAAAAACAAAACAAAAAAAAAAGAAAGAAAGAAAGAGAGGAGAGAGGGAAAGGGAAAGGGAGAGGGAGAGGGGAGAGGAGAGAGGAGAGAGAGGGGAGAGAGAGGGAGGGGGAGGGGGAGAG
>JANHMN010000009.1:33968557-33985791 GCA_030674055.1 Rhabdomys pumilio | reverse complement strand
AGAGAGAGAGAGAGAGAGAGAGAGAGAGAGAGAGAGAGCAAGAGCAATTGTCCAATTTATAGCCTTTGGAATTAGAGAGGGAATTGTGGTCACTGGGATTTGGTGTCACAGAGGAGGAGCTAAACTAACAGGTGTGGAGGATAGACCTGGTTTCTACCAGTGTCCTGGTGTGACCGTCCACAGTACTTCCCTCCACTGTCAAGAAGAACTTAGTGTGGACTGTGCATTGTGCACTCACAGAGGCGATAGGAAGTTTGTCAGGAAGGGGAGACCCATCGCTGTCTTAGGGAGTAATTGGAAAGTTGAGTTTCAGTGACTCTGGCCCTGGAGAGTTTGTTGGGTAAGCCAGTGCCTCCTCCTCTGCCCAGTGGAGTGTGCCAGGTCTTAGGGGAGCTGAGTGCTAAGGCTGAAAGCTGGTGCCAGCTTGTACTTGGGACATATTGGATACCCTTTCAGAACCCCCTTTTGCCTGTTGTCTCCTGTGAGCCACTTGACAACCTGTGAGCTTCCTGAAGTGTTGTGTGTTATGTCCTTCCTCTGTCAGATGGAGAAACCCGAAATTGCAGAGGCAAAATCTCACTCCTGGTCCTATAGAAGAGACCTTCTGAAGGGTTTGTGGCAGGCTGTTAGCCCTAGTAAATCTCATCCAAGACTTTATGCTATGGGAATGGCTTCTAGATAGATAGATTTTGCCAGATAGATGTTTTGCTTTTCTCACAGTATTTCGGGTGGGTCCAGCCTTGAGGGCTCAGGAGCTGAGTTGACACAGAGTTTGGCTAGAAAGTGGTGTCTGTACTTCATGTGTGGTGACTTGTAATTGGGCTGCTAGCCTTCACTCCCATCTCAAGAGAGAATAAGCGCCCTCCCAGGGTCACGTGACCATTCTGCTCCAAAATCTGCCTTTCAAGAGAGAAGTGGCCCCAGGTGGCTAGAGAGGGGCCGTGGCTTTCAGAGGTCGAGTTAAATAACCCTAATCCTGGGCCAGGATTTCCTTCTTGGAGTTTCTTGAAGTTTTACTAGGTATGAGCTTTGAGAATCACGCGTACGCTCAGTTTCTTTCCCGCAAAGACCTGGTGTTGGAGCTTCCAAAGCTGCCTGGAGTTCTTGTGCAGGATCTGCAGATACAGATGATGAAAAGGAAGGCCAGTGACAGAGAGAAGGCTGGCCAGGGTCAGACCGGGCTCTCTGGGTGGCGTGTGGGACGTTAGAAGAGGCAGGCCAGGAGGTCTTGGGGGTGATGAACTTGGCATCACCCTTCATCTAGGAGGAGGAGAAGCTTCTGGTCAAGCAAGGATGATGAGCAGTCTGAGGGCACGAGCAGATGGTTGTTGGTGCCACTGGGGCACTAAGGATGCCACGAGTCAGAGCAAAGTGTGGGTTGCAGGTGAGCTGGAGGAGGGCGGAGCCAGCTGAGGCAGGAGCAAGTGATTTTGTTACATGGGTGGGGTTATGGAGACAAGTGAACCCCTTTGTGAGTGTGAAGTCACATGCCCTCCCTAGGCTTGAGGAGATTACTGGAGGAAGGGTCCAAGCTCGTTCTCCACAGGCCACCATGGGTGTGAGACAGCGTTCTCAGGGAAGTCAAGATGCCTGAAACACACCCCTCTTGGTGTTAGATATATGGCAAATCCTGATTTTTCCTTTTACTGTGTTTCTGTGGGGATTTGCTTATGTCAGCCCGAGTCCAGGTTCTCATATCTGAGACATGGCAAGAGGGGTTGTGATTTTTCTTGTGAGGAACTCTGAGGATTAAAGCAGCACCATCCTGGCATTCGAGGAACGCTTATACATCATAGTGGCAACCGTCATCTTCGTCTTTCTGGGTCACCACCTCCATTTCCTTAGACCCCTCTCCCTTAGTCTATGTAGGAGCCTCTTCTTGTGCTGCTAGCTTTAAAGAGGCTCCTACCCCGATGCTCCATCCTTGCCCAGCTCATGGCGTGAGCTCAGTTCCCAGCAGCTTTGCTGTGCCTCTGTACTCTGTGCTGAGCTGGGCAAGTGGTGGTGCTTGCCATCTGGTAGGGCAGTAGGGAGCCAGGCCTGTGTGAATGTATAGCCAGCTAGAGAGCATCAGACTGGAGTACCCATCCCTCCTGTTTGTTAAGGGAAAACGGGGGTGTGGGGTGGGGTGGGTGGGTGCGTGGGGGTGACTTTGGGGAAGCCAGAGATGCCTTTGATGTTTATAGAGCCAGAGGCCTACTTTTCAGGCACCCCCTCCCTCCGTAAGACACACTCACACCCACCTACCCATGCTTGAGCCTTCTGCTGTTCACAGCCTGCCCCACACCCTTCCTGGCAGAGCCCTTTGCAAATGCTGGCTCTGGGGCCTGGCACTTTCGCCTCTGAATCAAGACCTGTGAGTTTGGGAGTTGCAACTTCTGCTAAGCTGAGATGATAATTGCACTATTTAAAGCAGGCCCTGGAGCCAGGGAAGCCAGGTGTCCCCATGTGGCTGCTAATCTAAAGTTTCTTCTGCTTACCCATTCGGGTAATGGTTGGGGTGGGTAGGAGGTCCTGCACGGACCTCTAGGGGTTTCTGCCTGGCACCTTTCTCTGGGCTCATCTCCAGCCAGCTCTACGTGCCATCTCACCAGATGAAGTGGAGTTGCCACCTGGCACCTGGTTTGCAGGGAGGCTGGGGAAAGGTTTTTGGCTGCAATGTCAGCTTCTCAGTTGTCAGAGTGGCCAGGAGGGCATAGGGAGGCTGGGCTAGACCACACAGCCAGCATCTCACACTGTTATCTCGGTCTCACCCTTGGACTCTAGCAATGGTCTGAGAAGACATTTTTCAGATGAGATGGGGTTGCCATTTTGCTGTATGGCCACGACCAGAAGGAGCTTTTCAGATGCCACTCCCAGGCTTTCCTTTGCCCAAGAAGAAAGCAATTCCTTCTCTGCCATGGTAGGGTGCTTTCTCCTCAAAGCCAGGCAAAACAAGGGTTGCAGGCTCTATCTTACAGCCCAGGCCTCACGAAGGGTACCATTCCCTGGGTTCACCCAATTGGATTCTGGTAGAACTGCACCCCAGATTTCCTAGGACCTGGCTCTAGACTTCTTCATTTGTGCCATACCCGCAGGCTCCCTGGGAATCTGGCACTGAAGCAATCTGCAGAGTGCTGAGAATATTCCCCCTTTGTCCCCTCTCTTTCCTTTTCTCTCCCTCCACCCCCATCTAGTGACCAAGACCAGGACCTTGCACATAGTATGTAAACCCTGTACCACTGAGCCATACCCCAGGCTCCAGAATGTTCTTGTCCACTGCACTGTTTCTACGTAAGGGGACTTGCTTCAGCGTCATCTCCTCTTCCAAGCTTTCAAACAAACAAACAAACAGACAACCCCTCCAAGTCCCTAAGAGGTTGTGGGGGGCTACAGTGAGAATGTGAGCAAACTGGTGATGATGAGTTTGGAGAGGGAAGGTGGGGCCCTGGGGCCTTTCAGTCTCTCAGCCTGGAGCACTCAGGGTGAAGGGGCTCTGAAATGCTGGGCGGGAGACATTTTGGAGAAATTGCTGTTGTTAGCATCCCCTAGGGCAGTTTATCAGGCTGGAGTAGCTGTCCATCCTGTATTCCCGGAAGCTGCTCCGAGGGGAGGAGGGAGCATGGGCCGTCTGACCGCAACTTTCCACCCTCGCTCAGTGGATGGAAAGGATGCCCAGGAGAAGAGTTCATATCTATTCTTCTGTCTGGGAGCGTGTGTGTTTGCACTAGGTCTTTCCTTGTTCCTTTGTGTCTGCCCCCTGCCAGCCGGTGTGTGTGTGTGTGTCTGTGTGTGTTTGTGTGCGTGCGCGCGTGTGCATGCACGTGATCTCTCATTCATACAGGATCTTGCCCCTCCCCAGCCGCTTGTCTTCACCTGTTGAAGTGTACATAGGTTGCCTTACGTCTGTAGAAAGGGGTTGGGGACGTGGGAATGACCGCACTACTTATGGTCTCCAGAGTAGCAACCACTGTATTGCTACTTTCTGCGGTTTCAGAGTTTTCCAGTGGATGACCCGAGGACATTCCCTGTGAGAACCAATGAAGCCAGTGGCCTAGCCCTGGCCAGGGAGGTTGGAAACTGACGGTGGGCAGAGAACTTTCCAGCTGTAGCCTAACCTCCATGTCCAACCTTCCTGTGCTGTGACCTCTGGGTCCCTGGGCCATGCATATAAATGTTCATGACCTGGCTGGTGACTTCAGGCAGCACCAGCAAGATCAAGAGAGTAGATTGCCAGCTATGAATAGGCTGCCTCTCGCAAGGTCTCCCTCTGGAAGCATCCCTTTCCCTTCCCATCCCCATAAAGACATGTGGATTCTTTGTCATTCAGTCTCTGACAAAGAGGTGGAGGCTGTGAACATACTAGTTTGCATGCATTCTCCTTGACAGACTTCAGAAGTAGGAAATGACAAGCCAGCCTCATCCCTGACTTATGGGCATCCTAGCAGGTCAGGATTCTGCCTACTCCACTGCCCAGCCTGAGCTTCACTAAGACCCGTGAGAGTCATGTTATGGGAGTCCAGCCTCTTGAGGGGGGGTTGTCTTCCATCCACTAAGCCTTTTAACCCCTTCTGTGCTTGCCTTTGCTTGAATGTGGAAGAGGAGGCTATGGGGTGGGGGGCGAGAGACCCTATTTCCTCTCATTCCACCTTCAGGTCTCAGGAGGACTCAGGGCAGCCTGCCGGCTGCTCCCCTACCGCTGACTGAATCATTTCTATATTTGGCCAGCAAGCCACGTGGGTGGGGAACCACTGTGGCTGCACTTCTGACAGCTGCAGGGGGTGGGGGGCGGGGGCTGCAGGCACAGGGGCTAGGCAGGAAGCATGTGCATTCTGTGGGAAAACTAACGAGGTGCCACCAAAGTGAGTAGGCCCTGAGAAGGGCCTGGCCAACATCCCTGTTCTCTCCCACTCTGGTGCAGGGCCCGCCTCCTCTACTTCTCCCTCCCCTGATGCCCTGCTCTCTTCAGCTGGTCCTCACAACAGCACTCTCTTCTCCCACAGACCACACCGCCCTCCAGAAACCATGGGTGTTGCTAGACCCAGCTGGGATTCTGCCAAGCTCTGGTGCTCAGTCTAAGACAAGGGCTGCCTTCCAGCCCTATTCGCCCAGCCTGTCATGGCCACACACCGATGCCTCCCGCTTGTGTGGGGACACAGGGCACCCAGCCCCAACCCTGAAAGGTTAAGCCAGGCCTTCTGGCTCCATTCCACAGGGACACTGCAGGCCCGAGGCTCCTTTCAGAGCAAGAGCAACTGATGCCATGGGAGAAGCCCCTACCCACCTGTCCACTTGCCTGGCACTGCCTGTTCTGAGACCCACGCCCTGGGTCCTTCTGCAGGTGCCAACCCTGTGAGCTCCCTCCCACCCCCTGACCTAACGCTGAGAAGGCTCTGTCCATTCCCATCATGTGTGAGGTGATGCCCACAATCAATGAGGGGGACCCTCTGGGGCCCCCCCATGGTGCCGATGCTGACGCCAACTTTGAGCAGCTGATGGTGAACATGCTGGATGAGCGAGAGAAGTTGCTGGAGTCCCTTCGGGAGAGTCAGGAAACTTTGGTAGCCACGCAGAGCCGGCTCCAGGATGCCCTTCATGAGCGAGACCAGCTCCAGCGCCACCTGAACTCTGCCCTTCCCCAGGTAAGGTTCCAGACTCTCCTTGGCTCCTTTGAATTCATCACCTTTGGCCCTTCAGTCTCTGCATCTCTCTGCATATTGGATACTGGAGTTCACAGAGTATTTGGTCTTCATGTTCCTACATGAGCCCTTTCCCTCCTAAGTGCTCCTGCCTAGATTGGCTTCACTTGGAGAAGTGAATGCAGAAAGAAAATCTAGCTATGACTGCCGACAGTAGGGAGCCCAGACTACCAGTAGGTGGCGCCCTAGACTAGAAAGAAACCTTTCTAAGTGAGTTGACGGGAAGGGGAATCACGGAAAGTAGGAATCACGGAAAGTAAAACTGGGAGAAGTAGTAGAGATTATCCATCCAGTTTCCCTACGGCACAGATGAAGATAAGAAACCTCACACAGATAATCGTAGGCTGAGCGGAACCTCAGAGCCAGGTGTCTTGGCATCCCATTTCATGGCCTTCAACACCACCACCAGCAGCTAAAACTTAGTCACCATTTATTTATTGTGCACCTTTTGTGGGTTAGGTTTTCTTTATCCATTATCTCAGCAGATTCCCATAACAGAGCTTGTGCAGTTAGGGCCATCACCCTGTTCTGTCCGTGGTGAAATAGATGCTTAGGGCAAATCAGTCAGCTTCGTGTTGTCCTTCAGGTGGTAAATAGCGGTGGCATGTCTGTGTACCTCCTTCTCCCCCAAGGCATGGTCTGTTCTCAGCTTTATTTATTTCCTCTTCAACACGTGGCTCTGGAAATCTGAGTTGCTTCCTGCTTAATACCCACTGGGTAGAGATTTTGGGGGTGGGGATGCGTAGTTAGAGGCTAGAGACAGGGACAGAAACCCGAGTTATCCTACAGCTTCTCAGAGAAGGTGTGGTCTGCCAGGTCACCAGGTCCAGGGGGGCTGGGGTTTGTCTGTCTATATGTACAGTACAGAGTCTACTCGGCCAGCCTGCCTTCTACACCTCTTCTCAGGAGAGAGGTGGGTTTGCATGCATTGCAGGACCAGCCTGAGCCAGTTGGGGTACTGCTTGGGGTGGGAGAAGCAGCCCAGAGAAGTCAAATAACCCAGGCCTCAGCTGCAGGTCCCTTCTCCAAATTTAGGGAGAACCAGGGCTGGGCTTGGATTGGTGAGTTTCAGCCCAGTGGCCTAGAGTCTTGTGATGGTTTCTGTCTTAAGAATATGAAACCTTGTTGGGATGAAAGCTTGACCATGCGGGCCCTGTCTACCTTGCCTACCTTACCTATCACAAGCCCTGGGTAATATATGCAAGGTTACATAGCAGCTAGGGAGAGCTGAGATTTGATTTCTGGTCTTCTCAAACTTTTATAGTGATTGGCAAGGGTCTGATGGTTTTCAGGGAGGGACACTTCCATTCCAGAGCCTGGAAAGTCCCCGAGGAGGCTGAGCCCTTTGGAGATGGCCTTTGGAAGTGGAATGTGATGTCATCAGGGGGTGACAGAGGCTGTATAAGGGGAGACAGTCCCTGCCCTGTGAAAGTGCGGTCCTTAGATGGTTTGCTGATGTTTGGAAACAGTAAACCACCCTTAGGGTACTCAGAAAAAAAGCCACAAGAGAAAGGTCTGAAAACTAGGAGGAGTTTGTCCTTAACTTTGTGGACAGTCTTGTCCTTTGGGGGATTTTCCTGGTAGCAGGCTATCACATGAGTTAGAGCTGGAAAGGAAGGGCACAGCATGCTGGGTAGGACAACAGGCAGCTGCCCAACCTGGGGCCAGAGGAGAGGAGAGCCCCAGTAGGGATGGATGGTATCATGAGGTGTGGGCATTCCTTCAAGTCCTTTCTTTAGGTGTGTGTGTGTGTGTGTGTGTGTGTGTGTGTGTGTGTGTGTGTCCGTATAGGTATATGTGTGCAAGCTGAGGGGAAAAGCAGCATCAGGCTCAGGCTTCAGCTTCTAGATGATGAATGTTTAGCATTTCTTCACTTTGGCTGCAGGCCTAGATAGAGAGGCAGGACTAGGGTGAGGAGTCCTCGGTTCCTCCCGCCCTGGCCCTCTGGTCCCGTGCCACCTCCCACAACTCTTCTATCTCCTTTTCTGGTCCACAGTGACAAACAAGTGCTTTGAGGGTTCTGCTTGTGGTTAGGAATTCTTGGTATTTACAGGGGCCTATGAAGGAGGGCTGAGGCCCCAGCCTCTGCATACTGCGTATACTTCGTGGCCACAGGATGCAGCCACTCATCCATCTGAGAATGGTTTTTGGGACGGTGTGATGTCATCAGGCTGGTGGGATGGGGTGGGCCTGGAACTTCAAGGGCGAGCACTCTTTCCTACTCGCTTGTCCCGGAAGAAGAGCGGGGCTTGGAAAGATCTCTTACATGGAAGTGTGGGGGAGTTTCTCCTCGGAAGGGACAGTTAGAATATGTCATCAGGTGCTGAGCTGTAGCTTGGCTTGATTGAATAGGGCTCCCAGGAGCGAGGGCGAACATCACAGGGCTGTGTGTCCTTCTGTTCTTATGTAGGTGGGTCCTTCAACCTATCTGTTATACTAGTCATCTGTAGCTTGCAAAGCCCTGGGGAGAGAGTGGAAGAAAGCTTCCTGGGAATCATGCACACATGAGCTTTATAGCACCCTTCTATAGGGTGAGTGTAGTCTGGAAACTAGTGACTGGAGAGGCAGGCCTTGCAGGGCAGAAGTGGCAGCTTAATCAATTTCTGTATGAAGTCCTGTTCATTGGAATCCTAATACGGAATTAATTCATCTCTGGGAGCTCACGATAGCTGCAGGCTTCCTGCACTGCATGGGGGGGGGGGGGCAAGCTGGGATTTGAGGGAGGTGGGCAGATAAGAGGGTGAATGAGAGAAGCCTACCATGTATTTGGGAATGCAGGGCACCAGTTGGAGGTGAATCCCAAGCACTGAGGGGCTCTGGGGGCTTTCAGGAATTTGCCACTTTAACTCGGGAGCTAAGCATGTGTCGGGAGCAGCTTCTGGAGCGGGAGGAAGAGATATCTGAGCTGAAAGCAGAACGGAATAACACAAGGGTAAGTAAGGGGTGGCCTTGTGTGTGTGTGTGCACACCCTACCAACGGAGCAGGCAGCAGCTTGGCTGAGCAGGTTCTGACAGGACACCTAGTCCCCAGCACTGGGTTCTCACTTGTGGTTCCTGGGTCACAGCAGGGTTGAAGTTCTGGGGAAGAGGCCAGGGTAGCCATGCTGGGGTCGGATGTTTAACTGAGGAGCAGCTATTTATGGACACTGGGCTTGGTGATCCTCGGGGCCCTGCTTTGTAGCCCTTGGGGCACACGTCGATGGCCCTCTCTCCTTTCCTCCCCTGCTCTCTGCCAGCTGCTTCTGGAGCATCTGGAATGCCTCGTGTCCCGCCATGAGCGGTCACTGCGGATGACAGTGGTAAAACGGCAGGCCCAGTCACCTTCGGGTGTCTCCAGTGAGGTGGAGGTGCTGAAGGCCCTCAAGTCACTATTTGAGCACCACAAGGCCCTGGATGAGAAGGTACCCACCTGCCCCACCCTTTCCCTATCCCACCCAGGCCTCCCTGAGTCTCCTGTACTCCTCCCTGGGTTTATCTGCATCTGCTGTTAGGAAACTAGCAGCAGGATCCCTCCTACCATTGGCCTGGTTGCCAATCCTACTAGGTTCCCTGCTGGGCCTTCGCCACTTCACAGACCCTTCCCATTCTCCCATGTGGCAGACCAAGCCTGCTCTGCCCCAGCCTGAGTTCTGGGGGATAGCTTTGTTCCCCACATCTCTGCTTACCCTGGGCAGGTGCGAGAGCGGCTCCGGGCAGCTCTAGAGCGTGTTACCACTTTGGAGGAGCAGTTGGCAGGAGCTCACCAGCAGGTAAGCTGCACTGTCCCTCTGAGAAAGCCACCCTCTTTGTCCCATTGTGTTTCTTATTTGATGTGGCCGGGGACAGGTGGTGGAAGGGTGTTTTTCTAGGAGGTCTCTTCTGTGACTCGATTTTGTTTTCTTTGTGGTGTGGGCTGTGTCTTATAGGTATCTGCCCTGCAGCAGGGGGCAGGAATTCGGGATGGAGTGGCAGAAGAGGAAGGGACTGTGGATCTGGGACCAAAGCGCCTGTGGAAAGTGGGTAATGGGGAACTGTTTAACAGGAGCCTGTATTCCACAGGACGGGAATGGGAGGTCCCGCCTGCCTAGGCTCAGCAGGATATTGCTTGAATTAGGCTTGGGGCATTCTGCACACTTCTCACTCCTCTTTCCCCTCCTCACTCTTCGGCAAGGTGATCTGTAGGCTTTCAGTTTTGTGCTACTGCACATGATAAGCGTGTCCACGCAGCTTCCTTGTGTGCGAGCATCAGGCAAGCTTCCTTTGGTCTCTGAGTCTTTCTGACCCTTATCTGCCCCTCCCTGGGTTAGAAGAGGTGGAACTAGAAGGAAAAACTAGAAACATGTTTTCTAAAAAGATATACAGAGACCATGGGCATTTGGCCATTATCAGGAGTGAGCTACTTCCTCAGTGGGAGGAAGGTGTACCTAGACCTGAGCTCTAATGTGGGGCAGAGCCTGTGGCCGTGGGTTCCTTCTTCCCAGCCTCTCTGGGATGGAGCAGGGTGGAGGGTGGGCTTCTCTGGCTCCTTGACTGATGGATCGCTATCTCTGGAGGATGACACTGGCCGGGTGGAAGAGCTGCAAGGACTCTTGGAGAAGCAAAACTATGAGTTGAGCCAGGCCCGTGAGCGGCTGGTCACCCTGAGTGCAACTGTGACTGAACTTGAGGAGGACCTGGGCACAGCCCGCCGAGACCTCATCAAGTCAGAGGAGCTGAGCAGCAAGCATCAACGGGACCTCCGAGAGGTAGGTGAGGGAGGCCCAGGCCTGTGCTAGGCAACTGCATCTTGCTGGGTCCAGGCGTTTGCCCTTGGGAGGATGTGAACAGAGGTCCAGGCGTCAGCTGGGAAGGGTAAGACTCAACTCTTAGCAGCATCCAGTGTGATAGGGTGGGGGATGGGAGGGTTGGGTCAAGACCAGCCAATGTCAAAGAGCACAGATCACAGGCCTTTCTGGGCATGTGCAGCCAGGTATTTGTGGGAGGGGCAGATGTGAGAAGGGAAGGGAAAGGCTGGTGACCTTTCCTCCCCTACTCTCTGTTTCACCCAGGCTCTGGCTCAGAAGGAGGACATGGAAGAACGAATCACCACACTGGAGAAGCGCTACTTGGCTGCTCAGCGAGAGGCCACATCCATCCATGACCTCAATGACAAACTGGAGAATGAGCTAGCCAACAAGGAATCCCTGCACCGCCAGGTAACTCTGCTAGATGGAGTGGGGTGACATTGTACCTGACTCTAGGGTGGAAACTGTTCTTTGGTGGCCACTTGGGAAAGAGGAAGTCTGGCACCTTGGACAGGAAAGGACCAAGACTCTTCTGGCCTGCCACCTGCTCCCTGCTGTGGCTGGGATGGAGATGGGAACCTAGTGCTCCATCTTGACTTGCTTTCTTTGTACTGCTAGTGTGAGGAGAAAGCCCGACATCTGCAGGAGCTGCTGGAAGTGGCAGAGCAGAAGCTGCAGCAGACCATGCGTAAGGCAGAGACTCTGCCAGAGGTGGAGGCCGAGCTGTCTCAGAGAATTGCAGCCCTCACCAAGGCAAGTGGCCAGGGGCCGGAGATCTTCTGTCATCTCCTGTGTCCTAAGCTTTTTTGGAGCCAAGGAGGCACATTAGGTTGGGGCCAGGGAGTTGTTCCCCACAGTGAGACACCATTAAGCACAGTACCTTGAGTCCTTCAGTCTCTCAGTTTGGAAGGTAATCCTGGCCTTCATTATTTTGTTTTGGTTTGTTTTGTTTTGTTTGTTTTGTTTTTTTGAGGCAGAGTTTCTCTGTGTAGCCCTGTTTGTCTGTCCTGGAACTCACTCTGTAGACCAGGCTGGCCTTGAACTCAGAGCTCCTCCTGCCTTTGCTTCCCCAGTGCTGGAATTAAAGGCATGTGCCACCACTGCCAGACTTAAGGCAGAGTCCTTTAAGGAGAAGGCACTACAGGGACACAGGATACTTTTATCATCATCTGGGCCATTTCAGCTGATACTTTTTTTTGTTTGAAGATGTAGGATTTTTCATCTCGGAAAGATGAAACCCAAGGAGGGGGGAGGAACCATCAGAGCGGGAGCAGGTAGAGTTTCAGGCTGAGCGCCTCTTTCTTTACCAAACGGAAGCATTCTAGGCCTAGAGAGCATCTCTGGTTGCTTGAAAGGCTGCAGCTTTAGAGTGAAGTAAAGGTGGATGTAAGGATGTAAGTTTACCTAATGGAGAGGTAACTGTGGAGCGATAATTCCCGAGAGGTGTGCAGGCTAGAGACCAGTGGACTCTGGAAGAGAGGAGGAAATGTAGGCACCTAGACATGTGACAGCTGAACCAAAGATTAATCCCGTCATATATGATGGGAAACTTTGTGCAGGGGTGCAGATGTGTGATCACCATAGCTATCCCTAAACCCTGGGGCTAAAGGAACCACTGTTGCATGACCACTTGACCCAGAGCCTGACATTTACAGACTTCCAGTGTGGCAGATGGGTCCTCCAAGGACTGAACTTACAGCCCAGCTGTGCCTCTGAAGACCAGAGCCATATCTGCTTCATCCACTGACTGGCTCAGTGATCTGAGCCTCTCCTTAAATACTCCTCAGTTTCCTTACTTCTATGACAGTGGAGTTGCCAGGGTAGCCACTGTGGTCTCTGCAGACCTAGAAGAGGCACTAGATTTACATTACAGTAGAGGACGTTGTGTGGGGGATGGGATGCTGAGAAATAACTGACAGGAGGGCATGGGCTCCATCGATGGATGTGTTCAAGTGAGTCATAGCAGGAGGATCTAAAAGGAGGGTTTCCTGACTGTTAGGGATGTAATGTTCTGGGTCTCCATGTCTGGAGATAACGGCCGGGAATGGCTAGCTGGGTTAGTAGTAAGGTAATAGCCACAGTGAAGGTAGCATTTTGGCATGCTCACTGCACTTCAGCGTTTACCGTGGATTATTCCCTTTAGTCCTTGGGAGGGTCCAGTGGGCATAAGTTTTAAGGTTAGCCCTGGCAGGAAGGAGATGGGAAAAGGTATTAACAGTTCTGCTGCAAGATGACGGGAGAGAGCTGGGTTTCTGATCTTGAGGCCCTCGTCCCCAAGACCACCTTGACACCAGGGTATGTGGCAAATGGGGCCCGAGCAGAAGGAACCAAGGTCTCCAAGGTGGCTGACTGTCCCTGCACCTAGGCTGAGGAACGTCATGGCAACATTGAGGAACATCTGCGGCAGCTGGAAGGGCAGCTGGAGGAGAAGAATCAGGAGCTGGCAAGGGTGAGGGCACCAGACAGCCATCTTGGCCTCCTCTCCACCCCCAGGGCAGGCTTACAGGGTGGTCTGTGGAGGGGCACAAAGGAAAGGCCAGGCCAGGGAGAGAGCTTGCATGGGGGCAGGTGGAGGCTCACAGATATGGAGGAGCTGGTCAGGAGAGTTGGAGAGAAACGTCCCAGAAGACAGACGAGGGGACAAGTGAGAGGCACAGCACCTCAGTGGAAGTGGATAGTTCTGGAAGAGGGTGGTGACAAGGCCTTGAAGAGGCCTAGGACAAGATGGGTGGGTTGTGCAGGTGCGCCAGCGGGAGAAGATGAACGAAGACCACAACAAGCGGTTGTCAGACACCGTGGACCGGTTGCTTAGTGAGTCCAACGAGCGTCTGCAGCTCCACCTCAAGGAGCGAATGGCTGCCCTGGAGGAGAAGGTGAGGAGGCTGGGGTAGGCAGAGTAGGGGCTGAGTCAGGGTAGAGCCCAGGGGGACTGGAGGAGTGGGGTTGTGAGGAGTTAGTATGTGTGGTGGGGGGGAGGGGCCACCTGAGCCACAGCTGGGGAAGGGAGGAGCGAGCATTCCTGGCCAGGGAAGGCCATGCTGGCCTGGAGAGGTAGGCTGGGAGAGGAAGACACCTGAGATCAGCCTCACTGGCCAGTCAGGACCCCTGGCTCACAGCTGCTCTCCCTTAGAATACATTGACCCAGGAGTTGTAGAATTCCTGGTATTACTTAGAAGAGCTACAGGTACTCACCTGCTGGCTAGCCCTGCTCATGTGGGAGGGCCTCAGGCACAGTGCCTGGTGTGCACACAGCTGCTCTGTGCTATCCTCTCTCAGTTCACACTATGCCATCGTCCTGTACTGTTGCCCGACGCAGTAGCTCTAGACTGTGTATATACTGTATCCATACAGAGGCTAGAGGAGCAGAGGCCATGGACATAGGCCATAGGGTTGGCTCAGACTCTGGGCCCACTGAAGGATCTGGTGGAAGCCTCTAACTTCTGTGAGGAAAGAGTCCCACTGCTGTCTTTAGCAGTGTGTGCCGCAAAGACCTGGTCCTCCCTGGGGCCGGCTTCATTTGCCTTGCCTTTGTCTGGTGGTGAGGGCCAACTAGCCTGCAGAACTCTTCTCTAGGCTGGTCCATTTCTGGCCCGGCCCCTCTGTCAGTCTTCTGCTCATTTTCCAGTCACACCTCTTTTCCTTGGTGTCATCCTCGGCCCTAGCTTGGAGCCCTTGGCTTTGGACTTTGCAGTGTGTTCTTCTCCTTTGCCCCAGCTCTGTTCTCCTCTTTGCCCCTCTCTGACTTCCACTCTCCCCTCTCTGCCCCTCCCCGGCCCCATCCCACCCTGGCTCTGCCTGGCACAGGGCCGTCTGTCTGAAGAGATTGAGAAACTGCGCCAAGAGGTGGACCAGCTGAAGGGTCGAGGGGGGCCGTTTGTGGATGGCATCCACTCCAGGTACTAGAGTGTGGGACTCAGTGCATGCTGGGTTATGGTCCTGAATGGATCTTGAGAAAGGAGACTCCCTCACCAAAACACTGCCCAGGACCTCAGGGTCTTCCTTCCTGTCAGGAGGAGGCACTGGGGCTCAGTGAGCTTGGCTAGTCCTTCAGCTCATCTGGGCACCAGGAAAGGAGCGTACGTCCTCTAGGGGGTGCTGAGAGGTTAGGAATCAATAGTGGCCCTTCTCTGCTGTGGGAGTAGGCCACACTTCCTGGATTCTTGCCAGAGGGCTCACCCTTGAAGGGTCCACAGAGTTACATATCCCGCAAGACCCTCTGTAGAATTCACCACTCACTGAAGTTGTTTTGAGACACCGGTTTTTTAAGATTGTTGTATGAGAGCAAAGGACCACCCAAGTTCAAGTAGGAGTCAGTGGACAGAGAGACATCAGGGAAAGTGAAACAAGGCAGCAACTCTCCTTCCTGTTGGAAGTGGAGATGCTGTGTTTCTCCTGTGGCCGTGGTATTCCTTTACCTGAAAGCATTGTAAGACATGGCATATGGGGCTTGTAGCCATACTTCGTAAAGTAGTTGCCGTTGAACTCAGAACGTTGAGGTAGGGTGTGGAGGAAGATGACTGGATGCTACGGCTGAGGATTCTTGGCTCCTTGTCTCTGCAGACTGAAGTCTCTGAGACATGCTGTTCCCTTCAGTCAGTGTTCTTGCTGTACCAGGGACATGGGCATTAACTGTTAGGAAGGTGGTTACGGGAAATGCACATGTGTGTGGATAGGCAGTGCTTGAGCCAGGGCAAAGGATGCTAGGCTGAATGTGAGAGGCCTCTGGAGATCTGAGGTGGTAGTCGTGCAAGTGTCATCTTCAAGTTCACCAGGAATTACGCTCTTGTATAGGGAGGGGGGTGACGAGGAGGTAGCTGGGATCATTCTGACCTCTCCTTCTCCATTGGTTGACCAGAAGGAACAGGCTCTCGGTGAATGAGAGCTGACCCAGAGCACACCAAACCCTTTGCTACTTCTTGCTTTCCTTGCTGACTGGGAATTCTTGGCTTCACTTGTAGCCAAGAACTGAGGTGGGGGAGGTGGGTTGGAGCGCCCTCTTTCGTGGCACATGGTTGCCTCTCTGTATTGGGTTCCATCAAGGCTTCTGAACTGAGGAGCCATTGTGGAAGTATCCCACAGGAGGCTTCTCGATACCAGACATTGTTCTAGGTGCCTGAAGGTCTTGCACTTGAGACAGACACGTGGGACAGCCAGACTAGATTCTCTGGCTGATATCTGTGACTTAGCTTTGGGGTCTCCAAAGCTTCCTAGAGATGTGGAGGACACACCTGGGTGAGTTTTAGCCAGGTGTTCAGTTCAGGTTATCAGGAAACCCTCAGAGATCTGCTAGAGAGAAGACCGAGATGCAAAGACCTCCATACTTGACTGCCCTTTAGAGCTCATGTCTCTAGATTCATCATTGTCCCCGGGGCCAGGAGTCCTCCTGCATGGCTGAGACCACAAAGCCCAAAGCCTTGCACTTGAATGCCTTTCTGATAAGGGGGCTCAACTTTTTAACAGCATCCTAACACTTCTTGTCAGGAGAAGATCGTGCTCATGCAGAATGGACCACCGTTCCCTACAGCATACTCCCCAGGGTCCATGTGACCCCCGAGTACCAGAGCATAAATGGAGCCTTGTGCTTCCATGGCAGCTCTTCTGATGTTTGAGACAGCTGTATCTCAGATTGCTTCTCTCCAAACTGGCCATTCCCCAGTCGTTGGGCCCTGTGAGTGTAGGTTGGAGATGTCAGTCTTCAGGGCCTGTCTTTTTCCTCCTGCCACTCAAGGTCACATGTGGGCAGTGCAGCAGATGTGCGGTTCTCACTGAGTGCAGCCATGCATGCGCCCCCAGGTCTGCATCGCCGCTATACGACGCTGAAGGAAGAGTCTGCCAAGGTAAGGGGTGGAGGACATGTGTGTGTGGGGGTCTCCTTGGGGAATTTGGGGTCAATTCGGCCGTGTGTCTGGCTCCAGTTACACAGACGACTGGCGTGTGGTGCAAAGCCTTGCCCAGCCTTCTCCCCTGTCAATGACAGCTGCAGCCTTGGGGTTGGGACTCTTGTCAGCTGCAACAGCTGTGACCCACCTCCCCACCCCCCACACTTACCTCAGCCTCCCAATGGGCAAGAGGTGGGGGGGGGGTGGAAGGCGGCCAGTGATCCCCAAGGCCCCACCACAGCATGTGTGCGTGTGCCTGGGTGTGCACCGTTCATTTCTGGTGGCCAGAGAGGGGGCTGGACGGGTAGAATGGAATTAATGAGCTTCCTGGAACGAAAGCATGGCTTAAAGTGGCAAGGAGGGAAAGATGACAGATTAACTGGCCCCCAGGCAATGGCACCTGAGAAACAGCTGGGAGTTGCCCAGGGAGATGGGGTTGGGGGAAGGGTAAGAGAAGGGGCAGAAGAGGGCCAGTTGTTCACCAATTGCCAGGCCTCATACATTCTGGGGCCCTAGAGTGTGTGGATGGAGAAAGAGGGAACACCTAGTCAGATGGAGAAGGGTTCATCTTTACCTTTGAGAATCTCCTAATCTGAGCTTGGTGTATAGGTGTATTAGCATACTTGGAAGGCTGAGGCAGGAGGATTGTGAGCTAGTTGGGTCAACATGACAAGAACCCATTGAAAGAAGTGGGGGGAGGAGGAAAGGAAGGGAGGAAGCAAAGAAGGAAGGAAGGAAAAAAAGCAAATAAACAAGTGTACGTGAACAAGTGTACGTGCAGGGGGACAGCATGCGTGTGGGCAGCCAGGCAGAGACAGGTAGGCATGCGTGTGGGAAGCCAGGCAGAGACAGGTAGGCATGCGTGTGGGCAGGCAGGCAGGCAGGCAGGCAGGCAGGCAGGCAGGCAGGCAGGC
>JANHMN010000009.1:33952155-33968547 GCA_030674055.1 Rhabdomys pumilio | reverse complement strand
CAGGCAGGCAGGCAGAGAGGCAGAGAGGCAGAGAGGCAGAGAGGCAGAGAGGCAGGCAGGCAGAGAGGCAGAGAGGCAGAGAGGCAGGCAGAGAGGCAGAGAGGCAGAGAGGCAGAGAGGCAGAGAGGCAGAGAGGCAGAGAGGCAGAGAGGCAGGCAGAGAGGCAGAGAGGCAGGCAGAGAGGCAGAGAGGCAGAGAGGCAGGCAGAGAGGCAGAGAGGCAGAGAGGCAGAGAGGCAAGTGAATCTGGTCACAGTTTGAAGGCCTCTTCTTTTCTGCCTCTCCTGACCCTTTACTCCACTGTTTTCAATAACACAGTAGCTACCCAGATGCTCCATGTAAAAGAATCAGAGGCTAAAATGCAGCCCCCAGCGGGGACACTGGAGCCTTGGGTAAGAGAGGCTGTGCTAGAGCCCTTCTCTGGCCTATTTTCGGCAGGCTTCCAGAGATGGAGGTGGACAGGGTTCTAGCCCCTAGCTCTCTAGACTTCTTACTGCTGCTCCTTTCATTTGCTAAGGACTGGAAGCCACCACCACTGCCAGGGGTGTTGGCCGCCACCACCGCGCCTGCCTTTGATAGTGACCCTGAGATCTCTGATGTGGACGAGGATGAGCCTGGGGGCTTGGTGGGCACTCAGGTTGATGTCATCTCACCTGGTGGTCATTCGGATGCCCAGACCCTGGCCATGATGCTTCAGGAGCAGCTGGATGCCATTAACCAGGAGATCAGGTGGGGTGAGAGCGAAGCTGCAAGATGCCTGGGAGGATGGGCCCTTGGTGTTGGGGCACTGCAGAAGTATTGGCTCCTGTCCCATCTTACAGCTTAGGACCGCCATCCCAGGACACTCTGTGGTCACCAGGCAAGGATTCATCCTAATACTGACCCCAGAAGGGCAGGGCTACAGATGACTCTAGGTGTCCCCTCTGGGCTGGGAGGTGGCTGGGCTTGGGAAGGTGGAGCTGTCTGTGTTCCTGGTATTCAGTATGACAGGGAAGAAGAAGCCAGCTCAGGGTGGGAGCTTGGTCAAGGTTATGGTTAGTCAAGAGGGGTTTAGTGATTTACTTACGGCTGCATGTTAAGTGGCTGAGCCAGGACCCAAGTACAGGTAGATGCTCTCCAGTGCCATGCCTTTTAATCTGTAAGGGTACATCAAATAGAACCAGAGCCAGGGAAAGTTGTCAAACCTTTACTTCATCCTGTGTTTCTAGCTAGCTTATTTATGGTACTGTCCTACAGCAAGGTGCGGTTGACAGGCTGTTGAGGTCAGACTTTCACGTTTGAGAAGTCAGTGTCAGGACGCACATGCAGATACAAGACTCCAGTGTTTACCTCTGTAGAGCAGCCCAGTAGCCGTAGCTACCAACTACCGTCACAGCAGACTTTCAGAGTGGGGAAGGTGTCGTCTCAGAATAAGGACACGTCCCTCTCTCTGAAGCACAGTTGGCATCTTTCCATCAGTGGGTGTGAATGCACGGACACAGCTCCCTCTGAGTGCCCCTCGGGCACAGCACACCATCTCCATGTCTCTCATTCTCATTGGAAGCCAGCATGAATTTAAAGATTCCCCGTGTGAGCACTCCTGACTAAGAGGATCCCAGTAGTGGCATGTGCTGGGAAAGTTAGAGACAAGAGAGCAAAGCCTGCTAGTGCAGGTCAGAGGTTCCCGCAGGTGGTTCATAGTTCATGGACCAAATGCCTCCTTCCAGAAGTTGGCTTTTGTTAAACTGGGAAGGTGGCTGGCCAAAGAGACCTGGGAACCCCAGTGGTGCCCATGGGTGTTGCCCACCTTTGGTGCTAGGGTGCTGAGTGCAAGGCCGTACCTGGCAGCACCCTGGTTTTCTGAGCAGAATGATCCAGGAGGAGAAGGAGTCCACTGAGCTTCGTGCTGAGGAGATTGAGACCCGTGTGACCAGCGGCAGTATGGAGGCCCTCAACCTGACCCAGCTGCGAAAGCGCGGCTCTATCCCCACCTCTCTGACCGCCCTGTCCCTGGCCAGTGCATCTCCACCGCTCAGTGGCCGCTCCACACCCAAGCTCACTTCCCGAAGCGCTGCCCAGGATCTGGACCGAATGGGGGTCATGACCCTGGTGAGTCTGTGCAGTGGTTGAGAGGCCCTGCGATCCCTAGGCCTGTTGATGCCATTCTGGCATCGTTTTTCTATGACATGACACACTAGGTCACCAGCATGCCCTTCTGGGTAGGAAGGGGTTGGTAACATCCTCCCTGCTCCCTGCTTTGGATGGTCACAGTAGGCTTAAAGCCACGCCCCACTGTCCAGCTGCTCTCTCTTCTTGGGAGGGTATTTATCTTTCCAGGTGCTCCGTTCTGCTGTGGTACTTTCCCCAGGCTGCTGTGCATCCGTGTTCCTCTGCTCTCATCCTAAGCAGGCTCGCCCTTTCCTCTTTCTCTTTTTCAGCCCAGCGACTTAAGAAAGCATAGGAGGAAGCTGCTGGTGAGTACTTCCTGACACCCAAGTACTAGCGGGTTACAGGGTTACCAGCTTCCAGACCCCTTCTTCCGGGCTTTTGCCCCTGGCCCTGGGGTCTCAGTTTACCTTGAGAGGCCACAGGACCTCCCCACAGCGTTCTCTGGTTCTCTGATCCTCTGCCTTGACTGGGCTGGGTAGGCAGGCCCCAGCTCTCTCCCTCTACCCCCTGACAACCCCACTGTCTGTTCAGTCGCCAGTGTCTCGGGAAGAGAACCGAGAGGATAAAGCCACCATAAAATGTGAGACTTCTCCTCCTTCCTCACCCAGGACGCTGCGGCTAGAGAAGCTTGGCCACCCTGCCCTGAGTCAAGAAGAAGGCAAGAGGTGAGCAGGGCAGGCTACACTTGTGGTCTCTGTCCCACAGCCTTTGAGGGGCTGCATCTCACCTGTCATAGGGGCTTGACTGCTTCATTTCTGCTTGGGACACCATCAGGGATTGATATTCCCACATCTCCCTTGGTTACCTGCTTTGGCCACACTCCCAGCTCCCCCCCACCCCCAACACTGATACTTAACCCTTTCCTGAACTCTAACTTCCACCTCTCTTGCTGTAATTGAAGTGTGTTTCTTCTTATTCACCCCCTCCTGGCTGTCATCCTGTAGTGCCTTGGAGGGTCAGGACAGCAACCCCAGCAGCAGCAACAGCAGCCAGGACTCCCTGCACAAGGGCGCCAAGCGCAAAGGCATCAAGTCATCCATTGGCCGCCTGTTTGGGAAGAAGGAGAAGGGCAGGCTGATCCAGCTGAGTCGGGATGCCACAGGCCATGGTCTCTACCTTTCACAGCAGAGGGCTGGGCGGGTGCCGGGGAGTCAGCTTCAGGAGGGCCTGCTTCTGTACTGTTTTATTTGCCTGTCCTGGGGCTTGTGGGTGGGAACCAACCATCTGCCAACAGCCTTCAGCTCTGGAGAGAGGGAGGTTTTCATAGAGCTGTGCCATGCTGGACTGGGTTACCTCATGAGGTGCTGGGCACCTGCGCCTAAGAGTGCCAGGAGGTGGCTGGTGTTCACTGGCCTGACATGCTGCAGCAGTGAGTGGGAGTGGAGGCAAAGATGGCTCTCTGCAGGTGCTTCCACTTTAGAGCATTTCTGATGGACATTCTAGGACCTGAGGGCAACTGTCCTAGCTCTCTTTAATTAATTAACTAATTAATTAATTAACTTATGTATGTATTGTATATGTATCATATAAGATACATACATATGTGTATGATATATGTATGTATCTTATCTATTTATTTATTTATTTTTGTTGGTCATGTTTGGTTCTGTCCTAGGTCTCTGGGCTATCCAGCCTCTGTTTTCTGCCCCTCCAGGCAGTGTCACACATGGTCTCCCTCTTGTGGCATGGGTCTCAAGTTGGGCAAGTCATTCATTGGTTGTGTCCTAGCTCTTAAGAGTTGGATCACAGCCAGGCAGTGGTGGCGCACGCCTTTAATCCCAGCACTTGGGAGGCAGAGGCAGGCGGATTTCTGAGTTCAAGGCCAGCCTGGTTCCAGGACAGCCAGAGCTACACAGAGAAACTCTGTCTCGAAAAACAAAAACAAAAGAGTTGGATCTCTACAAGATCTAACTTCTAAGCGCATCTGTTTTTTTTTTGTTGTTTGTTTGTTTGTTTTGTTTTGTTTTGCAGGACTCAGTATGAAATATTCTACTTTGTTTGTTCCATTACAAAGTATGGAACTCAGGGCCTCCTACATACTAGAAAAGTATGGGCTATATCCCTAGGCCTCTGTTTCTTTAAGATTGGGTTTCATTATGTTTTTCAAACTGGCCTTGAAATTCACCTGTAGTCAATGCTAGCCTTGAACTTATGATCCTTCTGTCTCAGTAGCTGAGATTATAGGCCTGGACTACCAGGCTGGGTTCTAATTATAATTTAATGCTTATTATTATTTATTTTTATTTGTGTGTGTGTGTGTGTGTGTGTGTGTGTGTGTGTGTGACAGAGTCTTGTTATGTGCCCTTGATTGGTCTGGTACTTGCTGTGTATCCTATGGTGGGCTTAAACTCACAGTAGCCTCTGCCTCCTGAGTACTGGGATTACAGATTCTGTGGGCTAGTAGCCTTTTTTTGCTGGAGAGGATGGTTGGGCAGGAGTGGCTCTTCTGTCACCGTGTAGTGGCAGAAAGCTGAGGTTGTGCTTGGCCTGTGGGAGGCACACAGTAAACATTTCCCTTTCTACCCTTGTTCCACTTCCTCCTCCCTCTCTGTTCTCTCTCCCTCCTCTTCTGTCCACCATTTCCCTAGTCATTTGTCTACACATTAAGTAACCTCATTCAGCACAATATAAGGGGTAGGGCCATAACTCAGGGGGCCTGGCAGCTGATTCAAAAGGGAAAAACAATGAAATTATTCCAAAACACTGTATTGTGGAGATGGCCCAGTTGCTTCAGGACCTAGCAGTAGTCATAGAAGGGATAGGGAAGGGGACAGGCATCCTCTGCTGGGCAGCTCTGAGCTGAAGCTTGTAGGGTGACAGAATTTGGCCAAGACAAGAAGGGTGTGTGTGTGTGTGTGTGTGTGTGTGCGCGTGTGTGTGTGTGAGGGGAGAGGGTGCAGCTTGAGGAAGGGAAAGGCCTGTGTGTGCCACTGTCCTGCTGTCCACTCGAGTAGAGGGGGAAGAGGTGGGAAGATTGGGGCAGAGGAACGGATGTCTAGCCCAGACCAGCTCCTGAGCCTAAGAAGAGTTAGATCCCCCAGAGTGGCTGGAGCACTGATGAATCTCTCAGGGGAAGAACTTGATCAGCTGGAAGAAAGGAACCTTTGGACCTAAATGTATAATTAGACCTTCTCAGACTTCACATTCCGGGGAAGTGTGAATCAGAACACAGCTCTCTGAGGGAAGAAGATGAGGAGGGTGGAGTCTCAGCCTGGGATTGAGGCAAAGCAGACAGGAAGGGAGTGGAGCTATCAGCGGGAAGGTCTGCCCGGTGGCAGAGGCATCCTGTGAGAAGTGTGACTTCTCATTCCTCACCCAGAGCTGACAGCTGAGCTTGTCAGTGTTGCAGGGTAGTTACTGCATTACCCACACCTGCTGCCACGTGGGCCAGAGTGTCCAGGCCTACAGTAACTTCAGTGCCAATGCCCTCTCTCAGGAATTCTCCAAGGTTTCATCCTGAATCTGGGAGATTGTCAATAGGAGAGAGTGAATGCACCTGGAGAGAGGCTGGTGTGCAAGGAGATACCCAGAGATGGTGTGTGTGTGTGTGTGTGTGTGTGTGTGTGTGTGTGTGTGTATGTGTGTATGTGTTCATGCATGTGCACAGAGAGACAGAAAAACAGAGAGAGAGGGAGACAGAACAGGTCACTCTTACACACACACACACACACACACACACACACACACACACACACGATAGACAGAGGGTAGCCAGAGAGATTGCCCAAGAGAGAGTTTCTTTATCAAGTCAGAATAGTTCTTTATGAATTCTTTTCTGTGTCCATTCATATTTTCTCTTGGGGTTTGCCTTGCACCTTGGCTTGGAGAAGTAATGGGGTCTGCCTAGCAATCTAGAGTGGAACAACTCTGGCCCATCTTGCCGGAAAGCACTCCCAGGGCTCAAGCTCCCCAGGGGATGAATCAACCAGTTTTACTCTGGTGTTGCCCAGAATGCGGAGACTTCAGAGGGTAGCTCGGGGAATGAAATGGGGACCCATCAGCTTTGGTTGGGTTGCTTATGTGGAGAAGGCACCTGCTGCTGCTTCTTTGTTTTCTTGGTCCAGGCCAAGGCAGAAGCAGAAGGGCTGCTGACATGCCCATGTCTTTCTTCCCAGTTCTGCTCACAGACTCCGAGCTCAGTCTGCAGGAACCAATGGTACCTGCCAAGTTGGGGACCCAGGCAGAGAAGGACCGGCGACTGAAAAAGAAGTAAGAGCCTTAGACTGAGGTGCTGCTAGGGTGGTCCAGGCCCCTAGCTGCTTTTCCTCCCCCGTTTTGAGCTCAGAGAGATAGAGTCCAGCAAAACTTGGTGGACTCCATATGGGCACACCTGAGCGGTCCCGAGTTGAGAGCAAGGCCTTAGGATGATCCTAGGGAGCAGGAAGCAGGAAGGCTGTGGGAGAGTAATCCGGGGCCTATGGTTCTCTTGCAGGGCACATGGAGATGGCTAAGTCAGTGTGTGTGAGGTGTGAGAGCACTGTGCGCATGCAGGGTGTTTCCTGACCCACTTTGAAGTTTCATATTGCTTCAGGAATAGAGCAGAAGAATTCAAGGGTGGGGGTCTGGGGAAGAGCGAATGGCAGCTCTTGGCCCAGCCTGGAGTGGTCGCCAGGACCCAGCCTGGTTGAGAGAACAAAAGACTAGTGAGCCTGTTGTTCCTCCCCCAAGACACCAGCTGCTTGAAGATGCTCGCAGAAAAGGAATGCCCTTTGCCCAATGGGATGGCCCCACAGTGGTCTCCTGGCTGGAGGTGAGCCTGGGCAGGGGAGATGCTCTGGGTCTGGAGGGAGGACCATGCAAGGCCCGTTTTCCCATTCCTACCCATCAGGATAGTCCTCTGTGAACCTAAGTCACTTGTGTCTGCTCTTGGGGTTTGCTGGGCACCTTGGTTTGGTGGGATGAAGACTCCTAAGCAGCAGGTGTGATACCTCTATGACTTTATCAGAGTCTTTCTCCCAGATATGTGCCATATCAAGAACAAAAGAGCAAGTTACAAAGACATCTGTCTTTCTTCCGTCAGGCTGCCCCAGGAGTAACCACCCAAATTATGCTGAGTTGTTGTTCCTTTGTGCCCGTGTTTGTAGCTCTGGGTGGGGATGCCTGCCTGGTATGTGGCAGCCTGCCGGGCCAATGTCAAGAGTGGCGCCATCATGTCCGCCCTGTCGGACACAGAGATCCAGCGGGAGATCGGCATCAGCAATGCCCTGCATAGGCTCAAGCTCCGCCTGGCCATCCAGGAGATGGTGTCACTGACGAGCCCCTCAGCTCCGCCTACCTCCAGGACTGTGAGTAGCCTCCTTCATCCACAGATCAACAAAAGCCCTGACATAGTTGCACACTCTCCCACTGGTCTTTAGAAAAACGGGAGCACTGAGTCCTGCTTTAGCTTCTCCACCAAACACTCTTCCACGGGCCACCCCTAGGCTCCATTTCTCCTTGCCTACCTGACAATAACTGCAGATCTGGGGTTAGTTTCAAGGATAGATTGCTTAGAGCTAGCCTGTGGGGACTGATTGGCTGGGCACATGGGAGGAGTCAAGGGAAGAGAAAGTTGTACTTGGGACCTCCTCTAGGGGTCTTGAGGGGTGGGGCCCATCAAGGACTAGGATGCCTTCCTCTCTGCCTGCAGTCTTCAGGGAATGTCTGGGTAACCCACGAAGAGATGGAAACTCTGGCGACATCTACCAAAACAGTGAGTCTGCCCCTTGGCCCAAGGACCAGCAACACCCATGAAGATTAAGTAGAAGTTGTGGGAAGCCAGAGGGGCTGGCAGAGATCTAGCATCCCTGATTGCCTGGTTCTGTTCTCAGGGTAGAGGATTGTGGGTAGGCAAGATGAGATTAGGAATCGTTGTTGTGCATGTTGCAGGCTGTGTTCCAGCAGTCATAAGACCCTTACTTAGCAGCTTTGGGCTACAGAAAGCTCTGCCCTGTTATGGGCCTGAGTCACAAACTCCATGTTCATGGCTTGGTCCTTGGTGGGTTGGCAGGAAAGAAGGAAGTAGGGAGCAGACAAACCTTGGAACCTGGAAACATGTTTTTGCTACACAAATGTGTTTCCCTCTCCACAAACATGCATGTATACACCAGCTTTCTCAACTGTCCCAACAAGCTGTTCTGGTCACCCACTAGCTACTGGGATGTCTTTCCCCTTCTTTTGCGGAGCCTGGGTGGAGGCTCCAGGTTTCTTGACTTTCGTGTCTCCCCTGACATGCGGCACTGGTTCCTGCTAGGACAGTGAGGAGGGCAGCTGGGCCCAGGTAAGACCTCTCCTCTCTCATCAGAACTACTACTCTCTGAAGCTCAAGGCAACATCCTTCCACCAGGCTCTAAATGGCATACCTGGCTGAATCCAGTGTGTGCATGTCCTTGTCACATGCAGAGCCCTGGACAAACTTCCTTCCCCTCCCTACCCCCAAACTCCCCCCTTTTCATTCCTTTTCTGCTTTCGTAGGATGGCAGCTGAGGAGTCCTGGGGGGAGGGGGGCTGATCCCCCAGCATGCTGGAGTCTTCACAATTGGACTCTCTGCTCATGAATGATGAGTCTTAGATTCAGACAACCCTCTTCCGTTCCTCACCCTGCCAAAGGTCACGCTCGTGAGCAAATATTTACTGAGCACCTACTAGGATTGGCCGGCCTGCAGTTTCTAAATGAGTAAAGGGATAACATTAATGAGCGGTTTAATGGAATAAAAGGAAAGGCGATGTTTAAAAACACAGGAGCAGTATGGGACAGTAGTTACTGTGGTGGAGAGCGAGGCAGGGCAGCCATGCTTGCACCCGCTGACCACACCAGCGATGGCGAGTTGCCGTCATAAAACTCTAGAGGAATCAGAAATGCAGAGGTTAGTGAAAAAAATGCTGATGGTGTCATAGAACTTGGTAAACCAAAAACCACACAAAGTTAATAATGTTTTGTTCAGCAGATGTATGCACTGGTAATTGTAAAGCCCTCCTCACTTTGGTTTTTCAAGACAGGGTTTCTGTGTGTAGCTTTGGCTACACAGAATTCATTCCGTAGACTAGGCTGGCTTTGGACTCAGAGATCCACCTGCCTCTGCCCATTACGTGCTGGAATTAAAGGCGTGAGCCGCCACCACCAGGCTAAAGCCTTCTTTCTTATGAATGGTAGACAATCAGGTGTAGCAGTTGTGTGTGGGCAGGGCCGTGGGGAACAGGATGCAGGGGAAAGGGCAGAGGCTGTTCTAGTCTGCACTTGGATGAGGACCACAGAGGGTAACTTCATTTGTGTGCTTGGTAATAAACATATGGGGTGTATAATTTGACATACATCAGCACATACAGTTTCCTTTTAAGACAGAACTGCTCACTGTGAAGACATCCAGCAGGGTATGGGAATGGTGGTAGAGGGCTGCTATCAAAACTGAATCTTTCTAAAGCCCAGTGGTCAGGGAGCCCCTGTTTGCACTCTGCAGAGATAATGCCTTCTAGTGCAGGCTTCTTGAGGAAGTGACTTCGTGAGTGGGAACCCAGAGAATTTCTCAAGTGATGAGCGGGCCTTAGGGGGAGCACACTGGCTACTCAGGCACAGGACACTCTTTGCTTGTTTTTTTCCCTGCCTTCAGCCAACATTTAGTCATTCCCTGGACTGAGAAACTAGCCATTCCCCAGAGTCCGGCTGCCATCTTTGCAGATCCACTATACCCTGGCTGCCTCTCCTATTGGCTCAGCAGGTTTGGAGTTGGGATAAGTTGGCAAGTTGTCCACACACCACTACACATTGCCTTTCAGAGGTGGCAGGAAAGGCTGGTTTTCGTACCCCTTGGACAATTGCTCATGTTCATTGATGTAGGCCAGAAGTTGCCGACCACTTTGGGGGTCAGATATCAGATAGTTACACTAGGATTCCTAGTGTAATTAGGCAGTAGCAAATTACAGTTATTATGAATAGCAGTGAGGTAACTCTATGGTTGGGGGTCACCACAAGGTGAAGAACTGCAAAGGGTCGCTACATTAGGAAGCTTGAGGACCCCTGGCGTAGACAGTCGATACCTGAGTAGACCTGGGTCATTTTGAGATCCTGAAATACTTCTGTCACCTCCGATCACTATCAGCCCCTTAGTACAAATAAGCTGAAATGTTATTGAACAGCCTGACCTCTCTCGTGGAGAGGTGATTGGTGTTTCTCCCTATTCAATATGCCATCTGTAACCTGTTGTCACTGCTTGCCTCCTCCCCGCCCCCACGATGTCCTCTTCCATCTCATGTCCCTAGACCCTGGCCTATGGAGACATGAATCACGAATGGATTGGAAATGAATGGCTGCCCAGCCTGGGGCTCCCTCAGTACCGCAGTTACTTTATGGAATGCCTGGTGGATGCACGCATGCTGGATCACCTCACCAAGAAGGACTTGCGTGTCCACCTCAAGATGGTGGACAGTTTCCATAGGTGAGCCAGGCTGGAGCCAGGGCCACTTCCCTGGTGTGTGGCTTCACCTCCAGCCCCAGGGCTGTCTTCAGAAATGGAGGGGACACCCTGTCTCTTTCCAGGGCCTGCTTTAGGTGGTAATAGCTTTCTCTGTTATTTCTCTGTTCACATTCTTGTCGTATTCTGAAATTTGTGAATTTGATCCTGTCACGTTAACTCTCAGGACACAGGTGATTCATTAGCATCGGCTTTGGGCATTTTCGCTCGTTCTGAATTTCCTTGCCTGTCTCTGGGCTTGAATCTGCCTGGATCTGGCATTGAATTTAGGTATTGCATTGCTTCTAGGTCACGTCATCATTGTAACAGAATACAATGGGGCTTATTTTAGTTCATGGTTGCAGGGTACAGTCCATCATGATGGACAAGTGAAGACAGTGGCAGGAGCATGAGGCGGCTGGTCACTTTGCATTAGTAGTGAGGCAGAAGAGGGGGACGGAAGCTTGTGCTTGGCTGGCTTTCTCCTTTATATACAGTCTACCCACTTTTAGGGACGACCTTCATACCTCAAGGCCGTAATACTCTTAAAGCCAACTCCATGGCTTACTTCACCTAATGAGGCTCTAAGAGTTCTGTGACCTTTCCAAGCAGTATGACCATCTGGTGACCGAGTATTCAAACACATGAGGGACCACCGCACCATCCCAGGGCAATGGGCCTGCTGCACTTTTGTGTCCTCAATGGGAGTTCCTGTGCTTTGGACCGATGTTCCTTTATGCAGAATGCCACCTACTCCTTTCCTTCTTTTGATGAAAAGATCTGTCCAAACATGTTATGGTAGAGTCCCAAGCTGGCAGCCTGTGAGTAGTTGACCTACAGATACATTTTGTTTGGCCCACATTTTTTAAAAATCATGAATTTGGTTGCCAGCATTTTGTTTTTGTTTTAATTTTTATTATTTTTATTATTTATGTGTATGGTTGTTTACCTGCATGTATGTCTGTGAACTGCACATGTGCCTTTTGCCTGTGGAGGCCAGAAGAGGACATCAGACCCTCTGGAACTGGAGTCACAGACTGTTGTGAGCCATCTTGTGTGTGCTGGGAATTGAACCAAAGTCCCCTGGAAGAGTAGCAAGTGCTTTTAACCACAGAACCATCTTTCCAGCTTCCATTGTCAGTGTTTTAACAGTAGTTGGTATCTAGGTATCTGGTATTCTGACTTCTTTTGGAAGATGAAAAGCTCCATGGGCACACTGCTGCCTGGACACAGCAGCCCCTCCAGCCTGCTTCTCAACTAGCTCCTTAGCAACAACCAACCTCCCTGCCTGGTCGCAGCAGCTCTGGAGAGTAAGGTTGATGGTAGTGACTCTCAGAGTTGACTGTGTTAGATGTTTTTACCCAGCTTTATATAGACCCACTTTCTACTTAAATCCTGGCTTTGTCTCAAGTTGATAGTAAGACTGCAAGTGGCATTGTGTGTGTGGCTTTTCTAGTTCTTTCAAGACTTGGTGGACATCTTCCAGTTAATACACCATAGCTTTTTCTAGTTTTTTGAGATAGGGTTTCTCTGTGTATCCCTGTCTGTCCTGGAACTCTCCTTCTGTAGACCAGGTTGGCCTTGAACTCACAGAGATCCGCCTGCCTCTGCTTTCCCAGTGCTGGGATTAAAGGCACCTGTCACCACTGCCCAGCATACACCATAGAAATGTAAATCCGGACAGGATCTAATTGACCTCTTCATGGATGAGGAGAAGGAGGACAGGAAGCAGCAGCTTAGGGATGATGGCAGAACACAGGCGGGAACTAATTCTGCAGACTCAAGTTCAGTCCTGGGCCCCTAGCCTTTCTGACCCTGCAGGGACTTATGAGGGCTGCAGGGGAGGGAAGCTATGTCTTCTCTGCCCTTTGCCCCTCACTGGGGCTGAAAGGGAGTCTTTGTCTTTCCCTGGGAGGCTGCCAGGCCCAGCTGCACCTGTCTCCTCCGGGGTGATTGACAGGCTGAGAGATGTGCTATTCCTCAGCCAGTCTGCCATGTGCCTCAAGTGCTGGAGAACGCCCTCCCACAGCCCCACTGGGAGGATTGGGGAGAAAGCCAGCCTGCCGCAGGGCTGTAGAGAGGCTCTGCAGCTCCACTGCTGCAGGTTTCTGAGGTGTCACCACACAGCTTGCCCACGCCAGTCACCCTGCTTCCATTCCTCTCGCCATTCCAGTAGCACGGTCTTTGTTTCCTGTTGGAGCCTGGCAACAAGGATTCACTCTGTAGCCTAGGCTGGCCTCGAACTCACAGTACTTCACAGGAACACACTCTTCCTGTCTCTTCCTCCAGGTATTGAGATCGGGGTCACAGATGTGAGCCCTCATGTCTGACTGCAGAAGGATACTCATGGGTCTGGATTCTTTTCCTTTTTAGTTTTTCAGACAGGGTTTCTCTGTGTAGTCTCTGGCTGTTCTGGAACTCTGTAGACTAGGCCTTGAACTCAGAGATCCTCCTGCCTCTGCTTCTTAGTGCTGGGCCTAAAGGCATGTGCCACCACTGGCTTAGATTTTTTTTCCCTTTTGTTGCAATACTTGAGATTTAACATAGGGTCTTTACACAGGCATAAGGCATGCCAGCACTGAGTTATACCCCCAGGCACCCCTCCCTTTTTTGAAACAAGGACTCGTGTAGCCTAGGATGGCCTTAAACTTTCTATGTAGCCAGTGATAACCATGATCCTCCTGTCTCCACTTCCAAATGTAGGGATTGTAGGTATGTGCCTCTGCCCCTGGCCTCCTGGCCAGTTTTGTATTTTGAGACAGGGTCTCACTAAGTTGTCTGGTTTTGAACTAATTCTGTAATAACCCTTGAACTTGGGGTCTT
Source organism: Rhabdomys pumilio (assembly GCA_030674055.1). Classification (NCBI taxonomy): domain Eukaryota; kingdom Metazoa; phylum Chordata; class Mammalia; order Rodentia; family Muridae; genus Rhabdomys; species Rhabdomys pumilio. Next base: position 33,955,151 of record JANHMN010000009.1, on the reverse strand, counting down.
CTTACATTAGCTTATGGAATACCTTGGATTACAGGCTTGCCCCACCAAGGCACTTTTGGAGATGTTCACAAAAAACCATTGTTTTTATGACAAGGAAGGAGCATTTACCAACAGCGGGAGCAAATCCAGGAGAGATTGCTTCTACCTGCTCACTTAGCCAATGGCTAATCTTTTTCATCTTTCCACATCTCACCCAGTGCTTCTTGGACCGGGATGCTCCATTGAGCAGGGTTCTGTCATCGTAGACCCCTGCCCCACAGCAACCACACCTACCCTCCTAACGGTGGTCCTGTTTCTGAGTCCCTGAGACATACTGGGCCCTTCCATTCATTGTCGCTTTTCATCCTCACTACAACTCTGAAAGAGAGGCAGGACTCCATCTTGCAGATGCCCTGTGCCCTCTGGTAGGCTGTGCCAGGGCTGGCATTCAGACCCATCGTGACCTAACGTCAAGGGCTTTCTAGTTTTGCCATGTTGTACAACAGCTTTGAAAATCGTAGGAACTATGTAAAAGATTACAGTGAGACTAGTGTCAGGAGCATTTTCCATCAGGGGCTGTATGTGCTTATACCTCTTTATAGTCATCCAGAGCTTAAGACAGCCGCTTGAGCCATCAATACAGGCCGCCGAGAAACGTGTCTCTGACCTATGAGTGTTCCAGGCAGAAGAGCATTGGGAGTAGTCTGTATAATTTAATGTCAAAGTGGTTGGAGTTAGGAGGGGCCTTCTGTTCTGTTCCTCTGCATGAGGGAAAACCCCAGAAGGTGAAAGGGGCCCTGTCATGGCAGGGCCCTTACATTTGTCCCCATGTAAAGGAGCTGCCCCGCTCTGGAGGGGTTCTGCTGTTGCTCAGTCACCACTGTGGACGTGCTGTAGGGCGAGACCTAGATTGGGAGAGGCTTGGACTAAGGGCTGTGGGCCCTTCTAACCCATGGTTCTCCGTCTGACTTCTGTTCACTCCCTGCTTACCATGTCCTGCTGCTCTTTTAGTATAGTTAACAAGTTATGTACATTGTCTCATCTCATTAAGCACTTATAGAACACCTAGGATGTGCTAGAGACCTATGACCAGCGAGTTAAACAGTCCCTCTCCCATGAAGGGTACTTTCTGACTTGGTAAGATGTGAACGTTAAGGAGCTAGGAAAAAATTAGACCAAGTTAATGTTGGAGTGTGTTGTGGAGGTGATGGTGTGGTGTGAGTCGAACTGAGCAAGGGGCGTTTGAACAAAGACTTAAAGGTGAACCTTTTGGAAAATTGGGGGTGGGATGTTCTGGGCAGACATAGCAACCAGTGCAAAGGGCCTGAGACATCCAGGTCTCAGAAACCTTCTGTGTTTGGGGGACAGCATGGTGTCAGCAGAGAGAACAAGTTGGTCAGGTAGGGAACAAGGCCGTTGGCATCCTGTAGGCCATTGAAAGGACTGAGTGAAATGGCAATCTGGAGTGTCTTGAATGTCTTTCTTCTTTGACTTGTGAATGGAAATTTTCTTTATCATTCCAGCTTCTGTGAAGAAGGGACATGTCTGTGTCATCCAAAGCCCTTTTACCAGTCAGGCCCTTGTTAGTGTCTTCTTGCGGTAGCAGAATTTCTGACACAGCTTAGGAGAGGAAGCATTTATTTTTCCTCCTTGTTTGAGCCAGTTGTGAAGGGGAAAGCGGAGAGAATGTCCGGGCTCTTAGGCTGAGCCCGCCCTTTTCCTCCCATCTGGTCTCTGTGGGAAAGAGTTGCCCATATTCAGGATAGGTCTCACCACTTTCCTTAATCGTCTCTGCAGATGCCCTTGAAGACAATCCAGAGATGTGTTTGACTAATCTAGGTTACCAAGGTGACAGTCAAAATTAACCTGCACAGGCTGGCTGAAGTGGGGGGCAAGCAGACCTCAGATCAGGTGCAAGCCATAGCGGCAGGAGCACGGGGGTGGGGGTGGGGGCGGACCAGAGTATTCTTTGTGCTGTATGCAGTGGGTCTGAACTCACTGTACCTACTATAGCATTGGGGCGAGTGTGGGCAGGCATGTAGTCACATCAGAGCCCTGGCTCAGGTGCTGTGTGCCTGCAGAACCAGTCTTCAGTATGGCATCATGTGTCTGAAGAGGCTGAATTATGACCGGAAGGAGCTGGAGAAGAGGCGGGAAGAGAGCCAGCATGAGATCAAGGGTAAGCTGGTCAGTAAGCTAGAGATCAAGAGTAATCTTGCCTTCGCCCTCAGCCTGTGGCCCAGTGTGCCTCAGGGAAGACTCAAATCTGAAAGGCGAATATAACCACAGCCTTCCGGATGCCTGCCGGATACCGTAGACATATTACATATGCACTCAGATGTGGTTCCACTTCCCTCAGACAGTGGCCACTGAGCAGACAGATGTGATGGTACTGTGGACTGATGTGCTCATAGAAGTTGATGCTCTGGGGGGTGGGGGAGGAGAGGGAGGATTGGATGGGAAAGAGGCAGGTTTTACATAAGACTCTGAAGGTTGAAAAAAATAAAGCCACTTTGGCCGCTGGTTGGGGGATGGCCCATGTTGGGACTCCTGGGAGAAAAGTGTCTTGGGCAGACAGAGATGCAGTGAGGTAGAGCTGGCTCTGCAGAAGCCCAGATGCCATGGCGGACAGAAAGATGTGGGAAGTTACGGATGGGGTGGGGGCACAGAACAGGGTGACCAAGGCTCTGTGTCTAGGAGACTTTACTTCTAGAAGAGCCTGGGCCAGTGTGTTTCCTTTTTGTTTATTTCTTCCTCTGTCTTCCAGATGTGCTGGTGTGGACCAATGACCAGGTGGTTCACTGGGTCCAGTCTATAGGGCTGAGGGACTATGCAGGAAACCTACACGAGAGTGGCGTGCACGGCGCCCTGCTGGCCCTGGATGAGAACTTCGACCACAACACACTGGCCTTGGTTCTGCAGATCCCCACACAGAACACCCAGGTAGCTCTTCAGTCAGTCAGCACCTTCCCCATCTGTGTGTGTGTGTGTGTGTGTGTGTGTGTGTGTGTGTGTGT
>JANHMN010000009.1:33937281-33952145 GCA_030674055.1 Rhabdomys pumilio | reverse complement strand
CTTCACCCAGCTCTGGGTTACTTCAGCTCTTCCCAAGCCAATTTCATAACCAAAGCTTGTGACTTTCCTTTTCCTCAAATTGCTTCTCTGACCCAACTTACCATAGGGAAGAACAAGCCCCAGGCCTCACAGCCCGAGAGCCTGTATCTTTGTCTGCTAGCCTAGGGATCTGCTTCTGGGGCCCTAGGCTTCAGCAGACTAAATATTACCAGTAAGCACAGCTCAGAGACTCTCCATAGCAGGCCTTTGTCTCCCTGTCAGCAGCTCAAAAGATTAGATATCTCCTTCAATTACATTTCATAATTATTGTTGTAACTGTTACCTAAGGATACATCTAAATTCTCTTGATCCTATTTATATTTTTGGCCCTTCTAACTTCCTGTGGGTAATGGATCCTAGCCGTACTCACAGTCGTGTTAAGTACTTCCTGATTTTAGTTGTCCTAAATATGCCTCTGCCAGGCTCCCCCTGGGGAAACATCCGCCTCTTCCCTACAGTTCAGGTTGGTGAGGATGTTTGTATTTGACCAGATTCCCCTTTTATAAGAACTGTGAATTTCATAAACTCTGATGATATTGCTCTGGGCCCAAGCCTTTGTCTCTCCAGACAGAATGGTCTTAATTCCTTTAGCCTTCCCTTGTGTAGACTCGCTGCTGCCCTGATCATTTTAGCTGCCCTTGTCTGAACTGTTTGCAGCTGTCAGATCGCTCTTGAAATCCAGCCACTGGCTGTGCTGGCTATTCTGGGAGCAGACACTTTCTGGCTTGAGGGAAGGTGGGGTTGTGTTGTCTCTTGGTTCTGGATGGTGTGTTGGCCTTGGGGACATTGGCAGCGTACAGGGTCAATGTGTTTGCAGACTCTTTGCTGTGACCCCTCTTGACCATTCAGAACACATAGCTTGGAACCTTTCTTTTCCAGTAGAAGTTTGGATTTCCTCCAAATGCAATTTCTCTACACTTGCCCACCTCTAACTGCATCTGCAGGTTTCCTGCCTGCCAGGGCCCTCAGAAGGGCTTCTGTAGTTGAGACCTATCAATTTAACCCTCCACTACCCAGAAGATATTTGAAATATTTTCCTTTTAGATCATTTGTAAGACATAATATTCCCATTTCTGACAAACACTATCCTAACAGAACTCTGTGGGTGATATTTCCCCCAGGAATGGACTTTCTCTTTCTTTTGCTTCTTGTCTCTTCTTTCTTCCCTTTCCTCCTTTCTCTCTTCCTCTTCTTCCTTCTTCTCCTCCTCCTTCTCCTCTTCTTTGTTTTTGAGAAAGGGTTTCTCTTATGTAGCTCTGGAACTCACTCTGTAGACCAGGCTAGCCTCAGAGATCCACTTGCCTCTGCCTCCTGGAGTGCTGGGTTTAGAGGTATGTACCACCATCACCCAGCTGACTCAGTATGGAATCCTCCATGAACAACCATTGAAAATATCTGGTGACAGAAAGTTTTGAAAATCCCTGTTTTTTTCTTTCTTTCTTTTTTATTTTGTGTGTGTGTGTGTGTGTGTGTGTGTGTGTGTGTGTGTGTGTACCTGCATGTATGTATGTAGGTGTATCATATGTATGCTGGTGTTGCAGAGGCCAGAAGAAGGCTTCTAGTTCCCTGGAATTGGAGTTATAGGCAGTTGGCAGCCACCTGCTTTAGGCGCTGGGAACTGAACCCAGGACCTCTGCAAGAGCAGCAAGTGCCCTGAACTGCGGGGCCACCTCTCTACCCACTCTGAAAGTTTCCTTAATAAGTAACTTTGAGGAGCCTGGAAAAGTGTGTGGGGGCCACACAGCTCAGGGCTACCACTATCCCTGGGCTTCTTTTAGTTCGAGTTTATAATGTAGACCCACCTGACAGATCTGAGTCCATTTCTCTCTTCCTGGGAAGGAAGGCTTGCTTTCCCATGCTGTGCATGCTTGTCCGTCTCTCTTGCTCCTGCCCTCCAAAGGATAGTGAGCCGTGACTTCCTTTCAATACAAAATATAGGCTTTTAAAATAATAATTTTTATTGGCTCATATATTTGCATATATTTGTATAACCTACTTTGAACACCTCTATCTACCGTAACCTCTCTCCAGTTCCCACTTGTGCCTCCCTCCCAGCTTCCGGTCCTCTCTCTTTCTTGTTATTGATGACTCCCCGAGTCCGGTTAGTGAAAGTAGTTTTTTTTCCCCAGTAGGTAAAGTCTGTCTCTTTGTGTGCTCCGAGATCCTATTTTTAAAAGGACATTTATTTCCCCCTTAATTTGTCCCCTATGAAAGAACCCCAAGGTTAACAGTTTGACATTTTAGTAGGGCACTATTAGTGATTTTTCTGGAAGCAGGAGCCTCAGGAAGGTGTGTGAGCTTTCCAGTGGTTAAGTACACTAGGCCCCTGCCCCATTTCTGCCCTTAGACTCTAGGAAACAGCTGAAAGATGCCATAAAGGAGGAAACTGAGGTGGCTCGGTGATAAAGGTGCTTGCCACTGTCAGTCACAACCTGAGTTCAGTCCCCAGAATCCACATAGTAGGAGAGACCCAATCTTATTTGTTATTCTCTGACCACATGCATCTACTGTGATGCGCATACCCCCCTTCCCCCCATGTAAAAAAAAAGAAAAAAGAAAAAGATGAGGCTGGTGAGCTGGCTTAGCAAGTAAAAGCACTTGCCACCAAGCCTGATGACCTAAGTGTTATCCCTGGGGCCTGCATAGAGAGAAGCAACTCTTGAGTTGTTCTCTGACTTACGCAGTACATAGTTGCAAATGTGTGTACATGCACACAGACACACTGAATAATGTGTGATTATAAACACTGAATCAATGTAAATTTTAAAAGGGTAAGATGGTGTTATTAACTAGAACTCCTCTTTCTCCCTCTCACCCTATGGCTTTCAGGCCCGCCAAGTGATGGAGAGAGAGTTCAGTAATCTGTTGGCCTTGGGCACAGACAGGAAACTGGATGACGTGAGTACCTGGATAGGAATTCAGAGCCTTGGCTGTTGGCTGCTTGGATAGAGGGTCATGAGGTCTCCTGCCCCAGGGCTGATGAGGAGTGACTGACCTAAGGGAGGACAGACGGAAGAGACGGAGAAAGGAAGCTGTGAAGAGGAGGCCTGTGGTTGGGTAGCAGTGGTCTGCTGAAGAGAAGTCTCTGTGAAACTCATTTCTAGTATAAAAACCAAACCCCTGTGCTATATACCTCAAGCATCTTCCACCTCAGGGCTCAGCCCTCTCAACCATGCAGGGTCAAAGGTCTTTCTGGAAACCATATCTATGGGGGTGGTTCTTCTGTCTTTGTGTCTCAGGTGCCTCTGCTCCTTTCCCTGCTTGGTGAGATATTGGCCTGTCCCCCAACCCTGTGGTGTTTTGAGGACAGGTGCTCTGCTGAGGAGCTGACTGAGGCTCCTCAGGTAGACACGCTAAAAAAAAGCCCAGGCCTCTGTCACCCCTGGTCTCTCTGTAGCTTTGCTCTTCTGTTTACTTCTGCATTCATTCTGCATTCTCAGCCTTTCCCATGTGCAGAGACAGCCCCGTGACTATCATTTCATCAGACCTCCCCTTTGAGTTCAGGGGACACTGGTGTTCTGAGCTGTGATGTATCCCAGGGCCACAGCCTGCCCCTGCCCACACTTCCTCTCCTCCTCTTCCACCCTACCTGTTTCCTGTCTTCCCTGACCTTCCCATTCCCGTCTGCCTTAGCTGATCTGGCTTTAAGCAGGTTAAAAATGATCCTGGGCCTGGTGAGATGGCACAGCAGGTAAAAGCTCGTGCCATACAAGCCAGACCTGAGTCTGATCCCTGGAACTTACACAGGTAGAGATAATTCACAAAGTTGTCCTCTGACTTCACAGACGTACCACATATGTGTTCCTTCCCCACCCCCACCCCCATTTGTTTTTAGGTTCTCCATCTTCAGACCTTGTCAAATTAAGGAATGACATTCCTGTTATCCATTCATTTAACAGTTAACTGAGGCAGACAGAACTCCCAGATAGGATACACCAGGATCCTGGGATACATTCTTTCCAACAGTAAATCCTGCAGCTTGCTCCATGGAACATAGAACATGAAAGAAAGGAGAAGAAAATAGGACTAGAGACAGGAGGTGTCTGAGGGGAGCAAGGGAAGGGGGCAAAGGGAAAGAAACAGTAACAAAATTATCTTGAAAGTGCATGTAAATGCTTCTGGGACAGGTCTGGGACAAGTGATTAGAGCATTGGTCACCCCAAGGGCACAGATTACCAATCCTGAGGGTGGAGATGGGAGGAGTCGTTGAGACAGGAACAGGGGTCAGTGGCCCTGTTCCTGCTCACTCTACCTGTGTCACCGGGTCTGTGCAGTTCTGAAAACACAGGCTGAAGATGAGGCTTGGCTACAGGGGAGTGAGCTGTGGTTCTGGCAGGCTTGTTGGGTGGCCTGTTCAATGACCCATCCTGTGGGATTAGGGCTCTGGGAGCCCACTGCAGAGGAGGTGATTTTGGAAACTTGGTTGGCATTGATGGGAAGCAGATAGTGGTGGTTGTTCCCTGTGTCTTCTGGAGGAGCATGTCTCTGGCCTCCTGACCCATCTTTGGCGTGTTCTGATCTCACTGCGGTAGTCAGTGTGAGGAATGAATGTCAGACAGATGTTGAAATTTCCGTTTTGAAGATAAGAAAACCGAAGCCCGGAGCAGTCATGTTGCTAGTAATGTGGCAGAACCAAGAAGGGCATCCCGGAAGTCTTGATCCTTGGACGTGTTTTTCTAGCGACCTGGGTAGTATCTTATATCGAGGCCCCAGCAGGACAGGAGAGCAGTGCTTGCTGGGACTGACCTAGCATTTCCCAGAGGGAGCCTGGAAAGAAAAATACTTTTTGGAAGAGAAGTGGGTAGAGCCACTCAGTTTGGGGGGATTGAGGTGGATAGAGCAATGGAGTTCACTGCTGGCCCAGACCTGATAGGAAGGACCTCCTGCTTGATCTCTGTGAGACACTGTAATCATTTTCAGCCCTTATTTATTCTACACGCAAATCCACTAAGGGCTAGCTAGAGAGGGGGTGTTCGGAAGTAGTACCCCTTAGAGCTTTAGGGACTGGGGTGGCAACTCCGATATACCCCTTGGTGCAGGGGGAAGAGAAGGTGTTCCGCCGAGCACCCTCTTGGAGGAAACGCTTCCGGCCTCGGGATCACCACAGCGGTGGCATGTTGGGCACCTCAGCCGAGACCCTCCCGGCGGGCTTCCGTGTGTCCACGCTGGGTCCGCTGCAGCCTCCACCCGCCCCGCCCAAGAAGATCATGCCAGAAGGTGAGTGCCAGGCTGGCAATGGGTTCCTCCCCGCACCCTGGAGCCGAGCGGGGGCTGGAGAGGGGCGAGGCCGAGGCTGAGCTGCACTAACGCTGCGGTGGGGCGCGCACTAACCCGCGCTCTGTGTGTTCTCCCGCCGCTGCCGACTCCTGCCAGCCGGGACGGCGGGGGCGCAGAGACTGGAGCCCTCCACGGTTCGGACCTACTCCTGCTGACCCCCCCACCCTCCCGCCCCGGGTCTGACGGGGGTGCGCCCCCGGCTCGGGGTAAGTGGGCCAGGCTGTGGCTGCGCTCGCCCGTCCTGCCGTCCTGCCGTCCTGCCGCCGCCCCGACCGCCCTGCCGCCGCCCCCTCGCTGCAGCATCGCCCGGCTTGCCCTTCCCGCTTCGCTTCGTGCTTGGCCGCATGCCGCACCTACCCGCTGCCCGCCCCGGGAACCACCTTCACTCACAGAGCCTGTCTCTCTCTTCTCTCATAGCTCACTCCCACTATCTCTACGGACACATGCTCTCCGCCTTCCGGGACTAGCCACGGCCCCCAGGGCAGGTGTCCTGGTTTCACAGGCTCAGCCGGCCCTGATCCCTTCCTGCTCGTTCCCTTTTTCCCTTGGCTCCCAGTCTCTCCTCTGTGACTTTCCAGTTGCCCGGGATCTCAGAATATGCTCATCCACTCCGTCGGCATCCCACTATCCGAGTCCTACTTCGTTCCCCCTTTGTAAGTCTCTGGTGGATGTGGCCAAGGTCTTCCGTGAGTGGGGGGCACCCAGGTTCTAGGTGTTTGAGATTCTGTGGGAGGGAGGGAAGGACAGCACTAAGTGTGGCTACCTTCCCTCTTCCGCATCTGTTTTGGTCTGGACTATGGGCTAATCAGGCCCAGGATCCCGGTCCAAGGACTGAGATGACCCTTCCAATAAAAGGCCATTTCGGGACTCTGTCCTGCTTGGACTAATTGGCCTTCTGGTCTCCTCCACTCTGGGTGTGCCGGATGGTCCGAGTGGTTTTGTCACCCCTTCTGTCAGTATCACTCCCTCCTCTCCAAACCCCATCATCAGTGTCTGTAGCTCTTGCCTGCAAGACTTGCGTGTGGGGTGATGAATACCCCATGCCCTCCTCCAGGACAAAGCCAGGAGGGGCTGAGGAAGACTAATGTAGAAATTCTGTGCCCAAGCTCACAAAGAATCCCAAATATGTGGGAGAAACGGACCCTAGAGCTTTGGGCCAAGGCAAGGGACACTCTTCAGCTCCTTGTCTAGAGAGATAATTGATGGCCATTTGTACCCCAAAGAGCAATGGGGGTGCCTCCAGCTCCAACCATTTCCAGCCCCAGCCACAGATGGTGCTGCTACTAGACTGAGTGGATTAGACTGTGAAGTGTTAATTCTGCCCTGAAGTGGGGGTGAGGGTGGGGGTGGGGGTGGGGGAAGGGCTTCCCCTTTAGTGAATCATGTCCCAGGCCTAGAAAATCTAAAGTAGACTGAGGCAGGTTCCCTTGTGTGTCCCCATATCCTCCAGTCCTTCTTTAGGATTCTTTTGGGGGTAAGGGACTAACTACTCAAGAAATTCTTGATCTCCTCTCTGTCTCCATTATTCTAATTGCTTTTTCTGGCAGCATGGTGGGGACAGGGCAGATTTATGAGGAATACTGATCACCCCTCTCTTCCGGACCAATTCCTTAACCTTTGGAAAGCTCAGGACCTAGTATCAGGGTGGGTGATAGAACCTGATAATGGAAGAGGATAGGGAAAGTGCCTGGACTGTGTTTGTCCTAGATCGGCAGTACAATGCCATCCTGGAGGTGACTGGAGTAGCAGCAGGTTTGCCATTTCATCACTGGGATTCTGAACAGGAGCCAGGCTAGCAGGTGGAGGAATGAGCCAGAACTCCCTGTCTGAAAAGGACATAGACCCCTGTGCCCAGCAGAGGGAAGCTTAGCTAATGGGGTAACCGAATGGGCTCAGGTGGGCTGGGGCAGGCAACCACCTGTCCTCAACCCCGTTGTTTCTGTCTCCCTACCGGACAGGCCTCTGGGAATGGAGAGAGAAACAGTTGAATAGAACATGACCTGATTAGAGAGAAAGAACCCCTGATCCTGAATAGTGGAGTCACAGAGAAGGGCCAGTCCTAAGATGGAAGGAGCTGATCATGGCCCTACTCTGTCTGACTCCTTCTAGGGACTCTTGGGGCTGGGCTTGCTATGTGGGAGAGTCAGCCCTGCCCCTCCTCTTCCATGTAACCCTATCATGGTTCACCGTGTCGTAGGTAGCAATTGGGGAGCCAGATGCATTCAGAGTCAGTAGGGAAGACAAAATAGGGGACTCTGTGTGCAGTGAAGGAAGGCCACTGTCACAGTGTGGCCTGGTTTCTCTGTCAGTATTTATTTTCTCTGGAGAGTCACCAGTAACCCAAGCTCTCCCTGCCAGCCTCCTGTGTCAAACCAGGTCCCTTCTCAGTACTGTATTGGCTCAGTGCTTCAGGAGTGGGTGTGAGAGTGTGTGTGTGTGTGTGTGTGTGTGTGTGTGTGTGTGTGTGAGTGTGTGTGTGTGTGTGTGTGTGTGTGTGTGTGTGAGAGAGAGAGAGAGATCAGGTGTGTACGTACCAATAAACAACCTGGTTTTAAGACAATGTACAAATGGCGTCTGTTTCTTTTTTCTTTTTCTTTTTCTTTTTTTTTGAGCACTAAGTTTGTTTGATGTGTTCAGCTTTACTTCATGGACCTTGGTGTCGCTAAGCTCTGGGAAGGAAGTATCTGTTTTGAAACATGTAGGCAGTACCCTTCTGTTTATTACACACTCACAGGCTTGATGGGAAAGTTAGTGTTTGGGTGACTTGTACCAAGGGCTTATAGAACAAGGTGAGGGCATGAGAAACCTGATGCTGGGCTTGGTCGGTTTTCTCTCTCATCTGCCCAGACTTAGTGTACTTGGATCCTTTCTCACTGAGTCTGGAGTCACTGCTGCCGCCGCCAGCTTCCTCAGTATATCTCAGCATTTCAGTAGCTGCCTTAGTTACTTTCATCTGCTGTGATAAGATACCATGACCAAGGCAACTTATTTTAAAAAAAAATCATTTACTTGAGTGCTTGCTTACTGTTTCAGAGGGTTAGAGTCCATGACCATTACAGTGAGGAGCGGGACAGGCAGGCAAGCAGGCAGGTAGGCATAGTGCTGGAGAAGCTGAGAGTTACTTACTTATTGAAACAATCAAGAAGCAGTAAGAGAGCTAACTAGGATGGCATGAGCTTTTGAAACTTCAAAGTAGGAGGCATGGACACCTCCTCCAACAAGGCCACACCTACTAATCCTTCCCAAACAGGTCTACCAACTGGAGACCAAGTATTTAGATATGTGAGCTACTGGGGGCCATTCTTATTCAAACCACCACAGTAGGTCTCCATTACTTTAGTTTAGGGTCCAGGCCCTTCCCTAGGTGACTTTAAGAAACTATTCATGAGCCAGGCGTTGGTGGCACACGCCTTTAATCCCAGCACTTGGGAGGCAGAGGCAGGTGGATTTCTGAGTTCGAGGCCAGCCTGGTCTACAGAGTGAGTTCCAGGACAGCCAGGGCTACACAGAGAAACCCTGTCTCGAAAAACAAAACAAAACAAAACAAAACAAAACAAAACAAAACAAAACAAAACAAAAAAAAGAAACTATTCATGCTCCCAGAGATTTGAAGTGCCATGGTTAGGGGTATACCCAGGAGAAGGAGGGGAGAAGGGAGGGTGGGGAAAGGATTGTGGGAGAGGGTGACTGGGAGGGAGCTAGATGCAAAGTGAATAAGTAAAACAAGCCAAATAAATTTAAACATAAAAAGAAGCTATTCATGGCTTGTATTCCTGGCCCCTTCTTGCTATCAGTTTACATAACTCAGAAATGTTATGTCCACCAGTGTCCCTTGCAGAACAATGCTCAGTGACTCTTTTCCTTGCCTTTGTGACTTTGACCCTTCAATTTCTTTCCAAGTCTCTCCTGGGAGACAGTGACTGGCACTGCAGTAGAATAGTAGCCAACATCCTTCAGCTCCATGAACATTCTGTACATGTTGCACAGAGACATGTGCTGTCTCCTTGACTGTCTACTGCGCTGGGCTGTGATGTCACCCCTTAAGTCAGTCTCTTTGATCTCTTCATCGAATGAGTGGATTGACTGACCTCATCCTGGAGAATTGTTGATGAATATTAATAAAAACAGATACTGTGTCTGGTTAGGCTTTTACTACTGTGAGCAGATACCATGTCCTCTTCTAAGGACAACATTTAATTGGAGCTGGCTTACAGATTCAGAGGTTTAGTCCATTTTCATTAAGGCAGGAACATGACAGTGTGCAGGCAGGCATGGGGCTGGAAGAACTGACAGTTCTGCATCTTCATCTGAAAGCTGCTAGGAAAAGACCGGCATCTTCAGGTAGCTAGGAGGAAGCTCTCAAAGCACACACCCACAGTGACACATTTCCTCCAACAAGGCCACACCTCCAAATAGTGACACTCCCTGGGCCAAGCATATTCAAACCACCACAACTTGCCTGTTTCTGATGCTACTACAAAATAACCTCACACGGGTCATTTTTAATCAACAGAAAAGTGTTTCCCACAGGAAGTGGAGTTCAAGAAGTCCAAGGTCAAGGTACCAGTAAATCTAATCTTCAATGAAAACCCAATCCTCAGAAATAGTACTTTCTCAAGGTGTTGTCCATGCTAGAAAGAGCTGAAGGATAAGTGCCCTCTATAAAGTCACTAAACTCAATGCCCTAAATGCCTTCCAAAGACCTATATGTTAATACCATTCAATGCATTAGGGATTAGGTATTTTAAAAGATTTTTTTTTTTTAGAATTAAATGTGAATGTACATATGTGTATATGGGTGCCAGTTGAGGTCAGAAAACTCATGATTCCCTTAGAGCTGGAGGTACAGCATTTGTGGGCTGAGTGATGTGAGTGCTGGGATTCAGGTGTCTTCACCTGAATTCAGTTAGGGTTTTACTGCTGTGAACAGACCCATGACCAAGGCAAATCTTATAAGGACAACATTTAATTGGGGCTGGCTTACAGGTTCAAAGGTTCAGTCTAGTATCATCAAGGTGGAAACATGGCAGCATCTAGGCAGGCAAGGTGTAGGAGGAGCTGAGAGTTCTACATATTCATCTAAAGGCTTCTAGCAGAATACTGACTCCCAGGTAGCTAGGGCAAGGGTATTAAAGCCGATACCCACAAGGCCACACCTACTTCAACAAGGCCACACCTCCCAACACTGCCACTCCCTGGGCCAAACGTATACAAACCATCACACCAAGCTTGGGTCTTTTGTGATAGAGCAGCAAGCTCTCTTAACCATTGGGCCATTTCTCTAGCCCTGAACATGAATTGAATATGGAGTTTGAAGAAACCCAAACATCCAAATTATAATTGGTAGTAAACAGATTAAATTATCTTAATCCTAACAACCCAGCATCATGGGATCGTTGCCATTTTAAGGGAGAGGAAGTTGTCAGGCTTCACACACCAGGTGAAAGACACAGGTTTCAAGTCTAGGTCTGAGCCCAGTGCCTCATCCCAGACTGTGATCTGTACAGTGAATTCCTGATCTACCGCCAGGAGCACATGGCAGCTTAACTATTGCTCCTGATTTCCCTAACTGACCCAATTCTCCCTCCCTCACACTTTTGTAACCACTCAAGTGGCCCTTGGCCCCTGTGAACCATGCAGGGGCCATTTTCTACTCATCTGAGTGATGAACCATGTGGACGCGTGGTGCATTCCTGTGTCCTTTCCATCGCCATTGATGCCCTAAAGACTGACAAGAATGCAAGAATGACAGAGTCCACGGGCACAGGTGACAGGAGAGCCAGACACTAGCTCAGGTAGAGCCCAGGCAAGGCAAGGAGATGTGGTAAGACATGTTGGTTTAGTGTCTATAAGCCTCTCAGGGCTCCCATTTCTTCCGGATCAAAGGAAAGTGGTGAGCTCTAGACACTGGCCATAGAAGAGGAGGTCGGGAGGGTTCAGAAAGCCATCATGTCTCAGTGTTGCCAGCCACTGGGTTAGGGATATAGGAAGAGCAATCCTGTATGGAAATAGAACTTTAGGCATGCCAGCTACGAAAAGACCTAGCACCATGTTTCTTTAGCATTTGTAGAAACCAAGGAAGAACCCAAGGAAGGGGCCTTACAATGTTTTCCTTTGTTCTCCTTGGAAATGTTCTAAATAGAATGAGAGTCGAGGAGGCTGCAGGGAGGAGGTGCAGCCAGTCACCAAAGGGTAGTGATACATGTCTCTACCAATGCCTGAATGGAGGTCTTCTTTAGCCAATATACAATTCAATAGCACTCCTTAGGCATATATACCCCAATGTGAGCCTAGAAACTGGAAAACTAAAGTCCATGTGACATGACAGATTAGGGATAATAGAGTGGCATTTCATCCACAGGACAGACACTTGAGTTCAGGGGGCCACTCTTTCCTACCGTTGCTCTCCCACACCAGTGTGGACAATCACCTAATACACTTGCAGTCACTAATGGAAAGGTTTTCTGGTCTGCCAACAGAATCGTCTGGTAATTCAGACACCTTAGAATGTTTACGAGAGGGCACAGATAGTACACTAGGCATCCTATAATTCATAATAATTAGCTAAACACCAGGATGCTCCTATGTCCCCACTAACATTTGGCATGCCAAGTTTCAAGTAATTCTTGTCTTTTCATTCTTGTGGAGTCCTTGATGTCCATTATTAGGCAACATTTGATTAGCCCAGTTTGATTTGTTGTAGTTATTTCCACGGGTGAAGGAATTTAAGTTAATTTCCCTAAAGAACTCCACCTCGTTATTCATTAACACGACTGTTATCTGTAATTCTATTGTGAAGGTTGAGAGTTTGTTCATTTAAGGAAACCCCGATGCTTAATAACATTTATTTTATGAAAAGATTCTGGACTCCTGGATAGCAGGATTAGTCATTCACATCTGAGCTGTGCTGGCCTATTATGTCTTGAGAATGTTCACGCTGTGGTTACACAAGGGTCAGCTGACTCCAGTGACCTTTGCTCTCTTTTTTAAGTGTGAAAAGAATGGGCTTTAACACAATATCCAGCAACAGGAGCCCATGAGCTCCAGGGTATTCATGGAGTACCCTTGCTCTTGGTCAGCACTAGACCCTTTTGGGAGGGGGGGTAGAAGGACAAGGGATAGACATACGATAACTGAAGGCAGTCAGGGAGAATCCACTCAGGAATACTGGGAGGCACTGGGACAGAGGGCACAAATCTGAGAAGAGCCCTGTTTGGTTTTCGCAGCCCTGTTTGGTTTCGCAGTTGGGTATTTTGGTGGTGCTCCCTTAGGGGAGCAGAAGTAAGAAATGGTAATGCAGGCACTTACTTTGCCCCAGGGTCAGTAGCTCAAGGCTAGAGTTAAATATTCTTCTTCAGGCTATCTGAAAGACTGTACATCCAAAGACACAAACTCAAAAAGAAGAAAATCCCACAAACCAGGATGGATGATTGCTTATTTGAGACAATCAGACCTTGATGGGACCTGTCTTCTCTAGCTTCTTATTCTCTCAAGTTCTTGAGGCTCTGCCAAGTCTTTCTCATATTATCGTCTTTAGGTATAGTTCTTGGGAGGGCAGTTGGAGAGGGGTCCAGCTGAGCTGGGAATGGCCATCAGCACTCTCTTAAACTGGCTCAGTTGACAAAGAGGACTGAAGAGGGCCCAGAATGCACCATATACTGGATCCCTGTCTGCAGTGGCTTAGAAGTAATCTCCAGGAAAGCAGACAAACAGTACAACACAGCAGTAAGGTTGAACTTGGCGTTCTTGGTCTGTTCCGATTATAGTTCTTTTAGGTGCTGTGTTAATCCTTACACAATCTCTACCTGTGAGCTTTGCTTTCAGTTTTCCGCCCACCTCCCCTTAGGAAACGAATCTTTGAAAAAAAAAAAAATAGCATCCCAAATGATGAGAAGCCTGGCTTCTCCTCTGATAGTTCTTTGTCTCTGACTCCTTCAGCAGGATCTCCTCATTTTTTGAGCTGTAGGTGGGGACAGGAATATTCCTGTGCCTGGAGGGAAGGCCAGAAGGTGGTAAGGGGACATGCTATTTGTCCTGTGAAGAAGTGACAGCGCCTGACCCCATTTGTTCTGTGTAGTCACCTCCTACTTCTCCATAGAGAAGGTGATGTGGATCCAGGGGAGAGATGGAGCTGAGGAAGGGAAGTCCTGAAAACCCAGCTCTCCACCCTTAGCCCTAGGTGGGAGCTGGGCACAAGGCCCGTGAGCGCGCTCAGTGGACCTGTTGGGCTGTAAATTAGAACACAGTGGACTGTAAATGATGTCTGAGTTAAACAGAGTGTTTTTCGGGCCTGCCTCTGTGTGCCCAGGATTTCTTAGGAATCTGGTCTTTCCCCAAGCTGTGTGCCACCTGGCTCCTTCATCTAATGACCAGCTCAGGACCTCCGCTCCGCTCACATGATCCACTCCCCCTCCCAGGTGGACCACCCTCCAAGGGGAAGGTGCAGTGTTTTAATGTCTCCCCTCCTGATAATATCATTGCAGACTCTCTGATAGCAACCAGTCTTTATTCATTTTTTAAAAAAGGAAATCCAAATAAGTTAGCAAAAAGAATTACAAAAAAAAAAAAAAAAAAAAAAGAATTGGCAAAACCACACAATGCATAGTTAACAAAAGAAGTCACCCCAAGAGCCCCCACCCCGTTCCCTGCCTGTCCCTGGCGTCATCAGCACAGGAGACCTTGGTCAGATGGCAGCCTTACAAACAACACACAACAATAAACAATACACAAAGCACTGGAAGGTTCCCAATATCCGCTGCAAATGCTTGGCCCCCCAGAGACTTTGGAACCATATAGTTCCTCCCCCTTCTTTCTCAACTCAGGGCAGGCCCAGCCCAGCCACTGGCTTCAGGAAGAGACACAGATGTGCACACTTGTCCAGGTCGGAGCACTCACTGTCTCTCAAATTGTCTCATTGGGGGGGGGGGTGGAATTAGAGGCGTATTATGATAAAAAGGAAGCTCCTGAGTTTGTCCCATTGAGGGACATTAACAAGGGGGCTCTCTGGACTCCATCTTTCTCACCTTGGAAGGGGATGATCTCTGCTTTAAGGAGTCAGTTAAATTCCCTTGCTGGGCTGGGTGTTAGCCTCATGTGTATGGGGAGTGGGTAGTCTGGCTTGTGGCAGCCCAGGGCATGTTTTCTGGGCATCAGGACAGCCCCACTTAAAAGGCCCCTGCTGCACAAGTGTGGCATTTGACACCAACTTGGGGGCTCACATGTACACCCAGCCTGCAGACAATCTCAGTTGGGCATGGTTTCGTCTGGGAAGGCAACAGACATATCCTCCACTGTGATGCTGTCCACGATGGACGTAAGGGAGTGCAGGTTGTGGGCGTCTGTAGGGTCAGCTGCGAGCAAATGGTCTGTAAGGAGAAGGTGGAGAATGTTTCCTGAGCAAGGGGTATGGGACCCTTAATGACACAGGTTTTCCAGGACAAAATAGGTAAGGAAGACTCAGGAATGTCCTTCCACCTCCCAGCCACTAGCACTCCCCATGGCGTGTGTGTGTGTGTGTGTGTGTGTGTGTGTGTGTGTGTGTGTGTGTG
>JANHMN010000009.1:33901897-33937271 GCA_030674055.1 Rhabdomys pumilio | reverse complement strand
TGTGTGTGTGTGTGTGTGTGTGTGTGTGTGTGTGTGTGTGTGTGTGTACTTGTGGGCTGCTTCTGAAATCCCCTAATGCAGTTAGGTTTTGGAAGTGGCTATCCCAAGGTAAAGCCAGGATATCCTAGGTAACTGGGCCCAGTTTTACAGCACTGACTCAGCGATTCCCAGGGACCCCTGGGGCAGGGGCAGGCTCTTCTCCCTGAGATCAGACACCAGCTGGGAAGCTGCTGGAGGCTTTGACTACTCTTTTATCTGGTCACTCTTTAGCTGGTCAAGGCTACAGAGAGGCACGGGGTCTCCAACCCATCATTTGGGGCTCTCAGGTCAGCAGGTTCCTGGAAAAGCTGCTGGAAGGTGACTAGAACAGGGAGATAGGGTGAGGGAACAGCCCAGCCTAGTTAGCGACTAAGGGATTTGAGCCATATTAACAGGGTCAGGATTCACTTACCTCCTGGGTTGGGACCGAACTCCAGTGCATTGCCCCACTCCGGACTGCAGGAGGCGCTGTGGGAGTTGCATTCACTGGGCACCTGCATGCACGACAAGGCCAAGGTCCAAGGTCAACTACTGGCTTCAGGTATTTCTCTCTGCCTGGGTTACAGGGTCAGTAACCTACCCTAGAATGTTACCATAGACATCCTACTTCTAGGTCTTTCCTAGTTTCTAGGATGAGAATTTTGCCTTCACTTGGGGGGTGGGTAAGGTTGGTAAACCAGAGAGTATTTGTTATGGTGGTTCCTGGGCAGGCCTGTGGGTATTCTAATGTGTTTTGTCAGTTCAAATATGGAGGCTGTGGACTTGGGACAAAGCTGGTTTCTTTGGCCACTTTTTCTCATTTTCGCCTAGACTCACCTAAGCCCTTACCGCAGGCTCGTTTCCGGGCCCCTTCTATTGTCCTGTGCCAGTCCACCCCACCCTATCTGTACTTATATCCACTGCCTTTGGTCTGGAAACAGTATGAGCACAGAAGGCCGCTGGACAGTCTACCGATAAGGAAAGGGGTCTTGGGATCCCGAGGGCCCTGCTTTGCACCTGTTCTAGCTCTGGTGGCCCGAGGCTGACCAGGCACCTCCCTTTGGCCCTAGCCCTGGAGCTGGTGCACCAGCCACTTACCACCTGCTGGGGCCCGCCCCCGCCTCGGTAGCGGAGATCTCGCTCCTCCTGGTTGAGGGAGCTGAGCAAGGCCTGTAGGCGCTCAATGTACTGGATGGCGCTGCGCAGGATCTCCACCTTAGGCAACCGCTGGTTGGGGTTGAGCAGGGTGCTCCTCTTCAGAGCCTCGAAGGCCTCATTCACTTTCTTGAGCCTGCGCTTCTCCCTCAGTGTGGCTGCCCTCCGCCGGTCCACAGACACAGACTTCCTCTTACACACCTTACATGCCCACGGCAGGCACTGGCCTGGACAATGCTCAGGGGTCCCCAGTCCCTTTTCTTCCAGGGGCCCTCGGGCTTCCGGGCTTAAGCTAAGCTCAGTCCGCTCATAGCCCGGGGTCTCGAAGCCCTGAAGGTGGACAGGAAGGTAATTTTCCCCATCATAGAAGTGGGGCTCCTGGTAGAAATAGGGGGATGTCTCATACAGCTCCATCAGGTCGGAAAAGACTTGTTCCTGCCACTGGCCCCCAAGCTCCTGCAGCCCCTCACGCCAACTGCTGGGTGCCATTTAAACCCTCCCTGCTGGCATGGACCCAGAGATAAATATAGCCAACGCCACAGAAACCTGAGCCCCCTCTAAGCTGTTGCCGCACATCAAGACGTTTACAGTGGATTACATGTGATTCCCCTTCCCTCTCCTTTTGCCCCCACCCCACCCTGCCAGCCTGCCCCTGGCCCAGGCGGCTCCTGTGCACGGGTCGGGAGGCCGTCGGCTGTAATTTGATTAGTTTTCATTTCTCCACAGCCCCTGTGGGGCAGGGAAGGTGGGGGTGGGTGCATTCCCTGTCTCATCTGCTCCTTTCAATTACTCCTACCCGGGCCTCCTGCCTGCTCTCCTCCATGGTCCAGGGCAGCTGGTGGACAGGGCAGGAGGGAACAAGAAAGGGGTTGTCTTGGACGGGAAGGGGTCTTCAGAATCCATCTAGCCTTCTCTTTCCTGCTCAGCAGCACCTTAAACCGTACTATGTCATCCCAAAGACCTACCACCACAACAGGACTGCTCCAAATTTGGTGTGTGTGTGTGTGTGTGTAAATCCTTAGGGTCCTTGGAAGCAAAAGATGGAAACTCAGAAGGGCAAATGAACTCAACTTTTGGCTTTCCACAGCATCTTTGACCAGGTCTCATGATGTTGGGGATAGGTTAAGAGAACACTAGGACTTCTTAAGTAAGGGGGGATCCTTAAGTAGTAGGGGTCAGGTGAAGTCAGTGTTTAGCAAGGATTAGAACTCACAGACTACTCTACATTGCCTTCTTCTCCCCCAGTCAAGAGCTGTTCAGTCCCAAGTCTCCCTCTTTGGTCTCTTTTAATCATCTTTCCCCTCAGTGATGTCTTCTGCCCTGTTTGGGCACTAGAACCATCTTGACTCCTTCCTTTTTATAAAAGGAGTGACAAGAAGAAATAGTCCTTTATATTGTTTGTGTCTGTCCTGGGCCACTAGGCTGGCTTCTTCTGTCCCTTCCTGCCTGAGTCATCACCTTTGCATACGTCATACAGCTCTAGAATGTCAGGTGGGGGAGGGGCCATTTCCACGGAGTCTTTGGCTCCGTCAGCCATAGACACCTCAGTAGAGGCATTGGTGGCCAGGGAGGACCCGTTCTAACAGCGGTGTGCAGGCCTCTGGCCACCTTTCACCCAATCTCTGACTCCAGAATCCTTTTTCTTGAGGCTGTCACATGACAGCCTATTCCACTGACCTGAAGCCTCAGGAATTCTGGATTTTAAGCCACAAACTCACCTATGGTTTAAGATTTTTCCCAGGACCCTGTAGACTAGGTGTGATCTGTCCTGCTATCCTTGTTCCAATGGATGAGGAGGAGGAGGAGGAGGGGGAGGGGGAGGTGGGAGGGGAGGGGGAGATGGACACATTGTAACTACTAGTCAGGACAGTAAGGGGAAGGGTGGGGCTGTATGTGGTGGAGGCTCAGGGAGGGCTCCCTTCACAGTGGCAGTGATAACAGATAACTTCAGGAAGTTTGAAGGGCTGGTCTTTTCATCTCTTAAGGCTCAGAGACAAGCTAAGAAAGTGCTGTCTTTTAAAAGAAGGAAGCAGGTGTGTGAGGGGGGACATGCTGACAGTAAAAGAGCCCCAAGCAAATTGGGACACACTGAGGCCTTAAGTCAGTTCTTGGACTTTACTTGGGGATACAAGGTGCAGCGCAGTATTGTGGGTTCTAAACCTAGACAGAGAATAGTCACCTTCAACACACTCCAAGTGAAGAAGCAAACAAAAATTTACCTTCAGGTTAGACTCCAGCCCTGTGAGCCCTGAAAAGAAAGAGATGTCACATCTGCCATGGAAACAGCCAAATTGTATCTTTTGTCCTTGGGGGACCCAGTCCAACTTACTCCTAAACAATGTGTCTTCTTCCTCAAGTGGGAGCAGAAAGGACTTGTTCTTAGATGCCTTGCAGGACCCGGCTGCCTAGTAGATGAGCCTGGACTCTTAGTAGCGAATGCTCCATTGCAAAGCTGTTAATGTTGCAGCCAATGAGACATCTGAAAGCTGGGTGGGCATGGTGGCACATACCTTTAATTCCATACTTGGAGGGGCCAAGGCAGGAGGATTGCCAGTTCCAGGCTAGTCTGGGCTAGTTGGGAGACTCTGTCTTAGACAAAATAAAAAACCAAACCAAACAGGGACAATGTGGATCAAACAAATGGCAAAGTCACTGGAGGCTAGACCTCAGAGGAAGGCTGGGGAGGAGGCAAATACTGGATCAGGTCTTGGGGAATCAGGAGAGTGAGAACGTGAAGAGGTGAGAAGACGAAGATGCACGGGTGATCAGCACGTGTGAATCTGAGGGTTCTGGTCGAGAAGGTGGGGTGACTGAAAACAAGTCAGTGAGGATAAGGGGTCCACTGGGTATGGAAGGACTTGAGAACTGAGGCAAGAAAACCACCCCACCCCCACCTCACATGACAGCAATCCAGGAGTGAGTTGATAAAGGTCTGAATCATTGGCTCAGAGGCAGGAGGGTGGATTTGACCAGGAAAACACTCATGTTTCAAAATGGTGGCAGATGTTATATGTGTGCGTGTGTGCACATCAGCGTGTGTGTGTGTGTGTGTGTGTGTGTGTGTGTGTGTGTGTGTGTGTACACTCGGCACATCAAAACACCCAATGAGTACAAGCCGTATTCCTGCATGGCCATCCCTCTGCTTCCTCACTTGTTCTTAGCCTCGTGCTCCTCACATTAGGTATCTACACTGACCTTATGAACCCCAGGATCAGGATTGGAGGAGGGAACTCTTTTTTTTTTTTTTTTGATACATGGTTTCTTTGTGTACCTCTGACTGTCCTGAACTCACTCTGTAGAGCAGGGCTGGCCTTGAACTCACAAAGATCCCTCTACCTTTGCCTCCCAAGTGCTAAGATTAAAGTTGTTTACCATCACATTCAGCTCAGTTCCCCCCCCCCTTATGTCAATCAAGAAACTGGGTACCAGGTGACACGAGCAGGATGTCATCTACCTGCTACCCAGTGTCCACAGTTGAGCGACCGTTGTGTACTAAAATTCACTTTTCCAAGGTAGAAAGTGCTGTGTGACAAGGGGGAGGGCTAGAGAAAGGACACGTATAACCCAGGAGAGAAATCAATTCTCTTTCTCCTTCCTCTGTTCAATCCCTTCTCTGTGTTGGTCCCTGGGTAGGGATGAGGGCAGTGACTAGACAGAGCTCTGGTCTGCAGGAAGCACCCCAGAATGTGAGTGTGATGTTTGCCCCTGCTTGTTGAGGGTGGGGCTGGGAGTTGTGCATCTGGGTCTCAGTGAATCCTTGTCTGTTGATGTCTTTATGTTCGGATGATGTGGGCTGGCAATCATGCCAGGTCCCACTGAAGGCAAAGATGCTCTGGGGACTGAAGTGGCGGAATCTTTTGAAATTCCAATGTAGAGACGTGGGTAATGGCCTTTTAGACACCTTGGTCTCTCATCCACCCATGAGGCATGCCTAGTCCTTGGCCTTCCTCCCCTGCACACCCCAGCACCCCACAAGTTGCCCTCTGATGGACGGGAACACATTGGTGCCAGGCACAGAGCTCCTTTGTGTTCCACCATCAGTGGTGATCCATCAGCTCTGACCTGACAGCAGGGCGTCCAATCTTAATCCCTACCCCTGCTGCGTGGGCACATAGGGGGCCCCTGCCCCTACTGTAGCCTCCTTTCTCTGCTTTCTCCAGAGGAAGCCCCTAGCCCCTACAAAGGCTTCAGATCCAGGCTGTTGGCCTCCCACCCTGACCATCTCAACTTGACTCTGTCTATTTGCATGCTGAGCTGACCTCATTTGCATGGCAGCATCAGGTTTCAGAAATCCCCTTCACCTGCTCCTGGTTCCTTCTTCAGCTACACACCACCATGGCCTCCAACCCCGGCCTCCAACCCTTTCTAGTCCCTACTGATGGGCTGACCTGGGTGGCCAGGTTACTTTACTAAAATCAAGGCATATTCTCATTCTGGAGAATCATGTGCTTCAGAACGGAGAGGCAGAGGCGAGAATAGAGAGAGAGAGAGAGAGAGAGAGAGAGAGAGAGAGAGAGAGACAGAGAGAGGAGCCTCTGGCCTCTCCAAGTAGCCCTCTTGTTTTCTCAGGCAAGGTCTCTCAGAACTATTATTGGGATTACGTGGGGATTGGGCCTCAGAGATACACACACACACACACACACACACAGACACACACACACACACACACACACACACACACACACACACACACACGCTTCAGGGTGGAACCAGATCGCAGTATCATAAACCATCAAAGCTACAAGGCAGTTGAAGGCTGACTAGTCGGTCTTCCTTCTACACAGAAGGAGACAAAGGCTCAGAAAAGAGTCTTGTTCAAGAATGCTGAGGACTAGGGGTGTCTCTTATTCCAAGACTTGAGCTTAGACCTTGGGGTTGAACCCCTCTCTTTCTGTGAGGAGGGGTGCAGTAGGTGAATATACAATCTCTGGGGGAGTGCAGGGCCTCTTGCAGAAGAATTCAGGGAGACCTCAGTGAAAGCTGTTATGGAGAGAGGAAAATGGAAGAGGGGCTGGGGCCTTGGGACAAGGTTTGGAGGCAGATGGGAACAGAGCTTAGAACTGGGACAGAGAAGAGACCCTGGCCTTTGGGCCACATTATTTCCATAAGGGCTAAGCATCAGGTAACCACTGGGAAATCCCAGCCCTGCCTGGAATCTGGAGCTCAGAGCCAGAACCATCCTTCAAGAATCTTTGGCTTTGGGGTGGGGAAAGGGGCTGGCCCGGAGGCAGAACAAGTTAGGTCCCAGGAGACTTGGGGTCAAGGAGAGGTGGTTGTTGGAGACAAAGCAGAGAGCTGGTATTCAAAATAACTGCAACAATGCTCAGCAGAACACATGGCAATGAGAACCCAGGACCTGGAACTGTGGGACCTTTGGGGATAAGGGTGAAGACTGTTCCCAACCCCCCACCACAATAGGCCCTTCACTTCCTGGTTGGGGCAAAAGCTGTCAGAAATTTAAGGGAAGTGGATAGATAAGAAGATATGAGGCAGGGCATGATGTTGTCTTATCCCCTCTCTGGTTCTTAGTTTGCCTACCAGTAAACCAAGATGCTGGACCCAATGATCCAAACAAATACCCTTTCCCCTCAGCTCAACCTGTAGGCCTGGAGGAAGTGCCAGTGGGCTTAAGAGGAATCGTGTGGGTAAACTGTCAGGTGCTGTTTGCACTTGTTGAGAGCAGTCTCTGGGAGTGAGGAGCGTCCCCCACTCCACCTCAAACTCCATGTTGATTTCAAGTGTCCCTCAAGGTTCCCTGACTTAGGGCACGCTGGCCCCTGGGTCTGAAACAGGGAGCAAAGAGTATAGTAAGTGACGCTAAAGGTAAACCACTTCCAACCAGGCTGTTGTTGTCTATCCTCTGGTATAAAAAACATTCCATGTTTATCCCATGCCTGCAGTGGGAACAGGAGGCCAGAGACATCCAAAATGGACAGAATGTCTTGCTTTGCCCAGAAATCTCTCAGTCAGGAACTTCAGCATGATTCTTTCTCCAGGCCTTTTCTAGCCCTTCTTCGGATGCTGGAAGGAAGTGCCCAGTCTGTTTTCTCTCTGCTTGCTAACTTCTTTTACTTTTTTTTTTTTTTTTTCTGCATATGTGATAAACTCTTTCAAAACTGGAAATCTGGCTGCATGGATCGTCCTCTGTAGGGAATGTGTACTTGGGGTAGGAAGGCAACCTTTTTTGTGACTGCTTTTAATTAGTTGGTTTTGAGGTACTAGGCCCAGAAGCCAAGGCTTTGGCATACACACTAGGCAAGCCCATCACCGCTGAGCTAGCCCATCACTCTCTCAGCTAGAGGCTTGCTCTGTAGGTTGTTTGAAGCAGTCTTGACTGAAAGATTGAACCACTGGGCTCAGGCAGGACAGGTTTCTTTAGGGAATGCTGTCCCCAGTTCACTCTCGCTCCTATGCTCATCCTCACAAGCTTGCCTCTGGCTCAGCCTCCCTGTTTGTCCCCCTCCCAGGTCATCCTCTACTCGGCTTCAGAAGCCATTGCATGCTACCCCACCCCCTTCCACTCCCCAAACTGCTTCTATTTCTGCCTCTTTGACAAGTTGTGACATATTTGAGAGCAGCTGCTGCCTGGGTGGAGATGTCTTTGCTTTTTCCTGGCTCTGTCCTCAGCCCCATCCCTCTGCTGACAGCAACCCCTTCCCAGAATGCATCTTACATTATCGTCTTGGCAGCCCAGACACTAGCTTTCTCTAGATTTCTGCAGGACTTTCCAGGGCTCCAGAGTCATTCAAGGAAGTCGTCTGGCACAGAAAGTCAGTGGGGGTAGAATCTTTTCTGTCAACTCCAGAGCACTGGTTTGCTGCAAATTTCTTTCACACTAGGCTTTATACTTCTGTCTTTAAGTTGGAGGCTATGACTAATTTCTTCTCTGCTAATTTGTCTCTGTAGAGACTAAGAGAAGTCTTCTATTACTCTTGTCTGATCTGAGAATGTCTTTCTCTGCTGCTCTTTCTTCTGAGCTAATAAATGCGCTGGGGTCCTTTCCATCATAAAGATCCCTCAGCCATGGCTTCTCACAAGCCTTCCCTTCCTTCCAACTTTTCTAGAAAGAGGCGTTAACATTTTCTTATCTCCCATTTACTTGCCTGCCTATTGTCTTCTACCACCCCTGGGTCACTAAGACTACTCTCCCTAGGCTGAACAGAGACCCTCAACAGATGGCCCTCAGAGACTCCATCTGTATCTCACTGGATTGCCCTGTGACCTCTGGTGGTGTGGACGGTACCATTCTTGAAACTTGTCTCTTTCTGCCCTTAAAGTCTTCCAACGTTGGTGTTCTTCTTATCTCTTGTTCTCTTCTTTCCTGCCTCTTTTTCCTCTTCTTGTTTTTCTTGGAGCCGTGTTTTAGGAGGATCTCCTCCTATTCTTATCCTACTGTGTTTCTCCGAAACCCCATTCTCATCTTAGGCTACAGTGACCAGGGGAATCAACCACCTTGTGAGCCTGACTTGTGAAACCTAACTGTGCCGGTCTGGTGACCCCCATTTCTCTTCTCTGCTGCTACCACTTCCCCGGGTCACAGATCACAGAAGCACAGTTTTGGAAGGTGACTCCACTTAGCTGTCTTACAGGCTATGTTAACTATTTCCTCTGTTCTGATATTACATTTACTGCTGACGGAAGCCACCATTCAGCAATAACTTATCTTCACCTTTTAAATCCAGTTATATTCAGTAACTACCATCTTTGCAACTTTTCGTTTCACATAGAACCAGGAATCAGTTTCCGCTAACCGGAATGAGAAGTCTTACTGAAAACACGGGCATTTGGCAGAGTCATAGCAGGGATATGCCTTTGTAATAAAGTAAAGGCTACTCCACATCTGCCCTCAAAAGTATAAAAGCAAGGCTGTAGCTCTGTGATAGGGCACCAATATACATAAGGCCCTGGGTTTGACACCTAACACACAGGCAACTCAGAAAACAAGCCTCAAAGGCTCCAGTTTCATGTGACTGCCTGAAGAATAATGCCTAGTAAGTGCTCTTTGACGACACATTGTTACGAAATCTAGCAACCAGATGGATGAAGTTCTTGGTGCTCGTTCTATCAACACTGGTAGACAACAGGAGGTAGAGCCATGGCTCAGTAGTTAAGAGCACTTTCTGCTCTTGCAGAGGACTCCAAATCTCCTCCCAGCACCCACACAGCGGCTCGCAACAGTCTGTAACGCCAGCTCCAGGGGATCTACCGCCCTCTTCTGACCCCTGTGGGCATTGCATGGGTGTGCACGGTGCACATACAGACAAGCCAGCAAATCGCTCACACACATGAAACGCAACTAAAGTAAAAAGTAGTAGACAACAAAGAAATAATGAAAAAGTGTGGTCCCCTAGAAGAATCAGCTCATTCAAATACATCAAGAGATGACAGGATGGCAGAGTAGCACTCAGGCCCTTAAAGGAGCTGCTGTAAATATGCTTATACTCAAGGATTCAAAAACATAGAAAGTTCTGGAGGTTCCGTTTGAAAGTGGGGTCCCAGTGTGGCCAAGTTCCAGTGGGTGCTTCTTTTTGTGTATGTGTGTCTTATAAAATGATTGTCTTTATGTTTCGGGGCCTGCCCTTGGCATGTTTGTGGAGTTCTCTCTCTCTCTCTCTCTCTCTCTCTCTCTCTCTCTCTCTCTCTCTCTCTCCTCTCTCTCCCTCCCTCCCTCTCTCCCTCCTCCCAGTCATCCCATGACCTTGAACTCTTGATTTTCTTGCTTCAGGCTCTTCCATGTGCTGGGTTATACACAAGAACCACTCCAGCAGGCCAGAGCCTTCTCCTCTGAGAGTACTAATTCCATTGGACAAGACTCCACCATCATTACCTAATTGTGTCTCAAAGGCTCCATCTACAAATTCTATTATACTGGGGTTAAGGATTCAACTTGATTTTAGGAGGGGACATATGAATCACTGAATCCATAATAGATGCATATATGATTAGACACTGCAAATAAGTTTTATTGAAAAGGAACATAAACCTATATAAAATGAAACAGGAAAAAGGGCTAAAATGAACCAGCCAAACCAAAAAGAGCTTCAGTGTTCCATGGGAAATACCATACCTTGTAGATTCGCATCTATGTAACTGAGTCCCAGAAAGGGGAAGAGAAGATTAGAAGAAAAAGAAATGGAATTTTTAAAAGTTGATGAACATTACGAATTTATATATCTAATGCATTCAACCAATTCCTGAAAGAATAAATGTGAAGAAAACCACATGGAGACACATCACAACCAAACTGCTAAAAACCAGAGATTAAGAGATGAGTGTAAACAGCTGGAGAAACAAAGTGCACTCTAAAGGGAGGAACGAAAATGAAGAATGGCCGCCAATTTCTCACTAACTACTGGGAAGGCCGGGAGACGCAGAACACGCTCAAAAGTCAACCAATGTCTGTCTGTGAAAATAGCTTCCGGGAATGGTGATGAGATTAAAGGCTTTTCAGCCAAGAGAAGTTGGCAGCATTTGTCAGCAGCAGATCTTTACTACAAAAAATGTTACAGGAATTTCTTGAGAAGGAGAAATTGATTTTTTTTTTTTTAAAGTAGAGACAGACTTAAACGTGCCTAAGGAATGAAAGACAACCAAAGTGGTAACTGTCAGTAAATAATATGTGAAAAGGCTATTACCTTGACTTCAAAATACATTTAAAATATAATTACACATTTAAAACAAAAAATAATGATGCATTAGGGGTTGATAGTAACAAAGTATATAATGGCAATAGTACAGAAGCTAAAGGTGAGAATACACTGCGATAGTATTTCTCCGTTCTAGGTGGAATGTAACAGGTGAGAGTAGAGCTAACACTAGAGGAACTACTCAAAAGGAAAATGCACAGGAAGCTAGCTAAGGAGCAAGTGCTGAAAGATGCATGGGGGTGCTTAAACATGGCTCACCTAGAATAGGAAGAAGAGGAGAGATGAGACAAGTTAAAAGCAGTTGGTGAGATACTAGCCTTGAACCCAAACCTCATGTGTAGGCCCGCCAATACCAAGAGTGGATTTGAAAGAGCAAGCTCCAGCTTTGGAGCTGTCCATAAGAAACGACAGTGAATATGTACACACAGTGAGAGCCAAAGGAGGAGGAGCTATATACAACGCAGATACTATTCAGAAGAGAGAATAGCGGCTTTATTAGTATCAGATAAAAGGAGAGTTGAGAGTGAGGGATTCTGCTGGGTGTTGTGGTTGGCTGTGAAATGCAACCATGGGTTTAAGAATTTGAATGTTTTCCATCCCATGTGCAGACACCAAAGGTAGATGCTGATGTGGATGGCTGGAAGTGCATGCTGACAAGAGCCTGATATAGCTGTCTCCTTAGAGGTCTGCCAGAGTCTGACATATTCAGAGGTAGATGCTCACAGCTAACCACTGATCTGATCAAGGGGTTCCCAATGGAGAAGTTAGAGAGAAGACTGAAGGAGCTGAAAAGGTTTGTGGCCCCATGAGGAGAGCAACAATACCAACCAACCAGAGCTCCCCAGGGTCTAAACCACCAGCCTGGGAGCACATAGGGAGGGACCCATGACTCCGTCTGTATATGTAGGGGAGGATGGCCTTGTCGGGCATAGGTGGGAGAAGAGATCCTTGGTCCCATGAATGCTGAACACTGAGTGGGAGGGAATTTGAGGGTGAGGAGTGGAAGTAGGGGGGTAGGTGAGGGCACATCCTATAGAAGCAGGAGGGAGGGGGATAGGATAGGAGGTTCCTGGGTGGTGGGGGGAATGGAGTAAGGGGATAAAATCAGAAATGTAAATATAATCTCCAACAAAAGAAAGAAAGAAAAAAGAATTTGAAGTTCATCCCCAGTGGTGATGCTGTTGGGGAATTATGGAGCCTTTGAAGCTGTTTACTGTAGGCCATTGGGGGTGGGTGGGCCTTGAGCATACAGCCTCGCTTTGTTCCTGGTTCTTGAAGACATGCAGTCTTGGCTTTGTGCCTTCGCTGCTGTGCACTCCATGGTACCCCGCTCCCAGCCCTATGGACTGGTGTCTCCTGAAACATAAGCTAGAATAAAGCCTTCCTCCATTAAGATGCTCCTGTGATCTATTTGGCCATGGTAACACTTATACACGATCCCCAGTCACTAGGGATAAAGGGGCGCATTGTGCAATGATAAGGGGGCCGGTTTCTCCGTAGAGTGTGATGGTACTGTATCTAATAAGCCTTCAATATTCATAAAACAAAAAAATGAAAGGAGAAATAGACAAATACAGACATTGACGGATCTCAGCACTCCTCCAGTAATTGATGGAGCAAGTAGCTGAAGCAAGTATGGAGTCAGAGGGCTTAAGTAGGCCTGTCTGTTTTATCAACTGATGCTTGTAGGATATTCCACCCAACAGTAATAGAATACTCTTTCACCCCAAATGCACATGTGACACCCTTCAAGATCACATGCCGGGCTGGGAAAAAAAAAACAAAACAGGTCTCAGTAAATTTGAAATATTCGTAGTGATGTACCTATGTGCTGACCACAGTGGACTAGGAATTGTGCTAAACCGTGTCTCATTCTGATTTGTCCTGATGACTCCAGGCAAGGTGACAGGTGTGGTCTATGTAGGAGCAGAAACTCACATTTGTGTCAGGCCAAAGCTCAGAGTGGGAATCCTGATATTCTGCTGTTAGGGAGTGCAGTGGAGAGGGGACCCGTGGGAACTGCAGTGAGCTCAGGATCCCAGTGACTGGTGTGTCCTTACCAAGTCCCTAGCTGCATCTCATCCCAGGCCTGTACTCCAGCAGCCTCCCCACACCCACCTCCACCAAGGAAAGAAAGGCTCCTGGCGAATGTGCCTGGGGTCCTCACCACAGCAGTGCCTGTGTCTGTTCAGTGAGCTTCCTCTTGATCTCTCATTCACTTCCTTGGGTGGTTCATCCATCGTCTACTCTCTCATCTTGGCCTTCATCCTTGGGGGTCTCACCCATTGCCTTTGTTCCTGGCTGGCCATTCACATCAGCTCAGCAGTCTTGCTCTTCCAGGTAGGAAGACCCTCATTCTGAGGTCTTGAGCTCCAAGTAAGACCCAAGACACCAAGCAACTCAGGTAAGCCTTTTCAGCTCAGACTGCCCATGGTTACCCAGACTCCACCAGGAGCCAGAGCATCTGCCTTTTGGCCAGCACTGTCCAGGCCTCCCTTTATCTTTATGTCACTCGAGAGACTCTTGACCCAGACTCTTCAGCTTGAGCTGAAAAAAAATAGGCATGTCCCATCCTTCCTGGCTAGTTCCCTTATTAGTGAGTTTCAATTCTCCTGCCCTGCCCTCTGTCAGATGGGACAGTCCAAAGAACAGAAGTAGTAGTTCTTGTCAGTCTGGGAACTTTCTGGTGAGAGGGACCATGTTTTCCCTAAAGTGTTCTGGATGTCAGGGCATATGTCTCCTCAACTAGACAGAGACTGCCTCTCTCACCGGGCTCTGAATTTACCTTGCTTGGAAACCAGCAGGAATGTAGTGGGGACTCTGAGGGAGGCACCCTGGAATCTCCACCCTGGGAGAGGAGCCATGGGATCCTGGACAGAGGTTTCTATCCAGGGCAGGCGAGTAGAGCTGAACCCAGCAGCTTGTGCTGAGAGAGAAAGCCGCACCAGGGGCTGCTCTCCCCCAGAAAGGGGTAAGCTGGAGTGCTCTCCCATGATCCGTTTGGTCCCTCACATCCAGCTTACTCCTCTGCAGAAGACAGGACATGTTGAGTGGCAAGGGCACAGCAAAGCCAGATACCGTGGAGCCCTGGCTCTGCCACTTGCTAGCTGAGTGACCTTTTTATTTAATATCTTGGAACCTTGTTTTCTCTGGGATATCGTGTGCTCTGGGAATGCAGGCTGAATGGAGTTCATATCTGTTCCCTTTCTTTGGGGAATTTGGGAGCGGTCTAACTAGCCTCTGATAAATTCTAGTGTCTGTGGGTGGGACAGGTCACCAACATGACATTTAGTTCATTCTCAGCCTTTAATCCATCCCAGGCACACACTTAAATAAGTTCCCAAAAATGGAACCCTTGGTAATGCATTCCTGAGCTCTGGTCATGAGAAAATCCCATCCAGCGTCACCACCACCCCCATGGTGAGTGACAGGCATGTCTTTCCTTTGACTCTTCTGTAGCTGGAATGGGGAATGTGGCATAACTCACTGGGTCTGAATTCCTGATCCAGCCCTGTCGTTAACCCCCTATGTGACCTTGGGAATCGGAAGCTGATATTATTAAGCCTCATTGCTTGCTGACCACCAGGTTAAACATTCTTCAGTCTTCAAGTGCTAGCTTACTCATGCCTCATAATGTATCTGTGGGGTAGATGGCAGGCTCCCCCTTTTACAAAAGGGAAACCTAAGGATCAGAGAGGTTTAGGCACTTGCATTAAATCACACAGCTACTAAGGACTGCACGGAATATTCCCTGACACCACAGCCTCTTTCCAGGATGGGTGGAATTCTCCAAGGACCACACTTTCCTGGTCTATAGAATAGGAAGATTGTATTCACTGTTCTGGAAGGTTCTAACACCAGGCTTATGGGAAAATTTCTGGAAATTTCTCCTCAGCTTCTTAGCTCAGCCTCCTTATGATTCCCCAGTCTTTCCTTTGTCTCTCCTAGGTCCTCTCTGCCACCCTCTCCAGTGAGTTGGTGTGAGACCAAATGTTTCTCTGGAGTCTGGGCAGTCCATCTGCTGCGTTCCCTGCATAGCTGGCAGTGGGAACACTGCGCTCCACCCTCCTGACCCTGAGGTTTCAAGTGTTTCCCCCAAGCCTCCTTGCTTGTCTGCATTCTCTTCCTGTAGGACTTAGGTGGCCAGTGTCAAGACCCACTGACCTCTCTGCTTCTGAAAGCACAGATGGCCTCCTGGTATTTGGGGTGGAGTGTGGGGGTGTGTGACTGACTGTACTTGCTCCTCAGGCTTACAGAAGGAGTTCACACAGCCAGACGTTCACTCCTTCACTTACATGCTCACACTTTCTCCCTATCTCCCCGTGGCCTAGCTTTGGCACCCTATGCCTGTGAATGCCAGTCTTCCAACACCAGGTGTCTGGCTTTCCAAGTCCCAGTCTCTACTGTGTTCCTGAGCTGGAAGCTGGCTGCTAGAAGGAGCGGCTTCCCTGTTGGCAAGGGAGGTGCTCACACTTCCTGGTGCAAGGGCGAAGAGCAATGTTTTCTGGAAGTCTTCAACCCAGAGTTAACTGCCTTCTCCATGTGGTGTCACACGATAGGATCTGGAGAGTCGGGGAACGTACCCTGGGCTTAGCATAGGGTGCATGGGGGCAGGGGACAGTGCCAATTTGACATCTTCACATGTCATCAGCAACACCTATGTCATCATTTAGGGCTTTCCTGTTTACTGGATACCACAGTAAATGCTTTAGATCCATGGGCTACTTCCCACAGTGAGTCAACGAGCTGGGTTTCATTACCATTTTCAGACTGAGAGTCATGGCTTAGGAGTTTGCTAACAGAAGACTGAGCCCATGCTTCAGCCCAGCATGGCTTCCTCTAGGCCAGTGATTCTCAACCTGTGTGTTGTAAACCCCTTTGCAGGGGGGTGGGGGGGTGTTGTCAAACAGCCTTTTTCAAGGGGTCCCCTAAGACCATTGGAAAACACAGATATTTACATTATAATTCATAACAGCAGCAGACTTATAAAGAAAATAATTTTATAGTCTGGGGTCAGCACATGTTGAACTACACTGAAAGGTCACAGCATTAGGAAGGTTGAGAATCACTGCCCTAGGCAATGACAGTCTTCTTCATTAAGTATTCTGCTTCAGACCTTGGACGACTTTGGTGACCAGCTTATCTTCAAGATGTATTTGCAGTAGGCAGTCTGCAAGTGTGCATTGTGGATATTCAGTACACTCTTGTTCATCAGCTGAGCTCAGTGAGGGTCTCTGGTATCAGGACAAGTCCCTTACGCGTTAGTCAGAATTTCAGGCCCATTTCACAGCAGCCTCCTCTGGCAACCTTGGTAAATTCCTGCCCTTTGGGACTTGGTGGCACTCACCAAATGAAAAAATGTCATGCAGAGGGACACAGAATGGTGGACTAAGAGGGTCAGGAATCATTGCCTTGATCATTAGGGGGAGATGCCACCTCAAAGGCAGGGAAACTGGTCACGTTGTTGGGGTTTTCTTTGTTCTGAGGCAGATAGTCTTCCAGAGTAGTGCATTTCTGAACAGTCCATCTCCTCACAAGAGGAGCCTGCAGCCCCACGGGTGGGTGAAGAATTGAGGGAACCTCACCCCTGCCCCATGCTACTGAGAGCATGGCCTACAGCAGATGGCCTCTCCTGCCATGCTCTTGTTTGGCTGTCTCACCAAGGCTTGGCTCCTGGCCCTGGCAGTTGATAGCCAACCTCTGGCCTTTGACACCCGCCCCCCCCATGCCCCCACTTGTTAACCACAGTGAAATCATAGTTGCATAAGTCGTCAGAGCCAGGAAACATCTTAAACCAACGGTCTCATTTTAACAAGGAGAACCTGAGAACGAGCTAGGGAGTGACTTGCCTAAGGCGACAGATGGCAGAGTGGAGTGAGCCATATTGGACTTCAACAGTTGGCCCGCCTTGTCCTTCAGAGCCAGGAAATGTCTTATTACTTCCACAAAAAATTATACTGCCTTTACCTGGATGATGATGGTCGCACATGAACACCTCTCTCTGTCTCTCTTTCTCTCTCTCTCTTTTGTACTTTTTAAAGAGCCAGATCTCTCCAGTTAAACCAGAGGATCTTGCCTCTGTCAGATGGCAAGAGACAAGTGGGACCGGGTGGAGGATGTCTAGGCTCCTCCCCTAAGCAGCTTCTCATCCCTATACAGAGCAGGCAGAGAGCCTTACAGCTATGAGGCCATACATTGGTTATTTATTCCCATTAAGCCTTAGTTTTTTCATTTTGGAAGCAAGGATAATAAGGCACTTGGCTTGGTGCCTGGCACACCACTTGCTAATAGAATGTTAACTAATATTTATTATTTGTGAAACTGTAGTTTTTCCTGAAGGCAGTGGTTCTTTGCAGGACTTCCCAGCCTGTAGGTATCTACCCCACACTCCTGCCACGAGTATGGTGAAACATATACTAGGAAACCTTTGCATTCTAGGGGGTCCTTGTGGAGGTCTTAGCCCTACCCTGGACCAGCCCATTGTTAGCCAAGCCTCTTGCACTTCACAGATCTCTCCTGCTGTGACTCAAACAACCACAGGCCATCTGTCTATGAAACTCCAATAGTTAGACCCAAAGCAAAAGTTTCCTAGATCTTTGCCGCCATCCATCCCCGTCTTGGTCTGTTTCTGGCAGGGGTTTTATTTTTCTCCACTTTAAGATGGAAAGCTCTTGTTTGTGCTGCTTTCTGTGTGCAGACGCTCCATTGCAGCAGATGTGGAGGAAATCTCCCGGGAACACTTCTCCGGGAAGGAAGTGCCCATTTAAAGAAATTACACAGAAGTGATGTACTCCCTCCTCAGCCCATGGCTGGCAGTGTGGCAGCTGCAAGGTAGGTGGAATGTGCTTAGAAAACATGAGGCTCTGTGAGACAAGGACCACACACAGCAAAGGGCTCAGGGACTGGCCTTCTGAGTCTCCAAAGCCGAGTGACTCCTCTACCTTCCTGGGAGAGGAGATAAGAATCTTTGGGCCCAGGGCTGGAGAGATGGTTCAGTTAAGAGCACTGAGTGCTCTTCCAGATGATCCGGGTTCAATTCCCTGTACCCACGTGGCAGTTTACAACTGTTAACTCCAAGATCTCACCCCCTAACGCAAGCATACATGCAAGCAAAACCAATGCACATAACACAAAACTAAATAAATTAATAGGAATCCTTGGGCTTGTTCTTCATCATTTCTCCTGCTAAGCAAGTGTGCTCTTAAAACAGTCCTGTGTGCTTCAGACCCTTTGGACAGTCAGTTGATGTGAGTGGCTGCAGGCTGTGGACTGGCTGTGTTACCCTTCAAATTCTCTTGTTGAATCATCACCCAGTGGGGCAGTATTTGAGGGAAAAGCTTGAGAGGCAATTAGGGTTACATAAGATTGTGTGGGTGAGTCCTTCACAATGAGATTAGTGCCCTAATAAGTATAGATGGGGGGCAGGGGGGCCTTGCTCTCTCTGCATGTGCATACACAGGGAAGGCTATGCAGAGAACACAAGCAGGCAGTTCCCAGGCCTCACGATGACCTCAGCAGGCACGCACAATGATGTCCAGTTCCAGGCTGCAGCACTGTGAGAGAAATAATTTCTGTTGCGCAAGCTTCCCAGTCACTGGTATTTTGTTATGGCAGTCTGAGATGACTAATAATTCTAGATAACTAATAACTCTACAAGTGAGGTCACTCTGTGTCCTTAGTATGCTATCAGGGTCTTCTTGGACTCAGTGCGGATGACTGTAGACATTCCATTAGTGAAGCCGAGTGCAGAGGCAGCCATGTTTTTGTCTCACGCTGAGCAACACAAGCAAAAATCCCACATGTTTAAAAGCTTAACTAAAAAAGGGAAAAGATATCTGTAAATCACAATACACAGAATAACAAGTCAACAATAACCACGGGTTAGCTAAACTTTTACCTTGCTGTTACCAGATACCTGAGAGAAATAATGTCCACAGGAAGAGATGCAAGTTTAGGTTTCTGTCTGTGAGCAGAAAAGGCATGGCAGGCACAGCTGGAATGAAGGTGGATGGAAGGCAGAGCCGAACAGCATCAGGACAGACTCAGGCAACATGGAGCCCCCACGGGTGCACCTCTCTGGTGATGGACTTCCTCCAGAGAGGTCCCACTCTCCACTTTCCAGGAGCATAATCAAAGTCTGAACCCATCATTGACCCTCTGATCAGGAAACCTGAGCTTACATCTCTCTTCCTGTTGACATTGTTTCCGTCAGGTTTCTGGTAACAGCAAGGAAAAAGGTCAGAGTTCTTATAATTCAGTCGTCTGCAGCAATGCCCTCCTGGACACAGCCACAGACGTGTTTTCCTGATCTCTTAGGCATTGCTCAGCTGACACTGAAGACTGGACATCACAGCTCATATCCTTTGATATGGTTTGAGAAAAGGTCTAGCTCGAGTGTTTCTCTCCTGATCCCTCTGTGGGGGTGGGGTGACTCGGTTAATTTTGTGCTTATGATTCTTTTATAAGATTGGCCCATTTTTATTTCCAAATGGTGCGTTTTTCAGTTGATACGTTTTTAAATAATTTATTATGGAATCAAATGTGTTTTCTTTTATGACTAGCATCTTTCATCTGTGCTGTGTGTTATAACCATTTTCTGTCCTATGAAAGATGATGAGTTCTGGGAAGGGACTGAGTCTACAGTTACTGAATTTTGAATTTTTTTCCAATTTTAGAATACTGGACACTGTGTTTCAGTGAGTCTCCAGTTTCAAGCTGCCTGATCGCCTGTGTGGAAGAGTTACCTAGAATCTCTGTGTTGAAGTAGACATGCTGAGATGTTGGTAGATTATGTAGAGATTGTACCTACCGATTTATAATGCATGCATTCTGAGTGGTCATGTGTGTGGTGTGTTCAGGTGTGTACACATGCATGTGTCTATACTCATGCCTAGAAGCCAGGGAGGATATAAGGCATCTTCCTTTACCCCTCCTTGCCTTATTCTGGAGCGACAGGGTCTCTCATAGAACCTGGAGCTCACCATTTTTTATCTAGGCTGACATCGAGCACACCTCGCCTAACACCTTGTTTTCACTCATCCCAGCTTTGAGCTATATGTGTGCAGCCATGGCTGATTTCGTGGGTAATGGGGATCCAAGCTGTAACCATGGGCCTTTCTGTGCCCATCCCAGTTCTTAATAATGACCTTTATATTTGTTAACAATGCTGTTGTCCTTAGCTTAGTTTGCTCCCCAACTAGCTCATAACTCACACTAACTCAGTTATACTCTTCTCTGTCTGTCCTATGGTTGCTTACCTCTCCTCAGTTTCCTGTGGCCAACTTCCTCCACATCTTGGTGGCTAATCTCCTCTCTCTATCCAGAAGTCCTGCCTTACTATTCTGCTTTTCACAATAGGCTGTAGGCTTTTCATTTTAACCAATCAGAAGGTGCCTTAGACAGGCAAGGCAGGACAGAGACCCATCTTCACACAATGTACTAAAACGTCATTCCAACCTCAAACAAGTCCCAAGGCTTGCCTAGGAAGTGCCCTTTCCTACTGAGCTGTCTCCCAGCCAGATAACTCTACTGATAGTGACGTCGTCAGACTTACATTCGATTTCTTGTTGCTTCTATGAGACAGGGTTTCTCTGCTTAAACTTGGCTACCTTGGAACTTGACACGTCGTACACAAGGCTGGTCTTGAACTCACAGAGATATCCATCTACCGCTGCCTTCAGAGTACTGAGATTAAAAGCATGTACCGTCATCCCTGGCCTTAGACTTATATTTTTGCTATTGTTATTTAACCAAAGGGAATAAGGTAACTTCTTGACTAATGTCTGAATGTAGAATTAATGTAGACTAATGTAGAATGCTTTTCTACATTAGATTTTTGCTTGGATGCTTATTGGTCATGGAGATTTTTCTGTGAAATCCATTTTAAGATATTTTGTTTATTTTTATTGGGCTGAGCTTTCTGTGCTGTACGAAATACCTAAGATAAGGGAACTTCAAAGGAAGAAAACTTTGTTTTGGCTCCTTGCCCTAGTTTGCTTTCTATAGATGTGACAAACGCCATGACCAAAGGCAACATTGGGAGGAAAGGGTTGACTGGCTTACATAACGCAGTGCTAGTCCATCACTGAGGGAAGTCAGACCCGGGACTCAACCTGTAACAGAGACAGCAAACACCACAGAGGAAGGCTGCTTCCTGGCTTGTTCCTCATGGCTTGCTCGGCATACTTTCTTATAACACCTAAGACTACCTGCCTATGGGTGGTACCACCCATAATAGACTGGGCCCTCTCACATCAATCACCAATCAAGGAAGTGCCCCACAGACTTGCCTCCAGGCAATCTCATGGAGGCAATCCTTCCCTTAAGGTTCCCTCTGTCAAGGTGACTCTATTTGTGGGTCTCAGGTTGACAAAAACAACTAATCAACACACTCAGGGTTTTAGCCATGGTTTTTGGCTCCAATTGGGTGCTTGTAGCAAGGCAGAACATATATTATGGTGGATTAACTACTTTTCTCAGAGATATGACAAAATTCCTAACAGAGGAGATTTAAGGATGGAAGGTTGGCTTTGGCTCACCCTTTGAAGGTCTGTCATGGTGGAGGAGGATGAGGTCACATTACTATCCAGTCAGGAAGCAGAGAGAGGCGAATGCCTCCTTTTCATTTAGTTTGGGACGCAGGTTCACAGGATAGTGCTGCTCACATTCATGGCGGGTTTCTTGCTTGTTCATAGAGGTAAAAACAGGTTTGTAATAATCATTTTATGTGAGTGCTAATTGAGCCTGAAAGTTTTAATAGTTCCCATATACATTATTTAGAAACATTATGTTAGCTGTCATGTTACTGGTTAATACCAAGATTTTCTCTTACATTTTAACTCCACTTTTTCTTTGATTTAAAAATCGTTTTCTAGTTAATTAGTGTGTATATGTGAGTGATTGTGTCTGTACAGGGGCACAGGGACATTTGTGTGCCTCTGTATGATTGGAGGCCAGGAGAGGGCAATCGGAGTCCTTCTCTATCCGCTCTGCCTTTTGCTTTGAGTCAGGATCTCTCTTTGAGTTCAAGGTTCCCGTTTTCTCCACTATGCTGAAAACCAGCTGGTCTGAGCCCCTTCTCTGTCTCCACCCACTTGAAGCTGTAGGTGCTGCTAGCCTAGCTCTGGTCCTCAGGGTTGTAGAGCAAGAATAACTGTTGGGTCATCTGTCTAGCTCCTTCTTTTACCTACCTACCTACCTCTCTCTCTCTCTCTCTCTCTCTCTCTCTCTCTCTCAACAAGATCTCATTATGTAACCCTAGCTGGACAGGGACTCGCTGTGTAGGTCAGGCTGGCCTAGAATTCCACAAAACTCTATGTGCCTCTGCTATTCAAGTGCTGGAATTAAAGGCACATGCCACATTTCATTGCATTGCCTATCCATTTTAATTTTGTATTTTTTTTATTGCACCTCTTCTGGCTCTGGTGTAATGTTGAAGCCTCAGTAGCAGATATTTTTATTTATACCTGATCTCAAAGGAGAAATCTTTGTATATTTTACTACCAAGCAAGATATTTGATGTTGCTTTTATAGGAAATACTTTAAAAAAATCAGATTAATGGAATTTTTTTCTATCCCCGTTTTACAGTGATTTTACTTTATAAATGAGATTTGGGGGAAGAGGGCTCAAGGGATGGCTCAGCAGTTAGGAACACACACTGCTCTTACAGAAGACCTGAGTTTGGTTCCTAGCACCCACATCAGGTAGTTCAAATCCACCCATGGACTCCACACAGGGGATTCAAGGCCTCTGACCCTCTGGACATTGTAGTAATGTGCTCAAATGCACATGTGCACACATAAATAAAAATAATAAAAAAAAAGAGTTTACAGTCCATCATCCAGGGAAGTCAGGGCAAGCCTGCAAGGCAAGAACTGGTGTAGAGCCCATGAAGGCACGCTGCTTACTGACTTGCTCTCCTGGCTTGTTCAGCCTGTTTCTTATACAGACCAGGACCACCCACAGTGAGCTAAGCGTGCCCATGTCCATCGCCAATCAAGAAAATGTACCACAGGTTTGCCCACAGGCCAGTCTGGTGGGGACATTTTCTCGGCTGACATTGTCTCTTCCTAAATGGTTCTGGCCTATGCCATGTTGACTTAAAAATTAATCAGCAGTCACCTACTGATAGAGCGATGGCAAAATTTCTAACTACAGTTGCATTGTCTATCTGCTCACTTGAGAGTAGGAGGGCTTAATACATTTCAGCTGCGTTGCTGACACACAAACAGATTTCGTGTTATCTTTCTGCTGAATTTATTTTTTAGATTACTGTCTACTCTCTTTATTATGTCTTAAGATTTATTTTGTCTGATATTACTATCGCTACACAAGCTTGCCTCCCCACCCCTCTCTCTTTGATGGGGTTTCACTATGCAGCACTGGCTGGCTTACATCTTACAGTTTAGATCACCCTGGTTTCGAGCTCACAGAGACCCCCCTACCTCTGCCTCGAAAGTGCTTGTATTAAAGGTGTGCACCACCACGCCTGGCCTCCCAACTCTCTTTTGATTAGTATTGTGTGGTATAGTTTTTCCATCCTTTTAATTTTTATTTGAACTTATAAAGTATATCACAGCATTTTAAAAGGTGATTCATTATTATTCAGACAATTACAGATATGGAGTTAAGCTTTCATGTTAATATATGTATTCTATTTCTGTTATATGTGCAAAATTTTCCTGTTTTCTTTTTAATCAATTTATTCCATCATTCTCTACTGCATATGGCTCATCAATACTGTATTACTTTATTCTCTTGGTTACGGTATGCTCACAGCTTTGGTTTACAGTACTTCACCTTCGGCTAATATCTGTGTCCATCACTTTATATGGCTGTGACAGAATAATGTCTACTTAAAAATGTAACGTGGTTTGATTCATGGCCTTGGAGAGTCTTGACCCATCATAGAAGGGAAGGCTGCTGGAGTTCAGGGCTCATGCTGGAGCCTCCTCACGTCATGCAGCATACGTCTATACAACAAGACAGACAGGTTGTTCACTAGGGTAAGGGCCACAGCCTTCACAGGCCTTCCCCTAGAGACACACCTCCTCCAGGTAGCTGGCCCCCCAAAGATTCTTACCCTCTTTCTACATTGCCTTACTTGAGGACAAGCCTTTAAAACATGGACGTCCCCTAACCTTCCACCCGGCTAGGGTGGTGTGCATTTCAGATTCAAGCCACAGTGGCTTTTATTTTTTATTTGATGCCTTTATCAAGGTGATGAAGATCTTTTGCCACTTTATGTCATTATAATGTATCTTAAGGCTACATGTACATACATGAATCATGTATCTTAAGTCTGCATGCACATACATGAAGCCACACAAGATATAATTGTTTTTAGACAGACATTAGGAAGTTTCGCCCTGAGGTAGTGGTGAACTGTCAGGAGCTGAAAGCTTGGCCCACATCCCTAGCCGCAGCAGAACCAGGCAGGGACCTTTAAAAAGCCAGCACTCTCCGGGAGCTGTGTGGGGCAGCTGCTTCTCTCTGCCCCAGGAGAAGTAGAATAAACAGGCTGTGAATGGCTCTGGCACTGCAAGGCTCTGGAGAGAGGAAGGAGGAGGGCTCACTGAGAACCATACCCACAGGCCCTGTGGCCAGTTCACCATGGTAACAGCTTCTGAGACATGACTTGTGAGGGAGTGCTCATATTTTATTCCTCTTGGTCTTGGATGTCTTTGCCTGCTGTGCCAGCTTCCATATTAGACAGTTAGCTTTTATTCCCAAGTATTCTTTTAAGTGTTGGTCTGTTAGTGATAAGCTCTACTTTGTTTGAAGATTTTTAAACTGTATTGTTTAAGGTTATTATTATTATTATTATTTATTTATTTATTTTTTTTTTTGGTTTTTCAAGACAGGGTTTCTCTGTGTAGATCTGGCTGTCCTGAAACTCACTCGGTAGACCAGGCTGGCCTCGAACTCAGAAATCCGCCTGCCTCTGCCTCCCAAGTGCTGGGGATTAAAGGTGTGTGCCACCACCGCCTGGCTATGTTGAGCACTTTAAGATGCCGTTTTATTTCTGTCACCGGACAGTCTTAGTCTTTCACAATATCTAGCTTCCTATTATCTTTCTTTCTTTCTTTCTTTCTTTCTTTCTTTCTTTCTTTCACCATCAATACAACTTACATTAAATACTGTAGAAGAAAGAAAAGTAATTTTAACTTGACAACTAAAAGAGCCTTAACACATGTGCTAACACTTGTTTGAAATCCAGATCCTGTCCCAACTTTATCTCTTGCTAACAAAGCATCCTAGAGAACTGCAGCTAACTTCCAAATATGTCTCTGAAAATGTCCAGAACCAGCCTTCCAAATGAAGACTGTTATGTCCAATGTTGGATTGATTTCTAGACTAGTCCATGATTGAGTCTGAATAACTGGTCACATTTAAGAAAAATATAAGAATCATTATAACTTCTCTTTTTGGTTCTCTGTTCCACAAGGTCTAAAAATTTGAGGCAAGGCAGCTTGTCTCATCTGGGATATAGGAAAGCAAAAGTGGGTCAGGAACATATGTCCAATACAGCTTTCCAGTCACCATTGTCAGGGCACTCAGCAAGCTCACAGATCAGCATCATTCTTTGTTCTGGCATCAGCATGTCTCTCCTGTCTCTCTGGTAGCCACCATGCTCCTTCAGCATTCTGCAGGAAAAACACAACCATGCTCTTTTCCTCATATTAAATTCCTGATCAGGATCATATCATATGCCAGTAAGTGGATCCTTCCCTTTCACCTAGGCATAAGTATGCCTAGTTGTAGGGTGCCATAGACACTCAGCAGAAAGTTCCTTGGCATCCAAATTTTTAAAAATTTAAAATAAAAAGAACATGATTTAAATAAATTTGTGGTGTGTGGGGATATACCTCCCCCTTTTTTATTTTATGAAGATATTATTTTAAATTTCCATGGGCCTGTTCCACAATACCTTGTCCTTGAGGGTTATAAGAAATCCCAGCAATATGGGTAATGTTAAATTGTTGACAAAAAGTCTCAAATGCTCGACTGCAATAGCCAGTTCCATTATCTGTCTTAATCTGATTTGGAACATGGCTTCCTATTCTTAAGAATCCTCATCCGTTCAGGTTCTTCCTAGTCCTTCTGTGTGGTACCTAGGTATTTAG
Organism: Rhabdomys pumilio; assembly: GCA_030674055.1. Lineage (NCBI taxonomy): Eukaryota > Metazoa > Chordata > Mammalia > Rodentia > Muridae > Rhabdomys > Rhabdomys pumilio. The sequence goes on along the minus strand of JANHMN010000009.1, from coordinate 33,911,325 downwards.
GGGGGGGGTAGAGTCACAGATATTCTTGAGCCTGGGGTTTCATTTTGGAACATTCTAGGTATCTCTAGATCCAGCATGTGTTTTGTCTTCTCCTCTTGCCTTCTGGTTACATGTGTGTGTGTGCTGGGCTTTCATCTGCGTCTCTCACATATTCTCACTGTGAATTCTATTTGTGACTTTGGTGTCTATGTGTTGCATGTGCACTTATGTGTACGTGTGCACATGTGTGTGCACGGAGGCCTGAGGACAAGTGTGGGTTTGTCCCTTGGAAGCCTTTTGCTTTGTTTTCGTATCCTTTTCCCAGATAATATTTCCTGTTGGTGTAGAGCTTTGCTGAGCAGGCTAGCTGGCCAGCTTGTGGGCCCCAGGAACCCCCTTGCCTCCATCTCTAAAGCATAATGACTACAAATGTGTGCTTTTTTTTTTTTTACATTGATTCCCAGGCCTCGAACTCAGATTCTCACACTTGAGCAGCAGGGTATTTACCAACTGAGTTATCTCCCCAGACCTCTTACTATAGAATTTAATGGGCATATTTTCAATTGATTCATATTCTAGTTTGCCAGTCTTCTCTTTTACTGTGTTTTATCTGCTATTAAAACCTCTAGTGAATTTTGCATCAAGAGGCCATGCCACATATCGACCTATCTAGTTCATAGACAAGTATGTTGCAAAGGTCCCACAATGATGACATCACACTAGTAATCTAGCCTGTAGAGCACATCCTCATCTGAGTGCTGTATGTTAGGTGCCTTGTGAAGGTCCCACAATGATGACATCACGCTAGTGATCTAACCTGTAGAGCACATCCTCATCTGAGTGCTGTATGTTAGGTGTTTTGTGAAGGTCCCACAATGATGACATCACGCTAGTGATCTAGCCTGTAGAGCACATCCTCATCTGAGTGCTGTATGTTAGGTGCTTTGTGAAGGTCCCACAATGATGACATCACGCTAGTGATCTAGCCTCTAGAGTGCATCCTCATCTGAGTGATGTATGTTAGGTGCTTTGTGAAGGTCTTATGATGATGACATTATCCTAGCAATACATCCTCCAAAATGCCTCCCCACCTGAGTGATGCATACTGGGTGCTTTTCTCTGTGACTACTTTTTAGTATGATCTCTTTTTGATATTTAATGTGTTAAACATCCTGGACTTTTCACTGTGAGGTTTTAGGTACTATGTTTCATTTACACCCTTCCTCCTCCTTAGCAGACTGCATCTCCTGCCTTTCTGTTCTGAGAAACTTTCAGTCATTTACTCTTCATCTCTCGTCTCTTCCCTTTCACTCTTCTCTAGTCTAGAGTCCAATTTAATATTCCTTTCATTATTCTATCTCCTTGCCTCTCTGAGCTGTATTCTGGGTAATTTAGATCTGTCTTCTAGTACAAAGTGATCAACTTAGCTTTTCCCACTTCAGTTTGGAAATATTTTAATGGGAAAGTGCAATGCCATCCAGAAAAGTACAAGGCCATAAATTTTAGCTTGGCAATGTATTTGTTTAAATATCTGTTTACTTTAATTTTGTGTGTATGAGTGCTTGTGTGCATGTATGTGTTTGTACCACACGTGTGAAGGAACCCGTGGAGGCCAGCAGAGGATGCTGGATCCCCTGGAACTAGAGTTACAGAAGGTTATGATCCAGGTCATTCAGGCTGCTCTTGGTATTAAGAGCCAAACCGGGTCTCTGCAAAAGTAAAGGCCTTAACTACTGAGCCATCTATCCAGGTGCCCCTAGCCTGCCTGTCTGCCTGTCCATCTGTCCTTCCTTCCTTTTTTTTTTTTCCAACCAGTTTCCCTATGTAGACCAGGCTGACCTTGAATTCACAGATATCCATCTGCTTCTGCATCCCAAATGCTGGGATCAGAGATGTGAACCACTACACTAGGCCTTGATAAATAATTATAAAGCAAATACCCAAGTCATTAACTGAGTAATAAAATAATCACCAATAACCCTAATGACCATGACATGTCCTCTCTTGACCCCTAATATTTCCTTCACGAGAAGAAACCCTAATGCAGTGATTTTCAATCTTCCTAATACTTAGCTTTTCCCACTTCAGTTTTTAATATAGTTCCTCATGTTGTGGTGACCCCTAACCATAAAATTATTTTTGTTGCTACTTCATAGCAGTTTTGCCTCTGTTGCGATTGTGAATATCTATGATTTCCTATGGTCTTAGGTGACCTCTGTGAAAAGGTCATTTGACTCACAAAGGGCCTGCGACCCGAGGCTGAGAACCAGTGCTCTAAAAGTCAGGCCCTCGTTCATTCCCTCCTTGACAGTAATTCAGCCAGATGTTCCAGTTCTCTTTGCTTATATTGCAGCTGTGTTTTGGGTCTGCTTCTTTCATTTAACATTATTTTTTAAAAGGCTAATCCATATTTGCACCCATATTTCATCTTTTTTCACTGATGTGAAACATTTTGTTGTGAGATTGTCATAACTATCATTTTAAACTTTTTTTTTCCCATCAGACTCCGCAAAGGAGCCCGACAACTATCATTTTAAAAGAATACTTTTAATTGATTCTTTGTAAGTTTCTCATCATGCACCCCAATCCTGCTCATCTCCTCATCCCTTCATATCTGCCCTTTACCCTGACAAACCCTCCCCCCCAAATAAAACACACACACAAGCAACAACACAGAAAACATCTCATCGTGGAAGCTGTAGGGTGTCACACAGTGTACCCCTCTGGCCACACATCTTCACTTACAAATGTTCATTCTAATGAGTCATTGGTCTGGTTCAAAGTCTCTGGCTTTTGTGACACTGTCTATATTGGATCCTCATCAGAACTCCTCCTGGTTATCCTGGTGTTGTCTTGTATCATGAAGATCCTGCAGCTTTGGGACAACAGGACTGGTCCTTTTACATGTCTCAACCATTCTCAGATTATGTAGATTTTGGGGTGAGTTAATTCAGATTTGAGCATGGGTGGTTGCTAAGTTGGTCAGCTTACCAGCTCTCCCTTGTCCATACTAACAAGGTGAGTTCTCCAGCACTGCTCCAATTAGGACACGCAATGCTGCCATGGGCAGAAGGCAGGGCCAGCTCTTGTGCTCTCATGCCCTTGAGGCCGGCTTACCAGCACCCATGCCTCTAGAGCCAGCTCTGCTATGCTGCTTCATCAAGGTGTGGGCCCCACTCTTCCAAGTGCTGCATCCTGTGAGGAGCTGGGCCAACTATCCCCTTTTTACACACTTGTGAGCTGAGGACCAGCCTCAGCTTGGAAGAAAGTCCTGAGTGGGAGCAGTAGAAGAAATGCTCAGAGTCAATGATGGGTGTAAGCTGACAGCTTTGTCTTTTGCTCGAGAGAGCTCTCCAGATATCCCTGTAGATAGCTCTCTCTTGCAGACCAAAGCCTGGTCTTTTATTTGTATAAACCACTTTCTTATCAGTTTAATCATCTACCCCAGGTTCCCTTTTGATTATCCCATGAATTACCACTTTTTAACGTTAGCCCTTTGACTCTCAGAAAAAGATAGCAAGCACATTTTTTTTTAAACATAGCAAGTCCTATTTGGTTCACTGAGCACAGCACTTATGGTTGCCAAGTCTAGATATAGAGGCTATTTTTATATAAGAAAGTGTGAAAAAATTAGCTTTCTGTTTTCCAACTTCTTCACTGCTTAAACTTGGCTGTTCTGGAACTTGCTCTGTAGACAGTCCTTGAGCTCAGAGACCTGTATGACTCTGTCTCCTGAATGCTGGGATTAAAGGTGTATACCACCATGTCTGGACTTAAACTTGCTCTGATCCAGGCTGGCCTTGAACTCAGAAATCTGCCTGCCTTTGTAAGCACAAACAATAAGAATAGCTGGGTGGGATCACACACTGAGATCACCAATTCCTCACTTCCTGGTGCCCCTTTATTATTTAACTATTCCTTTTCTTTTATTGACTCATTAGTTTAGCTGCTTTTGTTCTTTCAGGTCTGTGAAGTTCCTCATACAATTCATATTGCATTCTTATATTTGCATAGTAGAGAAATCCTGTTTCTATATTCTTGAATTCATGTTTTCAGAGTTCTTTCCCACAGCCTGAAGGGCTATCCTGAAGATCACACAGCATTTATCTTTTGCTGAGGAACATTAGACACATTCTCACTTCTAGGAATTATGCTGTTTCTGATTATCATGGAGCCATTAACCTTGACAGGGATAACAGTCCCCAAAAGAGGAACATAAAGTAAAATATGTATATCATTATGCAAACAATGCCAATGGCAACTGTCAGCATTCATAAAGACCCACGTCCCACTGGCTCGGCTCCAGGGGTGGGAATCATGTCAATCACACCATCCCTTCTGTGGCCATGCCAGATCTGGCACTTGGGGCTGGCTCACCTGTGTCTTTGCCATCAGGGCTACCTCCACTGTGTTGCCCAAGCAATGTGTGGGGCCTGCTCTCCTGAGTGCTACAGCCAGTGAGGGGCAGGGCCAGCTCTCCCACTCCCGTGATCCTGGGTTGGCTCTCCCTGTTGCCTCAGGTGACCAGGGGCATGAGAGCAGAGGACATCTTCCCCCTCTACCTTCTTCCCAAGCCACCTCACAGCAGAGGGGAGGCAGAGCCAGCTCTCTCATACTCTGTGGCAGCAAGCAGGTGTCTATGGCCTGCCTGTGCCACACACTGGAAGTCAGGTCTGTAGGTGGCATGGCAGTCTACAAGTCTCTGTCTGTCTCCCTCCTCCTGTACTGTGCTGCCTGGATTTGATTTGATTTGGTTTTCATGCATCCTAAGCATAAGACAGCTTTGGCCACCAAGCCAGGCATCAAGCTAGGATAAACAAAGGACCGCCCTCTGTTCTGCCCTGACTGATGTAAGAACACCACCAACAAGTTGTCTGGTTGATTGCTGCTAGGGAGGATAACTTATCGTTTTATCCTGGTTGACATTTGAGTTAATTTTCTACTTCTCTTGAAGGGCAATATATTCATCGAACATTATTTTATATTTGAACAAATGTACATGAGTTCCTCTAAGTTAAATGGTAATAAATGAATCTTTGGGCTGTATATCATATATAACCTTAGGCCTTCTCAACATGGGCATGACTGTCTTGGGACAGTTAACTCTGTGATGGGAAAGGTTTTCCTGTGCATTGTGGGATGTTTAACAACAGCCCTGCCCTTATACACCAGATGCCAGCAACACTTCTCCCTACTCTTCCAGGCATGCCATGCAAGCTGCCCTGGGCTGTGAACTTACTGTGCTGTGAACTACTGTGTTCTGTTTTGCTTTTGTAGTGGTTTTGGTTTTTTTGTTCGTTTGTTTTGTTTTTCATGATATTTTGTTTCCTTGTGTTTTAAAATATTTTTAACTTAACATTTTATTATTATTAGTGTGTGTGTTCACACTTGGGCACATGCACGTGCATACAGCAGCCAGTGAAGAACTTCAGAAATCCAGCTCCATCAGTTCCACCTTATCCCCTTGAGAAAGGGTCTCTCGCTGAGCGGAGCTGGATGTCAGCAAGCCCCCTGAGGTTTGCTTTTTTAGTCATTAACTGTAAGCTGCTTATTATGGTTGTAATCTTAATGATTCCCCTAGAGGCTCCTATATGGAAGGTTTGGTCTCTGGTTGATGGTGATTTGGGGATGGTGTTGAACCTTTTAGAGCAAGGCTTAAAGGAAGGAATTAAACTGTTGGGGGTTTGCCCCTAACAGAGACATCCAGTAAGATCCTAAGATCCTGGCTCCTTTCTCCTTTGCTCCCAGTCTGCCATGTGGTAAGCAGCTTTGTGTCACCGCACTGCACAACACTCTTCGTCACAGCTCCAAAGTGAGCAGGCTGAGCATACATGGCCTCAAATCTCTGAAAACCTGAGCCAAAATAAACACCTCTTCTTTTTATGTTGTCACAGTGACAGGCAGCTGAGTAACATCACGATTCTTAGAACTGTATCTGAAGGGGTTTTCTTTTGCTCCCTGAGTGTCTTTTGTTTGATATTGTCAGATACCTGTGGGTGCTGCCAGCCCAGGATCACAGGAAAGAGAGTGCTTGGCTTACAGTTGCGGATCACCGCACGCCTGTGCAAGGTTAGCGGGCAGTTATTTCTCAGCACAGAGGCTCTTCACACTTATGCACAATTCCAGGTTCCAGGTGGGCAGAGAGCGTGTAGGTTCATGTTGAATTTGCTCTTATACTGAATTGTAGCCTCTGGGTTCCAGCTCTCCTGGTTTATGCTGAGCGTGGGGCTGCTCACCAGAGACCACATCAGTGACAAACCCTTGCTGCCTTTGAGAGTTTGTAAAAACGAAAGTCAGTGCATACCGTGCTGGCGGAACACTTGTCTTTCACATGACCTCAGGATTTGGACTTTGTCTTTCCTTCTGTCCTGGTTTATTGATGCATTTAAAAAAGAAGCTTCAAATATTCTGTCCAGTATTTGTTGTTGTCTCTACTGACAGGATTAATCAATAAACTACTCTGCTATCCCTCTGAACTGACATCTGTAACTTTTAAAAAGTAACAACTGCTGTGAAGCTGGCTGAGCAAATACCGGGGCTGTTACGAGCAAAGCAAGGGAGCTGGATTTAGCTGCACCGAGCAGAGGGCCGTCCTGTAGATCGTCTTAGATGTGGGCGGATTTAAGAGATCTATGAAGTCCGTGAGGACATGTTTGTAACAATGTAACAAGTGGAACCCAGGGAGTGTGCTTACAGCATCTCTAGACACTTGTGGGGATGGCGCTCAAGGTGGGTCTCAATCTGGAAAAAAGTGGACCCGAAAACAATGGAAGTTCTGGGATGTACCCAATGCTTTCTAAACATCTAGGAAAGTAGACACCTCCTCTTTCTTTTTCTTCGTCTTCTCCTCACCACCCCTTCCTTCTCACCAATTTCCTGGGGTTCTTTTGGTATTCTAAAACAATATCACTAGGTAGCCCAGGCTACTGTTGTAGCCCAGACTGTCCTAGAATTCCTAGAATCCTGAGTGCTAGAGTTATCAACATGCGTCATTACAACTGGCCAAGCTGTTTTCCGGGAGAGCACAACTTACTTTCACCTTAGTAAGTTCCTTACCCTTGAAGCTGATGCCTAGAAATTCAGACATGTCCTCAGGTCTGTAAACAAGGCCTCTGGGAGCAGCAAAAAATGGTTGGAATTTTAAAGTCTTTCTCTCTGAACTTTTAATATTTGTACAATGATTAATTAACAAGACATGACTTCAACAGGTTCAAATGAACTAATAGCACATGTGCCACACCCAGAATTGTGCCATTCATAGACACTCTAGAGGCTAATTTCAAAATATAAAAAATGCCAGGTAAGAGGTACCTACTGGTACCATAGTGGTATCACTGTTAGGGGTAATCAAACCTATTATTTCCTTCCTTCCTTTGTTCTTTCTTTCTTTATTGCCTCTTTCTGTCTGTCTGTCTGTCTGTCTGTCTGTCTGTCTGTCTTTCCTTCCTTCCTTCCTTCTTCCTTTCTTCCTCTCTTTCTTTCTTTTTTGGACTTTTTGAGGAAAAGTTTCACTGTGTAGTTCCAGGCTGTCCTGGAACTCACTATATAGACCAGGCTAACCTTGAACTCACAGAGATCTGCCTGCTTCTGTGACTGCTAGGATTAAAGGTGTATGCCACCACGCCTGGCATGCTTTCTGATTGAAAGCTCTCCAGAAAGCAATTCACACTCGGTTCTGCAAACCTGACAGAAGCTCATGACTCGGCACTGGAGAGATGACTCAGTGTTTAAGAACACTTGATGCTTTTGAAGAAGACTGGTTTTGGTTCCCAGCATCTACATTGTGACTTATAACCATCTACAATTCTAGTTACAAGTGATCCAATGACTTCTTCTGGACTTTGAGAATACCAGGCATATGTGTGCTGTTCATACATACATCCATGTAAGCGAGTGTTCATCTACAAAGTATCTAAAGAGAAGAAAAGAAAAGAAAAGCCAGACATGTTAACACACACCTTTAGTCCCAGCACTTGGGAAGCAGAGGCAGGAAAATCTTTGTGATTTTGAGGCCAACCTTGGCTACCAGACTCTTTCTTAAAAGCAGACAAACAGACAAACAAACAAGGGCTAGGGAGGTCATATGCTCTGGGTGGGGGGAATCTATGTCTGCTATTTTTTTTTTAAATGGACATGTGGTCCAAGTGCCTGCTAAACATTTATGTTACAGTCATAGATGAAGGCTATTTTAAACCATGGTCAGCGAGGCTCCTCTACACAGTGGGCTGCAGTTAATGTAAAGACTCAAAACCTGTCAGAGTGCTGAAGACACGTGATTATTAAGTGTCAAGTGGGGCATTTGTATCAAGGCCCCTAAGGCCAGGGTGGTGAGCCAGAGGATCCAGGAGGAGCTGCAGCAATCCTCTGGATATGATATGGCTGTGACACCCATAGACTTAGTAGTTGTGGTCACCGGCACAAGACTAAATCAGTGGACATCCCACACCCCACTTATGGATGGTGGGGAGACCACATGCCTAGCTGAGGAGCTATTTGCAATTGATGGCTGCTGGGGATGGAGGGAGTGTCATTTGTCTTTGGGGATGTGGCTGTTGTTATGATGCCCATGCTATGTGAATGCAAGCAGCACTAGATGAATTTAGTAGGTTATTACAAAAAGAAAGAAAGAAAGATAAATAGAAAGAAAGGAAGGAAAGAAGGAAGGAAGAGAGCTTGGAGACGGGAAGGAGATGTGTTGGGGGAGAAGCTGGAGAGTGAGGGGTGGTATTGGAGGCTGGCTATGTTCAAGTTACATTTTACCGTGTATGCAATTGTCAAAGAATATTTTTATATTCTTAAAAAAAAAAAAGGCCTGAAGCAAATTCACACTTGTCAAATCAGAGACCCTTTCTTGTGTGACTTTGTGCTCATTAAATAATGCTACATTTCTTACAGCTGGGGATAGCCATGCAGGGACAAACAAGACTGGTTCCAGGGGCCAGCCACAAATTAAACGTGGACATCAGCAATGGCAATGTGTCAAACAGGATTTGAGTGTTTACACATCTTGAATAGCCTTAAAACCTGCAGTCGGCTGAGCTGGGTGCCTGAAAGCCTTTTAATTCCCGAAGCCCTTCTGGGGTAGCAGTTCAGTAAATCTAGTAAGTTTCCATGAGTTCACCACCCAACACCAGCAACATAAACAATGTCTCCATCCCCAGCCTCATCCTCTTCCCAAGTACCAGAGTTGAAGCACAATGCTTTAGTTGTTTTTTTGTTACTGTGGCAAAACTCCACAGCAAGACAAGTTGTAGGGAAAAAACATTATTTCGGTTTCTTGTTCCAGAGGGTCAGAGTCCACCATGGTGGTGACAACATGGGGGCAGGCAGGAGGCATGGCTGGAGCAGGAAGCTGAGAACTCACATCTTCAAACCACAAGCAAAATGCTGAAAGAGAGAGAGAGAGAGAGAGAGAGAGAGAGAGAGAGAGAGAGAGAGAGAGAGAGAGA
>JANHMN010000009.1:33879992-33901887 GCA_030674055.1 Rhabdomys pumilio | reverse complement strand
AGAGAGAGAGAGAGAGAGAGAGAGAGAGAGAGAGAGAGAGAGAGAGAAACCTCCAAGTATCTTCCTCTCTTAATAACTTCCTCCAGCAAAGCCATACCCCCTAAACCGTCCCAAACAGTGCCACCATCCACTATCTTTTTGGGGCATGGACCTCTGAGATCCCTTCGCTTCTATGTCTCCTGTTCACTGCAGGCCTTGCTCTTACTGCAAGGAGCTTGGCCTTTGTATATTTATAGTTATGCTAGTAGTTTTAAGATAGAGCAAGTTCTAGCTTTGTCAAAAGCCTCCTAATGGAAGGCCTTTCAGGGCCAGGGGGCATGTGTGGTGGAGAGATGGGGAAAGGTACTGATGAACATGGATCCTGCTTTAAATTTCTGTGCTGTTTGTTTTTTCATTCATTGGACACTCCGTGGCAGGTAGTGTTCTGGGGATTCCCATACAAGTCATGAGGAGGACCACAGACTCCTTAAGTCACACCTTGCTTTAGAACAGGGCAGAGACAGAAGTCCAAGAAAAATGATCATTGCCTCCAGGCAGCTCCTTGCCTCTTTGTTCCACTCTGCTGACAGCTCCTCTGTTCATGTGCCCCTGACCAGTCTCCTCAAAGCATGAGACCATATGAGGCTTGCCTCAATACCTCACACAGCCATCATTTCTGTCTATGGTGGACACATCAGATGACTCTGTTGTGTGGCTTCCATGTTGATCTGTAAGAGTCTGTCTCTCTGTCTGTCTTCCCCTCATAGGCTGTCCCTTGACTTCTGCCCCTCCAAATGTGTTCACTGGATGCATAGAAAGGTGCTATCATTTCTACCCAAGGATTTCGGGAAGTAATTCCCACGTTGTTGACTGCTCCAGGCTAAGGTCCTTCTCGCTTCCTAATGGATGTTTCTCCTCTGCTTCTGCCTACTCTCTTCATTGCCTCAAATATGTGATACTGTGGGGAACATTCTCATTCAAAACATTCTCTATATTTTTAAAATTACATTGTGTGTGTTATATGCATGTATGTGTTATATGCATGCATGTGTGTATGTGTGTCACATGCATGTATGTTTTATGTGCATCCATCTGTGTGTATGTGTGTTACATGCATGGTGTGTGTTATATGCATGCGTGTGTATATGTGTTACATGCATGGTGTGTGTTATATGCATGCATGTGTATATGTGTGTTATATGCATGTATGTGTGTGTTATATGCATGTATGTGTGTAATATGCATACGGGTGTGTTATATGCATGTATGTGTATGTCGTATATGCATGTGCACTGTGTGTTATCTGTGTGTGTGTGTTATATGCATGCATGTGTGTATGTTATATGCATGTATGTGTGTGTTATGTGTGTGTGTAAGTGTGTCGCCAGAGGATTTACAGGAGTCACTTCTCTCCTTCTACCATTAGGTCCTGGAGATTAAACTCAGGTCACCAGTCTTAGCATCTTTCTGAGCCCTCTTGTCAACCCAGGAATGCTCTCCCTGCCTCCTCTCTGACAAATCAAATGTGCTCTTATTCTGATTTAGTTCTTTGATGCTTTTCCTTGCCATGTAGATAAATTCAAGGCTTCTTTTCCTGCCTCTGTTTCTCCTGAACCTTGTGTCTAGCTGTATTCAGTGATAAAGTATGTGGTACTGGCATGTTCACACCCCAGTGCCTTTGCACATGTACATTCTACCTAGAATGCCCAGCCTGGAAATCTGTCCATCCTTTTAGTGTCACATTAAATGTCCTTACTCTGAGAAACTTCTCTATAGCTTCCGTATTATTTTACTGTTTTCCAATAATAATTTGTCCATATATTTATGCCTCTGCCCCTCCTCACTCCACTAGACTCTGCTGTGTGGTATTCTTGGCTCCCTGATGGACTTCAGATAGAACTAGAAGGAATAGTTAGGGAGGGCCAGAGACGGTTGCATGCTTCTGTCCACGGTGAAAACTTTGTCACTCTGAAGGAAAGAAATGTCTAAATGACACTGGCTGTTACAGTTGCTCTATAGTCCAGACCCATACTCAGCGTCTACTGTAGTCTCCCTTCTCATTTTCCTTCCCCTCCACTCTTCTTTCTTTTCTCCCCCGTCCTAGTTAGCATTGCTGTTGCTGTGTTGAAACACCACGATCAAAGTTACTTGGGGAGGAAAGGGTTTATTTGGCTTACATTTCCACATCACTGTTCATCACCAAAGGACATCAGGGCAGAAAGTCACACAAGACAGGAACCTGGGGGCAGGAGCTGATGCAGAGTCTATGAAGGGATGCTGCTTACTTGTTTGTTCCCCATGGCTTGATCAACCTCCTTTCTTATAGAACCTAAAACACTGAGCTCTTGCTGGGTGGTGGTGGCGCACGCCTTTAATCCCAGCACTTGGGAGGCAGAGGCAGGAGGATTTCTGAGTTCGAGGCCAGCCTGGTCTACAGAGTGAGTTCCAGGACAGCCAGGGCTACACAGAGAAACCCTGTCTCAAAAACAAAAACAAAAAAACAAAAAACAAAACCATAACCAAAACCAAAAACAAAACAAAAAAACAAAACAAAACAAAAAAAAACCCAAAAAAACAAAAACAAAAACAAAAGACACCGAGCTCTTATATGAGTAGCACCACCCATAGTGGGCAGCGCCCTCCATCAATCACTAATTAAGAAAATGCTCTAAGTTTTGCATATAGCTCAGTTTTAAGATGGCATTTTCTCAATTGATGCTCTCCTCTCTGATGACTATACCTTGTATCAAGTTGATATAAAACTAGCCTGTGGGCTGGAGACATGGCTCAGTGGATAAGAGCAGTGACTGCCTTTCCAGAAGTCCTGAGTTCAATTCCCAGCAACCACATGGTGGCTCACAACCATGTGTAATGGGATCTGATGCCCTCTTCTGGTGTCTAAAAACAGCTACAGTGTACTCGTGTGCATAAAATAAATAAATCTTAAAAAATAATTAAAAAAAAACCTAGCCTGCCCTACCCTCTACTCACTTTCCTTTCCTTCTCTCCACTGCTATTTCACTTAAACATTAGCCATCTGTTACACGGACAGATTGTAGCAGCTGACTATCTGTAGTAAGCAACAGTATCCATGCACCAGGATTTTATCATGATGTCCAACCAGACTGGTTTCATTTGACTATCTCATTTTTCTCCCTCCCATCTTTGGATGCTTACATCCTATTGCATATTGGTAACCATAACAGAATTTTAATTTTGTAGTCTCTCTTAAAATTTAATATAGAGGCATTTTTAATGCTCCTACAGTCTTCACAATGATCACTTTAATGATCTCATAATATTCCACTGAGTGGACGCACCAAGTTTCCCTTAACTGTTTCCTTTCTGGCAGACATTGCTGGGATAATGAAACTTCTTCTCCTCCTCCTCCTTCTCCTCCTCCTCCTCCTTCTCCTCTTCCTCTTCCTCCTCTTCTTCCTTCTCCTCCTCTTCCTCTTCCCACTCCTCCTCTTCCTCCTCCTCTTCCCCCTCCTCCTCTTCCTCCTCCTCCTCTTCCCACTCCTCCTCTTCTTCCTCCTCCTCTTCCCACTCCTCCTCTTCCTCCTTCTCCTCCTTCTTCTGTCTTAATTTTGGGTTTTTTTGTTGTTGTTCTTTTAGTTAGGGTCTCACTCTGTAGACCAGGCTGGCCTGAACTCACAGAGATCCGCCTGCTTCTGCCTCTTAAGTGCTGGGATTAAAGGCACCAGTTTACGAAGCATATTCTTTACTTCCTTTTTCTTCTTCTTCTTCCTTTTTACTCCCTCACTCCTGCCCCCTTTTCTTTTTTCAAATCTCTTTGTCCCTTCTGTGTGGAAAGAGGATTCATCTCACTAGGCTACAAGATTTTGGAAGAAAGTGACTAAAATTTTATTTTTAAAATGCTCTAAGGATGTTTGTGATCCTGAAACAATGTAAATGGCAGCCCTTTTTGTTCTCGGGGAATAGGAACGTGGGGACAGGCAGGACCAGGAAGGACTAGGCTGTAGGAGGCTCAGACTTGATACAGAGACACAAGGGATGAGGTAAATGGTTGTCAATAGGATACGCTAACAAAATGCTGCCTGATGCCGTTGTCAGAGCTGGGACAGGATGTGGTATTTGAAGAGACTGCAGAGCTGCGTGCACTGATGTAGGCAGGTAGACTTTTAAAATCTGTTTTTACATTCATTTATTTGTTTGGTGTGTGTGTGTGTGTGTGTGTGTGTGTGTGTGTGTGTGTGTGTGTGTATGCATATGTGTGTGCAGGAGTTAAAGGGTATTTGTACCTGTTTCTAGTTAGGATGTGGCTCAGCCCTTAGCACACACCTGGAATCCCTCTGGCTGGAATATAAATAGGTCCTTAGTACTCACTGTTAACCCAAAACAATGAAGGTAATGTTAGTTTGTAGACGGAAGCACTCATGTTTGCAAGTGATGTCTAATTGAATGGCAGACAAAATGAGGAAAGCTTTGACAGAATAAGATACGCCCAGCTCTCATGAGAAGAGAGAGGAAAGCTACTTCAGGGAGGGACAGAGGACAGGAAGAAGAGAGTACAGTACAGGAACACAGTGGAGTTCGTGGAGAGCAGAGCAGTAGAGTTGAGAGGGAGAGGAGAGCAGCCCAGAGATGGAGAGTTTTACAGAGACAGGTTGAAGAGGGAACAAGCTAGAAAAAAAAAGGTGAAGACAGAACAAGCCAGAGAATGAGAACATAGAACAGACTGATAGAGTTAGTTTGAGGCCAAGAAAAGCAATTCAGAGGCTGAGAGAAAAGCCAGATTGAATAAGTCAGCTGGGAGAGGTCTTTGAGCCGGAATAGCTGAGTTGAATCAGCCAATTAGAGCTCAGAAAGAACTAGGAAGGGGTGAGCTTATTCAGCAGTAAGTCTCAGAGGCTGAAAATGTTCTAGGCCTAGATAGAATTATACAGAAGCTAGAAACTTCTAGGATGTGTGTGTGCACACACACACACGCTCACATGCAAGTGCAGTCACAAGTGCTCTTGTGGACATCAGAGGATCACTTTCAGGACTCAATTCTCTTTCCACCATGCTAGGCATGAGGGCTGAACTCAGGCTGTCCCGCTTGGCAGCAGGTGATTTTATCCAATGAGTCATCTTACTGGCCTAGGTAGGGTTTTTGTTGTTGTTTTTGTTTTGTTTTGTTTTGACAACAAACTCATTTGCAGAATACTTGTAGATTACAACTTAATTAAAACAATAAAAGCCAATACATGCACAAGACAGTGAGTGCCATAATATATGTGTATATAACACATGCATGTAAGTTGTACAAAATATAGTAAGTAAATGGTTGGAAATCCCCCAAAGCATTCACAGTGGTCCCTCTGTGCTCAGAGGGGTCTGGGTAGGGTTTTGGTAAGGGAATTTGAGCTGAACTGTAGTGGCTTCCCTGTCTTAACTAAGAAAAGTATTTTCAGGCCAGGCCTGGTGATACACACCTGTAATCCCAGCACTTGGGAGGCTGAGAGATAATTAGGAGTTCAAGGCCAGCCTAGGCAACATGAGTACCTGTGTCCAAAAGAGAGAGAGAGAGAGAGAGAGAGAGAGAGAGAGAGAGAGAGAGAGAGAGAGAAAGAGAGAGAGAGAAAGAATTTATTTAACATGTTCTTGGCTAGGAAATGACTTAGTAGCACACATTGCACGCACACACACACACAAACACACACACATTGCACACACACATCTACATACAATTTCCCACCACCTTGTTTTTCTGTTTGCCATTGTGCATTGTTAAAAGGCCCCGCAACAGAAATGAGATTAGAATGTGTTTAAAGATGCAAAGGTCCTTCTGCAGAGAGTGGGCTGTTTGCTTTCTTCAGGTGGGAAGGTTCTAGGTTATTTGGAACAGCGTTGGTGGCCTGGACAGAGAAGAAAAAAGATGAAACCTCTGGATTGGATCCTGTCTCTCAGCTGAGCCTTCCAACCCACCCTGGGCAGGTGGGAGCTGGGAGCTTTGCAGTGGAGTCTTTGCCCTGAGTCCTAGACAGAGGACAACAGATGGGGCCACACAGCCCCGCTGCCCAGACCGAGGGGAACAGGTGGAGGCTGAGGGGTCAGAGTATGAACACTGGCGATTCATGAGGGCTGCAGGTGGGCGGAGTGCCCAGCACAGGGGCAGGGACAGCTGGGCAGCATGTGGGTGACAAAGGGAACAGGGGAAAGGGTAGGGGTGGAGGCCCAGAGAGCAGAGGACAAGGCGGGGGGGGGGCTGTGTGTGTGTGCAAGAGGACAGCCCCCCCACAGCTGTGGCAAGAGTGAGGTCAGAGGTCCCAGGCTGCTAGGAAAGGTCTAGGGGGCTGCATCGTGAGGGGACACACTGAACAGGCAGGGCTGGGTGCCCATCTTTGTCCTCCCTCAGCCCCAGCTGTCCTTCGTGTAGCATTTGGGCCACCCCAGCAGCTGTGCCAGGCCTTTGGCTGGGTCAGACACTGGGCAGCCGAGGGAAGGAAGCAGCTGCCACTCCTCCCGCTGTAGACTGGGTGGAAGAGCAAGGAGATGGCTAGGTTGGGAAAATCTCAAACACGTGGCAGGGCTGTGTCATGTACCTCGATGGACAACTCCTACCTGTAGTCACTCGGTTTCTTCTCCACTGTGTGTTAGGGTTGGAAGGCCCAAAGGACTGTGCTCAAGTTCCATCAGTTTCACGGTGCCCCTACATTCTCCCAGCTGCTCATTCAGAAAATTCTACAGTTTGCATTTTATAGACGGCAAAACTGAGGCTTCTCGGTCACATTCCCAGTAGGGACATTTGAGCCAAATTTACTAGGCCCTAGAGACCAAGCTTACAGCCTTTGAGGAGAATTGGGTGACCTAAGGGTTCTGGGCCCAGACACGTGGTGTTCCCAGAAGTACTGGAGGTGGAAAGAAAGTCTGCGCTGGAAGACTCCGGAGGCAGGCTAGCGGGAAGCAGAGGGTGCTGGGAGCCCTATCTTTGGAGATCTCCCCAGGGCGGGGAAGGCTCCCAGGACATGCTCTTTGGGCATTTTTAGGAAATTTTGAGAAGCAGGAGCAGGGCTGGGAACAAAGGATTTGGACTGGGCACTAGGAGACCAAAGTCCCCATCGGGGTGGCATATTTGTTGGACATTCCTAGGGCTGGTCCCCTGGGCCTTCCATCTGAATTCCAGCAGCTCCGACTCATTGCAACGTTCCTCATAGTTGTCACCTGAGGGTGTCAGCCCTTCAGCTCAAAGCCCCGCCCAGGCTTCAGTGCCTCCAGCAGGGGGACCCCGAGCTCCAGACAAGGGCCCTGAATGCTGCTCGATAGCCTCTGAGCCCTCTCTCAGCCTCTGTAGGCTGCAAAAGGAAGAATCATTGTCATGTCACTCTCGATGCCACGAGGGGCAAAAGGGCCCACAAAGATAACGTGGTTCTGCTGTCTTGTAGAACCTAATTTTGGACCATCTGGCATGAACTATTGTGCTCCAGGTGCCAGTCCTTTGTGATGAGGTCGTCCAACTTTGGGGTGAGCAAAACAGCTTAGTGATAAAGGGCTTGCCTTGCATGGGTGACACCCTGGGTACTGGGCAGGAAAAAAATGACGTCTAGCCATCAAAAGATCCCTGTGTCCCCAGCACGAGCGACCAGGTTGAGTGACTCCCTGTGTCCCCAGCACGAGCGACCAGGTTGGGTGACTGGCTTTTAGGAGTAGGAGTTAATTTCTGGTCTGTGGGTCCATAGAAGGGAATAGACGGTCTGCCTCGCCACACACCATCTTTCTCAGGTCATCTCTCTTCCTCAGCCTTAGGCAAGTGGCCCTCCCTACTCAGGGTGCGAATTCCTTTCAGGTTCAGGGCTGAGGTGAGGTGGATTTGAAGGGAGTGTCTGTAGAACACCATTTAGAGTTGTGCTTAGGATCAGGGAATGGGGGCCAGGAGAGGCAGAGGGAATCAGCCTGTGTGACCGGTTTGGACTCCACAGAGTTAGGAAGGAGGCTCTGCACGCCTGACTTCCATGCCTGCTGGAGAGGAACACAGCCTATGAAAATGTGAGCCTTCTGACAGGCTCACTGCCCCGGGGGCCCCAGCTGAGCAAACGGTGCTCCACCCCAGTTGGTGCTCTCCTTGACAGGATGCCTCAGTCTGGTCCACATGGCACCACACTGAGGCACCACTGTAAGGTGACTGTGCTCACGGCTACTATTGCTTCTCACTCCCCTGAGCTGTGGGGGGTGTGTGTGCGTGTGCGTGTGTGTGTGTGTGTGTGTACGTGCATACGAGCATACGAGCACTCAAGATTGGGTAGTCAAAATGTGGACTGTCCATGAAATGAAATCTTCAGCCACTGAAACTAAGCATTGAGCTAGTGAGATGGCCCGGTGGGTAAAAGAGTTTCATGTGCAAACATGATGACCTTGGGTTATATCCTCAGAACCCACCCACCGTGGAAGGAGAGAACTGACTCCTGGAAGTTATCTCTCTGATCTCCAAATAATTGAAAGAGGAGGAGGAAGAGGAGGAGAAGCTGAGAACTGATACATGCTACAACTCAGATGAACCTTGAAACATGAAGGTATTTGAAGGAAGCTGTCACAAAGGACCACTGATGAGTTCCTGTGACGGGGCAGATCTATAGAAGGAACAGTTTATCACTGAACATGGTGTCCGGCCCTTTAATCTTAGCAATTCATGAGAGTCAAAGCGAGGGAACCACAAGCTTGAGGCTAGCCTGGTATATAGTGAGAATCTGTCTCAATCCCTCCTCCAAAAGATTTGAGTTGTCTGGGGCTGGGGCGGGGGGGGGGGGGGGGGCGGGGGAGGGGGAGTAGTTGCTAATGGGCACAAGGGTTTTTAGAGGGAGATGATGAAAATGTTCTAGACAGAAGCGGTGCTGATGGTTACACAATCTCGTAAATACAGTCTCAGAACCTCAGCCTGTACACTTTAAATGGGTGAACTTTATGCTACATAAACCGTTTCCCAATAAAGCTGTTAACATTTTTTAAACTGGATGTCCTGAATGTATTCTGGTAACTCTAGTTGGTGAACATTTGGCTTGTTTCTGCTCTGAAGCTATTTTGAGTAACACTGCTGTGAAAACCTAGCCTGCCTTCCTCCTTCCACATTTTGAGGGCCTGTGCTCCATGATGAAGCACACAGGATGTGCTGGAGTGCTTCTTCTTCTCAAAGGGCAGCAAGAAATGAGTGGAGAAGGAGGGAGGCATGGAGAGTTGGGAAGTCAGCCTGCCCAGCCTCTAACAGAAGTCACATAATCCCTCCCTGCCTTGATTTCCCCTTCTGCCCAGTGGAAGGGAAGGGAAGCAGATGCCACTTTTCCTGTATTCTTACAGGTGATGTTGAATTCAGGAAACTGTGAAGTTTAGGATAAAGTGGGCTATCCAGGGTGGCATTTGTTTGTCAGTGGTGGGGCCAGTCTGTCGTCTTTTGGTTGGTGGAGGGTGGCAAGTGGGTCATCCAGAAGGAGCCCTCTGGGTACAGATAGGGTCAGGGAAGCCGAGAAATCTATCACTGGCTCCAGGTGAGCAGGACTGTGGTACAGGCTGGGCTATGGCCACCAGAGGAGGAGGAGGAGCTAGTGCAGGGCAAGACCAAGTTTTTATTGATGTGAAATGTTGTTAGCAAACTATTGGGTATGTATCAATAGAGGTGTGCTTCAGGCAAAGGCCAGGAAACATCCCGGAAACACTCAACAAAGGACCAGGGTCCTAGGGGATGGGGGAAACCAGGGATTTCCAGGCCTGTGAGCAGGTAGAACACCAGGCACAGTCCAGTGAGCTGTTCATATCTGCTTAGGTCCCCATGGGCTTGCAGAGATAGTGTGGAAAGCTTGGCCTGTGCTCAGCGTCTCTTCCTCTGATTCATCTCTTCTTGCCGCTGCCTTCTTCACCGAAGCTGTGAGCATGCTCAGATCTTCCCCCAGCTAAAACCAACCTCGTTTTGACCTCCTTCTCCTGCAGCTAACCATCCATCTTTTGTTCTTTTCCCTGCCAAGCTCCTTCAAAGACGAGTTTGCACCCACGGCTTCCACCTGCTGCAGCTTTAACCCTGGAGAGACCCTCACACGCCCACCCCCTCCTACCAGGATTCTTCCAGGTCTCCATTCCCTCCCTGTCACATAATATGACTGCTTCCCTTCCTGAGGCCACTCAGCACACCTCTTCCTGAAGTGTGTCTTCCCTTCTGGCAGCTTTTCCTCCTGATTCCCTCCTGTGGGTGGGTGGGTATACTACTCAGCTTCCTGGACCCTTCCTCCAGTAATCTTGATTCCCCCAGGGGAAATTTTGTTCCGAGAAGTCTCTATCCTTACCCGGACAGAGATGAACAGATCCACATTCGTGCTCTGGGCCTTTCCAGAGGTCCCACAGAAACCCTGTCATGGCCACATCACACTTGACTTACCCTCTGTCTCCACCACCAGCCATCATCATCTGTCTCCTTCATCAGCCATCCGTGTCTCCCCTGGACCCGTCTCTACCACTTGGTTTTCCCTTGGTCGCTGTGCATGGCCAGCCACTGAGCCCAGGATGCCTCCCCTGCAACATCTGTTCTCTGTTCCCTCTGCTTCCTTTTCTGTTCAGCTTCTCACCACCTTTGAGCAAAGGCATTACTGCTGCTGACAGACTGCCACCTCCACCTCCTCTCCTCCAGGTCCTTTGGGGTTGTCCTTCGAAGTTCTGTTGTTTTGGGTTAGGTTGAAACTCAGTAACCCAGTGTTTGCCTAACGTTCCCAGGCCCTGGTTCAGTGCCCAGCACCACAAGAAATAAAGTAGCATCTCCCAGATGCTTCAGTCCCCTCTTCAAAATCCTCGAGAGCTTTCAAGTACCAACAAAGAAGGCTATGATGGATTGTTTTACATCCTGAGATGCATTCTCATGTAACAAGAGATGGGGCCGCTGTTTTTCCTCCTGAATAAGAGAATTGGGCTCAGGAAACATGTGCAAATGTTGTGCTTGCCATGCTAAAGATGGAGCTGAGATCTCTGGTACTATCGGTGTCCCACCCTGGAGGCTTACTTACTGTCACTGTGCTGTCCAGACTCAGGGCTGGGGCTCCATAGAGTCCCTCATCATGCCCAAGATACAGCAAACACTGTACCCTCCTTTGCTTGGGCGAGCTATCCATAAAGGTCCTTCCCAGGCCACCTGCCTTTCTCCACAAACACAGAGCATCCTGGCCCACCTCAAGCCCCAGCTCAGTTTCGTTTGGAAACTTTGCAGCCAGTGCCTCCTCTGCAAGCTCTCTGCTTAGCCTGTGGTACCTAGGAACATAAGACCTTGAGATCTTGCAGACTCTGAGCAGGTACAGTACCACACACACCATCTTCATAGTGGGCTTCGAGCAATACAGCCGAGTAAGTGAAGGGATAGGTGGTCTGCTGAGAGGTTTTCCTTCAGGGAGATCTCAGCTCCTCCCGAACCTAGAACACCTCAGTGGCCCAGCTTCTACTCTGAGTCAGTAGCTGTCTGTGATGAGGGCCTAAAAGCTCCAGCTCTGCTACCTCCCAGGTATGTCGTGAGCATTCCAGGGATGCTGTCTGTGGGGAAATCTTCATGAGTGCCAAACTGCTATTCATTTGTGCAGTGCCTTTATTGTGCTATCGGCATGGGTCCCTGGCTCCCACAGGGTGTGTTTGCATCCTGTCTCCCTTCCCTCCGAGATGGAGAGAGTTGGAAGCCAAGGACTCTTTCTGACCCCTGGGACCTTGGCAAATAGGGCCCAGAGCTTAGGAGATAGGGTCCGGAGCTCACTTCAGTCCTGCCCAGGCCTCATTTGTGCCCTAACAGGGAAGTTTGGGTAAGTTTACTCCCTTTCTGGGTTTCGTGTTTCTGGTTTGTCCATGGAAGCTCAGATATCCGTTTTTTTTTCACATGGCCAACATAATCTATATTCAAACAAAGTCATACAATCAACCAACCAACCAACCAACCAACCAACCAACCAACCAACCAACCCATAGTAAAACAGAGAATTCTGACTAAAGCAGAAATGGCTCTCCAAGACCCCGAATAAACCCTTATTCTCCTCCCCTACCCTGAAGCTCTTCGGGCAAGTCCTTAGGTGTCCTTAGTGTTTCTAGATCCCTACATGAGAGGGTGTGGCCTTCCTTCTCTCCACAGCCTTGGCTGTTCCACCCTTGAGAAACTCAGCTGGATGTGGGAAACATGGAGGTCAGAGGTCAGCAGCATGCCCTCGTCCTCTCAGAGAGGACTGTATATGGGGGTCGTTTGTGCTTATGTCTGTGACTTTGTACTTTTCCTGGAGTTCCCTGCCTACTTATCTCGGCTTATGCTCTGATACACAGAAGGGACTACTTAACTGTCGCTGAGCCAAACGAGGTGAATGAAGCTAAAAAGAAGCCCCAGCTCCTTTCTCCAGTATTTAGAAACAGCTGGTGTTATCTAGAGTGACTGGAAGTAAATGGCCCACATATCCCATGCCCATATTCCCATCCCACAGAGATACAGGCTCCCATAGACTCGGGGTGTCCCCTGAACAGAATTTCAGACCTCGGAGAAGGAGGTGGAAAAGGGAGAGAAGGAGGAAGAGACCTACATTTCTGGTCTTCAAAGGCAGAACAATGTGGGATAGGAAAAGGACAGAGCTTCCTTCCAGGAAGTCACACTGGTGTGGCCAGAACTGGAGGGGACGGTAGGTACATTCCCCTGCTAATCTGCAGTCTTTCTGTCCTGACTTCCGGTTCTTATCCAGGTCTCCTTGTGCATGCAGTGCCCAGAATAACAATGAAAGCCAGAATAGTCTGCCTGCTGGAAGAAAACAGAGGAATCTTCCTCTCTCTCTCTCTCTCTCTCTCTCTCTCTCTCTGTCACAAGGAATGGAACAGAGGCATTCTAAGCCAGCACTCTACTATTGAACTAAAAACCCCCAGGATCAGGAGAGGTTTTTCGTTTGTTTGAGGCAGGGTCTCACTATGTAGCTCAGGCTGGCCAGGAACTCATGTTATAACCCAGGCTGGTCTTGAACTCCCAAACCTCCTGCCTAAGCCACCTTAGAGCTGAGAAAACAGGCATGTACTGTCACATCTAGCTTCAGAAAAGAATCTTAAGACCTCTTTTGTTCTCTAGGAGTGAATCCAAACCTTGACACTCAGCCATTCTTTCCTCATTGGTGCTCACCAGGGTGGGCAGGCTCCTGTGGGGGGTTAGGGGCAATGTGAAGGACTCTGGGAAGGAGAAGGCTCAGGACTGCTGGACAGGGCTACCCCAATGTGTTTCCACCTCTGCCCTCTCTACCACACTCCTCGGGCCCACTGCGGAGAGCTAAGGGTGCCAGCAGAGACACCAGGGGCAGGGGTCTTAGAAGGAAAAAAGACAGGGCTGAGAGGAAATTTGGCAAAGACTAGGCCTTGGGGCCTTTTCCCTTCCTATGACATCATCTTGCCCCAGAGTCACATGCTTAGTAAAAAGCTTTTCACTTGGGTACCTTTAAGGGCACTCAAGCCTGGTACCTGTGGGATTTGGTCCCAACATAGCTCCACTATCAGCACAGGGCAGATTTCAGCATTTTGAACTTTGGACTCTCCTTCCCTCCCCTTGTCCCCATTGGCCTGGCACTGCCTGCTTTTTTTTTTTTTTTTTTAAAGAGTATATTACATTGTATTTATTTAGTGCATGTACCTATGGGTGTGGGAGTGCCACAGTGCACATATGGCGGTCAGGAGACAACCCTTGACAGACGGGGTCTCCTCTTCCATATCATGGATCCTGAGGATTGATCTCAGGTTGTCGGGCTTGGCAGCAAGCTCATTTACCCCACCCCCATCCTGCTGGCCTCCTGCTTGCCCTTTTATAAACGCTCTGTATCAAATTCTTCTTCAGCCAGCTTCTGCAGTTTCTCATACCTTCTAGGTGTTATTCCTGATCCAGCTGCCATACAGATGAGGAGACCAGGGCTCTGCTGGAGGCAGGGAAACTCATGCAGGGGGAGGGGGAGGGTTTCAAGTGGTCATGGGAGGAGGGTTAGGAATCTGGGGCATGTGTGAAAAACAGCATCACATTTGACACAGCGTCCATCCCAGCCCCTTGGCTCCTCCTGCTCAGTCTCTGTCCTTCCACAGTGTCCTCTCCCTAAAGCCACTGGCTGGCCCCAAGCTGGGCTTGCCATATGGCTGACAAGAAGCAAATCAAAACTTAAAAGAGGATCACAGATATAACTCAGCTGCCAAATGCTTGGCTAGCATGCAAGAGGTCCTGAGTTCCATTCCTCAGCACCAAGCCAGCCAGTCAGCCAACCAACCAACCAACCAACCAACCAACCAAAACCTCACATTGCCCAGCATGGTGCTGGGTTGTTATCCATCATTCCAGTATGGGGAAGAGCGAGCTAAAATGACCGGGTTTGAGGCCAGCCTGGGCTACATAGCAAGTCTCTGCCTTAAAAAAAATAAAATTTATTAAGAAAAAGCCTTTATGCCTTAAAGGCCCTGGGCCAAGGAAAGAAAGAGCCAAGAGGCAGAGATGCCAGGCAGACCTGAGCCTCTCATTGGCATGGTGTGGGCAGGGGCAGGATGGCTGCTTGCTCTTAGGATTAGAGAGAAATGGAAGGTAGGCAGGAAGAACTAATGTTTTGTCATCAGATTCACCGGTCCCCTGTTGTCTGAGGGTGGAAGTGGAAGACTGTCTTTCTCCACATCGGGCTTCTTCTTCTGAAGAAAACTGAATAGCCCCCACCCTCTCTCCCAGCCACCCAGGTTCCAGAGGAAACTGCTCCTTACTGTGCTCCTGCAGCAAATGCCAGCAGAAGGAGCTCTCCCTCCTGTGGGCAGAGCCCTTCTCCTCACCTGAGATCCAGCAAGGGGGCAATAGGTTATGGGGTTTCCCCTAGCCTGACTTACCTAGGTACTGTGCAGGGCAGGCCCTTGCCCAACATACAAACAGGATTTCTCAGGGTGGGATCTCTCTTTAAGGCACTGAGAGGGAAAGCCTGGGACTTGTGTGAACTAGTACCTACTGAAACTGGAAGCAAATGATGAAGTGAGGGCCGGGGGCACTGTGGGGAGGGCGCTGTGGGGAGGGCACTGTGGGGAGGGCACTGCGCTGGTGCTTCAATGTGTTAGTCTTTGGCAAGTTCCTTTCATTCTCCAGCCTGGATCTTTTTCTGGAACACAAGGAATTGGACTAGATACTGTGTGGTCTTAGGTGCTGGGGCAGAAAGGAGGAGGAAAAGGCAGAGGAGGAGGAGGAGGAGGAGGGGGGGAGGGAGCATAGTAGTGTGACACTGACAGTGGTGGTCTTGAGAACCTGGGCCATTCCTGAGCCTCAGCATCCTCATCTGCAAAATGGAAATTATGAAGAGCCTGAAAAGCATTCTGAAAGATGGATGAGAAAGGGCTATGACTCAGGAGACTGCTTGCAAAGTGTGTGCGGGAAGCCTGTGCGCTCCTGACAGTGCGGGGACTGCTTTCCTGAAGAGAGTAGGTTTTAAGATAAGGGGAGGGGCCCAGATGCCAATGGTTGGTGGTGGTGGGGATCAGAGGAGGAACTCCTTGAGTCCCGCAGGTGATCAGGGCTTGGGCTACCCGCCTGCCGCATTGAGAAGGGAGGGAGGGAGGGAACACGGGAGGCGGCACCTCGGTACTGTCCCTGTCCCGAGGCCGGATCCATACATCACACTATTTGAGACGCTCACGTTTCCCCAGCTTTTCTCACACTGAATCACTTCCTTTGTTTAGAGGAGGGGGTAGGGGAGGAGACGGAGGGCGACGAGGGAGGGGCCCGCGGGTGCCGCCGCCGCCCCCGCCCCCTCCCCCTCCCGGTGTGCGGAGCCCGATTGTCACTCAGCTCCCGCGCCGGGGGCGACGAAGGCGCCGGCGCCAGAGTGGAGTCTCGGCTGGCGACCACCCCCTGGACCTAACTGGCTAGCCCTGGGTTCCCCTGGCATCCTCTGAGGGAGCGACTGCCCAAGGTTTCGAGATCTGGGGATACTTGGCTAGACAGTTCAGGTGGCCAGGAACTCTGCCAGCTTTGGTGTGACCTTGGGTAAGTCTGTGGCTCAGTTCGTGCACCACGAGTGTGCAGGAAAGGGGTGGCTGAAATGACTAGGATGCCCTCCTTGGGGCAGTCGATGGGCAAGGATTCTGGGCAGAGCTGGAGTGGGACCAGGCTACTATTAAGAGTCGGGCACCGGCGGCGTCCCAGGTGGGTGGGCACAGGGTAGGCGTGCGCGCACGCCGGGAATAGGAGCCCGTGGACCCGCCAGGTCCTGGGCTTAGTCCCCATAGAATCACGCCTGCCATCCAGTCCCAGGTACGAAACAGGGGCACTACCTCTTTAAACGCGTCTGGGGCTGAGCCTCTGCCACACCATGTGATTGCTTGAAAGGCCGGGCTGGGAGCGCAGCGGCGGGAGCCTGGAGAACGATGAGCCGATGTGCGCGCGGTGCCCAGAGCCCAGCCCTGCCCGGCGCGGCTCCGGAAAGCCTCCCGGGGAACTTGGGGCAACGCCTTTGGGACCCCCTACTGGTTGGCAGGCAAGATGGTGAGCTCCTTGCCTCCGGGTCGGCGGACACCTGTGGGCATTGTGGATGCACAGGGGATCCTTGTGGAGTAAGTGTAGTGGGAGCTACCTCACACCTGATACAAAAGCCAGTGGTGGAGTGAGGGCTGCTATTTTAAGTTGCTGAATGGAACCTCTAAGGACAAGGGGAGGGGACAGAGGTTAAGCAGATAGTGAGCCTGAGTGCCTGGCCAGCCTGGGCAGGCACTGCATCCGCTTACTGAGGCACATCTTCGCAGGGCTGCCTATGTTCCCCTCCTTCCCAGGCTGGCATCCCCACCGCAGGCTTCCTGACCACAGGTGCTGGCCTCGTGCCCCAGGGCGCCTGTCTGCTGATGTGCCCAGCTCCTGCCCACCATGCCGCCCTACATCTCGGCCTTCCAGGCTGCCTACATTGGCATCGAGGTGCTCATTGCTTTGGTCTCTGTGCCCGGAAATGTACTGGTGATTTGGGCTGTGAAGGTGAACCAAGCACTTCGCGATGCCACCTTCTGCTTCATCGTATCCCTGGCGGTAGCTGATGTGGCCGTTGGCGCCCTGGTCATCCCACTGGCTATCCTTATCAACATTGGGCCACAGACCTACTTCCACACCTGCCTCATGGTGGCCTGCCCTGTCCTCATCCTCACCCAGAGCTCCATCCTGGCTCTGCTTGCTATTGCTGTGGATCGATACCTCCGAGTCAAGATCCCTCTCCGGTGAGTTTATAGCAGCCCAAGGTACTCTGTGACACCCCGTGTTGGGAGACTTGGGGATGAGCTAGAGGAGATGAAAGTGCATAAGCCAGGTACTCTCTGGGCGTTTGGATCCCAGCCCACATGCCTTCCTGGGCTCTGTGGGGATGTTCATCAGATCTGCAGTTAGAGAAACAGGAGGGGGCTGGGTGTCCAGAGAACTACCATGGTGACAGTTCCCATGACCTCAGTGCTGAAGCCTCTACAACCCGAGAGTCTGAGGGAGCAGGTGAGGTCCGGCCTGGAATGGGGTTGTTTAGAAGGGCCAGTAAGACAAGGGACAATCAGTATAGGCTTGGGAATGATCCAGGTTTCACAAGTCTGAAAAAGGAGGAGAGCAAAGCTCCAGGAGAGAGATGAGGACATGTTGAGGGTGGCACACCAGGACCCAGGGTGCTGCTGCTTCTTGGACTAGACCAGGCTGGCTTCCGGAAGACACTGTTTAGCTCACTTGTTCAGCCAATGTTTCTGTACCAGCCAGCTCCACCCTCAAGGCTGTCCTGCTGAGCCCAGAAGGCTAGTTGCCTCTGCCCAGCTCCCCCTGAGGGGATCTCTTTTTGCAGGCAGGGAGAAGGTTGGTGGCTGCCCTCCCTGTCCTGGCTGTTGCCTGCAGAGGTGCTTTTGCTGTTTCTAGGCAGCTCAGGGTGTGAAGCTTAACGGTGGCAGCCTTCGTCGTGGGGGGTCCATCTCCCTTGAGGATCCCTGCGCAGGCCTACCAGGCCATAATCTTGGCACCAGGCAGTGCCTGGGTCACCAAATGCCAGCAAGTACCTGGGCACATTGCCAGGAACTGGCTCTGCTGGGACAGTCTTTTGAGTGTGCTTCCCCCTCTTTGAATTCTTGTCACCAGTAGGTTTTTTAAGGGTGAGCTTTAGCCATTTTCAGCACCTGCCATTCTCTGCAGCTTCCTAGCTCCCCTATCTGGGACATGGGGCCTCTGGTCTCACTTGGCAGTGTGCCTGGGTAGGCCTGGGCACTGGGAGTCCTCCCTTTGGTCACATTTAAGCACGTTTAACTTTTCCCAGCCTCTTTTCATGTCACACGCTCGCTCCCTGTGTCCAGTGAGGGAGGCGGGGCAGAAGCTAGAAGAGAGGAGAAAGATCTCCCAGAGATCAGGTGTGGAGAGCATAATCCAACGGTGTCCTCCCTCTGATTCTTGAGCCTGGAACCCCGTTGTCAGCCTCTCCCTATCACCCCTAACCTACCTTCCTCACAGCCACCAGGGTTTCCCAGGGAAGGCGGGGTACAGGCTGCTGCTTCAGGGAAAAGGAAACAAGCCCGACAGCCACATAAGCTCCGTTCCCGGGGCCTTTCATGCAGCCATTAGACCAGGGTTGCTGGCCTGTGCCAGTCAAGCCAGTCTCAGTCCATTAGATGGGCTGGGCCTCAGTGTTCAACCATTAAAACAGCGCAGCCACATTAGGAATGCACACAGATGGGCAGACAGAGGAAGGCCACTCAAGAAAGTCTGCCTGCTGAGTGGGTACCAAGGCAAGTTAAAGGCCCTGTCCTGATGCCACAGAGGTCACAGGCTTCAGAATGTGCCTTCCTTACCTTCTGGGCCTGGAATATCAAGGTGGCTGTGCTGGTGGGAATTGGAGGCTCATCCCTCCCAGAGGCAACTGATGTTGCTTTGAAGGAGGTGGTGGTAGGGTCAAGTCTCTAAGAGCTGAGGGAGAGACACGAGTTGAATTTCATGCAGGCCCAGGCGTGAATGCGTTTATGAATGCCTAGCTGTGTCACCTTGGGAGAGTTGCCTATTTAATCTCTTGAAACTTTTAATTTCTTCATCTATATAAGGGGATAGACATAGTAATATGGCTGCCTGGGGTTCCTGGAAAAATACATAGCAATTAGTATTATTGCTGATATTTATTGTATATGGGCCGTAACTGAGAAGTTTAGCTTCATTATTGGCAAATGGCTTGAACTGAGGTTGAACAGGCAGGCTGTTTCCCCAGCCCAAACACATGTGCTCTTAAATGGACACACACACAACACTGTCCAAGAAGGCGTAAAGAACTCTTAAGTTATATACGTATATGATTTCCCTCCCTTGGTAGATTGCCAGTTCCTCATTGGCAGTAACCACATCTTGTCTGTCTCTGGGAATTACCCAGAATGCCCAGCAACATATAGTCCTGGCTCCCTGCCCTGATATGCTAGGCAAAGGTTGCTGTGGCCCTGGACCCTGGGAATAATGCCACTAAGTGTTGGTGAGGTTTGCCTGAGCATCTGGATATAGGAGTCAGGTACACCTTCATAGAGCAAGGATTAGGCTGGTCAGTCAACCGCAGGTTTTATTTCCTTCCACTTATCAGAAAGCAGAGAGGAAAGAGAGTCACCTCATACAGTGTGACCCAGTTACATTATTTTTGAAGTTGAAACAGTTGATTGTCAATAAAGTGTAGTCCTTTGCGTGTTGCACGCCACCCACACACGCTGGGTAATTGAGAAGCGATTCCCCTCCCTCCTAGTTCCAAGGACTCTTCACTAACCATCTCCCTCCCTCCTCACCCGGGACTGTCTTGGTACTCTTATTATTTGGTGTCTGCTCCAGAGAGCTCCCTGATTCTGTGAGAAGGCTGTCCTTGGCTAGATGGGTTGTGGTGAATGGTGGCAGGAGTTTGTGGGTTAGACCTGAGTTTGAACCTTGCTATGTTACCAGATATTATGCAGTCTGGGAAACCCTTCCACCTTCTCAAACATTTCTCTCTGCCTTAAACACGGTCATGGAAGTTCCTTTTGGCTCTCACCCCCTCTGGTTCTTCCTCCTCTTGGTTCCTGCCAATGCTATCTTGGGAACCCAAGGCAGGTTTTATGTTGGGTTTTTCCACTCCTAGTGATTGATCACGTGGTAGCCATGTTTAGTTTTGTGTGTTTTATCCCATTGATTATTTGTGGTCTCTCAGTAGTGGAGGTTACCGAAGGGCCTCATTCTACAGTTCTTCAGATGAACTGAGGTCAGAGGCTGAAAGATTCAATAATTCCCCTAGATAAACCACTTGTCAGGATCAGAGTCCAAGCCCACTAACAGAGGCTTCTAACCTGGAAGCCCAGTTCACATACTTAGTCCTAAGCAGCTGTCTTGTAGGACGTAGTCCTTGTTTTCCTCAAAGCTGTCACCAGGTGCTTTGTCCCCTCTTACCTTTGCTAGTGAGTGTTTGTGCCCTGGCTTGGCTCACACTCAGCACTTCCCTTCCTCTTCACTTTAGTGGGCAGTTGAGTCCCTGAAAGCCCTCCCCACAGCTGGAGGCTTGTCTGGGAGGTTAAGTTTGCTGGGTTGAGCTTGGAGAGGAGAAGAAATCTGCTAGATTAAGATATGTTTGCTTTTGGCCACTGGTTTAGCAGTCCCTGGTCTGATCTGGGCCCCGTTTATTTATTTATTTGATAATTAAAATAGTTCATGTACTACCAACACCCCAGCAACCATCTGTGACCTCTGTGTCCCAGAACAGTTCCTTTGGGTCTCCACCTGCTTCTCGAAGAGGCAGGGTGTCTCCAGCTGCTCTGTCTAAGGATGCATTAGTCATAGGCTAGAGTGCATAAGGCAAAAAAGCAGGCAAAGGACGCCATGGAGGGGAAACCAAGGGACAAGGAGGCCTGGGCTTGTTCGGGGTCACTGGGCTGGGAACTCTGCACTCTTCCCAAATCAGACTCGCCTTGTGTGGAAAAGAAAATGCAGCTCCAGTGGACTGGGTCAGTGGGTGAGTGGCAGGCTGTGGGACGCGAGGGAGGTAGCTTTGTGTTTGTGTTGGGGCAGTTTGCAGGTGCTTTTGCTACATGCAGCGGAATCAAGACACATGGCTTTCCTTGCAGGGATGTCTGGGTTCATTGTAAGGGTGAGGGCACCTCTTTTCCCTACATTGGGATGGCTTCCAAAAAGCCTTTGTGTGTCTGAGGGGGGGGGTTGTACTAAGGTGCCTCGTGGAGATGCTCGTCCATCCAGGAGCCCTGGAATGGAACCTTAGGGGCTGCACCCTATTGTTTGAGAGCATCAAAACACTGTGCTGATTGCAAGGAATATAGAGAAGAATAAAGACAGACGAATTCCCCAGTACTTCCACCTACAGAGGACGACTGCTAACATTTTGGTGTTCCAGAAAAAATTTCCACACACATGTGTATATATTTAGCTACATTATTTTTGCATAAGGCATATAGATATCTATATATGGTTTTAAGTCCCATTTTTTTCACTTAACATCACATTACAAACATTTCCACATGTCAACTAAAATTATTTTCTGAGGGTTTTTATGACAGTATAAGATTGTATTATTATTCATCTTTTAAGTTTCAGCAAAAATAGCCTACCCTCAGGGAATCCACCTCCCGCTCCTGCCAGCTAGGTTCACTTTGTCTGTTAGGTGCTCAGAGCGGATATGTGCCTCCTTCCATATTAGTTCAGGCCCAGGGAGTTTTCTCTTTAAAACTTCTCTCTGGGGTCTGGATAAACCCCAAGAGTTTCAGGACACTCTGCTTATGTACTCAGGTATCTTCCATGTCTGTCATGTGTAAGTTCTTTGTTACAAATTAACATTTGTCACAAATTAACATTTGTGTAGCACATTTTAAAAACTATTCTTAAATAAGTAGCTATTTTGAGCACTTCTTCTTCTTCTTCTTCCTCTTCCTCTTCCTCCTCCTCCTCCTCCTATTATTATTATTATTATTATTATTATTATTATTATTATTATTATTA
>JANHMN010000009.1:33868307-33879982 GCA_030674055.1 Rhabdomys pumilio | reverse complement strand
TATTATTATTATTATTATTATTATTATTATTATTATTATTATTATTACAAAAACTACTCCAGAGGCTGGAGAGATGGTTCAGCTGGTAAAGGTACTTGTTGCCAAGCCTGATGACCTAAATTCAATCCCTGGGGTGTATACAGTGAAAGGAAAGATTGAACTCCTGAAAGTTGGCTTATACTCTGACCTTCACATGGGTACCGGGGTTACCCCAACACACACACACACACGCACACGCACACGCACACGCACACGCACACATGGGGGAGATAATGAATGAATAATAAATATGAAGAAATGAAAATATCAAACAAACAAAAAACCAAAACACTTCACTGATTCACATGGTTTCAAGGGTCAGAGCCGAGGTCTAGAACCCTGGATTGAACCTCCAAGCAATAGATTGCCTCTGTCTGCAAGTATTTTCATATGAGGCTAAATATTTCCCAACTTCTTCATCCTCCCCACCCTTTCGAATTTCACCTAGTGACTTCCCAGGAGGCATCTGGTATTTCTCATTCCATTTGCTCTTGGGGCAGGACCTTGTGGATTCGGAAGCTGGTCCTTTAGTATCCATTCTCGATTTCCTGAGTCCTGGCCATTTTGTTTCCAGAATGAAGGGCTTGGGGGCTGCTATTTCTTAGTTGGCCTGGTTGGACAAGAGGGCATAGACACAAGGGACCAGCAGAGGGGAAAGAAGCTGTCACTCAGAGCTCCTTGGCGGGGAATCACTCCTTTACTAGAACCCAGAAGAGGATGTCAGTTGTTACAGAACAAAGTGGTGGGGCGGGGGAGAGGAAGAGGTGGCAGGGTGTGGTCTTTTCACCTGTTTCCCCTTGGAAACACTGGTGTGAAGGTGGACAAGATGGGACAACCTGAGAAGAACCTCCATGACCCCAAAGAATAGATTGGGATAACTTCTCTTACCTCAAACAGAGGTTTGAGGTGAGGGGGGCAGTGCCGGTCACCCTGCTGTGCTGCGGGCACAGATGTTCACCTTGGTCCCACTCTGCCTGGAAACTCTCAGCCTCTGTTGTGATTATGGCCTTCGGTAGACCAAGCTTGCCATGGAGCGATTCCTGGCCTCCTGTGTTGGGAGAAGGGATGGCAGGAGACTGAAGCCCAGCAAGGGTACTTGAGCTGGAAGCTGGTCCCTTCTCCACAGTCGCTCTCTTCAGCCTAGGTCATGTGGGAGGCTACCCTTTGGAACTGTCTTCCTGTCACTTGCTATCAGAACTTGTCTGGCTTTTGAGAGTGGCAGTGGCTTTAAACTAGGGGCAGAGACAGGACTTCATCTGGTCTGCAAGGCTCATTGCTTCAGGGCCAGGGTGCAAACTAGAGACTGGTCATGGGGCTATCAGGGTGGCTCTGGTGTGAGGGATGAAAGAGGTTTGATTTTGGACAGTAGCAGAGGAAGTGAGGCCCAAGCAGTTGACTCTGAGTGTGCATTTTTAGATGTATTAAGGTCGGAGTTTCATACAGTGAGTGCATATGTTGCAAGTGTGTATGGCTCAGCTAACTTTTGGTACATGTACATTCTTAGTCACCACTCGGATAGAAATGAAGATCATTCTCTGCCCCCTAGAAGGGTCTCTGTACCTCTCGCAGTCAGTACCCTCCCCCAAACAACCACTCTGCTGGCTGTTGCTCCTCCTGGTTGTTTTGCTTGCTCTCAAGCTTCTATAAACAGGAATAAGCAGTGCATACCTTTCTGTGCTGGGCTTCTGAAGCCAAGCATGATGGTGGAGCTTCGTCTCTGTTTGGGGTAAACTTGTAGGTTAGAATTGCTGCTGTTAGAATTCTACTTTATCAAGACCTTGTGGATTTGCACAAGGATTTGATGACTGCTTATCTTCCTCTGCCTCTTATCACCACATCTCAATACACAGGCTTCCCTGTGGTGTCTAAACTCAAGTACATTTCTACCCTCAGGCCTTTGTTCTGGTTGTTTCCCTTGCGTGGTGTGTCTTCCCGATATATCTGTGATATCTGTGTGGCACTCCCACCTCTAGAGCTTTGCTCAAAGATATCTTCTCAAGGAAGCCATTGTCTACCTTGTAATCCTCTCTCCCCAGCCCCAGCCTAACCGCCTCAACCGTATACTCGTCCTGGTTGTTTCTACAACACATTTTACCTTTTGACGCTCTACATGATTTGAGCCTCGTGCTTGTGGATTTAGCTATAGATTTAGCGTGAGGAGGAGTCAGCACAACCAGTTTCCATCTGGAAAATGGAGTTGGCATCATCCATGATGGACAAAGCTTCAGGCTAGTCAGGTCTTTGAAGCAATAGAGTTGAGTTTTAAGCAAATCAGAGGTGATGTGTCTGGGCATGCATTGGGCAGTTAGGGTGAAGAGAATAAGGAGACCCAAGGAGAGCCTCGATGGAAGAAGAAAACACAGATCTCCAGGTGGGTGGGTGGGGTGGGGGCTGGAAGCCAGATGCAGAAAGTACATCAAAGAGAAGCAGGCGATCATTTATTCCAGATATTATCATTTATCCCAGATATCACAGATGTGCAAGGAGGCCTGAGAATCACCACTGGCCCTGGGTGGCTCAGCATGGAGGGCAGGGACAAGACCGATGTCGGTGGAGGGGCTGGATAGACAGCCTGATTGCAGAAGACTCCTTAGAGAAAAGGAACAGAGCAAGGGCCGCTGGTACCGTTACTGTCTCAGGTGTTTTGTTGCAAAGGAAGCAAAGCACCAATCAGAAGCGAACAGGGCGCTTTGCTTTGCGATGTTTCTGGAGACAGAGGGAGGTCAGCATGTGTGCGTGCTGACTAAAATGGTGAAGTCACGTCCTGGTGTAGCAAGAAGGGTTGGAGCTAGGGCAGTATTGAAGAGGTCAAGGGGCCATTCGAGGGCCTCTGGCAGCCCAGGGACAGATGCTGGTAGGAGTCTTCTCCTGAACTGGGAAGCAAAGAAACCCTGTTCAGAGTGAGAATGAGACGACGACGGGGGAGGTGTTAGGGAGAGTAGCAAACTCAAAACCCTCAGTTTTCCAGGAAACGGGTGGTGACTAGAATCCAGAAGTCTATCCTCGCTGGGGGCGTCAGGAAGGACTCCCTGAAGCTCGTGGAGATGAGTTTGAAGTTTTCTCAGCTTTGTGGTTATGAGTTTAATGCCAGCCATGCTCATCTGCACAGGCACAGGCATTGAGGAGGCAGAGAGTCTGTCCTTCAGCAGCTCAGAAGTACCAGATCCATAAGATTGGGATCTTATCATGGTTAGAGGTTGGTTCAGGGTCAAGAGCTTGGATTTTATTCTATGAAACTCTGAGTGATTTAACAGGAATGACCTAATTAAAATTCCATTTTGAAAGGGGAGAGGCCATGAAGAAGGACAGAATTGGAAGGCCACAGGCATGGTAGGGTTAGGAGCAACTGGAAGACATTGAAAGGAATCGAACCCACCTTTTCGTTTGTGGTTATTGATGCCAAATCCCTGGGAGGTGGCAGTGCTGTTGCTAAGGATGAGGAGGAAACTGAGTCCCGAGTGTTCTCCCTTCACATCCCCCATCTTGCCTATACTCCCAACTAGCTTCCTGGGCACCTGCAGTGTCTTCATCTGTCCTCTTCCTACCTCACTCTCAGGAGGCCATTGGCTTCCTCAGGCTAAGACCTGACTGAGGAAGGACAATGGAGACACATGGCTTTGTCCTTCCCAAAGTACCCCAGATATTGCAGAATAGGGGACCCTGCCCTTTGGCAGGCTTCACTCAAAGCAGGCTCAGTGGCTTCTGGGATTCTACTTTGTGTCCTCATCTTGGAGGATCCTGTCCTCCAAGGTGTCTCCTGGGTGTCACCAGAGACCCATTTCTCTCCTGTGTTGCTGGCATGTGTTTAGGGATGTGTTAACCATTTGCACAATGAAGTCACCCTAATGACCACAGGCCTCTCAAAGCTGTTGTGGGGCACTGAGTGGCCAAGTAGCAGCTAATGCAACAGAACATGGCCAGTCAGAAAACCCTTCACCGGTGGCAGAGAAGTTAACATGATGTCATCCTAAGACCAGCATAGGGACTCTCTGGGTCCCAGCCACCCTGGCCTGCTGCAGCAGCCCTTCCGCACAGAAACAACCTCTTCAGCCCCCTGGAGCTGAGTGGGCTTTGCAGTGACTGGCAGGATTGGTGTGGGTCCTGCCTGCTCTCTAAGACAGCTGGTTTCCCATCTCAGGCCTTCTGTTCTCAGGAAGTAAGATTGGGACCACAGCAAGGTAGGAGCTGCAAAGCCTCTTTCCTCCTTTCTACTCCCACAGAGCCAAGGGCTCTGACACACACCCCATGCCTAGGCAGGCAGGGGCCACTGATCACCAGCCGTTTTTTTTTCTGGGATTTGGGTACAGGAGAAGGAAAGTCTAAGACAGTTCTCCATCCCTCCTTCTCTGCCTCTTCCCCTTTTAAGATCATGCGTCTCATGTGTAACTAAGAATAACCTTGAGTGCTTTGATCCTCCTGTCTCCACTTCCCAACTGCTGAGATGACAAACAGGTTTCAATGACCCTTTCAGAGGCATCTTCCTCCCCCTGCTTTACAGAGATGCATTAGTGACACTGAGGGTAGAGCACAGTCTCCTTGGGCAGATAGGCCCGTGTGAGGGTGGTTAACATTTCTGCTTCCCGTTTCCTCTTCTGTGAAACAGTTTCCCAGCACTTCCTTTCGAGGGCTGCTGTGAGATGTGGAGATGATATCTGTTAAGGAGCGTGTCCATAGTAGGCACTCAGCAACTGGGGCTGTTACTCTTGTTAGTATACTCTAGAGGTCTTCTTTTTCTCCAATATTTTGAGACAGTGTCTCATTTAATCTCATTTAAGGTTTTTATTAACTCTTAATCCTCCTGCCTCAGCTTCTCATGTGCTGGGATTATACATGTGCACCACCATGCCAGGTCAGAGTCTGCTTTTCTTTCTTTTTAAAGATGTATGTATTTAATGTATATGAGTGCTCTATCTGCATGTGTACCTGCATGCCAGAAGAGAGCATCAGATCACATTACAGATGGTTGTGAGCCACCATGTGGTTGCTGGGAATTGAACTCAGGACCTCTGGAAGAGCAGCCAGTGCTCTTAACCGCTGAGCCATCTCTCCAGCACCCCCAGAGTTTGCTTTTCACTGAGCACTTTATGTTGTTACTGTGACCCACACAGGGCTCTGGAGAGTGTCAGGGGCAGGGTGTGGGTCCTCCCACTGTCCTGTTCATGACTGCTAGTGCCTGGAACATATCTGGCTGACACTTAGTAGGTAATTTAATTCTTGTCTGTGAGTGTGGGAGTGAGAGAAAGCTTCTCTGTAGGAGACCAGGAGTTTATTGGGGATTGAGCAGCCAAGGTAGGAGGAAGCTGGACAGACAGACAGTCCATGCTTACCTGCACAGAGCAGATTTACCTAAGGAAACTGCTCCTAAGAGCCAGAGAAGTGAGGTCTCAGGTTCCCCTTGCAAATGGGAGCAGGAAGCCCCTGGTCCCTGGGTTCTCAGCTCAATGCCCCCTGTTTATGAAGCCAAGTCTGGTGACACTTTCTGCTTCTAGAGTGTCAACAGTCTTTCCTGCACCATTCTCCTCGGAGCTTTGTCCTTCAATGGGGAGCTAGCTTCCCAGGGAGTGGTGCAATGGTTCCCCTGGGGGTTGGCAACTCTATGAATTGTGTCGGGGGCCGGAAACCATTCACTGTGTTTAGGAACTCACCATGTTCAACATGCACTGCCAGTAGTGCCCTGTCTTCAAGAGAAGACACGAGCAGCCACCTCACATGATGGGCTGTGACAGAGAGCTCCCTGGTGACATCATGCTTACAAAGTAACCTTGTCAGCCCCAAGGACTGATGCCAGGGTAGGGCTGAGGGGTGTGAAGTCATGAAGCCCCTGCATCGTCTTCACCAGATGTGCAAATTAGAGGACAATGCTGTAAGCATCCAGGTCTTTTGCTTCAGCCCACATGCTCACTTCTCTGCTCCTCAGGTTCTTAGTCTCCAGGGTCCAGATGAGAGCCCAGCCAAGGGACTCCACTTGAGCCTTCCTGCCCGTCACACTTCTCCCTGGTGTGGGGACATCATTTCCTTATTAAGTCATCCAGTGTTCTCTGACATCTTCAGTCCTCAAGGACACAGACAGGTGGTCAGTGAGGGTGCTGACAAGTGCCAGCTGGCACACTGCCAGGAGGCCTGGGTAGCCTGGGTCACAGCAACACAGGTCATTCCCAGCCAGGCTCTGTTACCTGTGCCCCAGGTGGACTTTCTTTGCCCCCTCAACCAGTAATTTTTTTATTTTGCTGCTTAAAGATTTATTACACGCACACGGACACATGCACAAAGACTGAGAATGGAATCTGGGTCCTTTGCCAGAGAGCCTTAACTGCCGAACCCCCTCTCCATCCCTTCATTTTGTATTGCTTACTATTCTACATTGGTGTAACCTTGTAGAGATTATTTATCAAGCTGGATTATATAAGGCTGATTTCATGCAAGTCTGTAATGTCCTTTGAGCATCTTGTCCCCTTCCACACTACCTCCCCTCCCTCTTCCCCTCCCACCTCCCCTCCCTCCTCCCCTCCCTCCTCCCCTTAGTTTCCCGAAGTCACCTACACATTTTGTTGCTACTCTCTTGTCATCTATACATGGATGATTTTCTGCCCATCTAAGACCCACTGAGAGAAAACATGTGGTTTGCTTTTCTGAGGCTGACTTAATTTACGTACTATAATTGTATAATCTCCAGTTGTGCCCATTTTCCTGAAAATGGTGTAACTTCATTCTTTATGACTGAAAAAAAGAATCACGTGTGTGCACATGTCTGTCACCTCTCCTCTACCCATGCTTCCGTTAAGTCCTGAGTTGATTCCATAACTCAGCAGTTGTGAACAATAGGAGAAAAACTGTGGAAGATTGCTGGCCATCACAAAAACTTTAGACACTAAAACTACCTTGAGGTCCCGTCTCATCTCAGCCTGCATGGCACTGACAGGAGGAAAGCGAGTAACAACAAACAGGAGCCCTTATGCTTTGTTTCTGGAAATATAAACTAGTCCAGCCACTGTAGAAATCAATGTGGAGGGCCCTTTAAAAACTAAAAATAGGACTAGAGAATGACCCAGCGATACCACTCCTGGTCATTTACCCAGGAGAGTACAGTCAAGTATTGTGGGGATATTTGCATATCCATGTTTTTTACGGAACAGTTCACAGTAGCCAGTTACTTCTTATCCAGGCTTGGAGTAAAAGCAGGGGACTTGACTTGAACAAAGCCTGTGACTTATGCATATGTGTGTATGAACACCTCACCCCTGCCTGATCACCTGTAATTTATGTATATGTGTGTATGGATACCTGTAACTTATGGATATGTATGTATGAACACCTCACACCTACCCATTCATTAATTAATTGTTTTTTACATTTGTGGGGGTAAAGTGGGGCATGCCATGGCATACCTGGGAAAGTCAGAGAAGAGTTTGGGGGATTTGGTTCTCTCCTTCTGCCATGTGGGTTCCAGGTCTGAACTCAGACCATCAAGCGTGGCAGCCATCATCTAATATCCACTGTGTTATCTCTCTGGTTCCTTCACACCCTTCCATGAACTCTGAGCAGTGCTCAGATGGTACCTCTCCAGGAAGGTCCCCTTCTCCTGTCTCCATGTTCTCAAGCTCCCTTTGCTCTCCCTTAACACAGGCCCTTTGAGATGAACTGGCCTAGGAGCCATTGGTGTTGTGTGAGGCAGTGGCAAGGCCATTCATCTATCTGTGCAGTGCACAGCTTAGTATCTGCCTGTTCTTTGATTCTCTGAATTCACAACAACAGGGTGATTCTTGAGACATAGGATCTCGGGGTCTTGGGTCAAACACTTTTCATGGACTTTTTCATTTACGAGCTTATGCAGAGCATTTTAATCCAGAGAGTATCACACGTCTCCATCTTCACACACGGAAGCCGAAGCTGAGCAAATACAAAAAAGCTAAGGCACACAGCAGCTACTGAATGGCTGGACGGATAACTGAAAAGCCTTGAATTGAGCCATGACTTCAATACTCACTGGTGGGTGATCATGGGTAAATCACCCCTTCTCTGGGTGTCAGTGCCCACGTTTACAGATTGGGTGTCATTCCAACCCTTATGGCAAAGAGCCTAGGAACCAGTAGGGAGAACGGTTCTATTGTTCAGTGGTGAGCTGGGTCTGGTGTGTAGGGGAGTGGATGGCATTTTGATTCCCCTGGCTGATCCATGGCAGGCTTGACTTGATGATCTAGTATTTGAAGGACTAAGGGCTGGGGACACATGAGTGGAGCAGAGATCTGCAGGACAACAAAAAAGCTGGACTTGAGGGGAGGGGTGTCCGGGAAGCGCTTGGCAAAGGAGCTGCTGCTGGAGAAAAGCCCCTTCCCTTAGGGTGCAGTGCCTTGCTGTCTGCTACCTGCTGGGGCAGCTCCAGGCTCTGGCTCCTTCTTAGCCAGCAGACAGGCTGGGCGATCCCACTAACTCCACTGACTAAAAGCAAACCGCAGGAGATAGTGGCTCACTTGGGTGGAAGGCCCACAGAGGTTGTGTGAGCAAGCTGGCACTGAGCCTTACGCCTGAAGGACCTCATAGCTCTAGGCCTCTGTACAGGGTATGAATGTTGAGTCCACACACTCAGGGGGCAGACTCTGTGAGTGTGGCTGAGGTCTGACCCTGATCCACAGTCATAAAGCAAAGAAAAGATGCAAAGTTAAAGGGAAACTTGAGTGACAATCCAGGACAGGGATGCCCTGTGAACTGAGGAGAAACTAGGAAAAGGTGATTTCCCCAATATGCCTGGTATAGAGAGTCAGGGGTCTGGATACCAGGAGGCATGAAGTCTGGGCATAGGCAGCTAACTGCCCGCATCAACCTCGCTCCTTCAGGCCTGCATCTTCTGCACCAAATGGGACTTGCTGAGCCTGAATCCTACCTGATTCTTCAGGACTGCTGCTACAAAGACTAACTCAGTGCCTTGGGCTACAGGGTCTGACAGAGGGAATGAAACTCAGAGTACATCTGGAATCATCCTACTTCCTGCTGTGTGGTGGCAGAGAGGAGGCCATGTAAATGGTGTGTGTGTCTTGTGGTTGGAGTGGACACTGTGGTTGGAAGAGTTCCTTCACAAGCATGCCAACCCCTGAAAGACACAAGCTGATCTTGGGGAAGTGGCTGTGGCAGGGCCAGGAGGCACAGCAAGTACCCGGCCGGCCACTGTTCTGAGAACACAGCAAGTATCACCCCTGAGACATCAGCAGGCACCTACCTCCCTTTAAGCGACTGTTTGCATCAAACAGATTGGTGCTTCGAGCCACTGAGGAGCCCCAGGTCTGCCTGGCACAGGAAGGGAGACTTAAGAGTCTTGGGGGGGGGCGGCTATGTGTTGATTATCTCCTTGATGTTGGGGTTCAGCTCCGTGATTTGTTTGCTAGCATGTTTGATTCCTCTCAGTCTTTCAAAGCCAACAGTGTCATTCCTTTGCAAATAGAGAAACAGGGAACCAGGGATTCAAGGCAACTTGAAAAATCGTTATTCATCTCTTGAGTAGCAAACTTGAGATTTGGTGGTATTTGTGATAGGCCACTATGCTCAGGGGTTTGAAGACTCTGGGAACCGCAGCCCCATCCTTGAGGGCTTCTAGGATAAGAAGAAGTTAGAATATAGGATCTGGCAGATAGTAAGAGGAACCAGCCTGGCAGGAAAGGCTGACATTTCTGAGCTGAAGACCGCTGATGGGCATGAGTGCACAGGCATGGCCTAAAACCAGCTGCCTGGTTTCCTTAGACTCTGGGTGCTCTCCCTGTAGCCCCAGAGCCTGAATGGGCTCATTTGCATGGTGACTTCAGTCACAAGCGCAGGGATGCTAAATCAGGAGGTGTTGCTAGCACTGTGCAGCTGAAGCAGTCCCATGAGGTCCCTGGGGGTGGGGTAGGGTAGAAGTGAGCTGGAGAGGTATCCTAGCAGGATCAGCCTGGGTCCAAAGCTTGGGTGCAGTGATGACCCAGGGATACCCCTCTTTCCATCAGTCCCCGGGGAGAAGCAGAGCCCAGCCTCAGCTCAGATAAGAAGCAGCTAAGTCTCAGCCTTGGGCTTTTCACATCTTCCTAAGCCTCAGTTATACTGTAAGATTAGGTAGCACCCCTGTAACCCTAGATACATAGGAGATCGAAGCGGGCAGATGGCAAACTCAAAGCCTGCCTGGGCTACCGAGTTAAGTTCAAAGTCAGTTTGGGCGACTTAGTGAGA
This sequence comes from Rhabdomys pumilio, assembly GCA_030674055.1. Lineage (NCBI taxonomy): Eukaryota > Metazoa > Chordata > Mammalia > Rodentia > Muridae > Rhabdomys > Rhabdomys pumilio. The sequence goes on along the minus strand of JANHMN010000009.1, from coordinate 33,869,752 downwards.
TTCTGTCCCCGCCCCTGCCCCCCAAAGTTAATGGTATAGCTCAGTGATAGGGTCCTTGCCTAGCACAGGAAGCCCCAAAATTAGTCTCTAGTAAGGGAAAAAAAGGACTGTTCTTCCTGTCTTGCAAGCTGACATTGGCACCCATGCACTATGGTGCCGAGGTATCGCTCCCAGTCCTTTCCTCCTCATGTGCAGCCACATTTTTCTATGGGGAGAAACAGCCCCACAGTGGTTTGTTTTGTTTTAAACAGATCCTCACGTAGGCCAAGCTGGCTTCGTGTTGTATAGCAGAGGATGACCTTGAACTCTTCCCGATCCTTCCCAGTGTTGGGAGTGTAGGCGTAGGCGTGCACCAGCACACCTGGCTCCCCACATTCTGCAGGGCTTCGCCAAGTACCTACTTCCTGCGTGATCCACAACAGTGCCTTTCTGTTTCTGAGCTTCCTCCCTCACCTCCTTCCTAGACCAGGGTTGGAGAGCTACTTCTGCGTCAGATATTGGGCTGTGTGCCATTGGGCTTCGCTAAGCTAAGCCAGGTCAGGGACCAGTGGTCTTGGCATTTCCTGGGAGTTTGTTGGAAATGCAGGACCCAGCCCCACCCTAGGCTTGCTGTGATTCATAACCTGATTTTAAAAGGGCCCCAGGTGACTCACATCCATTGTCTAGCTAGGAAAGCTCAGCTGATCTGGACAATAGAGAATGAAAGAGCAGAGTCCTACCCTCATGTTCCTTGTGGCCTCCTGGGAATGTCAGAGTGTGAAACACAAAACAGAATCAACTCGGGCAATTTTGAAAGCAGGGATTCATTTCCTACTGAAGGGATTCACATACCGAAGCATTAAGCTACCCCATAAACATATACAATTATTGTTTGTTGATAAAAAGAAATGAAACTTAGAGTCATCCCAAAACAAAGTTAAAAAACAAAACAAAGCAAAATAAATTTAAGCTTCAGAAGTGCCTGGTGAGCCTGCAGTTTCAGTTTGAGTTCCAGCCAGTAGGCATATGCCCTTGGGTACCTGGCTCTTCTACAGAGATGGGTCCCTGCTTTCTGGTGCAGCTTCGGAAAGGAGAGAGAGAGAGAGAGAGAGAGAGAGAGAGACAGAGAGAGACAGAGAGAGAGACAGAGAGAGACACACACAGAGAGAGAGAGAGAGAGACAGAGAGACACAGAGACAGAGAGAGACAAAGACAGAGACAGAGACAGAGAGAAAGAGAAAAGGAGAGAGGAGAGAGAGACAGAGAGAGAAAGAGAGAGATTGTTGTGTACATGTGTACAGCCTACAGGCAGGTAGCAGCTCTGCTTTGCAGATGAGGGGACTAAGGTTCTGAGAAGTGATGTCATCCATTGAGATGCTGACACAGCAGATGTGACTATAATCAGGCCCTCTGCTCCTGTGAAAAGCCCATGGCAGAGTCCTGTTGCCATGGCCTGTTAGAGGCAG